>CM076238.1:11571174-12277507 GCA_038380155.1 Pseudococcus jackbeardsleyi
ATGAAGGATCCTCGGCTAGAATTTCTGACTTCGGGCTAATTACCGTCACGTTAATTGGAACACTTCAGAGAAGATGTAATTTTAAGTGTGGCGCCAATCATTAACATACGAAGGTGAACTTTCCCCCCTGCGTTTCTCAAACTGGTTCGTATTTTTCGTCGCATTACGGAAAAGTTTTCAACAGTCGACCAGTCTAATATCGATACATATTTTCGTCCGGTTCCAATATGTAGTAAATCGAGAACACTACGTTGGCCATAAGAGGCGTTTGTATATTACCTTGCTCGATTAGTAAACGTAAACGCCTTCTGCTTGTAACGCCATCGTACCGTTGGGCCGGATATAAAGGTCAGAAATTCACACTTCGTACCCTTTTCGCATTTCCAAAGGTAAATTTATAATTATCCGGTGCCGGCAGCCAGGGCCCTATTGCCCTGCCAGTTCGATGTCGCCAAGCTGGACCGTGGTGATTTATACGTTATAAGTTTTGTTCGACCGGGCCAGCCGACCGGACCGTGCGGTAATTTTTATTCTCTTTCTGGCGCACACGTACGAGTAATTTATAACGCTTGAGGTGTTCGGTGACCGGTCAGGGTGGCGGTGACGAATGTATGTGACGTTCAAGTGGCGATGGCGGCTTCCAAGCGATGATTAATTTGCATATTTTTCATTTCTCGCGTCGATATTCCACTTCCACTCGTACGTAGCTCGATGGCGGTATTTTCTGCTGTGTATGGTGAACGATTGGCTCACTATGGTAAATAGGATCTCGATGTGTGGCGAAGGTTATTCGAGAGTTTTCACGAGGAGGAAATGTATGGTGTTGGAAATGCTGGATGGAGGGGGATTGCCTTTCTCTAAAATGGAAAAAATTGTGCCGGCGTTACTCGTAGAATAATTTTATATCGACGAAATGAAAACCAGACCTAAGTTTTAAAATATTGATTTCGAAATAATTTCCAATGTAGAAAAATTTTGCCTCCGCTTCTTCGTGAAAGAGAATTTTCCAATCCAATTTCATTTTCGAAAAAAAAAAAAACATTTGAAAAAAAAATTCAATTTGGTATTGGTAGGTATTTAGAGGGTTTTGACTAAAAAAATTGATTATGAGGTTTTTAGACCTTCAGAGAAAGGGGGGGGGGGAATTCAAATTTTGAAACACGAAATTTGAAGTCAAAATATGTTTCTTTTTGAAGTAAAAAAAATTAAATTGTCAGATTGTTGTAACTTTCAGTACGATAAATTTGAAAGTGGTCTTATAGAATTGAATAAAATGGTTTTTCAATGAAAAAATTCTACCAGACTTTTTCAGGGTTTCCAGATCAATTTTTTCAACTTTTCTACACCTATTTATGCATAAACAGAACACCTATTAAATTTAAAAAGCTGGATTTGACAGAAAATTTCAAAAAAAAAAATTATAAACATGGTGACCGTTCACGAAAAAAGAGACCTTACAGGTCATTTTATCAAAAATCACTTTTTAATCTTAGAAAATCGATTAAAATCCTCCCACTCTTCAATTCACATTTTGCACAAGAAATTCTGTATACCCTGAAATCTGAACTCAAAGGAGGGAGGGATTAAAAAAAGTCTCATTGCAAAAAATTTTGCTTATTTCAAAATCTATTTTTACTGCTCAAGTCCATACAATTTTGTCGGAAAGTTGAATTTTGTAAACTCCAATTTATCTGAGTCCCTCCCACCCCCTCCTTCCTACCTCATTTTCACTTCCTCTCCCTCCATCATTACCTTTCATCATTCGAATCAAACTATTATTTTAACATATTCCTCGAATTATAATTTTTGTATGATAGAAATGAGGAAATTACGAATTCAATGCCCAAACGAAATTAAAAGGAAAATTTAAAGCCATTTTCAGAAAATGAAAGAATCGGTTTTCAAGGATTTTATAAAAATATTCAAGTTTCTTTTTTAGGTGAAATTCCTAATTTTTTTAAAAAAAACTTCAATTTTTTGAGCCTAGAAAAGTTTTTGAATTTTTCTCTACGTTTTTTTTAGAAAACAAATTTTACAAAAAATCATGAAAAATCGAAAAAAAAAGATCAAAAATATAAAAAAGTACGTAAAATAGAAAAAAAATATTATAAATCATTTAAATATTGCCATAAAATTCTTATGTGTCTCCCTTGTCTTCTTCGAAAATCAAAAGATAGATTAATAAACTCGTTTCTAAAAATCTGAATTTTATACCCCTCTTCCAGGAACCTAAAAATCAGAATTGATTCGAAAATTAAATTTATGGGTTAAAAATAACCGAGAAATAATGAGATTAATCAGCTCAATTTCTCATTAAACTTTTTCATTCAACTTTTGAAGTATCAAAAAAAAAGAAGAAAAAAAGAATAAAAATGAGTGAACTGGTTAAAGTGGAATTATAATCTGGTTTTTCCTCATCTCTAACTTATGGATAAGGAAAGAGTAAAGAAAAATGAAAGTACATAGGTGGGATTTCCCTAAAAAAAATCATCACTTTTCATGTAATATGAAGACTATGCTAAGTTTCTTCCAATCACGCAGAACGTTCGAAATAGTAATTGACCGGACGAATGAAGAATAAAGAATAATTTTACCTTATTTACAAATTTTGCCTAATCATCAGATCATTACAATTGCCTGAACAAATGAAAAAATGTCTATAAATCAGTAAGAAATTTTGCATATCTGATATTTTGAAGGCATCGCAATGTCTTGACAAATCGAAAGATTGAAAAATACAATTTCCAAAGATAGGTTGAGTTTTTCTTAACCGTCATAAAATTATGAATGGTGTCCGAAATAATTCCAAAATCAGATTGCAAGTTTTCTTTAGAATTTTTAGTTGACTTTTACCAAATTATTTTCGACCTCACTCTCAAACAGGTTCTTGTAAAAAAAAACATAATTTCAAAATTTTCCAAAAAATCGTCTAATAAAAATAAAGTCAATGCCACAAAAAAAAAAAAAAAAAAAATAGATGAAAAAATTCAAACTTTTATATTTTTCTTAGTTGGAAAAAATCTGGATTTTTTTTTGCATGAAAAAATGAATTAAAATAAGAATTACAACTGATTTTTTTTTTTTTTTTTTGGGGGGGGGGGGGTGAGGATTTTTTACCACCAAAGAAGAAATTTTTGGATACACTTTGTAATAATAATTAAAATTGCAAATATCTTCAAGAATAGTAGGATCCATGGATCATTTGCCTCTACCAAAATATCATTCACGTCCAAAACTTTCAATTTTTTCAATCAATTTTCCTCCCTTCAAACTCACAGTTGCCCCTTCCTCCTAAAGCAATCAGCCGCACACAAATCCCACATCCAACCAAGGAAACAATTTCAAATCACCCCATTATATCTTCTCTGAGCCACTTAATCTACATCGCCAGCCACAAGCTCACCTCCAACTCTTTATTTAACCCAGCCAGCATCAGCTGTTCAATACCTCTCCAAATGTCACTGGATTCCGAATTGCAGCAGTCCACGCATACGCTTGGCACGCGACTACGTAATCGACAAGATGCACCGTCTTGTAATAATAATAACGGTGCTCAACTATGGGCATGCTCGTTACCGGTGCAACTCTGAGCGGCGCTTTGGTCCAAATATAACCGCGAAGTCTTTTTTAACCACCGGTTACGAAGCCAGCACCAGCAGCGTCTTAATCGTAACTGTGCCCTGTCTGCGTATGGTATCACAGCTGTCTCGAGGAAATTCAGCAGGCAGGGTTGAGGAAATAGTATTCTATTGTTAGCTCCGTTGTCTACGTAGACATCAGTGAAAGCAAACGGCATCTTTGGGGTGGTTGAACTCTCGCCAACGATGATGGGAAGAGGGAAAGTTAAAAATTGTGTGATATTCGACAACTGCTTCCCATACGGTGGCACGAGTCCTGCTCTTCGCCCCTGCTCCAGACTATCGCACACATTTTATACCTTCATGTAGTTATAATGTAATGTACAATATTGGATATTGACGAACCGAGAATGTCGTATGTGCTATTTGTACATCTACGTATGAAGCTACTGCAGATGGCTGCGGGTTTTACCGATATCTATTCGTAGTACTACGATAGGGGACTGGCACCCTGCCCTCGTCGCCGGCGATGAATCGTGGCCAACGAGGGTCCAATGTACCTACGTCGACACGCGAATCTAATATTGTTATCATATTATCATCTGCTTTTTCCCACATGTGGGCCCATTTCACCCCTATTAGCCTTCGATGTACAGCTGTGTGTACGAGGAGACCAGAAGACCGAGGCATCCCAGTCTTTCTATCCGCTTTCCTACCGAATCTCATTAATGTTTACCTTATTATCGATTCCGGTGGATACTTTCGGTTTTCATTACGTTCTTGTGCGTTTTCCCGATCAATGAGGGAAGGCAGGGGGTAGGAAATAGGCAGAAGCGACCATCACAGATCCGGAGAGGGTGACACCCTCCCGTTCGCTTTTCTTTTCCGCAATTCCCCCCTACCGCTGACGATCGTGCCATCGCCACAACGTATATTGTGTGTTGAGTGTATGTATATAGTATACCATGCACTTCATAACAGATGGTAAATGTCAAGAATTTCTCAAGAGTAGGGTGCACGCGTTCCGATGAAAATTCTCTCGTTCGTGCCGTTCGCGCTGCCTATCTATACAGATTTTACCATCTCTCTTCCCCTCATTTTGCTTTTCCTTTCGTATGGTCGTTTAATGAAAACTTTTACTTTAGGGTATTGTTGTTTTCATCGGCGTCGTTGCCGTGGCCCCCGCCGCCGTCGCCTTTCCTCGCGTATAACGAGAAAAATAACACATGCTAAGTGGCCCCCGAAAATCATGTCGCGTGTAATCCTTTCTCTCGGGCGTTTTTGCATGCGTACTCGGTGCTGGTTTTGTGTTCCCACGTCAACGATCAAAGTGTTGGCTGGTTTGTGAGGTGGTTAATTGCCGATTGCATAGGGAGGGTGTGGGGTGTGATTAATAGGGCGATAATGAATTCGAATGGTGGAATTGGGTGGGTAGATGCGATTTCGAGTCGTGGGAAAAATCAAAGTTGATGCATTGCTGAGGGGATTATGAAGTTGAAAGGTGTTTTTTTGAAATTGTGTACAGTTTTTTCCATTTGTTTTATGATCTGGTGATCATTTTTCACATTTTTTCCGCCATAAAGGGAAAAATTTACCATACTTCAAAAAATTTTTTTTTGAAAAATTTCCAATTTGAACAAATTTTTACGATCATAAAACTATAATTTTGTGATTTAGAATGGATGGAGGACAAATCGCAGCTGTTCTTTTCCCACTGTTTCGTTTTTTTTTTTCAATTTTGATTAATTAATCTCTATTTTTCTCATAAAAATGGTATGAATTTTGAGATGAAATTTGATGCAGCTGTTCAATTGCCAGTGCGAAAAAATTCAGTAGTTGAATTTTCCATTGAGCAAATCTGTGAATTTTTAAAATTACACAATTTTTGAAAAATGTTAATCTGCTGATTCAGTAAAAAAATATCACATCCAGATTCAATTCATGAATTGTAGCAGCGTTGAGACAAAGTTTCCCAAGATGGCAAATTTTCCTCCGATTTAATTTTTTTAATGCAACCAAAAATTTGAAGGAGAGATTCTTTTTTCCTCTGGTACTCGGATTTATTTCAATTTTGATCCAATTTATCAGTTTTCATTTCATTATTTATAATCTGAAAATATGTTTTTGATCTTGGATATTTCGAAAAATGCCTAACCCAGTGTGATTCCATTCGTAAAAATTACAATTTGAAGTGAATAACCCTTCACCTGTTATTCATCGCTGGAAAACTAACCTTTCCTGCTCCCTCTTACTCAATACATCACATATCGTTTACCCTTTCACATTTCAACTTCTCCACGCGAGTATTCCGAACTCCTCCTATGATAATTAAATCCTCCTTCGTAGCAATTAACTCATTATACAACAGTAAGGTTATAATTTCTCTTAATAATCTTTCGCTCGAAATGAACTGAAGGAAAAAAACTACAATTTTACTACCATCTCGTCTTCATCTTGGTCTTTGTCGTGTATCCTGTAAACCATATAATTTACCACTCGTACCATGCACTTATTGAGATATCAAACAGAAAAGAATGAGACGAGAAGCTCGGAAGGACTCTGTTATTCGCACGTACGCACGCGACCATCATCTTCGGGCACGCGTTTCCAGGCATCCGCGCATCTTTACCTCTCTATCCAACCGTAGGTCCTTTTCTACTCACACGTATACTCGTATTGAGTAATCAACGCACACACGCCAGACCACGACTTATGTGAAAAACCGGATCACGAGCAATCAAAATTAATAAAATGGATACTTCACAGTTATCAGCATTAAACGACGTACAATTAGTATTTCCGCTTTGATATTTTCATTTATAAACATTAGGCAACAGAGAAAGAGGGATAGTTTGGAAAAAAAAGACGTAAATAAATTTCACCGTAATTTACAGCTCCGCAGTTCTTTCTCTTTAGCTCGTGTGTGGCTGTGGGCAGGCCTGGCACACATGGCTACGATTTATTTTCGATTATCTGCCGAACCTAAGCAACATTATTCTCTGGAAATTTTTCATTTCGACATCTGGATTCTCGATATTTCGGAAGGGTATACCGAAAAAGAGGAAATTATCCTTTGCAGTGAAACGATGGAAATGAAAAAAGACACAGTATGTAAACAGGAAACACGACTAACGAAGTTCAAACTGAACGTAGAACGATTATAAGTTTAAATATAAACGCCACATCAATCGAAATACGATCGAGTTGCTCGACTACGACCGAGAAATTTCGACTTTGGGTCGAATTTCAACCCATAAATCTCCCTAGTCGAGTAACTTTATCAAAATCAAAATGAATAAGTCGTTATAAATATTCGGTATCTCTGCAGAGAGTACAAGGTTCGGGGGATCAGGGAAGGGTTAGAAAATCGCATATTCCCAGATCCGGACGCGAGGTTAGTTTAATCCTCCGGAATACTCGAACGAGTGTACCACTAGAGGACCAGACGAGAATATTTTTCAAAAGGAAATGCTCGTTTCGCGAATATAAAAACCATATTACACAGTTCACGGACATATCATCGTCGAGACGACGCCATATTCTGGAGCAAAAAAATTCGCAATCGGGTCGCAGATTGAGATACTCTTATTTACACACACAGGGACAATTGCTCTCGGTGGAACGATAACCGATATTACGTAAGGCCAAATACACCGCCATGTTCCCTATTTTCTTCGTTTCTCATCATTTTAATGACGTACAAACGTTGCAATTCTTTTTTCGAGCTCTTCTATCTTTATTGTTGGTTAGACGAATATCCACACGACGTACTACTCGATTGGTCGAACGAAGGGGAAACGTCGTCGGAAAATTTGCTTACGTCGTTGAAGATTTTACTCCGATTCTTATTAGGGGACCTTGGAGTATCTGACTATTGTTTATATGCCTGCGTAGTTTTTTATTTATTTCGTTCATTGACGATGGAAATAGACGAAATAGTGAGACGAGGAAGAGGTAGGAAGATACAATGCATCGAATCGTAATACGAGAAGTTGGAGTCGGTTCGTTTAGAACTGCATACTGCATAAAATGCACTTTTCTATTACGAATTACGCAATATTTCGCGGAAATTTATAATAAAGCATCGACGATGCTTGTCGAACGTGTAGATAACTCATTAAAGTATGCGAATGCGGCGTCTTTTTGAAATTTATCAACATTTTCTATTAATTGAGCTCGAGAAATTGCAATTTAACAAAGATTTTATTGATATTCCAGAGTTCTGTTTTGTACCTAAAATGATCAATTTTCAAATTACATTTAAAAAAATAAGTATTTATCAATTTTGAAAAATTTTGAAATTCGTTCTCAAATTTTACATGGATTTTTGTGAAATATTTAAAATATTCAAAATTGGGTTTATTTCAAATTTAGACCAATTTTCATAAATTTTTTAAAAACTGAAAATATTCAATTCAATTATAAATTTGTAATATTGAAGCCTAAAAAAATTGTAATTCTGGGCCCAAAAAATTAATCGATACTTTTTGAAATAATTTTCTCATTATTTTCCTCGTAATTGTATTATCACTGGATGACTAAGCAGTCACTCGTTTAAAAAGGTTACTGGGTAAATGACTGTAACTTACGTCACTTTTTTGGTATTTTCTACCCTTTGCTTATTTTTAGATTACTTTTCTCGCTTCATTTATACGATACCCGAAACTAAAGACCCTTCTCAAAACCAATATGACAGTTTGTGCTCTTTTTCTGCGTTTAATCCTAGTCTAATTTTATTTTTACGAACTGTCTGTGACATGCCGTTTGTAAAAATAACCAACTCGAGTAAAATACCCTGGAGTGGAAATTTTTTCCAAATTGTAATTTTTCTGGATCAGTTATTTTTAGGTGAACATTAATGGTATTACGTATTTCGTCTGGGCAACTGTGTAGTTAATTTTTACTTATAGTGAAAATAATCGATTATGACATCCATGGTTATTTTCCATTTCGTAGGTACGACCTTTTCATTCGAAATTCCCCCCAAAAAATATTAATCTAAGAAACGAAAAAACCCTGGTAATCTTTCTATTTATCGATTATTCAATCAAAATTTCCATTAGTATCATCTCTTCGAGCCATCCTCATTCATTTCTTTTAAACCTAGATTACGTTAAAATTGAAAATCAAAACTTACCAAAATTCAATTAGCACAGTTTTCGTCGATCTCGACGTCTTATTACGTTTCGCCGACGCAAGTAACCCAATCAACGTAATTTTTTCATCTTTCAATTTGAAATTTTCGATGACGATAGAAAAAAATCTCATTATTTGCTCTTCCGGCTGCATCGTTGATCGATGAAATATAAAAAAATCACTGTAACGTCCATCGCCATCTCCATTACTTGCATTTCGTTCCGCTCCGAATACTCGTCCGATGCAATAACCTGAATAAACGAAAAAAATGATTAATAACGTGAGCATCGAGATAGCTTAAAAACTTGACCGCAAAAATATGTACATTGGTCGATGATTTCAACTCGACCAGGAATCATAGAGTAATGTCGTCCTCATCCTGCGATAATAAATTACACATATCGTAGGCACACGTTTTATCGAATTAAAAATAAATTTGTTGTCGAGCACACGTAACAGTTGAGCATCCGTAAACGTGCGATAGAGTAAAAAATTCACGCAAAAAAACCACCACTAGATCGTCTGTAATTACAATTCGATCATATCATTGGAATTTGTTGCGAATGCGGATCACCAAGAGGCTTTATTAGGAACGCACGTGGGATTATTAAAAAGAGATTGCGAAGAAAATATCGTCGTATGGGGTTCGTCGTCGTGTAATACGTGGAAAAACACGGCAGGCTTGAAGACACAAGCTCAGCAGATGGATGAACCATTAGTCATAACATAACCGAGTCAGTACACTTGGTAATTTCTATCTTCACCTATCGGGTTTACTATGAATGAACGTTGGTTTGGGTTTTTCTTCCTCCTATCCTTCCTTTTTTCAAACCAACGTTATCGACAATAGCTGGTGATAAGTCGTTACAAACGTATGATACATATTTGAAATGTACACAGATCACAGATCACAGAATGGTTTCTTATCGCTGAGCAATTCAAATCGATCAGGGAGATATCTTATCTGGATAATTGAAAATGCTACAATGTACAATTCTGGATGGATTTGATATTTTGATAAAAAAAATTGATCATTTCCAAAAATAAACATACCAGCTTATCTTCCATGTCTTCGTTAGAAAAAAACAAAATCAAAAGGGGTAAATAAATATCGATTTACTATAAAGTTAAATCTTCAGTTATTTTCATCCAATAACTTTTTCAAAATTTTGAACTTTTTTTTTTGAAAACTCGACGAATAACGAAACATATTTTTTATTTTTTCAATATTTTACTAAAAATTGTCGATCAGTCGAAGTTTTTATTTACTTTTTATGATTCTTCATTTTCGTTCTCAGAACAATTTTTACCTCGAGTCGAAGAGAAATTCGAAGTTGTTGAAGGGAGAATTTAAAAAAAAAAATTCAAATCAATAACAAAATTTTGAAAAAAAAATTACAAAACGTCTTACATTCATTTGAGAGCTTATAAAATCGATAATTTTTCATGCTGAATCTTGAGATCATGATTTTGCTCTGACCCCCCCCCCTCCTTTCTTAGAAAAAATTTCTGAGAATTTCACCAAATAATTTGAATTCATAAAAATTAAATTACAGTTGAATTTCCTTCAGTCCTTTATTGTTCTGTCGCGAAAAACCAAAAGTCCAATTTTCAGTCAAAAGTAGAATTGGGTATTCAAAAAAAATTAATAATTTGAAACCATTTTCTTTGGACCACCCCCCCCAAAAAAAAATCATTCAAAAGTTTTGAACCCTACTCAAAGTTGGAATTAATTTAAATGCATTCCCCTCCCCTCCCCCTCCGCTGGATTCATTCGATAATTTTCAAATTTTCTTTCTTTTTTTAAATCTCAAATATAAATTTACAAAAATAAACAAAATTCATCAAGAGTAGGCAGTGCTAGGCACCTAACTATTTGCCCACTACCCACTACTCCCTCTCGTCCCTCCTTTCCTCCCACTATCATCAAATTTCAACTCATCACCAAAATAATCTACAACATTCTATAACAGTACATCCAGTAAATAAATTAGATGCAGGGGTGCAAGAAGGTAAAAAGAAATCGCCTTGTAATTACCAATCGTCTAAAATCTCGATCTAAGAATACCAAAAACCACCTTCAAAAAAGAGCAAGAGGAACAAAATCATAACGGTAAATTTAGCATAGCAAGGCACACATGAGCATGGGCGTCGTGTGTCTGTTTTACTTTGCTTTCGAACATCTGTTATTGACTCTGGTTATACTATATACGTCGCTCGATTTGTTATGTAAAATACCTACGTAAATTCGCATTGACAGCTCGGCTCGTTCTTCTATCTCCTGCGCTGGTGAAATGGGTCCAACGGGGGAGAGGGGGCCCGATCTGCACGTTTTTTTAACCACCATGCCACGTAATGTACTTAATCAGTAACATGTTACATGCTAAAAATACGCGGCTGCGATGCCTAATGAAAAAAATAGTGAAAAATTTACACTATTAGGTCGTAACCGTTTACTCAACTGGTACGAATGAGTTCTGTGCGTATTTCAACGATCGTAAATCGTCTCAGTACGCAGAACGGATGCGAAATTATGAAAATAAAAACGCCATACGAACCTGAACTTTTTTTTCGTTGCGTCGATCCAGTCCTACGATCAACTTACGATTTTCATTCATTAAATCCGAGCTAGCAGCGAGTTCTTTGGAACCATCGAATCGCAACGCAGGACCAAAAATAGCCTGTAAAATAGATACAAAAACACCTCTTCTATACTTAAATCTTAATTAACAAACTTGGCTCGTAAAATAAAAAATAGTAATACTCGATGAAAAACTCGATGAGAGAGCTTTTATTGTGAAAACATTACGATCTGTGTGGGGCCGAATTAAAACGCACGCAAACCCGGAGAGAAAAAAATTAATAATTCATCGCGCCCGGAATTCCTCCTCTGGTACGATTTTTATAGCCGGTAATAAAAAAGTTATTTATTGTACGGCGGATTTTATAAAGGAATTACGCTGCCGCATCCTGCATCGATTCGCGCTCAATGGCCGGGCCTGGCAATCTGTATGGCACCAGATGTGTGATCTGATCTGTACTAGTAGTCGACGCGTATCGTAGTCGTACACAGCATACATATTTATCAACACCCGCGCCCCCCCGACCGCTTTTAAGAATCACTGCGTTTAAAAAGATGAAAAAAATAACAACGATAAGAATACATACGAGTACATAAATATACACAGTATGTAATACGAAGTGTGCGACGTCCGCCCTGCCCTGATGCCCTGCTCTCTCCGGCTCGTCTTGGGATTTACTACGATTGTAAGCTATTCAAGAAACCTCGGTGTAAGGAAGAAGGGTTCGAGGGTTCGCGCCACGTCTCGCGTGTGCTATGCTTGTCTTCATTTTACGCTTCGATGATACCACAATTACTCACTGATTGCAATCTTCCCGTCCAGTTTGGAAATTTTCATGCGTGGTAGCCGCGGTCGACGCTGAACGCTGGTTAGTTTTTTCCTCCTGCTCGTTTGCTTTCTTTGATGAATGAATTCGAGAACGATAACGGAAGTGGGGAGTCGGGGAGGTTTTCCGATTGTTTTGTGTGCACGTGAGCTGGACGCTGAAACAGAAACGAGATTCGGTCGGTGATTTCTCCATATGTTTGGGGCGACGTTTAATTATATGTAAGAAATGTATCTGATTAAGATGGGAACTTGAGAAGGGAGTGAATAGGTGAACGCTTGAAGGGTCATTCCCTGTTGACTCGATTTATTTTCAAATACAAGAAAAAAAAAATTTAGAATGAAAGCATTTTTCAGGAAAAAAAAATAGATAGTAGGTACATAAAATGTCAGACGCACCCAGAAATTAGTTGAGAGGGGCTGAGAATTTGAGAAAAATAGTAGGATGGAGTCAAATTTCAAATTTATCATTTTTCACTGATCTTTTCAGTTAAAAATCATCAATTTTTTCTGACAAACTAGGCTTACAAGTAAATTGAGAAATCGATGATTTTTGAGCCCCCCTTGGGTGCGCCTATGATGGAATGAAAATCAATTTTAGAAAAATAAAACACAGAAAACAATTCATTCGAAAAAAAAATGTTGAAACTGAACCATTTTAAAAACAAAATTGAAAATGAACTCATTTTAAGAAAAAAACGGAAGACCTCAATTTTTCAGGGGAAAAAACCTAAAATTCTAAATTTACTATCAGAAAAAAACATATTTTCAGACAAAACCCAAACAATTTCTAGGAATAAAAATACAAAACCAAATTCGGAGGGGGAATGCTAGTGGCATTGGAGTTTGCTTCACTTTGAACGTAATTTTCAAAAAAAAAAAATGCAACTTGAGCAAAAATTTTTCCAATTTTTCATGAAAATGTCTATAGTATTTTTGGAAAAACTTCTCAAAAAAATACTTCCCATATCATTTTCTGTCATTTTATGAGAAATATGTTTAGAACCCTTCCAAAAAATCGATGAAATAAAATATAAAAAATTTGACCCATTTTACGGGAAGGAGGATTTTTAAAGCGATTTTAAACCTTGAAAAATCAGGCTACTCTCAGCAAAATCTGAACTGCCAACTTAGTATTTGGCCGGGGAGAGAAAAAAAAATTGAACAATTTCCAGGAAAAAAACGCAAGAAACCAGTTCGATCTTCAAAAATACAATAGAAAATAATTTTGAACATCTTCCCTCTCCCTCACACCAAAGAAAAAACGAAAAATATAACTGAAGTAAAACTATAAGTAATTTTCAAAAAAGTAAAAAAAATAAGAAAGGAGAAAACAAAGAATAAGAAATTCTTTGCAGAATGACAACAAATAAAAATTTTCATCAATTGTTAAATGAATCCAAAGAAAATTAGAATCGTTTTTAGAAAAAAAAAACAATAAATCGTTTTCAGAGAAAACAAAAAAAAAAACAAAAATAAAAAACAAAAAACAAAAACTACGTCAATCTCAAAATTATTTTAAAAAATCAGAAACTAACACCAAAATTACCAAAAACGTTCTTAAAATAAAACAACGAGAAAAACCAACTCATTTTCTGAAAAGAATCGTCAAAAAATACAAAAATTGTTTTCAGAATAAAAATCAAAGAAAAACCAAAACCATTTTCAGAAGAAAAAATTTCGATGAACCCAATTCATTTTCAGAAAACAGCAAAAAATACCTTATCATTTTCCAAAAAAAAACACACTAATTTTAGATTAAATTGATAAGGACTGACCTAAATAAAAATCCAAAATTTTTTTGCAGAAACTAAATGTACCTCGTTACACAGAGTTGAAATGAAAATACAGAACTGCAGAATTTTCTCTAATTTCAACGTCTTTTCCATGGCGATAACAGCCGCAGCAAGTTCAACCACTCCAATGCAACTGAAACAACAAAAAAAATTCAAATAATTAAAGTCAATTCAAAAAAATCTCTTAAAAATATTGATAAAATAAATTTCACAATAATATTTTGTCAATTCCCCACATAAATCATTAAATCCGGCCAAACATCTACCTCACACCAAACCGCACGCAAAAAACCACCAACACTTCTTTCCCCTCACCGCCATCCAAAAATCTGCACGTATTCGCCGTTACTCCACGGCAGGAACACGATCGACTCAGCGCCGGGGAAGTATTCGGTGGGCTATTTTTTCTTCATTCATAAACATCGCGGCTCGACGCATCGAGTATTTAAGTGAAATCAGGCTTGATTCCATCATGGTTACGGTCTAACGAAAAAAGGTGCGTTTAAGGTGCGCATCTCGTATGCATAGTTCCTGCCCTTGGCTATAGACGAAATCCGAACAGGAAAAAAAAATCCGTAAAGAAAGATAGTCCAGGTAAAAGAGAGTAGGAGAAAAAAAAACAACAAAGTTCAATCGGTATGCCTTTTTTTTTTTCATTAACGTCTATTATCGATTCGCCTTCTCATTGTTTTCTTAGTTTTTTTTTCTTTCTGGTTCGCTTTCGCTTTGCCGGAGCCGAGTGAAGAGTGCACGCTCACGTTGTTATGTTTAAATTACCGGTACGTGCGGGGTTTTTAAAAGATACACACAGGAACTGTGGTAATTGAATCGTTGTTATTAGCACAGAACAGCTCACCTTTCGAGCTCGGGAGTACACCTAGGTAAATTTCAATATCGAAGAGTTCAATCACCGGAAAAACCAACGAAAAATTTAGAGAAGAAAAAATTGACGAAAATTCGCATTCTTCCGGCCGTGGTGAGCCGAATTGATACAGATGGGTGGACGATGGCGGGCAGGGATTTTTCGAAACGATGCCATTTAGAGTAACCCCCGGCTCAAGGGATATTTTCAATGAAGGATGAGCACATTTTGGCCATAAATGGACGTTCATTGAAATGACAGAGACATATGGATATAGTTATTAGGATTTTAAAATGGATATAATGTTAGTGTAGGGTTTCGGTTAGCCATTTAGTATTCGCTACGTGACTGGAAATCTACCGCTAAACTTCGTGACATCGTGCTATGACGGCCAACATACTACAATTTCGACTGAAACAAAAAACCCGAAAAAAATAAGCGAAAAAAATCAACGATCCACGAAACGTTATTTGCTCAAGTTATTACAAATCGTCGACGAAAAAAAGTACATAAATTACACACGCGTCGCGTCCTCCTAATCGTCTAACCGTTTAGTATATTTTTTCCCTTCGCTGGTGGACATGATATTCGAGGGCACGATTTTCTGAGGTATCCTCCTTCCCATAACCAACCTCAGGGGGGGGGGGGGGGGATCTGATCCGACGAACGTGGCAAAATAATAATCGAACAGGGTTTCCATGCGTAACAAACAATATCGCCATTAACGACCGAGACGACCATTTTAATTTCCATATGACTCGTCATATTTCCATTTTTTTTCATAATCCTAACCTGTGGCTTCTTTTTCCAGGAACTATAAAAAGTGAAACGTTATCAGATCGAGATGCCGGATTCTGCAGCGGCGAAGAAACCGATCTAGATACTGAATTCCACCATTCGCCAACGGACACCAGCAGAGACAGCTCAGATACCAAGGATTCGACGCTAGATTACCGATGCAGTATCGGTAAGAACAAACGTAAATGCGCCGAACCACGTAAAGTCGAAGAACATGCTCCACCGTTGAAGCTAATCAAACTAGAAAACGATCGATGCAGCCCTTGCGTCATCAAGTACGAAAGATCATCCAGTCCGGAAAACTCTCTAACCGATTCTAAACCATCGATAAGTCCGTTCCGTCCGTGGAGCTCGTCGGATCGTGGAACGTACTCGTCGTCGGGCGAATATTCGGCACCGTCGATTCCATCCGGTTACCTGCCACCGACCTATGTTCAAGACGAACCGCTATCTTTGGTAGTGGAGAAAAAACACGATATTTCGGAAGACGAACAGAAACCCAAATTGTACCATGAATCTGAATCCAAAGTCGACGTACAAGATTTACGATTGAGTCAACAACGTCCTCAAGAAGTCGTCCGGATATTTGATTCGACGATCAGGGAAAACCCATCCGCCAACGAAGATCGAAAACCACCTAAAATCCAAACCAATCTAGCAGCAGTATTCCAACACGTCGAATCGACTAGGTAAATATACAATCTTATTATCTACTCAACGTAGGTCTAGATATATCGTTACACGAGGCAAAAATCAACCAATACGATATCGAAAATAAATACCAGCCAACTTTGATAATCCAAGTTAAATATTACCTTCTAGTTCTCGTTTAGCATATTGTTAACGTAGCACTGTAAACTTTTCTGTTCGGCAGGTTCACCAGCTCGTCGTCGACCGTTAGTTCGGAAGAGAAACGAAAATCTAGTCAATCCAACAGTTCCCAAAGGAATTATAAAAATATGACCCGCGAAAGAAGAATAGAAGCGAATGCACGCGAACGTACCAGAGTACACACCATCAGCGCTGCATTCGAAACGCTACGTAAGTGCGTTCCAGCTTATGCAAATAATCAGAAACTTTCTAAGCTATCGGTGCTGCGAATCGCCTGTTCCTATATTATGACCTTATCTCGTATCGCCGGCTATGACTATAGTATCGATCAAAGTGAACCTTCTATCGCCGAATGTATCGATAACGTCTGTAATACCATTCAAATGGAGGGTAAAACTAGAAAGAAAAAAGACGAATGAATCAGTCCATAACTATAGAATCTACGTACGTAGTAAGCTAAAGCTGTGATATGTTGATTTACAAGAAATACTAATGCAAAAAAAAATTATTCACCGATTCGATTATCTAATTATTACAGTTGTAATTTCATCTTGAACGAGGTTTTTGGATAGATTTAATTTGCGTCGTTGATCGTATGTAGTCAAAGGGATCTGTACCCGTTCTGTTTTCTATGTTACCATAGCTTAGAATAATTTGTTTCCTTGAATATATTTAAGTATTTCTATATTCCCGTATTCGTTACTTTTACACACTTATTGTCCTCGTCGAGATGAAATTACAATAGAAATAATACTTCCTTCTGAGTGTTTTTATGCGAAACCAAAACCACATTACGTACTTGTTCAGCGATGATGCAGTTGTGTAGTACGCTTGATGGAAGTTTGATCGTTCACATCTGTTTGAGACTTTGAGTATCTGAAACAATAATAAACAGAAACACATTAGATAAGTACCGAAATATTTTCGTTATCTAATTAAAACAAAATGTCCGGAAAATTACAAAAGCCGGGTAATTCGAGTAGTAAGTCTTAAGTACTAAACAAGCCTGGGATATTTGGCAAATATCTGTAGGTATTATCAAAACAAAAATGAGAAGTTGTCTGTACAACAATGCCTTCTGGCAATTTCTATTTTCTATTGGGCGATAATGTGATGTCAATTTTGAATGAGAAGCTTACCTTAAACTTAAATGAAATGAAAAGATTCAAGTTGAAGCTACGGAACTTCAATGTTGCTTTCGTTTAAACGCGAAGACTAATCATTGCTTAATGCTAAATAATAAAACGAATAAGTACTTAATCGCAAGATTTAAATTTATTATTCAGTTCACCTTCACTGGTTCACTTATTTCACTATTTGTAATTAAAATTTCAAAATTTCAAATTTAATCAACCCAAACAGTCAAACACCCAAACATTCCTTCCAGATTCCAGAATGCATTTCAATAGCGTCAGTGTTGCCACTTGCCAGGTCATAGTATGTAAAATCACCAAAAAATGTGTTTTCATTCCAAGATGGTAAAAAAATACTAGCGATTTTTGCCCTTTTCTATAGTATAGGTAAAAACTCACCAAAATCACCAATTCTTCAATTCTTGTCTTTTTCTATGTAAAATGCTATTTTCCAAGTGCCTTCTGTGTGCGATATAGTAACATAGTGACCAGTGTATTAAAAATAAAAACGACTTGATCATGTGTAAATTTAAAAAATGAATAAAATTGATAGCATTAAATTTAAAATAAAGAAACTTAATAAAAACTTATTAATCACATTAAAATTCAACAAAGAAAGCTTACTTACTCAACTTTGTTATTTCGTTATTTTTTTCGGAAATTTTGTTTAAAATTTTTCAAAAATGACTGCACTTATTGAGGACTGTTACAAAACTTCAAAAACGTTTTAAAAATTCCTTGTAGGCAACTTTTTTGAAAAAGGGATACGACGGAGTGGTGTTTGAAACGTGATTTCCGCAGCAAATTCATAGATGAGAAATTTTTGTCTCTCCTTCATAATAAATTCACAAAAATCCTTCCTTTTTTGAAAAATATCATTTTGAGATAAATGATGCCTAATACATTGCCTACTTACTACAAAAGATGACTCTTTATACCGAATAATTCAAAATACATTCGTTTCTACACGATATTAAGTTAATATAAATTATTGTCTGTGATTTATGTAGCATAAAGAGCGATTTTGTAGAGTTTGTTTTTTTTTTTTACATGTGTATTGTATAACGATGTAAATATTTCATATTATAAGAATATTTGTAAAAAATTTATTTTAATTTACGTTGTTGTTAACATTTCGAATTTTTATTTAATCGATCGTCTTGTATCACGAACTGTTTTATGTTTTTGAAAATAAAATTTTCATTTCTACGCGTCAAATTAACAAGGTATTTTGTTTTCATTGCATAAATTAGCGAACATCCATCTCTAGGTATACCAGGACCAGGTTACCGGGTAGGTATCGAAGAGATTGAGATTATAAAATGATGATATCACCGTGTACGGTTTCCATAATTTCATGATTCATCGACATTTCTACATTAATACGACAATGGTAAACCATCAGCACCTGCTTTTCGAATTCATTCATTAAAAAGATGCAAATGTAACAAAACATAGGCAATATTTCGATAATGTGTCATATTAAAAGTGGAAAACTGTACCTCGACAACTCATGGCGAATGTATTCGTGTCAAATATACTTTCGGGTACGTGTTCTATCTCTTTACGAATACATAAGTACGATTCTGCATAAAATGAGTAAGAAAGGGCTTCTGTATTAGGTAGGCCTGTGGTCAACCTTGATCAGTAGATGATGACTGAATGTCAGGGGTTGAGGAATAAACATCTTATGGGTGAAAAAAAATCGTACAAATTTTTTCAGCTTGGTAGGTATATTAGTAATAATACATTTGGGTGGCGAAAAATTGAGGAATTTCGACCTTCTTGAGCCATTTGTACGATATTTTGAAAAATTTCATTTCGTAAGTATTATTTCATCATCTGAGGTAAGTACCACAACACGTTTTCAAGCATTAATACTTAATTTGCGCAGGTTTTTTTTTATTTAAATTTTCTCAAAATTTTTCCAACTTTGATTTTTTGTTAATTTCTTATTTTTATTATGTACCTAAATATCTACATTTTAAAACTTCATCCTATTACTGACTCAATTTGGAAGAAATTTGCAAAAAAATGGAAGTCGAAAACTTCGTTTAAAAAATACAGCCATTTTCTCGAATTGGAAGAAATTTTAAAAAACATGAATTTGAAAAAAAATTGAAGAAACCAAAATTGGAATAATTTTTAATGGTGATACGTTTCCCAACTAAAAAATTTCTTAATTCTAAATTTTTCCATTTTTTTTAATAACGTCACATACAGCAACAAGGCAGGGGCGTATGAGAGAAGGTTTCTCAATTTTTTCCAGCTTGGATTTTCAATTTTTTTCTATATTTTTTTAAATTTCTTACAATTTTTAAATTTTTTTTAAAAATTATTTTAATTTCATGTTGGAACGAATTTTCAAAAATATAAAATGAAAAAAATTGTAAAAATGTTGAGAAAATTAGAGTTTGTTTGAAATCTTTGATATTATGTACATAAACCTATGTACAACCTAGTATGTACTGTTGGAAAAATATTAAGACTGGAAACTGAGTACAACTTTTGAATTGAATTTAGAATTAAAAGCGTAACTGAAGAAATATTAAGAGTCGGAAAGTTTGAACTCAGAAATTAATGAATTCAGATCACTAACTCGCCTTTTCGTGGCCAAAATAATTTGGAACCATCTGAAAAATGAAGAAAATTAAGTTGAAAAGTTGAATGAACGAATCTGGTAAAAACTGTTCCAAGTCCATATGTAAATCGAAAGAACGAAACAAGAATCACTTTAAGATACCAATTCTTCACAGTCATGGATTTTTCTTGATTGTTTATTCACAAAACCACGAAATTTTTTTCTATCCCCTTAAGGGAGCTGGACTTCGTAATTTTTATGCAATTGTGATTCTTGAACTTTGGTGGTGAAAGCTCAATTTCTTTGAAAAGTGCAAAAGAAGAAAGCCATCATTTAAAAATTTGAAAAAATTACATTTAGTAGCCGTTCTTACTTATTGTTTTCTTTTAACCAACAAATTCTCAAGCTCTACTCCTCTGGGGGCTCCAGGAGGTCCAAAATTTAGACAAAATCAAAAAAGCAAAGTAACACATTGATTTCTATTGATTCGGAAGTACTCAGTTTTTTCATCTGACCCCTCTGACACCCCCCCCCCACAAAGTCAAAATTCAAAAAAAAAGAAAAATAGCGCGTGACCTGTCGTTTGTTAGCATTTGAAGACAGAGAGTTCGAAAAATTGGTTATTTTTTGGATTCGATCTTTTGTGTCCCCCTGGGCTTCCAATTTTGATTTAAAAAAACCAAAAAAGCAAAGTAACACATCAATTTTTACTTATTCGGAGGTACTGAGTTCAATTATGTCCTCAGTTTTTTCATCCTACCTCTCCCCCAAAAGGTCAAAATTCGAAAAAATGAAAAATAACGTGTGACCTGTCGTTTGTTTGGTACTTATTTAAGGGCAGGGAGTTCGAATAGGTTTTTAGTTATTTTTTGGATCTGATCTTTCAGTGTCCTCCTTTTGGTAAAAACAAAAAAATGATAACATGATTGTTACAAATCAATTCTTTCTAATTTTAGGGCGACGAATTTGAATATCGACTCCAATTACTGTTCCCAAAATTGTATTTTTTCATTCGAGTAGAGCATGGGAAAGGGGTCATAATAAAAATTTGATGTACTTCGAGACAAAATTCCTCCAGGAGACAACCTCTCCCCCGCCACGGACTTGGTACAAGATTCTCATAAAATACAATTCCAGAGGGTTTCATACTTCTGGACACACATCGAATTGGAACTGGAAGGCACATCCGCTCGTACCATAGATCTTCTCCATCGATACCAATAATCATCCGAACAAGTGCTAAGACCGGAAGTCGGCGGTAAAATGCATAAACGATGATACGTGTCGGACCATGTGCCTCGGTCTAGCCACCATTCAGCGAACGCCTTTTTTCTCTCCTATGGCACATCTGTCTGTCTATGGCATGTGTCAAACACTTCGTTACGTATTCTCAACATCTCAGCGGTGTTTTACTCGCAATACAAAACCAGAGACAACGACCACACACCGGAAAATATTCGTGGGGTATTGGCTACGATATCGCTGGCCGATATCCAAAAATTTCATCTTTTTTCCAAATAAACCAAGCCCCGAAACGTGAACTTTTATTCAATACGTGTTTATTATAAATAAACAAGCCACGAATAGATTAATTTTATTATATTAAAAATATATCCGCGAAGACAAAATACATTTAAATATTCCGGCTAAGTCCGCCACATCGGTTCGTGCCAATATCACTCCAGCCAGAATATCGATCTAGTCGTGTGTTCGATTGGCCATTGTCATAATTACAATAATGGCAGCTCTTCGGTTACATTTACATTTGCATTGTATTCCATTACCAGACACGTTTAATTAGACGCATTTCGGCAATTGGAATTCTTCGAATTCCATCTTGATAAGCTTTCGGGGTAAAAACGGTAGCCTAAGTAGCTACCGAACGTAAGCGAATTTCGTGTCGGGTATTGTTTATCAGCACGAGACAGCTTGTTAGAAAAAAAACATGACCTCGATGGTTGTCTATGCACGATGCGGTTGAATCTGGACGAGCAGGGGCCACCGGAGACACAGCTACTTAAATGATATTTTTTTAAAAGCCGACCATGGCAGAAGCAAATTCGACCATCGACAAGAAGGAAGAATTTGGTGGAATTTACTCCGGACGACCAAGATGTCTATCCGGTACACGCCTTGATTTTCTGATATCGCAGCTTCTCATCCACATTGAGAAGTAAAAAGGTAAGTTACGAGAATCGGAATTTATATCGAAAGGGTGGGTGGCGGAGAAACAAGTTAAGTGGAGACAGAACAAGGTTCGTTGGTGTCTGTAACTCGGCAGGAATCCGAATCTAGAAGAGATTTACTAAACTTGTTAGACACATACTGGTCGCTGCCTTTTAAAGATACCAGTATTCAGTAAGAATTATATCGACCATGGTTCTGGCGAAGTATACAAAAGAGATTTTTACATCGGTATAAAAACATTATCCGTACTCTTCCTCTTGCTTAGTTGCTAAAATAGTATCGAATTTCTCGAGACGATGTAGCTATACTGAGTCACAAATGAAGTAATATGGTCACAAAAGTCTTCGAACATTCATTTTTTTTTCTTCTTAAGAAAACATGTAGTTTCCAAAAAAAAAAAAATTAAAAAATTGTGGTACTTAGATAGAAGAGGGGTTATAAGAATGAAAATCAGTCGATAGAAACAAAATTGCCCCGATGAGAAAAATGAGACGATCAAAAGAAGCGTAGGAAAATTTATCCCACGAAAACCCTGAATTTTTCACGCATTTTTGAGCTCCTAAAATTCAAAAATTTGTGCACACGAAAAATAATTCATTAAAAAGTACCCTCACTGATAAAATTGAAATAAGATATGGGTAAAAAATTGTTTAGAAAAGATGATACAAACATCTATTCTATACTTAGGTAGGTCTCCGACTCATCTTTAGATCCAAATATTATTAGACTCAAATCGTTGAAATCCCGTTTATGGCCAAAATAATTTGGAACCTAAAAAATGAAAAATTTTGAATTTAAAAAGTCGAAAGAATGGTGTTATTGAAAGATGCATTTTCCAAGTCCAAAAATTAAATAGAACGACGAAAAAATCGTCTTTTTTCCACTCTCTACATGCTGCAATTATTTTGCTTCCATAAAATTTTGAATTTCCAGCTCTAAAAATGTTTGAAAATTTTGGGTTTTCTTATGGGACAAATACTTGATGACAACCACATTGATGACTAATTGACTACTTTTTTTCTTTTGACTCTCTCATTTTTCTTACTGGGACAGTTACGTTTCTCTTAATCGATTTTCACCCTTTACACTCTTCTTTACCTACCACTATTTTTTCATTTTTTTCGGACGAATTCTCGATTCCTTAGAAAAAAATTGTTGTACGAAGACTTTTGTGATTGAAGATCGACAACTTGGAATTTTTTCAGGTAATGCCTGAAGTTTTTTTCAGAACATAAATGTTGAGGGAGGGGTAGTTAACCGGCGCCTTCGAATATGGTCACAAATTCACAAATACACCCCATAAAACGGATTTTAATGGAAAAATGTAGCAGAGGATAATTTTTGAATTTTCTACATAAATTAAGATAAGTATAAATATCTAATATTTCTCCAGTAAAAGGCATCCAAAAATTGAGTAGATCATCAGAAGTGAAAATGTGAAGGGGCACATAAGGAACCATGTGTTGGACAGCTTTTTTTGTTTTTTCGAATTGGAAAAGGGAGCTGACTTTTTTCGCCTGCGAAAAAATGCACCTCGTATTCAGTGGCATCGGAACCTTTTTTGGGATGAGGTGATAAAAAGGAATTTTTTTGCACTTTTGTTACGGATAGACCATAGAATTGCATTTTCTTGACATTCAAGCGAAGCTTTATGATAAGGCCCAAAAAAATACATTGTCATTTTTTCATGTTTAAAAATCATGTATATTTCCTTGAAAACTTGGCGTTTCATGACTCAACGATTAGTAAAAAATCACTGATTTTTCCAAAAGGCAAAATTTCGAAAATCACCCCATATTTCCTCCAGCTTTTGAGGCTGGGATGAATTTTAGAATGAATTTTCATCCCAGAAAACATCCTACCACATTCAGGGCACAGGCCAGGCAGGAAAGATTGTTGAAATGAAATTTCATTCCAAAAGCCATTCCACGATTTTTTCAAACTTTCAACTTCAAGTCTGCGATGATTATTAGGATAAATTTTCATCTCAAAAATTATACCACAATTTTCCCGAAAATTTGAGACTGGAATTGAAATAAAGATCGGATTGAACATTCATTCCGAAAATTGACCCAATATTTTTATTGGCTTTTAAGGTCAGGAAGATTATTGGGATAAAGTATCATCATTCCAAAAATCGTATCCAATATCAATAATTAGATTAAAATGGAAAAAAGCACAATTTTTGACATGGAGATGTCTTATGGGGAGGGGGGGGGGGGGGTAAAACTTGAAAATTGTATAATTTTGTGTAACTTTTTAAGACTAAGAAAATAATGACTCATGACTTCACGTTGGATTTGGAAGAACTTGAAAAAAAAAACTGAATAATCGATTACATGCAAAGCTAGATTTTAAAAAAGTGGTTCAATGGTTCAAATTCGGAATATTGGCAACATCCAAGAAATAAGATACATTTTATTCAAAACAAAAGAGAGTATGTATCAAGTATGGAAAAAATGAGAATATAATGGAAAAATAGTGTTTCAATAAGCAAGTGCATGATAAAAAAATTTAGGAAAAATTTTAATTTGTAAAGTTTCGTCTCTAAACACAAATAAAAAACATAACATCGTCTCTAAAATGAATATAGAACATATCCATGGTTTTTCACACAAATAGAGAGGAAAAAGGTCAATTTTTTTATGGGTTGCCTAATCGACACTTGTATATTTGATCACAGTGGAATTTCGAGTTTTGATTTCAGATAGGAAAATGAAACATGAAAACAACATGATAATCAATTTTTCGAACACAACAAAGTACCTATACTTCTGGGAGAGACCAACGATTTGAAATTTAAATTTTGAGTTCTTCTATTGAAAAATTAATGAAAAATATTTCGAAAAATTTCGGCCTCGCCTGTTTAGATAATACCAAAAACTTCGATGCATTTTTTCAGCTATTTCGCAATTTTCCAACCTAATTCATGCAGAGCTTTAAACTTTCATGCATCTAAAGCTCAAGTTGATGGGCATTATCGTACTTTCCTCCACTTTTGTGAGCTTATGACTCACTGTACGTCTCAGCATTAGCTCACGTACGAAAAATGTCAACTTTCATCTCATACGTAAGTACTTTCCAACTCGAACGTACATCTACGTACAAATATTGGATTTATACTGTGTTTAAAAAAAGACGTAACATTAATTGGGAAATAACAACCTCTGCGCCATACCCAAACCCATTCAATGTGGCATATGTACAAACCAAGTGTACCGTGTAATAAAAGTTTCGAAAATTTATATCAAACGTTGATTAATGTGGGATGAATAAAACCACCAACAGCAGCTATTGTTTCAAGTACACACACAGACAAATAAAACGACAAACGAGTGGAAACCATATACCTATTACAATGAACGTACTAGGTACAACATTCAGCGAGCAGAAAAAAAATTCAAACTTAGAACATCTGGTTTGATTTGTTGTAAATTTTTTTTTTCTACGCAACCGAATTCACCTAGCGACTGTTTCATTTCAACGTATGGTACGTAGGATTTTTCCATACACAGTACTGCATTGTATGGTAAGCTAGAGCCACGATCGATGTTCATTTGTCAATTTTTTTTTTTCATTAACGAACGCAAGCTTCGTGTAATGTGTAGTAAACAGGCCAGTAAGAAATTTTTTGCACATGCCGAACGAATTTCACGCCGCACAATCGACAACCAACGTGTTAGATTACGTTGTTTTTCAAAACAACACTCCGACACACATCGATCGTAAACTTCGTGCAAGAACGTTAATTACTCAGGGCTCGCATACGGATACAGCCGAAGCGCCGAAAATCCCCAGGTGTCGAAGTGACAACTGTTGGCGGGGTAAATTAGCTCAAATATTGGTACACATTCGGGTAAAACCTGACTACGTTACAAGAACATCGAGCTGTATGGTTTCTTTGCAAAAAAAAAAAAAAAAAAAAACAGGCAATTTGAAAGCAGGTTTTCACAGATATCGTAATGAGCATGAGAAAAACATATGGCAAACAATTACAAGGACTTATTTTTTTAAAACAGATGACCGATTTACTGATGTACGACGTTTTTTCAGACATTTTCCCACATTTTTGGAGACAATTTCAAGAAATTTTCAATCTAACAAAAATTTTAAATGAAGAGACTGGAATTTTTTACATTAAAGAGAATTTTCAAGTAAGTGAGAGGTGAATTGGCACAAAAAAAAAATATCCAATTGAATCCAATTGCATCTAAAGACGCGCCATTTTTTGGATCTACATAAATGGATCTATGCAAATCTGTTTGGATCCAAAAAATGACGCATTTCTAGATCCAATTGAATTTTTTTCAGATCTCTTCCTAACTTTTTAGATCCCATTCGATCTAATTGGATCCACTTAGATCCCATTGAATCTAATTTTGTAACCAGCCAAATTTTTTTATCCAAATTAGATCCAAAAAGATCCAATTCGATCAAAAAAGATCCAATGAAATCCAAAAACATTCAATTAGATTCGAGTTTTTTCCATTTAAAGAGAAAAATGTCTTTAATTGGATGATTTGAATTTATTTATATCCAATTATATTCACTTGGATTTACTTCTGATCAAATCGGACCGGATCTGATCATATCCAATTGGATCTAATTTTTTTCCCCGGGTGGCCACAAATGATTTTGGCTTCGTAGGCACCTTTTGGACCTCTACCTCTCTCCGTTTGCGCGTTACATCCATTTTTTTTTTTGTAATTTTCCATCAATTTTCTATTTTGGTCAATCGCATATTTTAAAAATATTTTCAAAAAGTGATTAAACTTCACTATAAGGTAAGGCCCTCTTTTATAGTGAGAATTTTCGCACGGTCAAAGCCTCATGAGAGAGCTAACCGAAATTTCTCAATTTATGTTTTCCTAGACAGTTCACTACAATACCTAACCATAAGCAAAAAAATAAAATTTTCAATAATTTTGCCCGGAATTCAACATTTAAAAAACCAAAAAAAGTTGGACATTTTTTTCTAGTCAAGATATACCTATAATTTGCAATGTTTAGGAGTCCAAAAGCGCTTGGGTCAAATTCACCTCTCACTTCAATACACCCTTTCATTGTATTTCTCAGAAATGAGCAAAATAGGTATTCAATAAAAAATTATTCTTGAAACAGTTACTTGAAATTTCTTTAGAATATAATTCTCGTCAAAAATGTCAAAATGCTTCCTCCAAATTACATAAAACATTGCAAAAAAAAATTAAAGTAATAAAAATCATAAAATTGCTTGTTAGGGTATAAATTCAAAATTGCATTAAAAAATTATATATTTGCATCTACGAAGTGCAGGCGCGATAAGAGATAAGGTACCTAGGTTATTTTTAGGCTGGTTTTTATGTACGTTCAGTTTCCCCCGCTGTATTTCGTTATCAAGTACATTTCTTATCGTAATTCTACCGTCATATGAGATGTATTAGGTAAGTTCTGTAATTAAAAGTTTAATAGTAAAATTACAGGCCACTTGAAAACACGTACTCCTTCGTTTAATTTCCGGTATGAACAATTAAATTTTCTACCAAAAATGGTTCAAAATTGGAAAAAAAATTCGTAGAAACACCAAAATATTAAAAACTGCTTAAAAACATTCTTAAGAAATTAAAAGACTCAAAAATCCTCAAAATTTGCTTAAAAAAGCACCAAAAATCGAAGAAAAGATAAAATTTTCAAAATCTTTTTCAGCCAATTCAATAATTATTTCGAAGTTCTTTTTTTATGAAATTTTTTTATAAAAGACGCAAAATCATATTTCCGAGGAGGAAGGGAAGGAGAAATGAGGGAGGGGGATAAAAAATATATGAATCAAATGCCACCCAACCTTTAAAAAAATTTCATTCATTCTTCAAGCTAGGTACATCTATTTTTACCAACTTCAAATTTCTCACTCTACTCCTTCAGAATCATAGCAATTCTTCTTGATCATTTGGCAAATGTTTTGATTAAATTTTTCAAAATTTTTTAGAAGGAAATGAGTAGGGCTACTGCTGCAAAAATTTCTAAAAAAAATATTTCAATTTTTTTCTACAAAATTTTTTTAGTTTACCTTTTCAGCCCCGGCACTGAATGAACAATTGAAATCATTACCGGAATCAAAATGAAGTTGACAACACTGATGTGAATTTTTTTTTGTAAATTCCATCAAAAATTATATTAGATGACCAATGAAACTTTTGATTCTCAATTTTTAATGCGTTTTAGTGAACAGTTTAAATTGGTGAATTTTCAAAAATTTTAGCATTCCGAATATCATAATAATTGAAAATTTTTAACGTATAGTATCTAGAATCAAAAGGTCAAATACATAGAAGAGGCTGTTTTTTTATATTTTGGTTTTCCACATTCCACAAGACCGGAATCAGAAAAAGGGGTTTGAGAAATTTCTCAAGGGTGGGGGGGGGGGGGCAAAATGACTGTTCCAGGGGAACAATGCGAGTCTAAAACAAAATTCTCAAAAAATCACATAACTTTTGAACATTTTCCTACTCTTCCTTTTGATAAAATTATCAACAATCTTGTTGGTTTTGACTTTGAGGAAGAGAAACTGCCGTGGTTCCCTCTGCTGCTTCTCCCACCCGTTTGGTAGTGCCCTGAACTGATACTGCCTTATCTGGTATCGAAGAGATTCAAAAACAATTTCACATTGCTCGAAAATTGAGGAAATCAAACTGAAAAATTCATTTAGATCATTATCAAGGGAGAACGAAATAAGAGACACTAAATAAAAAAATTGCTGGAGCATTTTCATGCATTTCTGAAAGGCCACTTGAATCAGTATTATGTATATTGTTTTGGTACCTCTTGATCATTTCCCTCACTGGGGTCACCTATGCAAGTACCATGCAGATAAAATCAGCACCACGTAAATAAAACTTCAGAGAATAAAAACCTGCATTGAAAAAAAAAAGGAAAATGACAATAGCCACCTGAAATCCGCAACCCATCCGCGAAAGTCAAAGGAAAGAAAAAACCCACCCACGGTTTCCTTCTCTCGATCACGTTGCTATTTCCAACCTCCAGACTTCTGACTCCAGCCCATGCTCCAAATTCCAAATTCCATATATTCCCACACGTCGAAACCTATGTTAATTTCCAATTCCAGCATTGATACAATGGCATCGATGACTCAGACCAACCCCTATCTCAAGTAGATCCATACATCTTCAAATTCCATTTATTAGCCACAGTCCTCACAATTTCAGGTAAAAACAGTAAAAAGGAATCAATCTGGATGGAGAAAAAACCGTAATGTCAACTGCATCGATCTTTCCATTGTATTACCCTCGGAACAAGACCAACTCGCCGCCACGTAAAAATTCCTTCAAAGAATACAAAAGTTTTGTCGTTGAAAAGGCAATCGCCTCCGAACCATTTGCGTAGGGCACGGGCATTGTTTCATCTCCGGAGAAGAAAAGATATACGTATAATACGGCGCGATGAAGAGTAAAGTACATAGAAACACCTTTACGATTTACAACTTGTCTCTTTCACGATTTAATTTTCGTTTCACGGTGTAAAAGATTTTTTTTCTCCAAGATGTTTGAGAAAGATGGACTTATAAGATCGGTTCGGTACTCGAGACTAGCTCTTGCCTATTGTACGGTGGCGCACCTGCTGTGTGGGATACATACTAACAACAAGTCGTCTGGCGCCACTACCAACACAAACACATAGTAGATCTACCTGCCTCTACCTTATAGTAGTATTATTTAATAAGAGTAATGTTATATAGGTGCCTGCCACCATCGCAGCGAGAGAAGAAAAGAGAAGAGAACTCGAACCCGAGCTCAACAAACGCGCACCTGTTCTAATACCCCCCTTGGTCTCTCTCACCAACCGTTATGCCCACGTACTACAGGTATTTTTCATAATAAATGTACCAATATACGTATCGGTGCAGCTATGGATAGGTATGAAACGTTCGTTCCGAAAGTGAACGCGATGCTGTGCTTTTTATTTAACCCTTCTTTTTCTCCTTATATATTCTTGTTTTTAAATGCACGTGCATCCATTGGAATCTGTACGATGCTGGACTTCGAATACCTGGTATACCGATACATTTAAAATGTTTCTTCTTTTTTTCCTTCTTTCTTTCGATATGTTTATTCAAAGAGTATTGTCGTAGCTCGTACACCGGAGCACCGCTGGTAAAGACAAATTGTTTCCCTTTGCCCCCTTTTTCTCGCTCTATTTGTATAAATATACCCAAAATAGCTGCTCTCTTGTCAAACAAATCGTACGGTAGTATTATTGTCCTCTCGACTATAATACGTGTGTATCTGTACGTGTCATACAATCCGCGGATATGGATATGGATATTTGTCACTTATACGTACGTCGACGAGATACGATGACAAAAGTGGTATCCTGGTATCCGCAATGGGTATCTAGAAGTTTGAATGCTAAATACATATAGGGGGAGTAATTATCGATTATTTCTGCATATGTGGGTCATAAAAATACACACATGTAGCTAATTTACTAGATACCCATCTGGTGGATGCGTAGTACCTACGTGAATATTCCAAATATCCGTCTTCCGTTTCAGCTCGATTTTCAAGGATTCTCGAAGAATATTCAGGGACGTGATGGGGCGTGATGGGGAGAGTTGGGAGGAAATAAAAAAATACCATTTTTTCAACGAAGTTAGATGGAACCTCAAATTTTTTGATCTTAATTTTCTGAAAAATTCCCAACTATTTCCCTCATTATCCCAACAAACCTCAACTAAGTTTGACTTCTTTTTGCAAAAATTTCCAATTTTTCAAAATTTTTCCTATTATAGGTACATAAAATATTATTTCCTGGAAAAATTTTAATACATTAAAATGATTTTTTTATTCAATGCCACACTAAAATATTTGAGAGTTGAAAAAATTTTCATTTTGTTTGAAGAAAAATTGAGACACAGAATTTGAGTAGAAAAAATGTTGAGAGTTGAACTTTGGAAAATTTTAAAACAGTCGATTAAAAAAAAAATTTGAAAAACAGTTTTTGTTGAAAAAGTTTTGTGGGAAAAAAACCGAGCTAAAGACATTCAGGGACGACACTTGTCGAAAATCTCAGGAGAAAACTTTTTTTTCCCCTAAAAGCATAGGCGCACCCAAGGGGGAGGCTCAGGAGGCTCGATAGTGGCGTCGTCAAGAGAAGGCCTGAGGGGGCCTCCCCCCCGACAAAATGCTGGTCCTTGTTTGGCTCCCAGAGAATTTCTATTAGGTATATATAAAAATAATACAGTAAATAATGTGAATCCCTCCCCATTACAAAAAAATAAGTAGGTATGTATTTTCAAAGCATACAACATGAAAAAATATTTTTTTGACATTAAAAACCCAATTTTTTTTAGAGCTTTGCCCTCGCTTTGCTCGAGCATGAATTAATTTAAAATTCTACGATCCATTTGAGGCAAAAAAAATACAAAAGAAGGCTCGTTTTTACCCCTTTTCTTTGAAATCATTTTGGAATTTCAAGTCTTTCATACCCACTTGTACGTACACTTTCAAAAAAGTTTCCGACGCCAATATGAATATGTGCATTTTTAGCCACTGAAAAAAGTTACCCCCCCCCCCCCCATACTTCGAAAAAAAAAACAAAAAAAAGTTGTTCAACACACGGCCCATGGCTAATTTGAAATCTGACCCCTTCCCAAATTTTTCTCTGATTCCCAGCGCCCAGCTTCTTCCTTAATGAATTCCTGGATGTGCCTATGCCTAAAATTTTCGAAATTATTGTTGTATAGCCTTTTTGCAAAACTTGATTATTTATTCTAACAAACTGAATTTAAAATTTTACATATTTTCAACAAAATTTTCAAACTAAAATTAAAATTGATTGAAAATAATCTAAATTTGTAAAATTTTAGAAACCGGGGCTTCTTTGGCTCTCAAAATAGTTTTCTAAAATTTCAGGCAAAATTTTGTATAAATTTTTGGAGGTATTTTGGGAGCAATCTTTTCGAGATTGGAAACGAATCGAGATCTAGTTTTATTAAAGGACAGTTTTCGGATTTTTGAGATAACTTCTGATAGAAATATAAAAAAAACTATACGAAGGGATAGGAAGGGAGTGAAAAATTCTGAACAAAAATGTAAGACCTTTAAAGCTCAACAAAATGTTTGAACATTTGCGTATTAAATTTCGAACTGACATCAAGACAGCAATTCCCAGGGCTTGGATTGAGCTTTGGATGAAAAATATTTCAGAGATGATTTTTTAAGCCTGCCTGTGGATGTTTTGTAGTACTTCTAATGGTTTTTATAGTACCTAATTCTGAAGATTTAGATAAGGTTTTGTTCAATATTTGAGGTTGAACTTTTTACAAACATCAAAATGATTTTGCTGGAATTCATTGCAATAATATTTATTGTTTTTCGAGTTGTTTTTCCTTGATTTTTATGCAAATTTCGACATTTTATCCCGAATTTTAATAATTAAAAAAAAACTTCATACAGTTTTATTGACATTTTACTCGTTCTATCATGATTTTGATATTTTACCATTTTATTTTTCGATTTTCTTCAATATTCAATGATTTTTCCAAATCAAAATGGTTCTTTGAAACAATTTTCTTGATCTTTTGAGGAATTTTCTAAATGATTGTTCAAAATTATTATTGAATTTTTTTCAATAAACACATTTGGATTATGAAAATGAATTTTACTTGGAAAAAAAACTAAACAATGAAGGGCCATAAATCCAAAATATTTCCATTATCTACGTTTTTCATCTGGCTGCATGAAACTTCTAAAAACTAGATTTTCAGTGTCATTTTTTGGTTCAAAAGTTCGATTTCTTCCCTCGAATTGTAACATAAAATAAAATTTGAATTTTTCATGTAAATTTTAGAAATAGGTATCACTTTAAAAAAAATTACAAAAACTTTTGATAAAATGTTCTTTTTATTTCACCTACCAATATCGTGGAAGTTGGTTAGAGTTGATAGATGGAGAAGAAGAAAGGAGCATAACTTGAATATTGATATTGCTTAAAAAATTGAGTATAATTTCTACATAAAAATATTTTCATGTTTTAACGAACACCAAACTATCCCCAGTTTTCCGTAAAATCATCGTCAACGATCAAGATGCGAATTCATTGTGCAAAAAATACCTACTACCAGTTTATAAAATCGCCAACCAACCGTTGAAACATAATGAATAAAAATCTAACGCCGTATATTTGGCGTGGCCATCGTAACCAAACTTGTTATTAAATTAGCGACGACAGAATAAAATGAACAAGAATAACGTTTTTATAAGAACAACAACAAGAGCAACATTAGAACCAACACCACGCATTCTTTCACCTTCATCGCCATTCGCACTCGCACAATATCCACTAATACCAAGATTGGCGAGAACGATTAATAACCCACGAATCACGAATGTTGAACTCGTCGTTGCATCTTCCTCTTGGGAATATTTTCATATTAATCAAAATATTGTTGTGTTCTAGGAATTTACACAGAACCAGGTGTTTTTTCGCTGACGCTGATGAATCAACGTGCATACCAGATCGAAATTACATCTCGGCAGGTCTGCTGGTGAAGCCGACAGCTTGGTGGAAAAATTCAACCATGTGAGATTCGATGAACTCGACAATTATGCGCAAGTAGCCATCAACGGCCGAGATCGCAGCTGAATAAAATACTGGCTCGAAAATTAACCCCTTGGTTTTTTTCTCTTTTTATTTCAAGTACCCATGTAAAACTAAATACTGTCGAAATGCTTGTATTATTTCACCTTATGTACCTATTAGACGTTTCGTAGCATGCAGATAGGTACATTTGGGTGATAATCCTTCATCTTTGCATTTGCCATATGATTAGCGAAATAAATTTCATTGTGCAGATGTTGCCCGGTGTTTCGGAGCAGACGAGCTTTCAACTGTGGTATTTTCCTTTAATGAATTCTCAGATTGTATTACATCAGCGTGTGTTGTTAGATTACGTGGAAAAAATCGTCGGTTCGATTTCGAGATAAGAGATACGGCTAAGCATGAATTGTATGAATGTGTCGGTGTCAGTGATTTTCGATTCTCGCGAATTCGCGACTGACATCTGATGAAGTGATGATTATCTATTTAATGATTCATCTGGTTATAGACAATGTTCGAATATCGTATTGATCGTATCAGTTTACTACTGAGTACGTGAATTATTTTACAGGGTAGTCAGAGAATTCATATAGAAAAAAAAAACCGTGTGATCCATGCTTTGGAAAGGACTCATAAGTACACCCAGAAATTAATTAAGGGATGGGCTCAGAATTCGAGAAAAAAATGAGAAAGGGTTCAAATTTCAAAATAGCCACTTTTCATTGCTCTTTCAGTCAAAATCAGGGGCGCACCCAAGGGGGCTCACTAGACTTGAATCTGCCTCATTAAGCTCGAAAAAAACATTTTTCATTGCAACAATGTCAAAAAATTTTTTTTTAGCTCCGTAAACATTATTTTTTCAAAAGAAATTCGCCCTCGCTTCTCTTGAAAATTATTAATTTTTTTATTGATATTTCAGTCAAAAATCACCAATTTCTCCATCAATTTCCAATTTGTCAGAAAAAATAAATTATTTTTGACTAAAAAATCAGTGAAAAATGACTTGAAATTTTTTTCTCAACTTCTCAGTCCCTTCCTTAATCAATTCCTGGGTACGCCTATAGTCAAAATTATCAATTTTTTTTGATAAATTAAGAATTGATTGAAAAATCTGTGATTTTGACTACAAAATCAGTGAAAAATCTTCAGCTTTCAAAAATACTGCCTGAGAGAATTGACCGTCTTACACATCGAAATTAAAACTCACCTTTCCTCGAAATTTGAAAATTTTTCATAACAAGACGAATTATCTACACTATTGCATTCAATTTCACCAAATAATAAAAATCAATTTTCGTTCCTCTCCGAAAATTTTCCAACACGAAGTTTTTTCACGTTTTTCTTTTGTTGGCTACGAAATCTTACATCAGCAGTTGTTGACTTAGTAAGAAGCAAAAAATACAAACCTACATCCATTTACTTAATAGATTAAAACACGCCTCTCTCATCTGCTTGCAAAATGTTTAATGAAAAATGAAATTAATCGTAACATATGTTCGGGTTCATTTTCTTGTTCAAATCAAATAAATATCACCCAAGGACGCTTTTAAACGAGAATTAAAAAATTATTTCACGCAGATACCGAAATGATCTAACGCCTAATGTAAAACGTTATCGCGGTGTTGATTGAATTATTACATCTGCATTTACCATTTAACACCATATAATTCAAAACGTAACGTGTTAATTTGGTGTTCTTTTTAATTCCCTAACACATTTTTATTCGTTATTAATTTTTTTTTTTCGTGAGTTTTTTCATCGAGTATGTACAGTACATACTTGAAAATTTCATGTGAATGTAGAAAAATTCTTCGATGGTTTGAGATGCCACCAATGTGCAATGTAGGTTTATAGGGCTGTTTCAAGACCAACGATGTATTCTTGGGGTGAAGAGTGGAAGAAAGTTCCCTATATTTATTATCTGAACTTTTATACTTATTATTTTTCTTGATAGTTTCAAAAACGAAAAATATATTTTTTAATGCAATATTTGTTTCAGATTTCAGATAGGTATACTTTTGCAAAAATCTTCAATTTTTCTCAGTGGCATTCTGAAGACTACAAGAGCAGGGGTGCACCCGAGGAGGGGGTTCAGAGGGCTCGGCCCTCTCCTGAGGCTTGAATAAATTTTTCATCACTAAAATGTAAAAAAATGCATTATTGTGCTCTTCAAACAGTACTTTTTTCAAAAAAAAATCGCCCTTGCTCCGCTCAAGCAGTATTTTAGTCATTTCATTTCAAAAATTAATGATTTTTCATTGATCTTTCAGTTAAAAATTAATAAATTATTAATTCTTCAAAAAATTCCAACTTCTTCAGAAAAAATCAATGATTTTCAACTGAAAAATCAGAGAAAAATTACCAATCTGAAATTTGATCCTTTATTCTATTTATTCTCAAATTCCTAGCCCCTTCCTTAATTACTTTTTGGGTGCGCAGGAGGGGGGAGATGCAAAATCTGTGAAAATCCCATCTCAGATTTTACCCGAAACAACGACAGCTGCAAATTTACCTCTTCCATGCACTCTTCTTACTGCGTACTTACTCTGATAATGTTCCAAAAAAAAGTATGTAAATTGGAAAATTTTGATTGAAAAGCAAAAATCAGAAAATTATAAGAGAAAATTTCTACAAGATGAATCATTTTTTTGGGGGGAAAAACAACAAAATGGGCATTTAAATAATGAGGTCGGATGAAACTATTTAGTTATAACCTCAATATGGTAGCGGATTAGGCACTTTGAAAATGTGCTGGGACGAGGGAGCTCGAAATTTTTATACAAATGCGATTTTTCGCTAAATTATCCAACTTTGAAAGCTCATATCTCGAGATAAGTTGAGCTTGGAGGAAAACGGTTGGCACGATCTGAAAAACAAATTTTCAAAACGGTATTTCTAGGCCCCCAAGGGGATAAAAGGGTCCACAATTTTGACCAAAATTCAAAAAAGTAAAAAAAATAATATAACGTATCGATTTCTACTAATTGAAAGACCCCTGACCCCTCTTGAGTCCAAAAGGGTACTCAGTTTTTACATCCAACCACCACTGACCCCCCCCCCCCATTAGCTCTCTTGATAGGGTCAAAATTTTGAAAAAATGAAAAATAACGTGTAACCTGTCGTTTGTTAGGTATTTGAGGGCCTTGAGTTGAATTTTTTTAATTTTCAGATTTGACCCTTCAGTGCCCCTCTGGTCCCCAATTTTGGGGAAAATGTGTTCAGATAGTGAAATGGCATATGGACTCTTATTATTTTGAGGATGTAGAATTCGAATATTGATTCATTTTTGGATTTGGCCTCCTTTTCCAAGCTCTGACCACCCCTTTCTCCCCCCCCCCCCCCCCAAAAAAAAATCGCATAAAGAAAACTTTTTCAAGAATCACACAATTAAAATAGAGTTTTCTTGGCGAATTTCTGGATCAAACTTCAAGAAACAATTTAATTTTCAGGTAATATGTCGTTGACCTACCATCACCACCTGTTCCTAGCCATTCTTTCAATAAAAACCATGCCTCATTTGCGTTCAGGCGAAACTACGCAGCATCAAACGTATGTATTTATCAATTCTTCCAATGTCCGGACTACTAATAATTTTAAAAGAAATTTTACAATGATTCAATAATCAGCACCCAAATCGGCAGACAAATCTCGATAAAAAAAAGTTACTCACAGGTAGATCCACACTTTATCGGTACGATTCGTTGAAAAACGATGCCGTCAGCGCAACCAGGTGATTAGATCGAACGGTACGATAATTTATGAAGTCATCAGCCCTATTTTTTTTTCATCGATTATCGATAATTACGATACTTTGACGAACACGCTGTAAATCAACATACGTGGTGAGAATGGCGGAATAGGTATTCACACGCATCCTTCTGCGATCATATTCCGTACACACATATCACAGGTACCTCGGGCTTCGAACAAATTGCAAAAATATTTACGCAGTGTGAAGGTATCTTATTCATACACCAGTTGTAGGTGCTAGGTACGTGCACGATGAACACACGTGTAATTTATACCATCCATAGGTACTCTTCATTATTTACAAATGTCATCTCTCATATAACCAGTATCGAGGCGAAGGCACCACCAGGCCACATACACCAACGTGGTAAATTAAATATGTTTGAATTCGGCTCGTAGGATATGAATTTTCGTCTGGTTTGACATTATATCACATGATTGAGAATCGAGTTTCACTAAAAACGCGGATATAAATATTTTAATCCGATACTCGAAGAGTTCAACGTTATAAATTGCAATAAAAACAATATAACTTCGCCACCACAACTGGAGAGTACCTATTTCCGTGTAATAGAAATTTGCATCTTTGAAAAAAAAAACACGCAGCGCATCGCGTTTAATAATCTATCGTAAAAAACTGTTCGTTACGATGGTATTTTCAAATAAAATCGAGTTCGCGAAAATTTTACAAACGTTGGTACGTACGTAGGTATTTTTAATTAGGTTTTCGCTTTGAAAAAAAAAGTGGATATCGAATTAATCGAATAGCCAGTTAATTTGCAAATCATTCGGTATCAAGTTGATGGTACATTTTTTTGCCATTCGTTTCACATTTTGCTGACCGATCATCAAGATTAAAAGTACTGTTATGAGATTGACAGTAGTGACAAGTCGTCTATTGGGTAGATAAGCCTTATCTTTTACTGATTAGTTATTTCCTCTTCGTTATTCCTTCTTACAAATTGACGGCGACATGAGGCAGCATTTCGTAGAAAGAGAAAATTAACAAGTTGGCTAGATTTTTAACGTTGAATAAATTGCATAAGCGTTTGGAATCAAGGAGAGATGTGGATCTTGTTTTTTGTCGTATTTGCGGCGTTTGGGTATGCAAATTTATTAACGTTGGAAATAGTATCCAGTTCCAGTTTTAGGCGGTAGTATTGTCGGGTCGAGAGTTCGGAAGTCCTAATTTGGAATAAAAACATTTGAAAGAGCCTAGCTGTTTGATTTCCCCAATTTTTTTTCTTTGAATTAATTTCTTCAATTCCTTTCATTGAAAATTAAGTTTTGCCACTTTTGAGAAAAATCTGTTTTATATCTCTCCTCACTGTTTCTTCTGTGTCTTTCACAGATCCAATGAAATATTTAAAATTTAAGAGAATTTTGCAAACCGATAAAATGAAGTATTGAGGTAAAGATTGCAATAAATTTCCTAAGCATTCGAAATGATTATTAGATCAAGAAAAATAAAACGCCACAAGAATTCACAAAAAAAAAAACATCCAAATTGATAAAATGAAAAAAATGATGTAAGATTGCAATTCAAAATTTAAAAATTCACATTCCAGCAAATTGAATCAAAAAAATATTGAATTCGATGAAAATATTTCAACTCTTCAAAATCATTTCTTATCAAAAATATAAAAGCAGAAGTACTTCAACCATCGATATTATGTATTGAGGGAAAATTATCAAAATTTTGAAATGATCAAGGAAAATTTTCGAAAATGAAGAAAAAAATATGAGAAATTTTGAATTAATCGACAACTTGTTTTTTAGTAAAAATTTAAAATTCGTTTCAACTTGACTGAAATCTTTAAAAAATAGACATAAAATAATGAAAATTTTCCAGCTCGAAAAATGAGAAAAATCTACATATTACGAGTAAATATAAATGCATTTTTATGTAATTAAAAACCAAAGAATCAAAGTTTGTGCTACCTAAGAAGTTGAAAAATTCAAATTTCAAATTCAACAAATTTAAAAATTTTTTTCAAATACCACTGACATGCAATCTTTTCAATTTTTTTTCCATCTCTGTTACAAAATGAAAACTTTTTTCGAAGTGTTTTGCGTTTTGCCAATTATTACCTAGTTGTCCACATATGTGAGTCTGGATATGGAAACTAACTTTAGTGCCATAAAATGATTTTTATTTCAAGTTGAAGGTTCCTTTCAATTTTACCTCTTCTGAAAATCCCATCAATTCAAAAAAAAAAAACAATTTTTGACACCTACAGGTGGTTTTGATATCTATCAGGTTCATTTGTAAATTGGTTTAAAATCTTCTTGAATTTCAATGACTATTTTAATTTCTTCAAAAAATTGGTCGTGAAATTTTTTTTCCATTACTTTACAGACTGCAACACAGTTTTAAAAAATAAAATCAGTGCTACCTCTTAAAATAACGAAAAAAAATTTTTCGAGAAGAGAAAAAAACAATTTAGTAATATGTACATATTTTCTACGACAATCCATTGACTATCTCTTCATTTTCACGACTTTCTTGATACCAACGACCAGCAGACTACTGTTGAAATATCGTAAAATTCAGAAAAAACGTCCGCCCTCCATTTTTTCTTTTAAATAAGTATGATATTTTGTATGATTTTTCTTCAATTATCAAGTTTTCCATTTTCACTTTTCACGATTTCAGTAACCACATATGCCCTCTGTAGACATATTTCCAAACTAAACTTCGCTTCACTTTAATGAAACTGTGTTATCTTTCGAATCGAGTCTGAATTATAGATGTTTTGCTTCACGTACAGATGTCGCTTCAGGTACTACTTTCAATTGAGGAAAACTTCACAACAAAGGTCATTTTTAAAAAGTCAACTCTACAGCAAAATTTCACAACTTTTTTGCTTTCAAAATTGAAACAGAATAAATCAGCTGCATACTATAAAAATATGTATAGGCACCCATACAATTTGCCTAATGCAAAATTTTTTTGAACGTTTTTTAAATTTTCAGAAAACATTTTGAAATTTGAAAGAATGAACGAAAGAGGAAGAATGAAGGTGTTCTGAATCATTTTTAAAAAAGGAATAAAATTTTCCATTACGATTTCTCGTAATATAAATTAATCGAAGTATTCTGACATGACTTGACAAAAAAATTAGTTCAATTGAGATATGTTTTCAGTTTTTAGAATGACACAAGTATTTTAAAACCTCCAAAACTAAAATTTCAACTGTCGAAGTCGAAATCTTGATTTATTGAAAATTTAAAAAATCACTTTTCAACCGAATTAGACTTTTCAAATTCCAATTTGACTAATTCCAACCATTTTAGGAATTTTCATCTCACCTTCCAGACTTTTGAAATGTTTTTTAAAAAATCTAAATTAAGTAGATAAGACTTCTTTATTACGATAGGTAGGTCTACTTAGTATACTTTAATCCCTATAAAAGAAAGAGAGCTATTGAGCGCCATTTTTTTTTCAACTCAAGGGAAAAATCAAACACGGTGAATCATTTTTTCATTTTCATTTTTTTAAGGTGGTGAGGGAGGGGGTGTCAAAAAATATTGAACTTGAAAATTGAGGGGGTCCGAGGGGTCCGGACCCCCCTCATGAGGTCAAAAATTTACGTGAAAAATATCTTTTTGGGGCATTAAAAATCAAATTTTCTCAAAACTTCACCCTCGCTTCGCTGAAGCCTAAAAAGAAGTACAATTACATAAAACTTGTTTGCAATGATATGCGAAAAAAAGGCTCTCTCTTGGCATTCCAAGTTTCCCTAGCTACTTTGTACCTTCCCAAAGAAAAATTCTGACTTTTTGCTTGAAGTTTCTGGGTATTATTCTCGTATTTTTGAGGTCAAAATAATTAGTTTGAAAGTTGCTTGTTCCAAAATTACACCTTTAACCTTTATCATTTTACGAAAAACAATCAAGTAGTATAAGAAAAACGCAAAAAGAGAAAATTTCAAACTTTTTCTAAATTTTAGCCCAATTTTATATTTCTTTTCTTAATCACAGACTCGTTCACAAAAATTGTACTTTTTCAGATTTTCCAAATTTTTTGTACCCAGTTGACATCTTGCAATTACATTGAAAATTTCAGCTGGGCTGAGCAAGAAAAAAATCTTGGAATTGGAATACTAGACACCAGCCTATGACATTGGAGATGTTGAAAAAGTATAGTTTACATAGAAAAAAAAGAACATGAATTAATGCTGTCAATTAAAAATCTGCTTCAAGTAAACAACTTCATCATCAAGAAATATAATCTCAAAAAAAAACCCAAACTCTCACCAACCTAATACAATTATCACCTCAACTTCAACCTCCAACAAACCCCAACATTCCCACCATTCAACCTCGACCTTACCTTCGCGGCCACTTTTAAATCCCATTCTCAAACACGAAAATCCGCTTATCCCACTCGATTACAATACACACCACGCTGGCCAAATATATCTAGGAAAAAAACCCTACAAATACCGAAAAAAACCACCCCAATTCCACCGTAAAAAGTTAATCTAGTTTGGAGAAAAATATTATATAACAAAAGGGTTATAATTTATGGTTTATAGGGGGGTTATTTTTTTTACGATTTTGTACGGCGCGATAGAAGAAAGCTCTGGACAACTGTTTTATCATATAAACTGATATTGGACCTTTGATAAAACATATTACACCGCACCCTACACCTATATTTTTGTAAAGGGTGATAAGATTTTCAAATTACTTTCCAGTATCGCGTTGTTTTACCAAGATTGCGACCCATTTTTATGCCGGCTATTTTCGCCTTCTGCGATAAATTGCCTTATAAAATATAAACGCTGTAAAGGCAGATATTGAAATCGATAGATTTTTTTCACCGATACCTTCGACGATTGGGTACCGAGCAAAAATCCGAGTCTATTGTAGTTATACGATGGTGTAAAACTGGTCATACACAGTTATATGATTCTCTACCGTATCATTTCCAATTCCAATCTTCTTGAATTATTCAAAGGGTTATCCAATCCATGTTTTTCCAATAAAAAGATAGATTTCACGCTTAGCATGAAAAAAAAAAAAAAACGCAGATAATGATCGTGCGGTATTTATACGTCGATAAGAATCGCCTCTATCCCTCTTTTAACATCGACGATGAAAAAAAAAGGGTTAAATAACTTGTCACTTTCGCATGTTGTTTTTTTTTCATCAACTTTATAAACGAGGACGACGAGTCGTTTAGTCAAACTCGAAGCAGGATGGTCGTTTAGTCGACGTAAAAAATCTAATTATCCGTTACCCCCTTCGAGTATTCAATCTTTTAAGAAAATAGCCATATTGAGTAGGCAATAAAGGGCGCTAACGTCGGTATTATTTTCACTGGCATATTAAATTTCTCCGACGAGGTCGGTCCAAGGGTTAATTCGTCGTCGTCGATGACACCGCATGTACCGTGTTTAACGGTGGCGAAGAAAAAAAAATGCGGAGGGGCTGTGGCGTGGGGGCCAGGAGAGAAGTTTTCTTTGAGAAACATAAGGTGCACTTAACATCTTCAGCAGCAAAAGGGTTCTCGAATCGACGGGCTGCCGCATGCCACATGTTGTGCCAAAATGCCAACTGTTATACTTAATATTTTTTCCACTACAATTCGGGCTTTTGCTCAACGGATCTCCCCCCTGCCCCCCGTTTCCCTTCGTAATCGTACATGTGCGAAAATTCTACGTACGTAGGTATTCTAGCTCGAATGTGTATTACCGTGAGTATTTCGAGCATCGGCAAGGATATTATAAAGGTGCTGCTAAAATCTCCTCGTCACTTTTGCTATGGAATTTGATAAAAGAGGCAGGGTACGGGTTAGACGAGGGTAAGACGAAGGACTCCAATTTCAAAATGAATACAGAATAATATGTACTTTTCGCGTCATTTTACTTTATTCATGACTCGGAATAACTAAGAAAGTTTCGTCGAAGCCCTCTCCTCCGATCCGAAGCGAGTCGAGTCGAAAATTCGCTGAAATATTAAAAGCTCCGACGTAGGTAGCTAGGTATACTATATGCAAAACACTACGATGATGCTGGACTACTCTTCGAAGCGTTTCACGGCGAAATTTCCCTCGTGAATTATTTATCGCGATTATGGGAGCATGGCGAGCATCTTCTATATATATTTTCGAATATATCCAGATGGTATCAAAAAGTGATTTCTTCCATCGTCCTCCCACTTTCCAAGTTTTGATGTCGTCGAGTAGGTAATATTACTGAAAACCTAGTTTCATTTTCATCAATTTTCATTAATTTTTTAAAATCAAAAGTTAAACAAAATATTTCCAACAAACCAAAGGCGAGATGGCCAAAAATCGGAATTCAACACTTACAAGGGAGGTACCTTCACTCAAAATAAAATTTTGAGCCCAAACAAAAATAAATGAAAGTTCATCTTGAATGAACCCCATATCCAAAATTTCAGACTCCATAGACAGGGGCGCACCCAAGGTGGGGCTCAAACTCCCTCATTATGTAAGCTTGGAAAAAATATTTTTTCATCGCAAAAAAGTAAAAAATGCATTTTTTTTCCATCTTCAAACAGTATTTTCTTTAAAAAATTTACCCTCGTTCCCTCGGGCGATATATTGATCATTTTATTTTAAAAATGAAGCATTTTTCATTGATCTTTCAGTCAAAAATTACTAATTCCTGAATTAATTTCAAATTCGCCAGAAAAAAAATCAATGATTTTTGACTGGAAAAATCAGTGAAAAATGACTAATTTAAAATTTGACCCCTTCCTCTATTTTTTCTCAAATTCCCAGCCCTCCCTTAATTAATTTTTGGATGCGCCTATGTTTAAAATTCATTTACATAACAAAAATAGCGAATTTTCCTGCGTTGTAGAAAAGTTATTCAAAGCAGTTCTTATGAACTTCATAAGAATCGATATTTCCATGTTTGAAATCCGTCGTTTTCTGTCGTTTTTCGAAAAACGACAGATACAGCAATTTTCTTACATACCAAAACCAACGGATTCTCTCATTTTTTGTTTGTTACCGAAAGACGACAAAAAACGACCAATTTTGTATGTTGAATGCGTCGTTTCCTGTCGTTCCTTGGAAAAACGACGAATCGACAAATTTGAATTACCTACACTGAAACCAAAATGTCTTGGCGTTTCTTAAAAAATAACGAAAAACGATAGAGAAGATGAAAACGATCACATTTCCGTCTCAAAAATCCGTCGTTTCTTGTCGTTTCCTCGAAAAACGACAGAAACGACAAATTTAGAATACACTGAAACCATCGTTTCTTGTCGTTAAATCACGATAATGAATACTCGTACTTTTATTGGATTTTTTTCGGACTAAAATCCATCTTCCTCCTGCTCCTACTCCTACTCCTCCTCCCCCCCCAATAAAATTGAGATTGTTGGAAGAATATAAAATATGTAATATTGAACTACTCGTGAAAAGAAATTTGATTTTCAAGGTCCATGCGTTTACTTCCAAAAGTTACTTCTCAAAAAAAACAAAAAAACGACAAAAAACGATAGAAAATATGAAAATGATCAATTAATTATGTTTCCATTTTAAAAATCCGTCGTTTCTTGTCGTTTTTTAGAAAAACGACGGAAACGACAAATTTGGAGTAAGTACACTGAATCCATTGTTCATTTTCCTTTTTCCAAAAAACGACAGAAACGACGATTTAACATCAACAAACCCAAACCATCGATTCCTCGTTCATGTCCGAGCGAAGCTTTGATAAAATTGGATTCTTGAATTTCTAAAAAAAGCATTTTTCACAAAAATTCTTGATCTCAAGGGGGGATGTCCAGACCCCCTCTTGCCTACTGAAATTAAGGTGATGTGGTCATGAAATCCCAAAATCTCCAATTTAGTCGTTTCTGATTTTTGGAGAAACAGCGAAAAAAAAATTCCAAGTGATCAAGTGCCGTCGTATTTTGTCGGTTCTTTTTTTTTGTAAGAAACGACAAAAAACCCGTTAGTTTTAGTGTACTTTAAATTTTGTCGTTTCATTGTTTTTCCGAGGAACGACGCATTCAACGTGCTTGAAAGTGATCATTTTTGGTCTTTTTGAAAAAAATTCATAAAGAAGAGGAATCGTTGGTTTTGATGTGTAGGAAAATCGTAGTTTTTGTTGTATTTCAAAGAAACGACAAGACAGTAGTTTTTTTTAAGAAGCAACGCATTTAACGTTCTAAAAGTTGATCGTTTTTTTGTCGTTTTTCAATAACAGACAAGCAAGCAGAAATCATTACAAAATGCTTTTTTTGGGCATTAAATATTCAATTTTTTCGAAGCTTTGCCCTCGTGACGCTCGCACGTGAATTAAATCACTATATACATATGAACTATTCAAGACTAAAATGCGAAAAAAGACACATTTTTACCCCTCCCCTTCCCTCTCCGCACAAAATTAATTGTTTTTCATGTCTCTGCACCTCATTTTGCAAACACCTAAAAAAAACTTCAGACGCCACTATGGTTTAGAACCCCCCCCCTTTCAGACGATTCTGGCTACGCTACGCCACTGCGACACTATGTCCCAGTTGAATTTTATGAAATGTGAAGTCTAGATTGAGATATTTGGAACGTTTAGATGAAAAATTTTTGAACAATATGTCCAAACTGCAGGTGTTGAGCAATCATGTCCAAAATTTTGTAAATCAGGAAACATGAACTCGATTATTTTCGAACTATATATCACATAAAGTGCCTTTGTATTTAATAATTTTTACTTCTAATTAAATAAAAATTTTATCTAATTAATTCGGGCATTAATGAAACTATTATAAAGGCGTATAGGGCGATATTTTTCATTAAGGTTAATAAAATTGCATAACCAGTTTGCCTTAAATAAAAGCACCTTGCACTCTGAACTCCGCCACCTCTTCGATAACCCAATCTCATTACCGAACCTTCTCATAGCCTGTGCATATAATTCACATCCACACCCATCCCATAATAACTTCGCTCGTTAAAAATTTCCCTACTACGAAAAAAACTACCGAGAAAAATCTCTCTCCGGTAAAATAAGTACCTACATTCTTTGAAACCAAGACGACATCCCCTTTACCAATTTTTACTACCTTGGAGTTTCTGTTCAAGCATAGGTAAACATTTAAACAAGCGTTTTGCAAATAAAAGCAGAAAACTACAGAACGATTGTTTGATAAGTGTCAGCTTTGTAGAAATAACGGTAAACCTCGATTTGAAGGGCATTTTACGCGCGTTTTTCAGTTTTCTTTTCCTTTTTCAATCTGGGTTTTCGGTTCGATCTGACAAATGAATGGAGCCAGCGTCGTCGTCGGGTTTCCAACTCTAGTACTTTGCATATGTAATGTACCAACGTATAAATGTAAAACCTGACGACGGGAAAGCGTTGCATTAATAATGCACCGTACTCTCGTCAACTCAACGTTGTTTGCATTAACCTAGTAAAAGTTCTTTTCATACATTCCCCGATGGGAATTACTCGACGAGATTTCGCAAAATATGTACTACTTACATTTAGGTACCTACACATACTTTGATCATACTGTAATTGCGAGACTTCTACAATGAGTTTTTTTCCAGACTAATATTTCAAATAGCAGCAGAATATTATTAAAGAAAAACATACCAATCTTGGTTCAATTGTTTAACTAATATCGTCATGGAGTTTTACGAAATGGGGGAGAGCAAAGTCTACAGTTTGCCTATGGAAATCGTGTCTCAAGGATTAAAAAACGATAAACAAACTTGGTAATCTCGAATTCCCAAATATTGAGGGGGTTTCTTTACTTTACTGGTGGAGTTTTCTTTTTTTCTCTAACGGTATCGGAATAATTCACCGAGCCCGAGTCAATAAACTACTAAATAGGATTAATATACGCTGAAATGTGTATATCTTTAAGCTGCAATTGATTCTGTGTGTTTTATTGGGGTGGTTGGATAAATCAGGGGGTGATACGATGGTTATGGTAAGGGATGGCTGGTTTAATCGATTCTGAAAGCTAATTAATTTGTATAGGTATTCGACTTGAACGAATCAATTGTTTGGAAATTATCAACCACGCCTAGAAATTTTGATAAAATTCAACATAATAATTATCTGAATGGGGATGTAAATTGAATTTTTTTTTTTTTGAGGAATTGAAACTTTGCCTACTTTGAAATATGTATTATAAAAAATAAGTGAATTGAGAATATTTGGTAACTTTAAAATTTAATTTTCCTCGCGTTAAAAATCACGATTTTGAGGAATCTAACGACACTTTCGAGATCCAAAACCCATTTTTGAGAAAAATTCAGTTGTTTTTTTTGCATATTTGAACTGTCAATATCTCAAAACGCTGAACTGACACATTATTAATACTTCGAATCGCTCCAAAAAATTGATCAATTTAAACTTGATAATTCGAAACAAAAATAAATTGAAACTGCATCATAGAAAAACCTCATATCCAAAATTTTAGGTGCCAAAGTTCATTTTTTTCATCTCTGGCAAATTGATGAAATTTAAAATTTACCTCATCGCCCAGCAAAATAATTATAAAAAATTGAAGTCATCAGTGGAAAATCTGAAATGAGGTATAACACTTTATTTTTAACCTCCGCAATTGTTTGAAAGTAATTTTGAGACGTTTCTTAGTTTCCAAAAAATTTTGGAATTTTCCAGAACTGGAAAAAGGCCCATAAAATGATTCATATGAACTTCAAAATGGCTCCGAAATGTTTCAAAACTTCTTCCAATCGATTCGACAGGTTAAAAATAAAGTACCTATTATACCAAATCTCAGTTTCTTTTCGTTGATTAGATAGAATTTTCATATGTTGCAGGTTGATGAGATAATTTTGAAATTTCAAATATTCACAGAAATTCAAAAAATATATGTACTTGGGTCCCCGAAACTTTGGATGTGGAGTTCTTTTGAGATGTACTTTCGAGTTTTTTTTCGGTTCAAAATTTTACTTCAAGTTTACCTACTTAGTTCTGGGAGTCGAGAGAATGCTTAAAGGTAATAAGGTAAATAGGGAAGTGGGAATCCGAAGAAAAAGTTACAATTATAAATGTATTTATCAAAAAAAGACGCACGTAGCTCTTACCTGCTAAGATTGATTTCTGTAGTGATTTTTTCAGCACTTCTCCAGACTTTTAGACCAGATGGGACGAATCTGAAAATAAAAAAAATATGAAATTCATAATTTTGAAGTGTTCGTAAATTTCATGAAAAAACTTAATTCTTAAGAACATCATATCATATCAGATAAGATTAAATAAAAGGCGATGAAAGGTAATCGTCAACGTAAAAATGGGGTAAATGGTAATTTCGGTGGTGGGGAGGGGGGTTAAAATTCTATATCATATAGTCAACTTCAAATCAGAAAACAATAATTCGATCAATTTTTTAAAAATATTTCCTTAAATTTCAACAGATGTGAGAAGAGTTTTTTTCTTTGAGTAAATAAATTAAAAAAAAAAAATAAAAAACACTTTACTCCTTAATTTTTAAACTAGGTATTTGACTTTCACAGACCTTCCATTCCTGACCAGTTCCTTAAATGCTCTTTATGAAATATTTATAGTTTTTCTGTTTGTTTTGCTGTTTTTCAAGGGCTCAATTTCCAACAAAAAAAAGGACTTGAATTCTTCATGAAATTCTAAATTGGGTGCTTTTTTGGAAACTTCGAAACTTTTTGTTAAATTTTCAAAAGTAATAGGATTCTTATAGAATTTTTCTGCATTGCATACTCGAAGTTTCCATAACAGAAAATTGCAAATTTTATTGCAATAAGCACATTAGTTTCGTAAAATTCAGAAAAAAAGATTTCATTTTATGAAAAAACCATTCAAAAGTCATAAAAGTGGTAAAATTTTTTTTGCAATTCCTTTGAAATCATCAGAAAAGTTGTAAGGCATCACAAACATTATTCAAGGTGTCGCGAAAATTGATTTTTTTTTCTAAATTCATTAAGATGTTAAAAATTTACAAAATTAATAATTTACTCGATTTTTACTGTTCATTTTTGGACATACTTTAATTTACATATTAATTTTTTTTTTTTTGTAAATTTCCTAAATTAATCTCATCTCTTTAAAAAACAATGTTTAAAACTCGATAAAATGAATCAATCTAACGAACGAGTATGAAATCTCTTCAGTTTTCATCTAAGTATATGAAAATTTGGCCAAAATGTAATCAAAACCCACCTACGCAAAATCGCTTTTCTACCCCACCATCGTCGTTTTTCGTTTCAGCATTTCAGCATTCACTTGCTTTTCCAAATTAACAACCGAAGAAAGGGTACCTATAAATATATAATTTGAAATTTACGGCACACAAATTTACTCCAGCTGACTCATGAATTTTCAAAAAGGGTTTATCGATTCGGGTGAATATAAAATCAAAAGTCTGAAAAAATTATCTTTTTTCATCAACTTTTTCATACCCATTTTCATTTCTCACCTCTTCAACCTCGAGGGAAAAAATTCCACCAATCTACTAAATATTACAATTTCTCGATACCTTCAACAATTCGTTTATTTTCCTTCGCTAACAAAAAAACCAAGCCCTGGCAAAAAACGACTGAAAAAATTTTACACTCTAAATTCTAGCCTTGGTCAATTTTCCCTCGAAATTGAAAATTTCTAAATAATCAAGGACAATGATTAATAAATTCCAACTCGCAAAGTGGAGAAAACTTTCAATTTTATAAATTTTCCTCGATGGAATCTCGTATTGAAATTTCAAATTGGTAAAAATTTTAATATTCTGGCTCGTTGATGAAAACAATTTTCAATAATACAAAATACCTATCGAATTAACCGACGCCGGCGTCTTTTTCAATAACACCGACGAAAACAAAATGACAACGAATGAAAGAAAATGAGAGGAAAAAAACACACTCGGGTAACTTTTTACGATCAAGTAGGTAGAAAGATTGGAAAAAAATCAAGCTCTCGGATAGTGAATATTAATAAAGTCAACCGTATAAACATATTTCAAATCTCCGAAGAGAGTTACGAATTTAATAAAACCGTGTATGGTAGAACGACTGTAATAAAGTCGACGCGAGAAAAAGAAAAGCATAGCACACGAGCGAAAAGAGCTTGTGTTTTGTGCGAAAAGTGCAGATAATTCGCTATACTATGCTATACGCTGGTATAGCCGGAGTAAGTGTAATATTACACAGACGGCAATAATGAGGAAAACGAGGAGCAGAGGGTTAATAACAATCGCGGAAGGAGAACCTCAACCCCTGTGCGGTAGATTGTTGGCAACCCGCGCGCCGCGAATAGGCAACGGGAATCATTTCGACGCAGTGAGCTTCGTCTATAAGCTGAACTGTGCTGCGACTCGAGGGAAAACTTTTTCGCAATCTTCTCGTCTGCCTTTTTAAACGGGTTTGAAAGATTTTTGAAAATTTTCCGGATGGAGGAGGAGGAGGAGGAAGAAGAGAAGAGAAGGGCTATAGTGACATTAAATTTTTTTCACCCAATTATTGAAAAAAAAAAATGAAAAACAATGCAAAATGAGCTGCAAGAAATGCCCAAATTCATTGAAAGTACAAATTATTCAATTCTAAAATTTTCCACTTTCTTTAATTTTAAATTTTTGAAGTATTGTTGAATTTTTTTCAGGATTAGTTGAGTATTGGAAGAAATTTTGAAAAACATGCTTAAAATTTTAGAAATTGGAAATTTGAAAAAAAATTCAAATCGAGTTGGAAGAAATTTGAAAAAACCAAAGTTGAAAAAGAATTCGCAGTAGGAAAAATAATAGTAAGTACATATTAAAAAATTTTCCAACTTCAGTTTATTCAGATTTTTCCAAATTTATATTTTCAAAACTTTTTTCCAACGCTAAATTTTTTTTCAATTTTTTTCTGCTACCAACGTGAAACTTTTCCAATAATTTACAAAGCATTGAAACGAAAAATTTTCTTTTTTGGATATTGAAAGTTCATTTTTTTTTTAAATTTCGCCTTCTCTTCGCTCGAGCATAAGCAAAATCCTAGTTGATGTATTTGAATTTTGAATCAAGTAAGTATTTGAGACAATAGTACAAAAGAAGACTCCATTTTTTCCCCTTCCCCTGAAATTCGTCTGGTATTCCAAGTTACTACATCACTCGGAATGCTTACGACGCCACAAAATGGTCTTCAATTGATTCAACAATAATCTCTCCTCTGTTAACTAAATATTCTCAGAAAAATTTTCAATTTTTTTTTAATAATTAGAAGTTTACATCCTAGTAGTTCTAAAATTTCCTTAAAATAACCTCTGAGCCCATTGCATATGTATGTACTTTGACTCGAAACTCAAAATTATTTTTCAAAAAAAGAGATCATGGGATTTGGATTTTTTTTTCAAGTTTTCCCTCTATTTTTTACGTAATGAATGATCATCATTTCTTCAAAATTGACTCTAATTGACCCCTTCTCAGTATTGCCATAATATTTGATTATTAAAAATGTAGAACCATCAACTGATCAGTGAATAAAACAAATTTTAGTGCAGAAAAATCGTCAGTTTACAAGTTTACATACCAGTGGCGGCGCGTCAATGTAATCGCTGTAATCGCCGATTACACTTGAAAAATCGGAAACAAAAAGTTTTTAAATCTTGTTTATTATTAGAAATGTCGAACATCTGTATTGAAAAAAAAAAAGAAAAAGAAAAATGAAAAATCTGTACTCTTCTTGTAATCGCGTTTCAGAACGATTACAAGAAACCCGTTCACAACCCATGTTCGGGCATTTTTGTCTGACGTTCGGCACATTTCGTACCGCACGTTTGTAATCGCTACAGAAAACGATTACGTGTGTAGGGCTTTTGATTGAAAATAACACGCCAGGATTTTTGTTACAATTTATTTTGACTTTTTTTTAGGGCTATTTCAGTCCTTTGCTATCATTTAAAATAAATGAATAAAATATTTTTTACTTTAAAATTTTGATTTTACAAATTAAAACTAAAAAAGTGATTTTATGACCTCAAACATATGGTTGATTGAGAGTAATGTAATCGCTACTGTGAGCGATTATTCATGAATTCGAATCATAGAGACGGCGTTCTAAAGCACTTTTCTGGACCAAATTCTTAGGTAAATGATACTTGAATGTTCCTTGAATAAATAATGAATTTTCAGGCCAATTCTTGGAATTTTTGAATAGAAAGTTTGTAATTTTTTGATGATAAATCGATTTTTGAAAATCTCATTGTTTAATTCGAATGAAAAATTTGTATCTAAGGCTTCCCATTACTTTACTAAGGAATATGAAAAAACATCCTCTATGAATATGGCCTTAACATTTTTCACCCTAAACTCAAAAAATAAATTTTAATGATGCTTTTACTACATTTTTTTGTTGATAAGACTATTAAATTTGACCCATTCTATAGCATCAAAAAATTTGAAATTTTTTGATCTTGTGGCCGAGTCTCCTACAAATTACGATTACAACCCGAAAAATTCACGCGCCGCCACTGTTACATACGTAGGTATTAGGTAATAGGTACAATGAAAAGACGTGGAAAATAAGACGTAAGAACGCGACGTATTCGCACAGGTGTTCTTACTACGTTCACTAAGTTTTGAAAATTTACCTATAGCCGATATGTTGACACGTTGAATCATCTATAGGTAGTAACATAGTTTTTCGAGTACACCGGTGTACATTTCGTTGAAAGGCATCATGATTTATGCAAGAAAATTAAACAATGGATAGACACATCTATCTAAACATTTTGTTGTCTCGTGCTTCGATATGACGAATTTTTTCAACATTTTGCGAATATAAAATAATCAAACGTCGTATCCTTGCATTATTTCTCGTCTTGTTTTGTTTCAATGAAAACTTTCCGCTGTTACGATTAGTACGGTATTTAATATTCACATATCGGTGAACTTGAATCCGCGTAATATCACTAACTTGAGCAAGTGTAAGTATCTCTTAACTAACCATGTCGTGTTTTTGTAGGTTCTTGACAGCTCTAAACTTTTTTTAAAAAAATTGGCCCAGGGTTCGAAATTTCCTTAAAATTATCAAACGATTTTGATAATAGGTACCTAGCCGATCTCGAAATTCGAATCGATAACATAAAACCTTGAAAATCAGTTGACATGCTAATCCAGTCTCAATATGCAAGACCACTTCTTGATGATTCAAAATGTAATTTTTCAACATACAGGGTGTCGAATTGAATTTCAGACCGAAAAACGAAAAAATTTGATTTTAATTGTGTAAAAAGACAATCTGTGTCCTTCTTTCCCTAAAAAAAATCGATACCTAGAATGGTTGAAAAACACCCAGCCATAGTCCTGTTCTTTCATGAAATTTTATAAATTTCAACAAATAAAATCACCAGTGAGGAATTTTTTCGCTTTGCGTCTGGGGTTTATTTCTACACTTTGTATGACAATAAAAGCTGCTTCTTTGATTACAAAAATTTCAAAATCATTATCCAACGATGATTTATAGTTTACAATCAAACTCGCAAACAGTGTTCACTGAGCGTGTTCTTGTTTTGAGACTAAAAAAATCAGTTTGCTTTTTATGTGTATGGGTCTTATGTCTTATGGTCTCGAAAAAGCGTATTTTGTATCATTGCCCTTGCACAATACGAGGCTGGAGCCTAAAACCTATCGTTTCCCCATTTTTTAAATTTGTCCCCAGGACATGAAATTTTATACACAGTGGCGAACACTTTCCTCACTCCAAATAAGTGGGTCAATTTCCTTGAACAATGTGCACCCTGACGTGCGATTTTTCGTGAAATTTGTTTTTTCTTTTAGCTCAAAAATGGCTTCAAAAGCGTTATATAGTTTACAGGGCAAAAAAATACTTCAATACATATCTAATATGGATTCATTCCACTTCTGTTAAGCCAAAGTTTATGAAGAACAGTAGGCACAATAGGTTGTGGTCAATTTCACAAATTGACAAAAAAATTTTGTTCTGTGTTTTATTTTTGATGCCTAAATTCCAATTTTAAACATTAAAATACACCAATATATACTCATTCGTGGCTTTCAAAGTTCGCTTCAGAGTGAAGAGAATTCAAAAAATGATGGTTTTGAAGAACGATAAACATACCGTAAGCTTTTTTGGTCGAGTCTTATGAAAAATTTCACGGCGAATCAAATGAAGCAAACCGTAGGCCTCTAGGTATCTCATTTAGAAAAAAAGTTACAGCTTAAACGTTTCTAAATTCTGTGAAAAAATCTCATTATTTAACGAATTTATTTGTGTTGTAGACGCTTACTTAAACTCCGAAGTTTCATTTTTTTTGTGCGCAATGCACAATGAGATTTTTTGCTACAGAATTTAAGAGAGTTTAAGCTGTAAATTTTTAAAAAATGAAACAGAAGTCTGCGGGTTGCTCTATTCAATTCGCCATAAAACAAAACTGGACCAAAAAAAAATTAAATTTTTTCGCCGGAAGCTTATGTTTATTGTTCTCGAAAACCTTATTTTTCAACCCACCCCTAAGCAAACTTTGATCAAAAAAATTATTTCCCCTCTAAATTTGGCAATCGAACCCCGGATACAAAAATCGTGTCGACTTGTTTTTGTAAAGTTGAGAATACACACAATTTTCGTCCTTTTTTGTCAAGACTGAATTAGCCGAAAAATCTCGAAAACTGTGGTTGAGAACTACGACTTGAACTCATTGTTATTTTAAACCAGCACGTTCGTACTTTATACAAATCATTAATAAAAAAAATTACGATATTCTTCGTTTTTTTTTGTGTTTTGCGTTTTCTGCAAAATTTACTTTTCCAACAAATGGTCTACCCTCGTTGGACATTTTATGATAAACATAATGCAGTTGTTTTTTTCTCAATTATTTTACATATTGCGGAGTATTAGGCACACGAATTTAATTCATAGGTATAAATCCCAATTATCAAAAATATAAATTATTCGTATTTAAAAAAAGTGGACGAAAACATCATCAAAACCACTTACTTACCATGAAGATTAATTAATGAAATCGTTTTTAAAATTAATTTAATATTTTTACAGACACGGTGATTTGGTGCAGGTTTCACGTACAAGAACGTATTTTAATAATACGCACGCTCAAAGCTTGTTAATTTGTAATTTGTATTACCATGTTAGGCGTGAATTCAAAAACGATGTATTACATTATGTTTGCGATGGCAATTATTTTAACGGTAATTGTACCACTTGCAACCACTACTGACCCACCATTAGCTACCGGCGATAATAGTGGTTTTCTTGGTCCCCCTACTGGTAAGAAGTAATCGATACATATTTGGATCATCACAATGGAACTGGAATTATGATAATTTTAATATAAAATTAGATACCGTCAAAATTTTAAATCAATTAAGTATAAAAAATTAATTTACGCCCCTAGCCTTAGTTGCTGTATATGGCGTTATAAAAAAAAAAATTAATTTATTAAAAAATAGTACCCATTCGCATCCATCATTTAGAATAAGAATTTAGTTTGTAAGCCAATAGTATACATGAATTACAATACATCGCAAAGCATTGAAATTGTGTGTATTTTTTCTAAATCGTAGAAAAGCAAAAAGACCATTCAAAATTTGCTTCTCGCTTACTTTTTTCGCAAATCATTTAGGGTTTAGCAATCATATCATCTCTGAAATCAGATGATCAATCGTGAAATCTTATCAGTTTCTTAATTACCGAAGTACCTATGTACCTACCTAACAAGGTAAGTATCCCAACTCGAAGCAAAGAGCTCAAACAAAAAAATCGGAAATACACTATAAAAGAACCGCATTATCCAAAATTTCAAGTGCTGAAGTGAATTCCTCGGAGTTGACAAATTTTTGAAATTTTAAATTACCTCATCCTCATAGGGAACCCTCAAAATATCAGAATACTTAATATAATAAAAAAAAAAAAACAACTGAAATTTGGTGTACGTCCTATTTTCGACCTGCCAATACGATTGGAAGCGGTTTCAAGATGTTTCAGAGCAACCAGAAAATGTCGAACTTTTCCAGCGTGAGAGAAAAGCCCATGAAATGGTTTAAATGAACTTTATCACCTACGTATAATAGCAAACGCAATTTTCCAAAATTTGCACATTCGAGTAAAATCCGAATTTCACTGTTTTCACTATTCACGTGTCGAGATAAAAATCTGAAAATTGGTATAAATCCTGTTTTCGATCTATCAAATTGACTGGAAGCAGTTTTGAGACGTTTCGGAGCCACCAGAAAATTTCGGAATTTTCCAGCGTTGCCGTTGGAGAAACGACCATACAAATGGCCCATATAAATTCCAGCACCTATAATCGCGGATTACAAAATTGGTGATCTATTTCATTGATTAAAACGCAATTTATCAAAATTTATAACTTGGAGTTCAAATTTGCATTTTTGGTCAGAAAATTTGCCTGAAAAAATTTTAAAATACGTCTACTGTTCAGGTGTCGAAGTAAAAAAGCTGAAAATTAGTACATCTCCTATTTTCGATCTGTCAAATCGATTGGAAGCTGTTTCAAGACGTTTTGGAGCCACCAGAAAATTATTGAATTTCCCAGCGTTGGAGAAAAGTCCATAAAAATGGTCCTTATGAACTTCAGCACCTGTATTCGCGGATATTCAATATTGGTAACCTATTTGACCAATTGATGCATAATTTTTCAAAAAAATCACTACCTACTTTTTTACCATCTTTTTAAAACATTTTCATGGACCTCTCAATTCGCTCTCCACCCCCTCCCCCTACAAAAAAAATTAACGAAATCAAATTCATTAGGTAAACAAAAAAAAATTTAAAAAAACATTATTTTAAATCAAAATGATTCAGGTATCACCAAAAATCATTAGATGTCAAAACCACCGAAACATCGTCAAAAATTACCACAAAAAGTCATCAAAATTCATCAAAAATTGCCAAAAACCACCCAAAAATGTTTATTTAATACTTACGAGGAAAAAAAATGCCTACAAAGGATGCGATGAAAGGATAACTTTGAAAAAATGAATGCTTTTTCATGCTGTCTATTGGATCAAGAAAATGAAAATTCATGCTACCTATTTTCATGTTTTGCATACCATTTTTAAACAATTCATCATGCTCTCAAATTTTCTCTCTCCCCCTCACGTATCATTATTTTCAAAGAAATTTCAAATTTTTTTCCATCAATTTCATTCTGATGAGATATCATTTGTTGGATAAACAATAATACAAAACAAGCAAAATAAAAACATTGAAGGTGTTGAACAAATTCTAGAAATTAACAGGCAAGATTTTTGCAAGTTCATTCAGACAAATTTTGTAGAAAATTTCCTTGGGGCACTGAAAAAACATATCCCCACTCTACTCCCTAATATTTTTTCAACTGAAAAAATTTCAATAGGTAGCTTTTCCATTTCTTTTTTTTCGAAAGTTGTACGTAGGTATTTCAATTCGTCTTTATAGTCTTAGAATTTGGCCTCGACAAAACCATTAGAACAAAAATTTTGGAAAATAAATATTTCAAATATTCAATTTTCGCAGCAAAAATTATTCAAACATGAAACATGAACGATAAAAAGAAAATTTTTTTAGAAAGCATAAATTTCAAACACAAAATGATAAGATGCTTAGGATGAATTTCCCTTTATGAAAAAAAGTAGTTGAAAAATGATTTAAAAGGCAATTCTTCGATTTGAAAATTCAAAACGAAAATGTCAGAAATTCATGTTTTTAGTCGAAAATGATAAAAATTCATGCTATTTTCATATTTTCATGCCACAAAATCGACAAAATGCATTTCCCGTTATTTTCAAGCCCGCTATGTTCATATTTTTTTTCATTTTTTCAGTTTTTTTTTGAATTTTCATTGAATTCATTAAACTTTTTCACTACCTGTGAGAAAGGTGTTTTGAACTGGAGATGAAAATTCAAAAAAAAAAAAAGAAAGAAAGAAAGATTCCAGAGCTTGGCCAACATACTTTCAGGTACTAAACCGTACTAAAACAGAAATCTGTGCCAAAAATCCGCAAAATTGGTAAACCCAATTAAACCAAAACCACATCCCACCACTCGCTTCTTCCAAAACCTTCGAAAACCTCACCTCGACCTCGACACATCCTCGATACTCCGCCATCCGAGCAAATACGCATTCACCATCACCTTCTGCACCAGAGCCAATCCATTCTCTAACGTTTTCCCACCATCCAGCGGGGGGTTAACAAGAAAAACTCTACGACCATAGCATGCGCAGGTTGCGGCCACATTACCTTCTTTTCTTACAAGATTCTTTGGCAATTTCTTTTCGCTGATCGTAGTTTCTCGGCTTCTTTCGGGTTTTCTTTTTCGAAAAGGGGGGTTTCGAAAGTAGGCCGCAACTCGGGCCCGCGTCTTATCCGCAAAAGATGTTCTAAAACTGCGACTCCGCCCACGACGACCCCACGCCCCTTATTTGGCGCAAAAAACTAAACCGCACGTCACCCCCGGACGTCTTTTGGCGTTTTTCTTCGTACGTACACGCAGCACGCCGCCGAAAGAAGCGAAGAAAATCGCGCGACAACGGTGTTTTTTTCCTCCCTGTGCTGCGTCGTCTTCGCCGACGACTTCAGTTTTTCTCCAGCCTTTGGATCCGGATCGCGGGGTAGACCGTTAACGTGGCGGAGTGCGAAATTTTCCCGGCCGGCGTTGCGTACACTTTTTCGCCAACAGTAGCAGATTTTCGTGCACGGTACACTTGTCTGTAGCGAGCGTGCGGCTATACCGAAATACCACGTGTTGATAGGTCGTTTTTCGGGCCGCGAGGGGGACGCGGACGGCCGTACGCCGGCGACCGCCGCCGCGCGGTGGCGGAATTTCTCCGGCGCGGGGAGAGTTTGCGGTACCCTGTGCGGCACCCCTTCATTTCGACGATCTTTCTAATAGCGGCGTTGGTTTTTCACCGTTTCTTTTCCTCCCCTCTACGGAGCCGCTCGCCACTAATTGCTATTGTGACGGCGTACCACAATTTCCCCTAGAAATTTTTACATCTCCCCACTCTCGGCGATCGGGCCGCGTTTTTGGCGCCTTTTTCCGCGGCTCAATATTTTTCCACGCCAAGATCTCTTCGCCTCGTCTTCTTTTTACTTATTCGTCTTCGTCTTCGACTCTTTTTTTTTCTTCCCTCGTCTTCGTCGTCCCAGTCGCCAACCACCGCACACCAAAAATCATGACCGTGAGCTGTGAAATCGCGGTCGAACCGACGTCTGTAAAAGTTCGCCATTTCATATGTTTTAATTTCGAGCCATCGTCGTCCTCGCCGCCGCGTATCCCTCGGACGTCTTTTTTTGCCTTTATCGCGATCATCCCTGTGACCGATTTACAATCCCTCGCGACGCTATTGGCTGATTTATCGTCATCGACGACTATGTAACTGATATTTTCCGGCATTCCGTCGAAGTCGTAATTTTTTCCATTGAAAAGTGCCCAAGTCATGTTATCGCCATATCCCTTTCTTCGGCTCATCCGCGATTTCAGTCTGATTGCCGAGTGCTGACATGTTGATGGGTTCGGATGCGATGAACAATTGCGACAATATGCTACTGACGGCCGATATTTTGGCCGAACGTACTCTCGAAAGTTTACTAGCCGAGCATCCCGGCGAACTGGTCCGAACCGGGTGTCCCCATTTAGTCTGCACCATGTTACCGTCGCATTGGAGATCCAATAAAACCTTGCCAGTTGCCTTCAAGGTGGTCGCTCTAGGTGATGTCATGGATGGCACCGTGGTCACCATTAGAGCCGGAAACGATGAAAATTACTGCGCCGAGTTACGAAATAGTACCGCCATTATGAAGAATCAGGTGGCCAAATTTAACGATCTGAGATTCGTCGGAAGAAGCGGTAGAGGTAAATATTGTACTGGTGTATTTTCATCATTCCGCCTAGTTGAATGTGCTTTTCTATGATCTGTATTGTACTTGAAGGATTCATTTTCTATTCTATTATGAATGTAAAATGGGGTATCCTTTCAGAATTCACCCTGCTGCTCTGCTCGATTAATTAACCTTTGCATTGCTTTTATTTCTGCAATAAATAATACATGAGCCTAGAAATTGAAACCACCCTTAAGGTCAAAAATCGATTTTCGAGTTGACACTGATTTTGGGCCTTTCAAAAGAAATAGAATCAAGGAGGAACCTTAACTCAAAAATCAATTTTTGACCCCTTAAGGATGGTTTCTATATCCAGGCTCACATTCATTTTCACATTGATATCATTTCAGATTTTAAATTTTTTTTTTGTTGAAAAGTTCAGATTTTAATTTCAAATGAATAGAAGTAATGGTGGAAATAGAGGGGTAGAATTTTGATCAGGTCGTCTTGAAATCTATTCAAAACTTCCCCCATCTATTCTTGCTTCAACTTTTGAAAAAAAAATTCAAAAATTGCCTCACCTCTATCCAATCATCACTCTAGCTTGGATCAGAAAAAAGACATCCTCGCAGATAATTTCAGGAATTTTATCAAATCAACATTGTCGAACATCCTTATCAAATAATCTTGGTCAAAACTCAACAAATCAACGCAGAGGAATCACCCAAAATCACCTAAGTAGGTATATTTCCCATCTCTTTCTTATTTCTGGATTCCAAAAAACACACTTCATTTGGCAAAATACACCATTTGACTGAAAGGGAGAGGGCAGATATGTAATTCTCGACAAAAATAGGGATCTAATTCTCGATAAAAATAGAAATCTATAATTTTGAAACACGAAATGGGCAAAAATGACAAATGGAAAAAATTATCGGAAGTACCCAATTCTCCATTGAAAATGTGCTAGAAATTTTATACTGCAAAAAGACCAGGAATGAACCTCAGAAATAGGTATTCATAAATTCAGAATTACTTTCAAAACCCAATCATAGGCTGTATCCCTGTACCCAGGTTATTGTTCTATGTTCACATAAAACTAAGTTTTATAGCATAAGAAAAGGGAAACCCATTTTCTCAGATTATACCTACTTAAGAATCTTTTCCTCAATTAAAGTTTTGTTTTTCTATAGAACAGTATTTTTCTTTTCATTTACCCAAGAATTCAAAGCACAGCAACGAAACTTGATCCTAAACATCAAAATGAAAACCAGAGAAGTTTTCTATCCTAATGTAAGAGCGAAGGATTGAAAAGTTCTTCTCTATTTTCTAAAAACAACCCTTTCGATTTTCTTTGCAAATAGTTTTTCAAAGGTACTAGTCTACTTGCCTACGTAAAATGACGAGAGGAAAAATAGTGTAATGAAAAAGTAATTTTTCAAAGTTGAATTCGAAGTTTAGTAAGTTACCTTCCATTGAATTATTCTGTTTTTTTTTTGTACCTATTACATATTAAAAAATTATCAAATTATAGAAATAATTTCAGATTTGTAATACGAACAGGAACATTATTTGAAAAAAATGTTCATTAAGTAAGAAAATGACTTAAAAAATTTAGGACTTGTTTTATAAATATCTTCAGGGTAACCTTTTTTTTCTTTCTTTGAAACATGCTATTTTTTCCTTTCTTTTTGACGAAATTTTCAAAAACTTCAACGTGACCAAATTCATTATAAAAAAAAACTATTGCCAGTTTTTTGTTGAAAATGTACGATTTTTTGTAATTTTTTCAGAAATATTTTGCGTCTTTTGGAGTTTTCTCATTTTTTTACTACTTTTTTTTTTGAAATTTTCACTGAATCCAAGTTTTTTTTTTCAGTGTTTTCACTTATACCCATTATTCAAACCAATGATTTTTCACTGTTTTCACCAGTTGGATAGGTACCTAATGCCAATAGTCTATTATTTTTCAATGGAATTGCGGTTCTTTATAAATTTTCAAGTTAAATTTTAAAATTCACAAAAACAATAAAAAATTAAATGATAATTTTTGTTTAAAATAAATAAGAGAAATGTTGGTTTTTTTTCAGAACTTTCGTTTACTTTTAAAAATACAAATACTCATTTGTTTTTTTGTCCAAAATGAGAAAATAAAGAGGTAAAAAATAGATACTGTGGTGATCAAGAAAAGGATTTTTGATACCAAAAGATGTTAGACTACTAATTTCGATTTTTTTTTTTCAAAGCATCCATTCTATTTGGAAGAAAGACTTAATTAAGCCGAAGTAAAGCGACGTCGAATTTTTTTCAAAACCTTAAAAGCTTCAAAATTTTATTACTTTTTTGATGTTCAAAAAAGTCAGTAGGTATCACGATGTTCGTCACTTTGACAAAAAATATCCAAATTTTGGTGATTTGGACACACTCTACCTTATTTTTCGTCTTCAACTTTGTTTCCTCTGAGCCTGAGATACTTACTGTGTACTTCCGAATTTTGAAAAGAAATTTGATAAATGGTTTTGAAAATTTTTGCACATTTGATTTTTAAAAAACATCCAAAATTAATGGTTTCGGATCAAGGTTACCTAGCTTCTCCTCTATAAATATATCCCTGGGTCAGAGTTAACTTCAAATGAAAAATCTGACCAACAAAAAATAATCTTTCAGATATGTATTACCTACAACGAAATTGGTGAACTGAAGAGACAAAAAAAATCGAAAATTCCCAACCTAAATACAATTACACAATGAAAATTTTTCAAAAAAAAATTCATAACTTTTGAAAATTTTCCGACTCAAGCATAATTACCTATTCTAAACTACCTATAAAACCGATTTTCCTATTCTCGGAAAAAAGAGCAATCCCTTTTGTTTTTTCTGTTGAACTCCTTCAAACATTTTACTGCAAATTCAAAATCTTTGTGTACAATAAGTTGCATACGCAGAGCTGAATAAGCAATCGAGGTTGCTAACCTAATTTCAAAATATTGAAAGAAAAAATTTACCTTGACAAATTCTCAATCAAAATGTCAGGAAAATACGCGAGGAATTTTTCACAGGAATAAATTGACACAAATCTCCTCTCTCCACCCACATAGAATGAGAATTTTCTTCCAAAACTGCATATCGAGACAGAAAAATTGGGGAAAAAATTCATTTTAATGGAATATTCTCAATCTTTCTCCTCTCCAATAATAAAGTATCGACTTTAGATGAATTTTGCTCAGAAATGTTTTTGAATTCTCTAATTTTTGCGAGTTATCAATTTTCTATTCTGTTTTTATTTTTTGGAGTGCAAAATAAAAGTCTACTGTTCACAAAAAAAAAAAAAAAAAAAAAGGATAGAAAATTGATCACTCGCAAAAATTTCAAGAATTCGTAAACGTTTTTGAGCAAGATTTATCTAAAGTTGATATTATTGGAGAGGAGGAAGATTGAAAATATTCAAATTTTAAAAAAATTTCTGGCTTGATATGTATTTAGAATTTTTTTTGCACAATGCAACAATTTCTAAAATAAAGGTTATCACTTTTGCTAATTCTTCGATTTGAATCTATGTAATTTTCTACTCTCATATTCATAAATTAATGAAGATTATTGCGAAAATCACTGGAAACCAGTCAGAATTGCAGCATAATCATAAATCAGTAAAAGAATTTCAATGAAAGCAAACAATGAAAAGAATACTTATGGCTGAAAAATTGACAAAAATACACTGAAAAGTCAGTAAAATATCTGCGACTTTCTACGAATTCGAAAAGGGAGAGTTATCCAGGCTAAAGAAATAGATAATTTAATCTTAAGGGGGGGGGGGAGACAGAGGCTGCATTTCCATAATTTATCAACTCCTAGTTTTTTGATAACATTTATAATAGGTATAATTATTTTCGTGCTGAAGTAATTACTTATGGTATCTCAAACCAAAAATAATTCAAAAATTAAACGAAAAATAAAATTCACGTAAAAATTTAATAAAAACGAATCACGATCTGGAATTTTCAAAAAATTTGCAATCCAAATCCAATGAATTTTCAATCGAACTCCATTTCAGCCCAAATCAACATACTAACCATTCCTTTATTTTACAATCTTTTTCGATTCAAGCTCCATTTTTCACACATATTCCCACGCTGCCATTTCTAACTATAAATCACACATGAAAAATGAATTCTTCAAATTGCCTCGACTTATTCAAACACCGAGTTTAATGGTAAGGAAAATATCGAATCAATCGTACCATAACAGATTACATTATACGATAACAATGCGAAATTGACTAGGTAAACTAAAAGTACCTACTCCCTACACAGCTAAATATAAAAGGAAGGGCAAAATGTAGACAAAATTTTCATACACGACTACATGCCAGGGTGAAATTTATTGTAACAAATTCAGATCAAATATTTGAGGTACCATGAGAGATATGCATATTTACTCAACCAATACGCAATTGACGAGCTCGTTTACGAAATAAAATTCAAGCCAGGGAGTTGATAGATGGAGAGTAGAATCACGTCACTGGCAATCTTATCCGAGTTCATTATGTCATGTAACTAGAACACGACATCGACATCAAGGGGACTACCACCGTTGTATTTTTTAATTTACCCAACTTTTTTTTCCACCGTCGACACGCGGTAAAAAAAAGACCAGGAAAAAGACTCGTGTAAGATTAAAACAAGAAACAGGAATAAAACAAGGGATGAAATCAGATTACACGGGGAAAAAGGCACACCCGAGCTGGTATCTTTTAATAAAAAGGGTCTTAAAAATTTGATAATCAGCTATCGACGAAATTACTTAACTTTGCACTCGACCTCGTCGATAACTTGGTACTTTCACCCTTCGCAATTTATCATTTTTACAAACACGAACGTGGCGAACCTTTACAGCATCAGCGGCCAACCCTCTTTGCGAATTTTTTATCGCTAAATGTTCGATAATTAAAATTTACGCCTTTTTTGTATACCTAAACTTTTCAAATAAATGACCAATTGTAGAATTGGGTGAAATTTACGTCTTTAAACGTTGTGTTCATTAAATGATTACCATTTTTAATTAATTAGCTTTCTTTTGAGATAATTACGATGATGTAATTTTTGGTTGCAATATTTTAAATTAAAATTGATTCGAAGTGGTTGCGAAAAATATCGGATGTTGATGCTGTGTGCTGATAAAATGATCAACATGAATTGAAATTTATAAATAAATATACAATTTTTTTTTTTTCGTAGTAGGTATGCTACCTATTAAAATTATGTGGTTTTCGATTATAATTGAAAAGAAATCAATATAAATCACTGTTTTTGCTCATGTTTTTTTATTCAGATTTTAATTCGAGTTATAATTAACTAATTCTATCGTATTTAGATGGAAATACAGGTTCGACAAGTTCATAGAGTGAAATAACCAGCAAAGGCAACCTCCCTGTCAACAAAACTTAACCGCACTAAATTATGTTCTCTTAATCAACTTTCACAATAATTTAAAATTATCCATCGCGTATCACGTGTATGTATTAATTAACATCAGCAAAAGCAATTTATTGAAAATCTAGCACGAAATTCGATTCTGTTTACGTATTTGCGAATAATGTAAATTCACGGTAGGTTTATTTATAATAATAATCAGTCCTGGGTGCAAAATTTAGTAGGTAAATAAATAACGCGTGTTTGCAATCAACTCTGGACAGATTGAAACGCCTGATTTTTTGAAGTATGGTTCCTCGCAAAGGTATATGTTCGATAGGTTGCCTATGTTTATTGAAGGAGCATGCGATGGCGAAAAAAATTTGTAACAATTGGAAAACATTTGACAACTTGAAACCACAACTTTGAATTTTTGATTTCGACAGAATTTTACTCAATTTTCTGAAGACAAGCGAATTGTGATTTTAAACTTTGAAAAAATTAAGTTTAATTTGATGAATGATGATATATCCAGCACAAGTATTTTTCTAATCAAGAGATTTAAAAAAAAATTAATGTTTTGTATCTCTTTTCTCAAAAAAACTAAAATTAAACGAAAAATTCATTAGGTAGTCTATCTCTGAACATGAAAAAATTCAATTGATACAAATCTTCCTACAATTTTATAATTCAAAACATGTAATTTATAATTTAAAATTCGACAAAAAAAAGAAAACGTAAAACGACATTCTTTAAAAATTGAGCAAATGAATTTTTAAAGAAGAAAAGAGGTTGAAAATTATTCGTGAATTTTTTCTTGAAAAATTCAACTTTTTGATGAATCTGGGGTTTAATAAAATTAAAAAATATACATAAGAATATGTTTGAAACTCAAATTTTCAACTGAAATGGAATTTTTCCTCAGTGTTTTGACCTTAAATACGATTTTTTTCACTTTCTCTGATTCAAAATAAAAATTTCTATAAAAAAGGTAGGTTGTAAATTAAAAAAAGAAAAAAAAAATCGACTAAAACTACTATTTGGTTATTACGGGGTGAGAGATGCCTTCTTTTTCTCCTTGTTCAGCAGGATTTCACTAAAGAACCCAAAATTATACAAAACTTCAAATACATAGATGCCCTAGAAAGTAAAAGTATCATTTGATTACATACCACTATTGAATTTTACTTTTTTTGATCCTATGATATGTGACGCGCCATGAGAAACCGACCCTTAAGGTGAAAAATGAAATTTCGCGAAAAACGCCAAAATATCAACTTTTTAACCAATTTTTGCGTTTTTCTCAACATTTTATTTTTCACCTTAAGGGTCGGTTTCTCATGGCGCGTCACATATCTTCAATATTTAAATTGAAATAACAATAAATGTATAATTCTGAAAAATATTCATTTACTCATCTAAAATAGGTATGTACCAACCTACCTAAAAAAAATAAACATCATCATCACGAAAATTTTGAAATTCGTAAGCCACAATTTTTAGAATAAAGTGGAACATAGCTCAATTAAAATAAATAATTTTAAAAATATAAACCTTATACATTTTTTTGTCTTCAAAAAATTTCACTATTTTATCAAGAAATTTTGGAGTGATGAATAATAAAATTTTATTATTCGATTCCTCAGCTTCCTGTTCCTCTCAAGTGGGTACATTACAAACACCTAAAAAATAAATTTTTTAAGATCGCACGCGAATAAAAATTTTTGAGCTAAAGAGTAGGGTAGGGTGAAATTGGTGAATGAAAAAAAAAAACGTTTTGCGAATTATAATGGCGTTGAAATGTTGACGCTCAGGAAAACTAATAAAAAAAAATCAAATTGATCAATGCATTCGTTTCCAATTGCGCAAGAGCCTTCAAAATTGCAAAAAATCACAAAAAATTCATTAGGGTAGTGTTTCTAACAATTAAAAAAATCAAAATTAAACTAAAAAATGTTAAAGTTGTATTAGTGACTATCTAACAATAAAGTACTTGGGTAGTTTTCCTAAAAAATCGATGTTTTTAGCTAAAGATTTTCAATTTCTTCTGTTCCTCCAATCCTCCATCCATGGAAAAAAATTTAAAAAACTCGTAAACATCAATTTTTCAAAAAAAAAATACGATTTTTGCCCTGATAATCACTGAAAAAGCTCTAAAATTAATCTGGATCAATTTTGAATTTTGATTTTTTTTTTAATTTTTGAAAATATTGAATCTGATTATTTTTGAAGAATTGAAAATTCTTGCACGGTCAGAAGATAATAATCGATTTGATTTCTTCATTCAGAGTTTTGCAGTAGAGCAACAGAAAATTCCATTGCAACCATTTTTTTTTCAATTCGTACCAAATCAATACAAAATATCTAATGAATTTTTCTTCGTTGATAGAACAGAAATTTTTAAATACTTACATAGGAACATTTTGTACTTGGGTAGTTTTGTAAAATTCAAGAATTTTTATTTTCAAAACTATATCAAAATTTCAGAGATGAGCTCAATTATTCTTATAGTAAGAAAAAATGATGAAGGATAAAGAGGCGAAAATATACCATAGCAGCACTCAAAAATTACGTAAGGGGCTCAGAATTTGAGAAAAAAAAAATGGAAGAAGGGGTCAAAATTCAATGAAAAAATTTATCAATCTGTTATTTCAGCGGTTTTGACCCAGTAAGGGTATTTTCAAAAAGCAAATAATCGGTAGATAGGTATAGGAAGCCACTCCGAAAAAGTTCATTAAAAATGAAAAAAAATTAATTTTGAAATACGATTCATGTGGTCCTTAAAAGGTAACGGAGGCTGACAGGAGGTCAAAAATGACAATTGGAACGGATATTTTATCCTGAATATTTTCTTCATATAGTTTTATTCATTCAATCAAACGTTACAAGATAAAATTCCACAGAAAAAATAACACAGATACTTTTCATTACAGGGAAAAGCTTTACGCTATCGATAATCGTGAATTCGTGTCCGCCACAAATCGCAACCTACAATAAAGCTATCAAAGTTACCGTCGATGGACCAAGAGAGCCGAGATCAAAAACAAGTACGTATCAAACCATACTCTAATAATCTCCCAATCATGTCGAATCTTATTTTCACCCACATTAATCGGACTAAAGCTTATGAAAATTTCGCAGGGCACCATGGCATGCATCCGTTTCACTTCGGTCCACGACTATTCCCATTCGCCAATCCGTTGGACTTACATACCCAAAGGATGACTGAATCATTATCGTTTAAATTATCAGGTAAGTGGATTCACTTTCGTCTCAGCATCGTCCTGCTGTGTACTTACTTTCTCTTTCTCTCTCTCTTAAAGGTAGTCTTTTTTTTTCAACCCTGCTACACTCTGCGGTATCGGTTACGCGTTGCGGCGCCGGTCTCGGTGTGTGCGGTATTATGTATGGGAATTGTATCAGATAGTGCTAACTTGATTAAATCCTTGTCACGTGGAATTCCTCGCCCTTTTTGATTCTGCATTAAGCTAACTTTCGCTTTAATTGAATGAAGTGAACTATTACTCGACGTCGAAGCAGAAGGCAAGGCTAGGCGGGCACAGCCGAGCCGGCAGTAACGCGAGAGGGTTTATGTTTGACGTGTCACACTGTATAGCGCCTCTCTTTCTCTCTCGCTCGTTCTCGAATACCATTAAATGCTTTAATTCGGCTGCCATAGTTAATTTACAGAACGTTGATAATGAGATCAGTACACATAGAATCTGTTGCCGCGCTTATCCTTCGTTAACTAATTTAAATAATCAACCCTTTGACGGTATATAGGTACGGAAATTTTCTCGCGTGCTTTTGCCTGGGCTACAGCCACCGCTGCTGATGATGGAGGTGTAGGTGCCCTTCGGGTGTCGTGTTTGGTCTTCGTTCGTCCTAATGCCGAAAGGGCGCAATTTGCGTGCGGTTCGATCGCAACGAAAATATCCGCAGTTTTCCTTTTCGGTCGCCTTTCCACGTAGACTTGATTAACCGTTGTTTTTTGAAACACCTTTAGGTATTTCATGGTCCGAAATTGTGGTTGAGAAAAATGTGATAAGGTTTTGGCCATATTTCGACGGAATTTCTTCAAAAATATATATTTTTATTGTTATTTTTTTCTAAATAATTCATGTTATAGGGCGAAGATATTTCGAATTAGGCAACATTTTCTAATTCACGAATTCTAATACGTCTAATCTGAGATTTTCCGATGTGTGAGAATCGCCTCATTTTCACTAGATAGCGTTACTAGATTCGTTAACCTAGTTTTACAAATTTCTTCTTTGGAGGTCAATCAGCAATGAGAATGGTTTTACGTTCGATATTGAATTTATTCTCATTATTTTTCCTTCGTTTTTGGCCACCCTCAGCGCAGAGTCTTCACAGAAAGGGAAGGATATGGAAGAGACAAAATCACAGGATAATCAACTCTCTGAGTATCTTCAAATCGAGCTCACTACTTCAATTTTTCTTCGTTTTTTGGCTTCCCTGCCTTGAACTTCAAAGATTCGAAGCAGAAATTTTGTTACTCGGGGTCCTCAAAATTTCCGAATTATTCATTGATTTATTATTATTTAAGATATAAATTGAATTTTTCTAAATACATAGAATAAAATTCTTCTAAAGTATTCAAATAGGAATAAAGTCGGAAGGAATTATTTTAAATTTTGGAAAGTATTTTTGGTAGATTGGCAGGCGGTATAAAATTGCACAGAAAAGTATTTTTTTTTAAAAAAAAAAGGTTATTAATTTCAGGTAAGAAAAAGAGCATTTACACAGACACGATACAGAAATTGAAAAAAAAAAGAGGGAATTTGTACTTTTTTACAATATTGAAATCGTCGATACAAGTTTACTGATTGGAGTGATACCTACATTTTTTTTTTCAAAAAGGGTTCCCTGTAAACTCTCTAGATTTTTCAAACCAACTGATTTTTTGAACTTTTTATGGGTTTTTTCTCAATTTTTTAAATTATCTTTTTAATTTTACATAATTTTTGTTTTTTTTTTCAAAAATGGCATTGAAAAAATAAAAAAATATCCTTTTTCCGGTTCTTTATTCAGTGTGCCATTGAATCAACTCCATACATCCGGGCGAAGATAAAATCAAAACTAGGAACAATATTGATTCCAACATTTTTTATAATACTTTTTCTTTAAAAGGCAGGATTTTTTTTTTTTTTGAGTGAAGCAGTGATGGAAAACTGAAATGATATCAGTTTCAGTTCTCATAATATTTTAGTTTTCAGTTTTTAGTTACAATTTTCAGAAAATTTTACTTTTTTCAGCCAAATTCTTAAAAAGTTACAAGGAATTTCTTTTTTTTTCCAAAATTTTTTAGTGTTGGCTTCAAAACAGTAGGTACTTACATATATAAAAACTAAAGCTTATGGAACTGAAACCAGAACTGAAATTCATTCCAGTTCAAATTCTAATTTTCAGTTCTCAGTTCTCATCATTTAGTTTTAGTTCCTTTTTCAGTTCCAATTTTTCACTTTTAGTTTCAGTTTTTTTCTCAATTTTCAGTTTCAGTTCCAGTCTCAGTTTTCCATCACTGGAATGAGGCAAGGACAACATTTTTATAGGTTTTTTTTTTTTTTTTTTTTTTTGAAGGACAATAGTGTATTTCAAACAAGGGAGTCGGAATGTCGGAAATAATTTTTCCTTCAAGTTATGAACAATTTTTTTTTTTAATGAGGGAGAACAGCACGAATTTGAGCATTTGAGCGATTTGTGAGCAGGGGTGGAGTAGCCTTTTACTGTCTCAGTAAGGAAAAATTATTATTAGGGTACATATGATTTTCATTTTTGTCAAAATTTCGCGTTTTTTATAATACCCGCATAGGCTTAGTTGTCCACAATTTGCATTTTAGTGTTCTGTAGGACAGCCCTGAGGGGAAGAAAGGTGGTGAAGTAGAGACAACTTTCTCAAATTTTTCAAAACGGATACCAAAAAGTGATGATATTTCAAGTTACGCGGACAAGAAAAAAATTATATGCATTTTTCATTAAAAAATAAAAAAACTAATAAAAGATAGAAACTGCATTCAAGTTGAAAAAAAAAATTAAAATTCCTTGTCCCAACATAATCTTTCTTCTAAAAATGCAGGTCTTTTTCAGAATTTTTGTAGGATCTTTGAAAATTAATTTTTTTCCCCACACCCCCAAAAAATTCACTTTCACAAAAAATGTTTTCCAGATTCGCTCAATTTTTTTTGAAAAATTATTCAACACAATTAGAAACGAACAAAAATTCTGAAAAATTAGGTCTAATTTCTTTTGCTATGAATGATACTTTTGAAAACAACCAATTTTAGTTAAAAATTCATAACTTTTAAATCAGAAGACGTAGGTAGGTTTTTTCCCCAAAAATTTTAAAAAATACAAATTTAAAGTACCAAAAATATTCTTTGAACGAATTTTATGGACTTTTCACCAATAATAGATTTTGAGGAAAAAATCATTCAACACGAATGAAGATAAATGAAATTATCAAAACATAGAAATTTTACGCCCAAGATGTAGAAATTTGGGATGAAATTCATAAAAATTCACAAAGAAAATTTTTGTCATTGTGAACAAAATTATCTACAAAATAGTTAAAGAATTGAAATAATTTTTTTTCTTTTTTCAAAAAAACGATTTTTCAACCATTTTATTATTAAAATGGGGAAAAATAGACACTTGTAGCTGCTTTCTCCAATACTCAATCGCTGATTTGAAAAATTCTCATTTTGAAAATGTTTATTCCATGTAAATAAATTAATTCAACGTCCCTCGCTCCTTTGCCCTTCCAAACTCATACTTCCTGAAAAATGACGAACTTCATAACCAAAAATCGATTTCGATTCACTCGTCATCGTCACATTACAAATTCAACTGGAATTCAAATTCTCGTCGAAAAAATTCTCTCAAGCATTTTTTTTTCAAATAGGTACTACAACTACACACACCTTCTCAAATTCCAAATACGGCGAAAAAAATCAACACTCATCCACCAAAAAATATATGAAAAAAAAAAACACTACCCGAACTGAACAAATTTTAATATTCCAAAACAACAAAAAAAGGCGAAACGACGAAACGTATTATTAAAAAAATTTCGAAGTCGAAATATTTTGCCATATTGGCTGATACGCAGCCTAGTCGGGTACACGAAAGGAAGGAAAAAAGGGGCACATCTCACACGCTACGATCCAAGAATGGCGAGAAAAACGAGAACACATTTGTAGATATTTATAAAACATTCACGTTTAAGAAATGCGAACATGTTAGTGAAAAGACTAGTTTGTGATACATTTGTCACATTTGATGTTCCGTGTGCAGAATTACGTCGCTGTGTTGACATTTTGTCTGCTCCTTAGGGGGATAGAATCGTCTTCGTCGTTGTCTTACTAACACAATTATCTTGTTCCCCCAATATCTGTACGCAATCTTTCGACACCTTTGCTGGAGCTTTTTTTTAGCTGTAGTGTTTTATTGGGTAAATATCTCCGACGCTTTTGAGTGAGCGATGAAAAGCTGGGTATGATACGAGATGTTATCGTTGGTTGTTGAGGGAGAGAAAATAGAGGAAGAAGGGACTGAGTTTTGATTAAATCAAAATATTCGTGGCAGGGTATTGGAAGCATCTGTTTAAATGAAGAGAATGAAATCAACGCTTTTACCTAGGTATCTAAGGATTTTATTTCACGAATTCAAAAGTCGAGCGATTTTTTTTGAAAAATTAGGTATAAATATTATCAAAAGAATTTATCCGCGCAAAAGTGAACCATTTTACCTCAAAATACATGAGAATTAGTAGGTCATCCATAGAAAATGATTTCTTAATTGACAGAATTAAAAAACAATTGGCGAGTACAATTCAAGACAACCGGTTCCAAATTCTGAAAACAAATTGTTTTCGGAATTTTTGGTCAAATTTCAAAATGGTATTTTCATAAGGGGGAGTAAAAATTGTAAAATAATTGTAACAGGCCCGTAGCCAGATGGTTTTCGAGGGGGAGGGGGGCAAATGAAATATCAGGTAGGACCTTAAATGTCTAGACAAAGAGGGACAGGAGAAGTTCTAAAAGTTGAAAATTTCAAAATGCGTCCAACATATTTTCACCATTTTTATACCTACCCATCAATGATCGAAAAAATTTGAAACGATCTTGACCATATTGATAGAACAACATCGATATCAAAAAAAACTATAAAAATACTAAAAAAATTATGCCCCAAAGTGTTTTTAAACGTGATAATGATAACCTTAAATTTATTCGGATCTTCAAAATCACACATTTCAAGTTTAGAATTCCCAATAAAAGTATTAAAAAATTCTACTGAAAATAAAAAGAGAGAATGAAAAAGTCACTCAGAAAAGGAATTGCTTGAAGAAAGAGGTCAGGACAAAATAAGAGCAAAAAATTAAAAAAAAAAACTTCAAGAACCTGAAATTACTGATTGAAAAAACTGATTCATTAAAGCAGAGGAGTTTTTATAAGAAATGCTTGGAGGATCTGGGGAAAATAAAAAGTATTTTGATTATGAGAAACATCTCAACTTTCAAAGAATTGTAAAAATATTTTCACCCGAGCGAAGCCAGGAAAAAAAACTCCAAAAAATTCCTAAGAACTGAAAATTACTTCCTCAAGTCGAATTAGAAAAATTGTTGCACAAAAATTTTTCAGAAGTAGAGGAATTGAAATGATTTAAATTTTTGATGATAGCCTAGATTTTTAATAAACAAGAAGATAGCAAATTCAGCTCGAGCGAGGTTTGGGCAATTTTTTTTACAAAATACAAGTTATTGTTGTCGAAAAATATGGTTTTGAAATCACAATTAATATTAAAATAAAAAATTCACAAAAATGCAAAATTCATTTTTGAAGAGATTCGGGGAAGGGTTTCGTCCCCAAAATCCCTCCCTTCCCCGTATTCAAGCCACTTAATGGTCGTACAAAAAAATTCAAGGAAAAACTGTTGAAATCGAGAATATAAAAAAAGAAAGGTTACTGCACTACCTATATTTATCGTAAAATCAAACTCAAACGAGGTAGAGGGTAAATTCATGAGAAGGGACATTAAAATTAGCTGGGATCTGGGGGGGGGGGAAGGAATGGTAATTTGCAGGGATTACTCAAAAGACCACTCTCGAGCGTTTTCTGCAATAAAAACTTCACTGGTGAAAAAAGTTTTCATTTTCTCAAAATTATGCTCATTTGCCTCCTTCCCATTAATCAAGTCGACACGATTTCTGTATTTGAGTTTCAATTGCAAAATTCTGGTTGCTCGTAAGTATGTAACTAATGAAGAGGAAATCATTTTGACCTGTGTTTTCTTTGAGGATGGGGGGTGGAGGGGGGTCAAAAATGTAGTTTTTCAAGAACAATAAATTCGGCGTATTTGAGAGAAAAATTTTCATTTTTTTGGCCCAGTCTTATGCAAAGTTTTACGTCGAATCGAATAGAGCAACCCGCAGACTATTATCTCATTTAGAAAGTTACCTACAGCTTAAACTTTCCTAAATTCTGTTAAAAAAGTTAATTTTTCTGAACTTTGTTCACCAAAAAGTGATATTTCAGAGAGAGAAAAAAAAACGTTTACAGCAGAAATGACCACGACAAAAATTATAGAGAATAAAATTTTCTATCTGGTAGAAGTGGTTAGATTTTTCTAGGCATAGTTTTCAAGATATTTTTGAATACAATTCAACATTACTGGAAGAAATTGAGGGGAAAAAATTGAAAACGTTTTATTTAGCCTGTGTTTAAGTATTGTTTTCGAAAATCGAACCCCCTCATTTTTCGACCTTCCAACCCCCAAAGCAAACTTTGAATGCCGCAAATAAGTATATTGGTGTAGTTTGATGCCTAGAATCAAAATTTAGGCATTGAAACTAAAACACAGGGCAATTTTTTTACACAACTTGTGTTCAAAAATGGAAAAATCGAGCTACAAATGAAAAAAAAAAAAAAAAAAAAATGGAAAAAATCTCATCATGAAAAATTTTAGGTAAAGTCCAAAAATCCTACAATAGTTTATCACAAAAAATCAACTTTCCAAATTCCAAAAAAAAATTGCAAAAATGACCTCTCCACAGCACACTTATTTCATCCAAACTATACCCTTTTTTCCTTAATTTTCCAAAGGAAATCCGGCTAAAACTACGACGAATAAGAAAAAGAAAAATGTAAGGTAACCCGTGCGCCGTATAGTTAGTAATCAGCGCCACACGTGTCCCGGACAAGAACTAATGAGGTGCTTTTCTTCTGGCTAATAAATTGCCAGAACCTTTGTAGCGACCGCTACCGCCTACCCCGATACTTAATGCGATTTCGTTTTAAAATTGTCGGCCTCGTTTGGCATCTAGGGTTGAAGATTTGTTTAGGTTTTAAAATTTGCTCTCGTTCGTATTGCGACTGAGAAAAGGGATGACTTTCGGGTGTGTAAACACGTTGCCAAGATTTTTTACTTAAGGGTGTCTCCTGTCGTAGCGTCACGACGAATGGCTACGAACTATGGTAGATACGAGTACCATTTTGTAATAGGACGCTGTGCAGTAGCAGTTGATTATCAAAATGAACGCGAACCAGCGTGTCGAAAGACCGAAGACGAAGATACCCTTTTGCATATATGTAAAATTAAATTACCTCTTTCATTTGGAATACTTCCAACCAAAATTCGACTGGCTCAAGATTACTATAGAAAGGTTCAACTATATACGAATAATATCGATACTTTTGCTAATACGTGCTGAGAGATTAATTTGCCTAAAACAACACTATACCATGGTTCTCTTCCAAGTAGGGTGATAAATAAACGATAATCTATATGTAGGTAGCTATTTCACGACATCATTTCCTTTAGATTTGGGATATCCAAAAACTCGAGAATCTTTCGCCCCTGCATCATCGTTTCGTTTATTTAATAAATGGATACATTTATAATGGTACACAATAAATAAGAAGGGGATACTATGGGGTTACCAAGTTTTCGAGGTGTCGCATCGTGTACGTATCAAGTTTTCCTCTCGTAGGTACGTCAAAGTGTCGAATGGAAATCAAATTTTACGCACAGTGCGTTGCACTTTGCCGAGTCGTTCCGCCTATAAAAAGACCCTTTTTACACTTTTGATATCCAAGTCTTTAATAATTCTTTCCGCGGTCGTGTTTCTTTGATTCGTCGTTACATAAAGTTCTCTAGGTAACTGATATGAAGTCAATTTCGACTTTACGCCCTTTTTCCAAGTACGTTTGGAATGAGGCGAGGGGGTGCGAGGTGTTTGGAAAATTCCATATCTGAAATGTTTGAATTTAGCATGTTTGGCATTCGAGGTGAATAAATTTTTGATTTAAAATTTAAATACTCGTAAAATGCAAATCAACACTTAGTGTAGAAGATTCATGAAAATGAGGAGAAGTAGAATAAATGACATGCATCATTTTTCGATATTTTTTCATGACTTTTGTCAAATTTTAAGGCACTAGGTACAGAAAGTTCAAAAAAAATTCTAAAAAAAATGAGTGATCATAGAAATTAATTATTATATGCTTTAAAAACCAAATAAATAAATCTTTTGAGAAACTTTTTAAAAACCAATTTATTTTGAATGACCCATAGCCCCTTAATTTTTAATGCTTGGCAAAAAGTCTTGAAAAAGTCACGAGAAAAAAAATTTGTTCAGAAAGTTTTCACGTGAATTTTTTTGGGAAACAATATTTGTCTTTTTAATTTTTAAGATAGGCAACGTGTATAGTGCATCGTTTGAATCCAAAAATGACACATGGCAGATCAGAGATCACTCACTGGACATCCAACAAAATTTCCATCATATCCCTAATTTTTGAGAAATGTTTGACAACTGGTTCAAAATCATTGATAAGTATTTAACTAAACAGCGAAAGTGGGAAAGAAGGACAAAGGACAAATTACGCTCTAATAAAACATTTTTTTCAAGACATAAATAATGAAGATGACTTTTATAGGAACTTTTTTCATTTTGGAAAAAAAAGGGGAGTTAATTTATTTCAGTTTAAAAAATGGAGCATTACTTCTATTTCAGCCAAAAAATTTTGATTTTTCGTTTTTTCACCTTCTTCAATGAAATTGAATCCGGCTCGTCTCTGTAGTTGATCCGGTTTCAAAAATTATATTTTTATTATAAATATGTACGTTAGTACATTTACCTAACTACGTAGAGTTCATAATCAATAAAATTCACTCAAATTCACTGAGCGAAAATCGGTTTCATTATTTTTGGAACACCCTTTATTCAAGTTTATTCATTGCATTTTATAATCAATTATCACAATTATTAGAAATTGGCTACATTTTTATGAGACTCTCAATAATTTTCATGATGATTTTTTAGGGGATTTTCAATTTTAGCAGACCAACCAAGTCGGAAATTTTTTAGATTTTGTTTAAAACTAAAATCATTTATCTAAACTGATTGGAATTCTTATTGAATACTCGAAGAATTGTACGAAATTATCTTTGAAATGACCCACAGATTTCATTTTTAAATATTAAAATAAAACTTTGGAAGAAATTTTGACATTTTTGTTCTCCAATTCTAAAATCAAATTTCAAAAAAAAGAGCGCTGTTTTCGAAAAAGAGGACTTCGTTCACTGTTGGGTAGATCCATCTTTTGGGAACCTCGATTACTCCAAAAAAAAAAAAATATCGGAAATTATAAAACTGAATCTTCTTTATCTTCTTTTCATCTACAAAGGGGCTAAAAAGTTGCTAATGACAAAGATGAATTTTTGATTTTTACTAAGTTCAGACTACCTACTCTTGAAAATCGAGCCAAAAATACTTTTTGATCACCCAAAATAATTTTTGATAAATTTCGAAAAAATTCAAAGCAGAGCAATCAATGAATTTTGATTTACCTAGATATTTACCTAGATATTTTTTTATGAAGTTTCAGTACGAGTAGGTATTTGTCAAAAAATTTGGGCTTTTTTCCAACTCATAGAATGCACAATTTAAATTTTATAAACATTTTGTGAACCAAAATGAAGCCGATATTGACCCTGCACTGAAAAAAAAAAAAAGATAAATTATCAATTTTGTAAATGAGGCACTTTATTATTATTCTTTTTTGGATAAAATTTATCATTTATGGGATAAAATTTGTCATTTTTTGAATCAAATTTATCAATTTTTGGATAAAATTTACTTACTTACCATTTTTTGAATAAAATGTATCAATTTTTGTAATTTAATTTTTTTTCAGGGTGCCATGAGAACTTTTCAAAAAAAAACCTCATAAAAACAATTCTAGTTGCCAAAAAAAATATTTCAGTCCGATTTTGAGGTGATCAGATGAGCAATTTAAATAGGTACCAAATTCAATAAAATCCAAAAATTCGTCAAATTCGCCACCTGCAACTATTCAACCCCTGCCCTGTCTAAAAAGGTGAAAAGTGGTAAGTATTCAATTTTGAGGTAAATCCACCACTTCATGATTCAAAAAGGTCTAGAAACTCAATCCTCCCTTTTTGAAGCTTATCGAATTTTCCAGGAGGTAACATCAAAATTGACAAAAAACTATTTTTATTCAAAAAAATCCCAGTTTGAGGTCTCTTTGCTTCATTTCTTCTGAGGCTAATGGCTCAAATTCAATAGATCTTTCACTCAAACTACGTATCTCGTCAATTTACCTCAAAATCCAGCGTATTTTTTTGATCTCCAATACTCTTCAATTCACTAACATTTTTTTCACCACTTTCAAATCGTTCGTAAACCTTAAAATCTCTCAAACCAACAAAAACTTCCCAAGCTCCAGCCAACCTCCCTTGTTCTAGCTCGTGACCCCCTCCTTCCCCGAAACCCTACGCCAACACTCATTCCACGCAAAATTCACCCACCAAATTCGAAATCCACGCGGCTGCGTTGAAACAAGAGCACGCAGCAACGAAATGTTTTGAAAACATCGTTAAAGATGCGGTATCGAAAAAGGATGACGTCATGGTTTTGCGGACTAGCACCGCCATGGTTTGTGGCGTACCCCAATGTGCCCCCACAATCTTGCGGAACGCTACACCGCACGGTAGTTATTACAACGGAAAATCCTTCACGATTTTAGATAATTCCTTCACACACCGGTCCGCTCTAACACCTTTACAATTTGACCCTTTGAAACTGATTACGCCGCAAAGTAGGGTATGGTATATCTTAGGCTGCTGCTGTTGCCAGCCAGTTTAACATTTAATACCGAATAACTGCATTGTTATAGAAACGTTAAGCCGACATTGAAATCTAATTTCAATCCGATGCTGGGATACCTTCTCATAGCATCACTTTTTCCCAAAATAGCTTACGACTTTTCGTTCAACATAGGTACCTATTTTATACGTCAAACTTGTGTGTTTTATCATTTAGGCACCTACCACTTTTCTCTTCGATAATTCTCTGTCTCGAAACAAAAAATTACGTATTACCTCAAGAATTAATCTGCGTGGTACGAGAAGTCTAATGAGCTTACGTAAAAGTATCTAGAAATACCATGCAATTTATTCAACCCTTTCGTTCACTCTCTCTTGTTTCTTGCTTTATTACCTACATAGTTTCGCATTTTTTCCCCTATACCAATCTGGAGAATACACGCAAAAAGTCAAAGAAAGGATATTTAAAGGTCAGGAAAAGCAATCGGAGATGCGGTGATATTTGCGCCAGAATGAGTATCCGGGGGACAAGGAGAAGAACCTGTATACAAAAGTGTAAATGCCGAAAATAACCCTTTATCATAATAAGTATTAGGGGTTGCTAGAGCCTTAACTGTAAAAGGCGTAAATTCTCTTCCAGATACTAATTACATGCAAAGTCTTAAAGCTTTAATTTCAACAAAGAGCTCTTTCCATTAGTATAATAACTTTTTCGCTACTTAAAATTATAAGCCTAATATTCGGGCGAGGCTGCGTTTTGCAGGCTTTGTCTTACGAAAAACTTTTCTCAATGTTCATTAACTTCTGTAACATTATTACGTTGAAAATTTTACCCCACGGAGTCGAGATGGCAGTCGGGACGAGAGGAGAGATAAAGAAACGGCGGTACGAGTTTTTTTTTTCAGACTCCTTTCAAAATATACAAAAAATATTTACCCCTGCTCGTTCGACTCGCCTTCGCTACCCACCATTGATTTACCTGAACGAAACTGGTAATTTTTTCATATACGAGGGGTACTCTACACGTAGGTATATTCTTAGGTCATCCGCACAGTAAAGTTTATTCGCTTATCGGCGTTTAATTTTTTTTTACCCTTATTTCGAAGGCAACGCAATTTCCTACGCTTAAACTTTTCGCAACCTTAAATTGGTTAGTAAAAATTTATACCGGGGCCGCCTTCTTTTTATACCCCTACGCGTCGTCGAGCTCGCTACCGTTCCCCGGTACCCCCGTGTACCAAAGTTGGTAAACTTTATTCGCCCTTAATGCAGCGAATTATGAGCGTTTTGTTGATTTTAGAAGAAGACGCTACGCCCAGACAACAACTTTTCAGCCTACAAACATTTATACGAATTTCATAAGCCTATAGCTGCGTAAGACGAGAAGGTAGTGTGAGTTTTAGGCGATTTTTTCGCCTGCTTTTCTGAGCTCGTTTTCTCGATTTCTGCTGTTTCGACGCTGAACGAATTTTAGAGCCGAGTTTTACGTTGAGATGTTTAGTGGAGTCTGAGAAGTTGATTCGGATGGTCGATGAAAATTATATTATTCAAGGTGAAATTATTTAAATTCGAAGTAGAGGTGGATAAAATTAATGTGGTTCACTAAAATATTAATGAAAATTTTAGTATAAAAATTTCACGATCGAATAAAAATACTTTAAACCTATTTCAAAAATTTTCAAAAATAAATATCATTAATAATATTTTTAAAATTATTCAAAAAGTTGTAAAAATCATTAAAATCACAAAATAAGCACGTGATTTCGAAAAAAAAAACAAATACGACGTTGAAAACTAATCAGGTGTTCCTAAAAGAACCTTGAATCACAAAAATTTTGAAATTTTGAAAAAGTCAAAATTTTCTCAATTTTAAAGGAATACAGCTCTTCTTGAGTATTTTAGAACGTGATATATTCTTGGATTTTTTTTTTAGATTCTACACGGAATTCAAAACCAAAATCAGAATTAAAAAATATACTTAATATCAAAATTACCAAATTTTTTAGGTGTGTACGGTGGAGGTATTTTTGGAGTACTAAACCTGTGCAAAAAAGGTTATCTTGGCAGGATTTTCAAATTTTGAGCATTTTATACGGAAATAAATGACCAAACTAAATGAAGAAATTAACGTTGTATTTGTGTTAAGGAGGTAAAATATCCAGATTCTTGGTAATTTTCGGCCCTTGCCCCACCACGATCACCAAAACTGAACATGAGAGGTGAATTTACGTATGCATTTGAAAAAAAATACGTTTTGGGGGATATTTCCAAAAAAATAGTCGCCCTTCGCTCACATGATCTTTTTTACAGATGAAAATTTCAAATTGGTAAAAAATTTATGAAGGCGTGTACCAAAATGTATGAAAATATTATTCTAAATAGTTGTGCCAAAGAACAAAAAATTTCATTCACTTTTACTACTTAGAATGAAAATTTTTCGGAAATCATGCAATAAAATGGTCATAACTCGGAAAGGGAGGGGGTGGAAGGTCAACATTTTTTGTGAACCATCTAGGGGTGTTAGATCGAAAATTGAAAGATTTTTTTATAACAATATTAGAACAGCGATAGAATTTTAGGAGAAAAACGATGCTAGGAGATCTATAAAATGCAATCTAACCCCATCAGGACTTCAGGAGACTTCCTGGTGGCTAAAATGAAAACGGTTTCAATTTTCAATACATTCGGAAACGCAAAAAAGAAAAAATCCAACCCACAACTTCCTGGAAATTGAAATCAGGCCACAGTCGAGTCAAATAGAGAAGAAAGAGGGCAGCTTTTTCGTTTTTTTTTTTAATGATGAACTTGAACGGAAAAAATGATGTTTAACTATTCGATTTGAAAAATTAATGTCCTATCTTGACATTTCGAGTCAGAAATTTTCAATTTTAGTTTTTCTTTCTGAACATAAGTGTTCACTTCTAATTTTTAGACTCTAAATTGATCATGAATAAGGGCCGAGTGCTCAAAAAAATAATAGCCCTTCCTGGGATTTTCAAGTTGAAAATTGTACGATGGGAATAAGAAATCAATATTGAATTAAGTATGAAAATTTTATATTTTACAGTAGAAACAAAGATTTTCAACACAAAAATCTCAATAAGGGAGCTAGAATTTTTTGAGCCCCTGGCAGGTATTTTGATTCCGACAATCGAGCAATTCAAAAAAAATTAAATAAATAACTTTAATCTAGAAAAAATTCCAGCATCAAAATTTGAACCTGCGAAAAAAATGAAGGGGAGAAAGAGAGAGGAAGAAGTAAGTATAGACGAAGATTTGAACGATTTTAATTTTTTTTTTTAGGTTTAGCTCATCATCTTGGATTATCAAATAACAACGATTATTCTTGGTGCGTACCGTTCAATCGAGGATATCCTTCATGTTTACCATTAGGCAGCAATACACAATGCTCTACATTACCAACGATACACCAGTCTCAGCATTTTTCGAATTTGTTGAATTTGACAAATGCCGATCAGTTACCATCTTCAGCAACTGGTGAGCTAAATTATTTTTCATTAAATTCTCGAATTACTTATTTTTTCACACCCCTCCTTCCAACCTGCCCTAACCTCTAAAATTTATTTCAAAATCAATTTTGAGGATTATAAATCACACATCAAATTTTAATTCTGCACCGAACCATCTCCAAACACACCAATCATCCTCACGAACCCCATTTATTTCCAGGTATGTTACCAGAACCTCTAACACCGAACACAATCCTCAGCAACAACGATTCAGTACGATCAAAATCACCACCCAGTAGTTTCACTCCAGTCTCATCCATCCGAAGGCATAAAAGATACAAACTCGACCCCAGCCGCCTTCCCAACGCCGATTTACCATCAGAAAACTCAGACCAGCCTCAAGAAAACAAATTACTTCCACCATCTCTGCGTTACAATTCGTTTCCTCATACCTCAACGTTGTTCAGTCTATTCCTCAATTCGCCTTTACTTCCATCATCTACTCAATGGTTGTACACCCAACTTTATCCCAATCCGTACTCGGCGTTTCAGCTGAAAAACTCATTCGAGGATGTCACCAATAAAGAAGATGACGAAAGGAAGGCCGATAGTGCTCCTAGTTCACCTGTAAGAAAAAAGACACCATCGCCGACCGAGTTTTGTAAAACCTCAGTTAAGAATTCGTCCAAGCATTCGGATGTTTGGAGACCTTATTAACTGGCTGATAAAAAAAACAAAGAATCACAACAGGGTGTCCAATAATTTTATTTATACATCAATTACTGTGTGATAATTTTATCTTACTAGGATCTTCGATGAATTCGTGAAACTGATACTTTTGATGCGAAAAACAGGTGCATTGCGCTTTGTAAATAGATTATAATCGTGTAATTGGTGTATGTATTTATTAATAATTATGTAATTGTCTTCGAAAAGATGAATTGTACATTTATAAATACGGATTAAGTGTTATAATACGAGTATTACATGTTTCATTTTTTTCTCTTTGCAGTATGTATGATTTTTTTTTTCAATTTTTAACAGATGAGCAAAAAAGTTGACACATTTATTCCAATTTTTTAATCGATAGAATTTGAGCGAAATTTTAAAATTTTTTCACTTGATAAATTTAAAAAGTTCAAAAATTTCCCCCGTAATTTCAAAAAATTACCACAATTTCAAATAATTGCGGTAATTTCAAACAATTACGGTAATTTCAAAGAATTACGGTAATTTCGAAGAATTACAGTAATTTCAAAACATTACATTAATTTCAAACAATAACGGTAATTTTAGAGAATTAAGGAAATTTCAATAAATTACAAAAATTTCAAAGAATTTTGGTTCAAAGGAGTACGGTTAATTTCAAAAAATTACACGGTAATTTCAAATGATTACGGTAATTTCAAAGAATTACAACAATTTTAAAGAATCCCGGTAATTTTGAAAAATTACAGTTCATTAAGTATTTAAAAAAAATTTCACACATGTTTCAAATTCAACATTTTTCAAGTTTGAGCTAAGCTCAAATTTCCCAACCATTCAAAGAAAACAAAGTTTAGCATGAGAAAATTTTTGATTTTGTAACTTTTATATCAATTTTTTCATTTTTTGATTCATTATCACGATCAACCCCGCTCTCCATCCCCCTTCAAAATCAACAATTAATTTAATGCAAAGAAATACGAAATAGTTTTTTTTTTTTTGTTGGGAATTCGGTAGTTCGAAATCAGAAAATTTCCTCGTCATCAAGAATTCCAGTAAGATATTTTTCTTCGTCACTTCAATTTTTTTAAAAAAACTGAAATAATACAGATGTTATATTTAGACCTCCTTATAGCAACAAAAAAACTGAAAGATGTAGAACTCTTTCATTCAAGTGCAGGATCTGCGAATAAAAAAGATCCTTCGACAGAATCGCCAATTCCAAGACTGATCTAAAAATATAAACACCAACAGTCAATGACATCAACCCACCCACGTCAGCTTTCTCATTACGTTAAATTCTCCCTCCCTCAAAGAATTTCCGATTACCTGCTCAAAACCCCTTGAAAGGCCATCGCATCTTAAAAAATATTCATCAACATTACCACACCTATCCTTAAAAACAGGCCGAAAACACGGTCGAAAATTTTTAATATCCGTCGTTGCTGACAATAAAAAATGGCTTATCTCGGGTTTAATCATTCGTTAAAGGGAACCTGATTGTTTTTGCGTAAAAGAGCCGTGGAAAAAAATGATGGAAAAATTCAAGGGTTGTAGCATCGAAGGAGCTAATATAATTTGAAAAGAAATCGATGCCGTCATGTTCACACTAAATATTCGTCGCCCAAGTTAAGCGTAGCGACGCCTTGTAAGACCCCACTGCCGTCTCTTAAGAATTGGCTTGTCAATAAACATGACACCAACTCCAGTCAACTTTAAACTTCTCTGCGAGCTTCGTTTGCGAAAAGGGTAGCCTGCTGATTTTGACACTTTGTATAGTTGTGTGAGATTGGGGGAAAAGACGAACTTATTTTTTTCCTCATCTTGCTCTCTCTCGTCCGGATACCTATCGCGTTACTCTTTTTTTTCGTGCAAAAACTAAATTACCATTTCGTCGCGTATGTTTTCCGCAGCAGGTATCGTAAGTCTAGACAGTTTCTGATTGGCTTTGCTGGGTGGCGCGAAACTGAAAGCCAAATGATTTCTGATTTCGTTGTCGTGCTTCTTCGTTGTTTGAGCTAATGGAATTGTCACGAATTTTATATAAACGTACGCGCCAATCATTTCGAGAGAGTCAATTTCACCATATAAGCTTGGTATAATATTTACGTCGGTGTGTTCACTATTTTTCGGAAATGATTATCCCGCGATATTTCCAGATTTTCCACACCATTTTTTTAAAGTTTTACAACCCTTTCAAATAAGTATGGTATTCGTAAAGTAAGGAAGAGAGTAGGTATAATTTTTTTCTGAATACCCCTCCCATGCACAAACGCTTGAAAACTGGAATGAAAAGAATTTATATCAGGATGTCTATCAAATCACACGAATAAAATTTTAAAAAAATAGATTTTCTGAGTAGAAAATTGATTCAATTATTGCTCCTTTCCCTTCTTAAAAAAACCTTTTTAGTAGCATTTTCAGTCGGAAAATCAATTTTTAATTTTTTCACAAGGGGCATAGGCCAAAAAAGATCTGAAAAGAAGTGTGACTAAAAAAAAAACAAGTAAAATTTGATCAAAATATTTTTAGCAAATTTTACGAACAAAATAAATGACAATTTGCTTTCAAACAAAATTCAGAGGCTTTTAAATACATTTTTGGAGTCATTTTGATCCCAAACATAAATCAGAACCCACAGGAACGAGGGAGAGGGATCGAGGTGGAAAAATTCCTTAAAAATATTGAGTGTGATATCAAAATCCATGTTTCTTTATACCCATGGAGTCTATTTCATCACATCACTTTGAAAGGAGGAAAGGATCCATAGGAAGGATACTGATGAGAAGCCGAACTGGAAATTGTCCTAATTTATCAAGTGGGCAGAAACGAAACTTCACTCTTGGTAGGGAGAGCAGGTAGTGAAATCCTCAAATTTTTCGACTCAAGGCTGCAAATTTTCTCGAGAAAAGTTCAAATTTCGTTGAAACGAGTAATCAACTGCACATCGGATCCGGATTTCGGAATTGGGTAATCAAAAATTATTTAAATGAGCCTTAAAAATTTTCAAAATTTATCCAATTTTTTCAGAATTTGTTCAATTTTTTCAGAATTTGTTCAATTTTTTCAGAATTTGTTCAATTTATTCAGAATTTGTTCAATTTTCTCAGAATTTGTTCCAATTTTCTCGAAATATGATCAATTTTCTCAGACTTTGTTCCATTATTTTAAACTTTGTTCAATTTTTTCAAAATTTTAAAATACAGGTAAACTGTCCGTTTGTCGCTTTGACTGACATGAAGTGATTCCAATTCTGCCCCTCCTCAAATTTCCCTAGTCCCAACAAAAAAATAATGAATAAAACAATCGTGTAAGAGATGTAATAACTTGGCTCGAGCAAAGAAAAGGTAATTTTTTAAAAATTTGTAATAAAATTAGGTAAGAAATATATTTCCATATAATTTATCCCTATTTCGAATTTTTTCAAAAATTCCAGAGAAACTTCAAAAATTCCTTGACATTTCCCTAACTACTCCAGACCATCAAAATTCCCTCACTTCCCCAAATTTTCCAATTTCTCCAGAAAAAGAGACACCCTGCATATTCCTAATAGTCGACGTAGTATTAAATCTTCACATTCCGTCTCCCTTATACGCGATCGAAACGTCAATTCATCTCAATTGACAAAGATCCTCATCGCAAATCTGGCCAACATACTCGAAAATTTGTCAAAGTTAACACGATACCCTGTGGGCAACAAAGTGTACACCACGATTCGCAGCAGTACTGTCAAGAAAACGTATGTCCACGACCTCCCCCTTCATCCTCGTTAAATAAACGACCACTTAATTTCAACAACGCAATCGCACCCGCACATCCAGGAAGTCGTGCTGCGATATTTAGAACAGATTGCGTCCATACCACAGCAGGACACGCGGGCCGCTTTCATCGACAGGTTTTTCATGATACGCGACCATCATTTTCTCTTTTCTTTTTCAATCACGCCGTTTATACCCAACTGTGGTCGAGATAAGTAAACTGGGTACTTATAAAATCATCGCACAAAGGATACCGTATTCGCGGCTACAAATTGCTACCTCCGATACATTTATCTGCACCGGGATATTTATGGTTTTTATTTGTAAACACGAGTACGTGAAGAGAATCAGATCGTCAGCTCAGCAGCTGCCGAGGTGTTGCAATTCAATACCGATCTCGGTGACAGATATAGCCTCAATTATGCCTACATTACCGTTCATAGGTAAACAGTGTACGTTTAGGTGTGATTTTTATATTCGATAATAAACGATAGATTGGTATCTGACTGTACGATTTTTTTGTCACCTTTGAAGCAGTACAACGGGCTTCCCTTCGAGTTACAAATAACGTTGTGTGTTCTTTTTATCATCGATCATGCTGTATTATATGGAAAGGATGTGCGACCGTGATGTCATAATTTAGAAAAATTTTCCCCATTCGATAAATACAAATAGCTAAGAGATTCATTTCATACAAAATATGTCTTCTCTTCCCCCCTCTTGTTTCAGTAGGTAGGGTACCTATTTCCAAACGAGGTAATATACGATACGACTATCGGAACAAGGTAATCTAATAAAATATATTGATACACTGAATATTCCAAGTTGGTAACATTGAATGAAATGTTAGAAATATAATTATATTTTTTTCAGCCGTAAGTATTCAAGATATGTAGTTTGAATATCCTTGAAAAGTCGTCTAATAACACAAATCTACGACCTTCATACATTGAGGGTACAATATACACCAATCACCAATTATTACCACGGGCATATTTATATAGAGGTGCCTTCTCAGAGTAACGAAGTAATCAAATTAAATGAAACATAGGTATTCAAAGATCATCGAGTTTTTTAATCGAGACGTGAAGAAAAAATCTGACAGCAGACTGCGACTTGGTATACGTATGGTCGAATTTTCTATTAGATATTGGAAGATCTTAATTTTTCACATAGATTTTTGAAAAAAAAATTAGGTACATTGATTGAAGGGGAGATTGAATTTTTTAAATAGCCACAGAAATATGAGATAGAATTATTAGCCCGGTTTTTTGTTTCTAACCATTTTCGTTGACCCTTCTACTGATAAAATCATTGAAAGTGTCCGCAATTCTTCGGAAATGATTTTCCCTGAATTTTCCGGTGTTTTCAAACCAATTTTTTAAAAGTTTTTCAGACTTTTTAGATGATTTTCATAATTTTATGAAACATAGAGAAAAGTTTCCTTTTCGAGTGCAGATACTTGAACTTACCAACAGAAATTTCGCAAAAAAATGATTTCAAATAAATGGTATCTTAACGTTTCTTTTTTAAACCATTAGCTACTTCTCACAAAATTTTTAGATGTTCCTTTTTCTAGCTGCAAAAATGATTCAAATTTAAAATCAGAAAATTTCTGAATCCTCCTTCCCAAAACAAAAATTTCAAAATTCGAATTTATAACAGAAAAAATCTCAAATTAAAAAAATTATTTTAAAGCAAAACGAAACAAAGTAACTATGTCAAGGTGTCTTCCAAATCATATGAGTAGAAGTTCGAATTTTTCTGGGCTGAAAATTCAGAAATTTTCTCACAAATTTATAATTTATTTTACAATTACGAGAGCCTCTGCCCCCCTACAACCTTTTCGACTTCCCCGGTAAGTAAATAAGAAATCGATGAGAAATGAAATATCGATTATTCTGATGGTGCCTTTTTCCCCCACAAAATATTTAATTCCAAATCAAACGCCTACAGGTAGAGTACTCAAAAAATATTTTACAGCAAATAAAAATTCGACTGGTAAATTCAGTTGAGTGCTATACTTCCACACAAAAATTAAGAAAACACAGAAAAAAATAGAAGTTACGTACTTGTATTTATCAAATTAGACGACCTTCATGTTCTTACAACAATATAGGGGCTGAATTTTTTTCTTCTGAAAATTTAGGCAAAAAAAAAGTATGCAGGCTATTTATACTTTTATACCTACGAGCTTAGTTGTCAAATTGGCAGCGTTGAAAATTTTCGCCTTTGTCCAATTTTACGGTTCAATTCTAACACTCTTTTCCGACTTTTCTGTTATTTTCAAAGTTGAAAAATTTTGCTTTGAAATTTTCCGGAAAAAATTATGAATTGTTCCTCCAGTTGAAATAAACAGAAGCCTACTGAACTGACTTTTTCGTTTGCTGAAACTTCTTGTTTTGAGTTCAATAATTATTCTTTAATATATTTTCAATAATATCTTCTTACTTAGTTACATTTTAGTTTTCTAACTTAGGTATAAAATCTTGAAAAATTGAAAAAATTATCACGAAGCATAATTCTATCCCTTGATTTTTAAAAACGTTGAAAAAATAATTAAATTATTTGAGGTTTCTGATCACAAATCAGATAGTGGTTTCAAGTTTTCAAGGGTCGCCTTCAAGATATTCGCCTATTTTAGCCTTTAGATTGAGAATTAGGGAAAATGAGAGTTGAAAATTGATACTTACCAGATTCGGAATAGGTGAATTTCAAGATTGAATTTTTCGGAACTGTTAATGAAGTCGATACTACGAGAAAAAAAACATCAAAATCGAGAATAATAAAAATCCTCATCTATTACTCCTTTACAACTGGACAAGTTATGAAAAAAAAATACCTTTCTGAAAATTTTGCTTCACTTTACGCCACCACTGGTAAAAATTTTTCAGAGCTTTTTTTTTTTTTGGATTTCCAAAAAAATCAAAATAATGAAGTGGTTTTCGGCCAATTTGAATTGATTGATTATAAATCAAGAATTAAATCTTCGTTTTGAGCAGTAAAGTTTTGTGATTGATATATTGTCAAAATCGATGGCACAAAACTAAAAAAATTCACTATTAAGGATTCAGAAATATCTCACTCCTATTTTTAATATCCGTTAAAATCTCAGAAAATCCTGACAAAGCTATCACCAAAATGAGCAGATATACAGTACATTTTGATTGTCGGTCAATTTTATTCCCCAAAATAACAAATTTTGAACTAAAATTTCCAATTTTTCCAAAACATCTGAGTTTTTTTTTTTTTTTAAATCTCCATCAAAATACTCGAATCCAAAATGAACTATCAGACCAGATTTCACATTTCAGCAGAGGAAAAAGAATCATCAAAAATGAAAAAAAAAAACAAACAAAAAAACGTTGAAATCTTCAAATCTGCATAAATAAAGGGACCTCCATATTATTCATTTATCAGGGGTTTAAAAAAGTAATAAGAGACGGAGTCCCCATCACAATTATCTTCAGTCTAGATCATTTCATTCTGTATTCACCAAAAAGTTTTCTCCCAATCTCATTACTTTTTGTTCGATTTTTTATGATCAAAAAATGTTTGAATAGTCTAAGTTCAGAAAAATTCCAGATAACTTATTCAATAATCTAAATTTGACTTTTCAAACGTTGGTAGGGCTCGGCTGGTTCTCATGTAATTCTTTTTAAAAAAATGAGTAAAATACCAACGTAGAAAAATATTTTCAAAACACTTACCACGAAATCTTCATCCAGCAATAGCTTCAGCAACTTCTACCTGGATCAAATCCGTCCAATAATTCCAGCCCAGCGCTGCTAACCTTCCAAAATACATTTTTTCTGCCGACAAAAATCACACATGGCATTCTGTACGTCGCAAGGGGGCCCTGTAATTACACCATTAAAAATATACATCGAATACGGTAACGACTCCTCATAACGACCACGCTACACGGCGATAATTACCCAAACGAAGATATTAAAACCATTACGATACAAAAGAAGGAAAAGAGGCTGGAAACCTTTCTCATATTCCTCCGAAATCTATCCCATATAGAATCACATCGCCAGTCGAGGTAAAAATAATGTGAAAAATTCAAAATAATCTAAAAAATTACTAATAATGGCCGTATAAAAGCGATTTTATTATAAACGCTGCCGCGCGTAAAAAGGGAACCGACTTTTAAATCAATCGGTATCGTAAAACTAAATGATTTTTGTGGCAAGCAAAGGTATAAGGTTGTCATTTAGCTTATTTCGTTGGTAATTTTAGATTCTGCTGTAATGGGACACCCAGCTACGTTCTATTTAATATTTGACCGCTGTATCGTGCTATAAAATAAATTCGACTTTAACTTTTTTTTTTCTTTTTGTATTTTATACGCTCGGTAAACGTGTACGTATCCAACCGAACACATTTAGTCTTTTGGCGCCAAATTACAAGAAGGAGGTGCACCGGTGACATCTTTACGATAAACGTTTACAACTGATAACCGCTGTCAGATCCGATCTAGAATTAGATCCCGCTGAGATAAACCACTAAATGCGAAGTTTATGTCCTGTTTTTAAAGACTACTTCGCGGTAGATCGCGTCCAATTGATTCGAGTACACTATACTGTTTTTGTTGGCACTTATGAGTCTGTAGTACAAGGATTTGTGCCGCTATCCTAGATCGCCTTTTGTAGGTATAGATGAATGTTGGCTAATTATAAGTAAAGAATTTCAAATCGTAAATTATGGGCCTAGATATAGAAACCACCTTGAGGTGTCAAAAATTGGTTTTTGAGTTGAGATTCTCCCTTGATTCGATCGGCGATTTTGGAAAAGAAAATCTAAGGAAGTCTGAAAGTATAGGCAGCTCAAGTAAAAGTTCGAACTTCGAAGAAACTGAACATTTTTCAAAATCTTCCTAATAAAATTTATCTAAAAATTAAACATAATTTGAATAGGTTCACGACTCCAGTATTTTTATTATTTTTTATTTTATTTATTCTAATTAGGACAATTTCCTGAATACACTAAAATTTTTCTCAACAATAGGTACCTAAAATTGTTTTAAATTCTCATTTTCTCAAAGTTTCTCCGAATTGGATTCAAAAAAAATCAAAATCATATTTCCTGGAATTTCGTCTACTTCGAAAACTTTTTAAAATAATTTTAGAATTTTCCTCAATTTTTTTTCAATTTCAACTTCATGTTTTGAAATTTTTCTTCTGATTAGATAATTGTATCTAAAGGAATTTCACGAACAAAAAATTGAAAAAAAAAGTAAAATATTCAAAAGGTTTGAATAACTTTGCTAATAAAAAAATTTAAAAATATTTTGAAAAAAAATAAGCCCTGCAATTAAAAGTGATGGATGAAATTTAGGAAAACATTTGAACTCAGAAATTAGAACAAATTTGGACTTGGATCGTTGAAATCCTCTTCATGGAAAAAATAAAAGGGCTACCGTTGTTCTAGAATGGAATTTCATTTTATTTACTCATTTTTCTGTGGGTACTTGGGAGAATTTCAATCTTTGATAAAATCAATAGAAGTCTGACTTCTTTAAATGTCCTTGGAAAAACGCCCCTGCTTCTACTTTTTCTGAAAAAATCAGCGTTTCAACTCAAAAACTTATTTTTCGACACCTAAGAGTGATTTTTGTAACCAAGCTTACATATCTTTTCAATATTTTGAAATTTCTTTGGCGTTATAGGTACTATAAATACGAGTTTCACAAAGAAAATTAAAAATTTACCATCTTTTGGTATTTTTCTAGCTTCAAAAATGGCACGTGAGACGAAACGTAGCAATGCTACAGATACCGTGGAATATGATACAAAAGAGCACCTACGAGAATAACATACCACGCGTGTATTTATCAATTTCGTGTTCCAGTTGGGTACAGTATATCAAAATCGCTATCTAACCTTTTTTTCTTTCTCGCAAATTCTTACGTAATATATTCCTTCTCTTTTTCAAGCGTTAGCGCAATATGTACTGTGTGTGAATTGTGTATAAGAATATTACGAAAATCTTTCAGAACTTCTCAAGGGTATTCATATTAATTTAATATTTCGTCTTTACGTTTTTGCACATCGTTCTGATTGTAAGACTTAACGTATTTCTTCCATTTCATGCATTAACAAAAGAGGTTTTCCAAAAGTCAGTTAAATTTTCAGCCGAAACGAAATAAATTGAAAACGCATAGTAAGAAATTTCACATCCAAAACATCAGGAGCTCAAGTTCTTTTTTGGAATATTGGAGAAAAATGTCCTGGTCGCTCTGGAAAAATGAAATTTGATATACCTACGTAATCAATAAGAAAAGTTAAAACTGAAATTTAGTGTTGAACTGCGACCTCGTTTGAGGTGGACAGTGAATAGCAACAATTTTTTGTTATAAAAAAATGAAAAGAATAATGACATTTTGAGTTCAAAAAATTTCAGTAAATGAGGAACGGCGACAATTGGCTCGAAATAAAGTAGAAAAACACGTCGACTGTCGATTCCAAAAATGACCGATGTCAATGTGTCCAGTGGCGTCGGAAGCTTTTTTTGGGGTGGGTGTAAAATGAGTATAAAGGCTTGAAAAATCAACAAAATTTTCGGGGAGTAGGGCAAAAATGTTAATACTTTGAAAATTCTTCTCTGGTGTGATTTGGGGGGCACTCCTGTCAGAATTATTTTTCGGCCAGCATTTTGCTCTATTTTGATAACTTAAATCTGGAAGTAAATTGCTAATTTTCTGATGATCCTACGTTCAGGTAAGAATTCTTCATCATTCAAATCTGGCGAAATACTGCCTTTCTGAATTAATAAAAATTTAGCTAAATGATCACTGATTTTTTTCTGATCTTAAAGTAAAAATGACCGATTTTTCTGACAAATCGAAAAGACTAAAAAATCAATTAAAAAATCACTGATTTTTAATGAAATTAACTTAATTGATACAAAATTTTATAAAACAAAATGAAAATTTTCTTGAGTAATCTGTTTATTTTTTGTGTAATTCGGATGAAAACCTATCGCTATTAAGTTGTTTAAATTAAAGAACTAAAGTTCTAGATATTTATGTTGAAATTTCTTCGATAATTAGAGATTAATCCTACACGTACACACATATTTTAAAATAGGCTCACTTAAATCATAAATTATAGATGATAAAACGAATCTTCATATCATCCTAAAACGATATGCTAGATATACTTGATAAATTAATTTCGACATAGGAATCTTAAAGAGGCTAATCTGATAAATCGCAACCATTTCTGTTTTGCATTCTCCTTGACGAAGCACGTATTTTTTTGGCTCTTTCTTCACTACTTATATTGTCGAAATTTTTTTAGCTAAAATGATTAAAGTAATCGTAATTGCGCTTTTTTGTTTGCTGTATTTCGTGTAAATTGAGCTGAATTTGGTGAAGAATTTGCACTCTCTCGATCAATGGACAACATCAGTAAAATCATGCGAGGAGAGATTAAGCCAACATTGGTTGATTCTGCATCAATTTCTCGACCTAATGATCAGTTTCTTTGGATGTGACCTACTGACAGATCATGATGAAAGGAAGTGGTATGCATTTTTTGTGTTCAATAATTGGATAGTGGATACCTCTCAGAAAATCTACCGGGAAACTCTTCAACTGAAGTAATGCACCATTTTTTTTGATTCAACAATTCCATAGAACAGAAAGAAAATTTGATTGGAAAAATGTAAATACCTAATGGAATTGCAAAAAACATGATACGAACGAATAAAAAATTTCAAAAATTACGGAAATATCTCAACAGAATAATTATCTTTTTTTACATTTAGTCTTTGCTTTGTTTGTTTTCGAAACACATTGGGTACGAAAGGCTAAACTTCACATTCAAATTATTACATAAGATGGGTATCAACTATCGAGTAATTTTTCCCCCCAATTTATTTTGATTTTAAAATTTTTTGTCATACACACAAATAAATATTTAAAAATGTCTGATCTTTTTCATTTTAAAAATCCTGCACCAGAGGAATAAATCAATCAAGTTATGAAATCTTCATTAAAACACAATGATAACACGGAAAAGTCTAGAATTCATCAAATTTATCAGTCTAGCTCTTCCGATATCACCGATTCAAACGCACACAGCACAAGCTTTATCAACACACAATCTCAAATTTTAATTTCAAATCATCTTATCGTTTGATAATTTACGCAATAATATCGCTACTCTATTAGACCTTAAATATGCGTCTATTTCGACAGCTCAAACTTCTAGTTTTTTCGTACATAATCAATAAAAAACCCAGCAGGTTTTTCCATTTCAAAATGAACCGTTCCAATATGATCCATATACACGATTGGGCCTCCCATGACTTCTTTTTTTTTCATGCCAGTGTCTCACGAAGAAGTCCATACGTATACAGTCAAATGCATAGATATCCAGCTCGTCACAAATTTTCGATGCAATAAACAATTTAACGCGCAGCTGGTAAAACGATACAACCGCATACGTTGAATATATATTAGAAAAGCGTCAAAAACTTCGATTGGAGAAAAAAAAATGGAAAAAAACCGGTCAAAAATGGTTAAATTCCATTAACTATACAATGTTGCAGCCAGGTAGGTATTTTTACGAGCGTTTGTGTAATTAAAATATCAAATATGGCTCGTTAAATATCGTCCACACCTGTGGGAATCCTAAATTATAATATTTAAAATCGCGTGTCGCTAGAATTCGGATAAATTGGCCAATTTGTATTACTATTAATAATTCTGAAATATGGGATGGCTAAGTATATCGACGTGACACTTATGCCGGCAGTTTTATAGCAGGCTGAATCGTTTAGCAGGAAGTGGATCGTCTTGGGAGGCGATTTTTTTTTTCAGTGACAATTATTTGTCATCATTTTGTATCGAAATCATTCGCTTGGAACATGATTTTGAGGAGATTTCTTTTCGAAATTTCGCAATTTTGATGAAAAATTTAAATCATTTTTTCGTATCTAAAAAAATCAGAAAAAAGAGGTAGAAAAGATATGAAAAGTTTGTGAGAAGGAAAAAGAATCGGAAAATTGGCTAAAAATTTGGAAGAGACCAAATCTTAGTCGTTTTTCTAAAATGAAAAAGATTTGAGTCGGAGCTGTCAGTTAGTGTGTTGAAAAATATTTTCAAATTGTCGTTTTTTAAAGAAACTACAGAAAACGACGGATCCAACACACCTAAAAATGATCGCTTTTCCAAAAAATATAAAGTCAAAAAATCAGAAGGACACAAAACCGATAAAATAAGAAGTGACAAATGAAAGGAAAAATAATGCATTTACGTAAGTATTAAAAATACAGGTAGGTAGGTATAATGGTACATGATGGAAAAATATCACAGAAATTGTCAAACCAAAATTCAGGAATTGAAGTGGAGCTCTTTTCCAAAGTGGGTGAAGTCCAAACTTCGCACAAGACTATCATCTAAATTCATACTTGAGCTCCTTTTCTCATACAATTTTTAGACTTTACCCATTTTGAAAAAGAGCTTTATAATTTCTCGACTTTTCCCCCAGATTTTTATCTACTTTTTCTTGATCTTTTGAAAATTTTTGTAACACTTTCCTGAAGAAAATTGAAAAATAATATCTTTTTTCAGGATTTTTCCGGCAAAACTGAGCATTTTACTCGTATACTTTCACTGAAATATAATGTTAGATAAAAAATAGAAATAAGGGCGATGAGGTTAATCCAAGTAAGTATCGAAAAAACATGCAAAAAAAACTTTAGGATTTTGTAGAGCCATCACGATAATTATTCGCTGAAATAATTTTTTTCAAAGGTAAGTACCTATTTTTGAAGTTATTTTGTTCAGAGAAAATTTTATTTTCCCAATATTTTTAATTTTTCATCTAAAATTTTTGTACCCACTCGATTTTAGTTTGAAAATTTTACAAAATTTTTAATGGTCCTGAAAAAGTGTAAATTGAGAAAATTCAATTTCTTTAAAGTTAAAAGTAAAAATCGCTTAAACCTATACCTAGGTACTGCCTTGTATGTACTTCCAGTCTTTTTAATTGAAAAGTAGCAATTTTAAGACGTGCTCGAATTCAAAATTTTTTTGACTTTTAACTTTGAATCAGTGATTTTTTCTATAAATAACTGATTCAATTAATAAAAATTTCATTTCAATGGGTATTGAAAATATTACTGATTCAAAAACAAAAAGTTACTAAAAGAATTTTCATTCATATGTTTAGTAATATCCTAATTCTGCTTATTTCTTCAGTAAATGTTCAATGATTCAAATTAGGAGAGTATAGATTCTGTAAGATGGTTCATGCCAAATTTTCGACTTCTCGAATGCATAGAAAACTATTTTGAAACATTTCGGAGTTATCAAAAATTATCAAATGTAAATGAAAAAGGAAAAATATAGATTTGAACTGAAAATCGTAAATTTCGAAAACTTACTACATTTTGAATCAGTGTAAAGTAAGTAATTGATGAATAGTCAGAGATACAGCATACGAAAAATCACAAAATTCGTTGATTTTGCAGACTTTTAACTGAATTTTCAGTGAATTTTCACTGATTTTCCAGTCCTTTTTTTTCACTGATTTTTATCATTGTGCTGCAATTCTTATCGTTTTCTAATAATTTTTGATAATTTTCACTAATTCATAACTGAGAAAGTAGGTCTTAAAGTTCAAATCGACCATTTTTATGTTTTTTTTTTTCAATTCTGGAAAATTTCCAAGTATTGCAGAGGATCCAGAAGGCCTTGAACCAGTTCAATTTATCTTTTAATAATTTTTGCATTATTTTTCTATCCATTTTATAAAAATTCAAGAAATTATTGGATTTTTGAAATTTTTACCCGAAAACTTCGACTTTTCAACTTGGTATTTCTTTATTTAAAATTACTCGAAAATTTTGATTTTTTCCCTCAATTTTCTCGACCTTAATCGATCTAAAAAAACATGAAACCTTTCAATGGGGAAAATAATAAATCTGAAAAATCTCATTCTTCTTCATCCACTTCCAAAAAATCTAAAACTCTTTGTAAAAAATCAAGTCATCACATTTCGTACAAAATCAAAAAAACTCCTCAATCTCAAATTTTTCCTCAACTTCTTCGCAAAAATAATCTTAATGAGACATACGAAGCACAAACCCATCAAACCCTTAACGAAATAAATCAACGTAAATCATACGCAACGCCGAGAAAATCCACCAACCTTGCCCAAGACGAGGAAACCCCCAGTCCCCCTCTGTAATCTCTACTCGAACCCTAAACACAGCCGCGAATTCGACCAGCAATTTTCACCATTGGTCGACGTTTTAATTAAAATAATATACCGAACTCGCTATCAGACCTTCTTCGGTCTCATTTGTATAATAAGACGAGCCGATGAGGAAGTGGAAAAAAAGAAGGCAAGAAAGAAGCAAAGCCAAGCGGAAGAACAAGCGTAAAAAAAAGCACGAAAAAAACAGAAGAAATTTAATTAAATATCTCGAAATAAGGTCTTATTAATTAATTTCTTACGAGGTCGTAAAAAGTTCGATGTCGGAATAAAAAGAGCATAAAGCTGGGGAGAACTCGTTCGGCTTACCCTTTTCACCAAAAAAGCCTAACACAGACAATTTACATTAAAAATCCAGCCCACCCTAAACCTCTAAAAGTTAAAGACGACAGCCTGTTTAACTTGCTTCTTGAGTTGTGTGTATTTGAATTCAGCAACCGTTCTTTTGTGTTTTACCCTCATTAGACTTTAAACTGAAGCATCCTTCAATATCGTAACAATTAAAGATTTTTCCTCTTCTCTTGTCAACCGAAATGCTTTTTGCGTATTTCGTACGCTGTTTCGTTACGATTACTTTTTTTTACGCTCGTTCTTCCCCCTACTTCGGATCATCCATTATTTTAAACACGAATTGTTTTCGTCGGGTAAATTGGAATTTTACCCGGTTCAAATATTGACCTCTTTGCACGGCGCGTGAAGTTTGATTAAGCGAAGAAAAAATCCCCCGCGAACTGATCCCCCCCCCTTTCTAACACCTCGCCAGCGTACAACTACGTATATGATTTGAAAAATGGAAAATTTTATGAAAGGTTTATTAAGAATAAAGAAGGGAAAAGTCGAACGATCAAGCAACGTTGGAAGGGTAGAAGAAAAATAGATTATAATTGGATAAGTGGATTGGATGATTTCTCAATTGGTTTTGTTCAATTAAGAAATTGCTCGGAAGCTTTTGCCAAGGCGCGGTTGTCAAAACAAGAGATTAATGTTCCAATGGAGAATGCAATCAACCGCGGTAACACTGCAGACAGCCTTTAACTCTACAAATAAGCTATAAATCTATTATGTGGCCTGTACCAAAACCTAAAAAGGGAGAACTGTATAGGTTTCCCGACTGGTTTTCTTATCCGAAACTTTCACTGGTACCAGTCTCGTCTGCTACGTATTTTCAATACGAAAAAAAATAAAAATTAAATCGACACGCGAAATTTATCCATTTTTTCGTTCGCCATCCACGTCTCGAAACTCACAGGACATCGAATAGGTATAATACCGTAGGGAAATTTAAATTAAAAACGGATCGTTAATTTTTCAGCTTCTATTCTTCATTCGAACCGTTTAAATATAATTTTCGTGCAGTTTAATATTTTTCTTTTTTTTTTTTTAAATACACGTCGTTGAAAATAAAATTACCATAATGTGAAACGTCGAATGCCATTACCATAGTTTAACCATTGACATGCCATTTTCAATACCTATCTAGTTAACTTTAATGACGCCTCGTAATAGGTTTTACCCTCGATGGCTGCTTCCACGCACATAATTCCAATAACATCTTAATTTTACACACATTTTCTTTTATAAATGCGCATATATATGTGTCGTTATTACGTAGCGTAGTGTCTTTACAAACAATGATAACGCCATACGACCGATATTGGTATCGAGGGAAGAAAACCTTCGCAGCAGGCTGCACGACCTCATGGTCGGATTTCCTGTTTTCGATTTTAGTGATGTAGTTGGACCGAAGTAATAATTTACTCGATGGAAAAAAAAAATTAAAAAAGGTGACAAATTTTACGAAGTGAGGAAATTACGCAGACAGGTAAGTTTTTGGAGTAAGATGGGAATTGCGTGAATCTGTCGTAAGAAATAATTATCAAAAAGTCATAAAAATCAATGCAATTCTGCATATAAAAAAACCACCATAACAATAATTTAGTCAGAGTAGCATTAAAATTACGAAAATTGTCGAAAACATCGTAAAATTCGTTATTATGAGAAGTCTTTAAAATATCGTAAAAATTAGTGAGAAACGTCTTCAAAAATCATAATGCCACAAAAAAAATGAAAATTTTATACGAAATTAATTGAAATTGTTAAGGCCTTCAAAACAGGATTAGGTAGTCGGAAAAATTGTAAAATTAATTAAAATGTCACAAAAATATGTTGAAATTTTTTCATAACAGTACCAAAATTTTTTCAAACATTAGCAGGTATTTTTGAAATAAAAATAATACAAACGTAAATGAAAAGTCTAAAAAATTCTAATGCCTTATCTTCAAAAATACGCCACCGAAATCACACAAAATTGTTGAAAATTTGATGAACTGTAGAAAAAAAATTCTCCAATTAGACTATATTTTTTCAAGTGATAAAACATTTTCGAAATGATGGCTGGAATCATTTTTAAAATCTCAATAACACAAGTCGACAAAAAATATTTTGTCTGAATTTCAGTTCTAACGCTTAGATTTTGATTCTGGGCATCAAAACACACTAATATAATTATTCGTGGCTTTAAAAGTTTTCGGGGGGGGGGGGCGTATTTTGACCCTCGCCTCCAAAAACAATCTTCGACCAAAAAAACTAAATCAAAATTCGGCTATCAAAACCCAGACACAAAAATCGTGTCGACTCGTGTAATTGACTTAAAGTGTCATGGCATAAAAAGTTTTCAACGTTCATCGTGAAATTTATCAACATATTACAAAAATTTCCAACAGAATTATTGTAGAAAATACTTTTTTCGGATCATTATATCAAGTTTATTGCTATTTTCATCAATTAAAACCCAGACACAAAAATCGTGTCGACTCGTGTAATTGACTTAAAGTGTCATGGCATAAAAAGTTTTCAACGTTCATCGTGAAATTTATCAACATTACAAAAATTTCCAACAGAATTATTGTAGAAAATACTTTTTTCGGATCATTATATCAAGTTTATTGCTATTTTCATCAATTTTTATGAAATTTCAGCTACTTTTTCAATGATTTTTAACAACCATCATCTTTGGTATCAACAAACATTATCTAGTCTTTTCAGGGCTCACCAAAATCATTACAAATTTTTTAGCCATTTCAAAAAATGAAAAAGGCTCTTAGAATTGAGGTGTAGTAGTCACAATTTTCAATCCCAACTTTTTTTTTTTATAGAGTCAAATACGAATTTCATAACAAAATTCAATTAGGATGACACGATTTTTGTGTCTGGGTTTTGATAGCCGAATTTTGGTTTAGTTTTTTTTGTCAAAGATTGTTTTTGGGGGCGAGGGTCAAAATGCGCCCCCCAACAAACTTTTAAAGTCACGGATAATTATATTGGTGCGTTTTGATGCGCAGAATCAAAATTCAAGCATTAGAACTGAAGTTCTGAGCAAAATATTTTATTGCCGACTTGTGTTATTGAGATTTTAAAAATGATTCCAGAGCCATCATTTCGAAGATGTTTTATCACTTGAAAAACTATAGTCAACTTGGAGAATTTTTTCTACGCAGTTCGTCAATTTTTCAAAAATTTTGTATTCTAAAATCATTACGGTTTTTTTGAATCCTCATTTCAAGGGTGTGAATGCTTACTTATCTTTAACCTTCCCCCCTCCCCCTAAAAAATTTGGACCAGACAAATTTTTAAACAATTTTCAATACTTAAATTAGCCAACGCTTTGATTTTCAGCATTGAATCTCGAATTTAAAAACCATGGAAGATCACAGGGAAAAATTATAATGAACTGCACGGGCATAACAAAGCTATTTATATGTGAACTGAAAATGAATTCGAAATGGAAAAACCTGAGAAATGTGTACAAAAAATTCCATAAAATTAGAAAAAATTTTAATTGAAGCTCGCTTGACTCAATTTTCAACCCTCCTTCCTAGATGCATTCAAAAATTTTTTTGCTGGTATATAAATCAACTTTAGAATATATTTGGCCTATCAGAGCCCTTTCAAAAAAAAAAATAGCTATAGATTCAGCATTTTCAACGATTTCAATAGGTAGATACTTGAAAAAATAGTTTTCAAATATTTTTCAATACCAATTTAAAAAGATTTTAACAACTTTTCATCCTTCATGAATTTTTTACAGGGCAATTGAAAGAAATTTTTAAATATTTTAACAAGTTATCTCTTAGATTATATGTCTTCCACGATTTTAAATAAATTTTTAGAGTATAATTCGTATCCAATTTCGACCAAACACAAAAAAATTTCCCTTCAAAAATATCATATTGTGATTATCAAAGGGAAATTTGTCCCTCTTTCCAATTCATTGGATCAATTTCATCCTAGGCACCCATATCAAGTGAGTGCGGAAAATTCGTCCAAAAAAACTCGGTTAACCCGTACTCAAAACCATCCACGGATTAAAAATCGCTAAAATTCGCTCGCCCATCTCGTCGCCATTCCACTCGTTAAAATAATTTCGGTATCAAAAACGAAAAAGGTCGCGGATTTAAATATTTTCCGGCATTCCCATCATCTCTAACATAAATTTCGCATGGTAATAATCTTAAAACGAAGGTAATACAGAACGAGTGAAAAAAATAGAAAGATTTCAGAGAGACAATGTCGGCAACAAGGAAACGGAAAAACCCGGTGACATCGATGGCAAAAAGAGACACTACACAGGTTGAGAGCGAATTTGAGAAAAGCTGAAATCGCAATCACATTTTCAATTAACGCTACAGAGTCGAGACGAGGTCGGCGAGCAGGGTCTGGGCGGCGAGTTAGCGGCACCAGATTGATAAGTAGTCGAAAGGAGATGGCGTAAAGGCCGGCGCGACGGAGGGCTTTCCAGAACGGGTAAAAGGATCCCTTGCCACTATGGTAGCACCACCATGACAGAAAACTCGTTATTTTTGCCTCGTTATCTGCGACTCTCACTTAATATTAATAGAGGAATCTCTTTCTTCTTTCTTTTTATTTATTTATTTTCTTCGTCTTTGTGTAGATTTTTCTTTCTTTTTTCAGCATTCGTTTCGCTTTTTTTTCCATCGCCGATTCTCTGGCCGCAGTTTCGCGAATCGCGATGCTGGTTAGACGCGAATATTGTTCTTCGGGTGTAATTAAATTTTTTTCAATTTTTAATTCCGACGGGGTTCAATTAGCGTTTGAATTTTCGACCTTGGTTATTTCGCAACTCGATGGTGTTGAATTAGAAACCGAAAAGTTTTCAGATGGAAGTTTTCACTTGTACAGCCAGAGCAATAAACGTTGTCAGACGAGACGACTTGCATAATGAAATCATGAAATGGAAATTATTGGATGTCTGCTACGAGCATACCAGTAAGACCAGAAGAGAAGGGGTTAATCTATTCATGTGCAGTCTCCAGTCTTCGGGTCGTTTGTAAATAAAAGATAACTCGAATTTTCATACATGTACATTGCCAACTCGAAACGAAAATAAAATCTACCTCTATTGTCTTTTCATTCGAACGAATGCGAAAGGTGAAACGAGTAGAATTAATTCCTACGTAGAAAAATTTCACTCCGCTCAGAATAAAGATTCAATTTCACCATATCGTATGAAAAATATTAAAATAATAAAATTTTATCACCCTTCGATTTCGATACATTGCTACATGTATCCGAATATATTGTATATTTTTCTTATATATGTACGTTCGCGAATCGAGCATCGGCATCGAGAAAAAATCAAATAAAAAAAAAGTAAAGAAGTTTCTCTCGTTTCGTATTTCGATGGCAGCATTTTATCGTTTTATTTACAGAGAAGGCGAAAAAAAAAAGAAGCGAAAGAGGGTCCTGTCACTATTAATTCGAAACGGTTTCTTTTGTGTAACCGAAATTCAAAGGTAATATCGAAGGTAACTGTGGAAAAAAGAGCAAAGAATAGGGGGTGTCACGTGACTCAAAATTGAATTATATCTCACCTTAAAACCGAACCGAAAGATTGTTACGGTATTGACTTTTTTCATTTATTTTCATTTCGTATTAAACTTCGCTGTTCGGTTTGGTATGTATGCTTTATTATTATCATTTTTTCTGAACCGTGTATTTTTTGTCCTTTCTTAAAGGTACATGCCCTCGTCCTTATTCCCCATTCGAGTAGGTGCCTTGTACGTATACGAAACCGCAAACCTGCTTGTAAAAAATACCACCTGAATAAAAGTTTCTTTTTTTTGAATGTATTTTTTCATCGCGTATTGTGGCGAAGAGGCGTGTTAATCGTGAAATATCGACTGCCGAAGAATTTATTATTCCAGACTGTGTGAATTTATCCGTATACCTAATGGGGCGCGAAATTGTGATACTGGCGATGAGATGGGTTTCTTTGTACGAGTACAATGAGAAGACCAAGAGGTTAATATGTGACTTGTTTTAATTATTTATTAACGATTTTTTTTTTTAGGAAGGGTGACTTATCAAGGGTATATGTAGTTTGTTATGAGATCAGAGATTATTGATGGGGTTCGTGTATTTCGACATTTGGGAAGTAGATACCCATTTTTTTCTTATTTTTGTAATTTTTTAAATTGTAAAATTAATATTTTGATCTTCATCTCTTGATTTCTTCAAAAATAATTTTTCTGGTGGTTAATGAAATGCCAATTATTATGAACAACATGTTGATAGAACATCAACCATATTCAATTCTCTGAGATAGGTAAATTTGATAGCATTACTCACACATACCTTAATGTAAAAAATTTTAAAACCCAGTTCCTGGAAAACGTCGATAATTTGTTTTGGAAAAGGAGGGATAATGGAAAATTGGTATAGTCGTAAATTCAAAAATCCGAGAGTCCAAACCAATAATCAATATCTCATAAATGAATTTTTCCTCTTTTTTTTCAAATTTTTGGTATTCCATCAAATTTGAAAATAGGTACCTACTAAAACTTAAGGGATGATACTTAATACAAAAAATTGAAGTTTCCGAAAAACATGACCGAATGAAAATAAATAAATTCAAAAACATTCTAGAAAATTTTTTGACCTCCCAACCCCCTCCCTTTCGGAGATATGGCCATTTTATTGGCTAATTTTCAAAGTTCAAACAATATCTAATGTAGTTTTTTTTTCAGTCGATTACACGAACTTTCAACGATTTAGATATGAATTTGAAACCACAAAAAAAACGAACAATACTACGGTAAGCTCAAAGAATAGGTGCACCCAGGAAGAATAAGTAGTCAAATTTCAAATTAAGTCTTTTCACACGAATTTTTCAGTCAAAATTATTGATTTTTTCTCACAAACAAGAAACTGATCGAGAAATTAGTGATTTTTGAAAAAAGGATCAAAGAAACTCCATTCTAAACATAAAAAAACTAAAATACTGCCAGAGTTGAGTGAAAGTGAAATTTTTTGGAAAATACTATATTTAAAGAGCAGAAAAAAATGCAAAAAATTTTCTTTTCAAGCTCGAGGCCATTAACGCATACTTATAATTCAAAATTGAGAAATTTTAAAATTAAAGGAGCCCACAACAAAATTTTCGAATCAAAATGCAACGATTTTTTAAAAGAAATTTAACAGAATTTTTGCCCAACTCTCCCCTCCAAAACATTTTGAAGTTCGACCAATCTGCTCGATTTTTATTTGAAAAATTAAAAAAATTAAGTAGATTTTTTAAAGAAAAATTCAGAACTTTTGAACTAATTATTGTAGAACCTTTTCATCATTTTCATCATCAGCAGGACTTGTTGAACACCTTAGAGACATAATCTCAAGCAATGTTTTTTTTTTTAAAAAAAATTACAGAAAGTTATATTTGAGAGAGGTGAATGAAGAATATCCTCTTGTTAACAATTTTTTTTTTTTTTGAAAATGTTCGATTTTACTAAATAACATCATGCGAGTATTCTTTGAAATGAAAAATTCCACGTGTTTTTTTCGTTAAAAATGTGTAATATTTTCTGAATCATTTTCAGGCAGTATTACTAATCTCAACATCTAATCCAATAGGCGATCTACTTGGGGAAAAATAAAGGAATAAGGAATTTTACTATTTTTGTGTCCCTATGTCCTTTCATTTCGTCTTTCATCTCGAGAATTTATTTCTGAATTAATATTGAGCCGAAACGCCAAAAAGTTACTCAAAAAAAGGGGATAAAGAAGATCAAATTTAAAAATTCTTCATTATATCGAAACTTGTTTTCTACCCTCTCGTTTGTTTTCAATGTACCTAATGAAGGTCAAAATGAAAGGTGTCGAAAATTTTTCGTAGTAAACTTTCCATTAGTGAAAATTCCTCAAATATAAGTAAATTTCTTACTGGAGAAAAGTTCATACTGCTCGAATTTCAATGAGGACGGGCCCCACATTGTGAAATGAACTCAAAAAATTGATTAAAAATTTTCATTTTTTTGGCCAATCCTTCCCCCTCCTCCCTTTCTCTAAAAAAACGTTCAAGTTCCGATATCTTGAATTTTAAAAAGTTCAATTTTTTCATTGCTTTTTTGTTGATGATTCTTGCTCATTTATTTCAAAAATGAAAAAATTTCAGTGTCGAGAAATTTAAACTGGCGGAGAATTTTTGAAAACTCATTCGATTGAGACCTAAGAACTTGAGAGCTCAATTATATACAATAGAACTAAGAAATTTTGATTATCCTTTTCCTTCTCTCTTTCATCTTACCCTAGATCTCTAATGCGTTTAGTTCAAAATCACCTCAGAAAAAGATTTACTTAATTGAAATCTTCATCAATTATAGAAAAATTTGCAAAAGCAATCAATTTTTTTTTAAATTTACGTTTCGAATAAAAAAAAAGTTGCAACACGACTGGAGGATAAAAAATTTTACGAACGGAACAGCGGAATTTAGGGGGGCACCCAAATTTTTCGAAAATAATGAATTGACATTGCAATAATAAGCAATTCAAAAAACAATGTTGGTTGAATAGGAAGATTTCCAAAATTTTATAAAAATATGTCTTGTTTTAGAGAAATCCGCACTTTCAAAAAAGCAGAAACGAGAACTTGAGAAAAAAATAAACCAAGTTCCTGCTTTTGAATTTTCAGTCAATTCTTTCCTCTGTTTACTTCATTCTTTTTTTTTTGGAAAACTTGGAATATTTTCAGATGTAACCTATTCAAATTCCAATAAAACTGCTGATTTACGTACTTATGTTTTATTCGATTAATCTGCCTAAGAAATTGTACGTAGGTACTTACTCAATCCAATGAGCCATCAATATTTCTCCCTACTCTCTGTGAACGAAAAAAGACAGAAGATCGAACTGTTTTTTTGTTTGTTTTTTTTTTGAGACGAAACGTATTTTTCAGAATTTTCTAAGAAAAATCGTAATCCCTTTCGATATTATTTTAGAAGTTGAGATGAATTCCATAGCTAAAAAGATGGCAAAAACAAATTTTTCTTAAATAAAACAGCTAAATTATCAATTCTGAAATTTTTTGAAAAATATCTCTTCGTTATTTAGCGAACAGAGCTACAATTTTGACGGTGGACTTCACAACCTTCCTCTTTTAAACACTTTTTGGGTCAAGAATTTCAATATTTTCCCAAATACTCCAATTTAATTTTAAGGTCGCATCCGTGGTTCTTTCTACGCCGACTTGTAACATCTAGCGATGAAACAATGAACTAGAAAGATATAAAGGGTTACCATAGAAATCGCCTAGTCGTTATTTGGGCTCACACCGGGCTGAAATTGGTGCTCTACTTTCGAAAATTCGTACATGTGGTACATTTTTTCCGCCAGAATAAAGGATGTAGGTGTATCTGAAGCCAAGACGTGTGTAGAAAACGAGGACAAGATATTGGTAGGTAAAGTTCGGATAAAATCTCACGTTCACGTATTCGCGTAGGACGTACGATATTCCGTCGTATCGTCGACAGCACTATCCTCGGTATACCTAACCTACTATATCGTTTCTGAGATCTCGCTATTTCGTTATCTTCAACATGCGATGGCAAAAATAATTAAACGTTACATATTTCTGCCCGAAGTCGAATTTACTTATATTGCGCGAAGACAAATTAAACTCGAGAATAGAACCTTTGCTCTGCTGGAAAATAAAATAATAAAATTTAAAATTTAATAAACCTCGAACGTTATACCCAAGCATGGGACCGGAGGGACGGACGGGATCGGCGTCGGCAACCGAAACATAATCAGACATTAACAAATTATTTCCAGACTGTTTCCATCGCATCGTATATATGGTAAATAAAATGCGACGTTTTATCGGTTCCACGACAAAACTGTACGTACGTTCTCGTTTAAAATGAGATTAATAATGAAATTTCGCTGCAGAGTAGAAGATTCCTTTCATTAAAATTATGAGAATATTCGAGGAATTCGGTTTTAATTAATCTTGTTGTTCGCGAAACAAGCACAAACAACGAAAGGAATAAAAGGGATAGCAGCCTAAGGGTGCTCGTATTACAAAATTTAATAGGAACAGGAAGAGCGCAACAGGAACGTGGAGTAGCTGGCAGCGAGTAAACAAGTCATCTTTATTATGAATAGCGGATAATATAATTGAGTTTGGAATGCTGCTAGAGGACATTTTGATTTTTGTCCTTTTCTACTCCGAGTCATCGTCTCTTTTCTGTTTCGTCGTCGCGTCCAACAAAAAGCTCGCAGCAACTACCCTTCGAAAGTTTTCCGAGCCTGAGATGCGAACGAAATTTGTACAAGAAGTATAATTTTCTTACCCTCCTCAACCGACTTCTTCCCCAAGAACCTTTTCTTCTTGGGAGAATAAAAAAATGAACTTGAAAATTTTGCAAACAATATACCTCGTAGGACGTAATCACTCCTTAGTTTCGTTTGTTTTTTTTTTCAATGTAAAAAACCCCATAACGAAGCTTGAAAAATATCGATCAGTTTTTCTTTTGGTTATGCCGCAACCTCTGGCACCATCTTCGGTCGAGGTGGTTCTGGTATTAAAGTATTGCACGATATTTATCTTATTGCCAGAAAGATGTGAGGAGAGTAAAGAAGAAATAGCATACTGGCGTTACAAAGGCGGAGACGTAGCAACATCCTACTTTTCTAATTTGAATAGCGCACAGCCAGATAGTCGTTTTTCGAAATGGGCAAAATGTAATTTACTATACAGAAATCGAAGTGATGAGGAAACAAATCGTGCGGAGGCAATTCTGGCTTCGTAATAATGAATGTCGGCTACCCTATATCCGACTGGTGAAACGCACGCCATCTCGCAACCCGTAAGCAACGTTTGGAATGTGCTAACATTTGTCAAATGGATTGCGCCTATGTTTTACACGTACTTTTGGAATTTCAATAGACTAATATATCTTAGCCCGGGGTCTCGTAGTTTTCCTTCAAGTTTCCATCCAAGTTTTACTTTTTTTTGGCCGGAGTTTCTTTTCGCCGGAGGATATAATGGTTGGTGCGGAGAGAGATGGAAACAATGCGGAGTATAATTTTTTCAACGGTGATTTTGCTCGATTTTTTCTTCATTTTGTTGGTTTTTTTCGGATATTTTGGGCAGTGAGATGGTTAAGGTAAAGGAGTAACGGTTTCAGAGGCGATTTTAGAAAGGAAAATCTGAGGAAATTCAAAAGTTCAAAGAAACGGAATATTTTACAAAATTTTTTCAATATGAATTTATCAAAAAATTACTTAAAATTCGAATAGATTCACGTCTCTTGTATTTTTATTACTTTTTAAAATCTCCTCTAACTATTTCATTGCGTTGGGGAGAAATTTTGAAAGATATAGATTTGAAAAAATTGATGAAATTCAAGTTAAAAATTTTTAATAATGTTTTCCAACTATATAATTATTGTTTTAGATTCAAATTTCCTCAAAATTTTTCCAACTTGGATTCAGAAAAACAATCAAAATCATATTTCTTGAAATTTCATTCGAGTATTTCAAATTTTTTTTCAATAATTTAAAAATTTTCCATAACTTTTTTTAAAATTCAAACTTCATGTTTTTAAAAATTTCTTCTGAGTCAATAACGCTAAAAAAATTCAAAAACATGGAATTGAAAAAAAGTGAAAAAAATCAAATTTCAGTTTACAATAATTTTATTGACATTGAAAAATTAGAAATTGTATTAAATCTTACAAAAATTACGATTGAAGTTGAAAAAATTTGGGACTTGGATCGTTGAAATCTAGTGAATGGTAAAATAATTGGAATTTAATTTGGCCATTTTTCTAAACAAAATTTACCAAAAAAATTGGTATCTTACCTACCTTCATGAAGAAATCTCAATCCTGGAAAAATAATCAATGAAAGTCTGACTTCCCTAACTTTCCTTGGAAAATTGCCACTGAGCGGTTTCGTGGAATAATGTTGTAAAAATTTGGAAATTTTCAGAAAAAATTGTGATTTTGTTTTCTCGAATTTTTTCTGTAGTTTAATAATGTTTGGATATTTTTGTTTAAAATGGAAAATTTTTCACCTTTACTTTATCTAAAAATCCAGCTCAGTTTTTTTTGCAGCACCTCTCGCTCAATTAAATCAAGTACTTATGCAACAATTTTCTGTACCTATTTAGAAAGAAATATTCGCATTTAGGTAAATTTAAGGCAAGGAAAACTTTGAAAGAATTACCTACTCAGCAATCGAATTCAACTTTGATAATTTTATGAACAATTCCCAATTTTAAATTGGTTGTAAGAATTTGAAAGTTGAAGAAATGGTTTAAGAGGAGAGAATGAAAAAGTGGTATAAAGTCCAATCGACATTTTCCCCCAATTTTTCAGTTTAATAAGAAAAGACTAATTCTCATATTCCAGAATTGGGTGTTCTCATTTCCATACTTGGATACGGAATCGCTTTTGGAACCGAAGTGAACATGAACGAAATTGCTCAAACTGTTTTTATACAGAAAATTTACGATATTTTTTTACACTAGGCCTAGTGAAATTTTTTCAGTCCGAAATTTAAAAAATTTCATTCAAAATGTTTGCAAGCAAATAAGTACCTACAAATTTTTTCAATCCACCAATTCATTATTTATTCACCCAACTTTATTCAATCCTATGAAAATTTACTCAAATTTCAATCTTTTTTCATGAGAGACTCGAAAATTTAAATCATTAAAAGTCAAGTGGAAAACAAATTTCTGGCGGAAATCAAATTTTCTCAATTCAATATGCAATTTCTCAAATTTTTTCAGCTCGAGGTGAAATTCTCTTTGAACGCCATTGTTTTTGAAATTCAATTTTATCGACAGTCTTCAGTTTGATTCGGCTTAGCTTTGGATGATTTTTTTTCTGAAAATTGTGATTTTTCAAACTCGAAGTAAGTATTTGATACGAAAATTCAATTAACTGATACTTCATATGAAAAATAAGAATATTCCAAAGCAACCTGAAAATAGGAAGTTTTAGCATTTGAAAAGACAGTGAACGTCTTGTAAAATTTTTCTCGAAAATTTCAAAATGTTCACCAATTTTCATCCTTTTCTGAGTCCTAAAAGAAGAAACTCTTGAAAATTTATTATTTTGAATCAAGAAAAATTGGGTAATGAAATGACTACATGATCAGATATAAGTAATTTAAATTCCATCTCCAAAACCAAAAAATTTCACCTCCTTATCCCCATTCGGAGATAGGGTACCTACACTTGTCGTAAAAATAAAATCGTTCTCCAAATGAAATCGTACGTACTACGTACCTACATAACGCACCCGAACACTTATCACCTTGAACTTTGCAGCCTGAAATTCGCATTATGAAATATCCTTCCCTCTTCTCCACCGCATCTCCTTCCAAAATTCAGACTCGAATAAATCACCTCAATTTCCAAATCTAGTAAAATTTCAAACTGATTAATACCCTTCTGCACACCTGTTCACCTTCCTTCGACCCTTTCCTCAAAACAAATGCATCCACTTAATCTTCCCACCTTCCGTTTCTTCGTATTAATCGCCCTTCCAAACAAAAATTTCTGCAACTTTTTCGCCTCCGTAGGTAAATACCCTCCTCATCGAGTAAATTCTCAGCGCCGAACATGGCACGAGAAACCAGTCTATCTGGCGTTTGAGTTTACCTCGTACACGATGAATTGAAAACCGCAAGAGGCCGAAATGGACAACATTAACTACCACGAGGTGAAAGACTGTAGGGAATTTTCCCCCTTTAGTTTCCGCAGTATAAGAGAGATCTAAGGGTACAGTACATGCCGCTCGAGTGTTATATATTACACGGCGTGTATATATCGTTAATCTCCCAACTTATACTTTGTTAACGTCATCTCGCCTAAGATCGTGCTGCGCCAACTTGTAGAAGTGTTGCATGTTTAACAGATCGTGAAAATCAAATTTTGTCAAGAACTGATACAAATACCTACACAACTCTCTCATTCCGAATTAGTGAAAAGACAATGATGAACAGTAAGAATTGCAGCACGGAAAAAACCATCAATATTCACAAATTTTCAGCAACGTTTCACTGATTTTAAAAAAAAATTCCAATTTTTTCCCAAGATTTTCACTGATTTTACAGTTAAATTCATAAATTTTACAAAATTTTTAGTGAATTTTTACTGTTTTTCCAAAGATTTTTCTCACCGATTTATTTTTAGTGAAAATGTTTTAACTGATTTGTTTTTAGTGAAAAGGTTTTCACTGATTTGTTTTTAGTAAAAATGTTTTCACTGCATTGTTTTCAGTAATTTTTTTTACTGATTGGTTTTCAGTAAAATTTTTTCACCAATTTGTTTTCAGTGAAAATTTTTTTCACTGATAGTGAAAACTTTTCACTGACTCGTTTTCAGTAAAACTTTTTTCACTGATTTGTTTTCAATGAAAATTGTTTCACTAATTTGTTTTTAATGCAAATTTTTTCACTGATTTATTTTTAGTGAAAATGTTTTCACTGCTTTGTTTTCAGTGAAAACTTTTTACTGATTCGTTCTCAGTAATTTTTTTCACTGATTGGTTTTCAGTAAAATTTTTTTCGCTAATTTTTTTTCAGTGAAAATTTTTTCCACTGATTTGTTTTCAGTGATAACTTTTTACTGACTCCTCTTCAGTAAAACTTTTTTCACTACTTTGTTTTCAATAAAAAATTTTTCACTGATTTAGTAAAAACTTTTTACTGATTGGTTTTTAGTAAAAAAATTTTACTGATTTGTTTTCAGTGAAATTTTTTTACTAATTTGTTTTTAGTGTAATGTTTTTCCAATTATTTGTTTTTAGTGAAAACTTTTCACTGATTTGTTTTCAGTAAAAATGTTTTCCATTGATTTGTTTTCAGTGAAAACTTTTTACTGACTCTTTTTAGTAAAACATTTTTCACTGATTTGTTTTCAGTAAAAATTTTTTCACTGATTTCCCCCTGTGCTACAAATCTGACTGTTTTTCAGTGATTTTTGATAATTTTCACTGATTCATAAATGAGAGAGAAACCAGCAATCTCGTCAAAGACTTAGATACCTTTACGTACAAATATTTAGTTACCATATAAATTATACGATGACCACTCGTAACCATCAAACACCCTCCACTCGAATCCATCAATCATCCGAGTCAATAAAATTTACGATTATCGAGACGATACCACGACCGATAAAAAACGAACCCAAGTTCTGTATGGCATTTAACGTGAAACCGGGACAAGAAAAAAAATAAACGATCAAAAGAAACCCCATAAATTAGGAACGAGAGAAATTCTCGGTACGTATCTGAAACCATAAGCGCAAGAGGGACTGCTGCAGAAGCAACAAAAAGCTGGTAAAGGAGAAAAAAAACAGCGACACAATAAACAACTTTGTTGCAGTTTTGTATTTTATAGTCCACTCGAGTTGATTAGGTATCGTGAGTTTGACTGGTCATAGATGATTGTAATAGCTATCATCCGTTATTACCCACCAAGACTTGGGTCAGAGAAAAGCGATAGAGAAAAAACTACCAACGTCTGGGAGTGTTTTTTTTTTTTTGAGAATCTCCCTTACGTCCCCGTCACAGTCTAGATCAATATCTTCACTTTAAAAAGAGAGAGGGTGTGTCGTTAGTAGCAACCGGCATCGGCGATACCAACACATAGACACTTTTCCCAAAGACACATGTTACCATAGAGCATATAGTACGTAAAACGTGTGATAGTTATTGAATTAGAAATGGAGCCCAGTTGGGCCCGGGGAACGAATCTAATTTGCTTTTCGAAGGCGTCATTTGTTCGAATTATATATTTCGAAGGGCGTATTGCTCTCGCGTTCTCTCTGTCTCTCTCTATGGCTTCGGTGTTGGTTGGTACTGTGGATATAGGATACTACGCGGAATGGAAAGGACGCCGAATAGCCTTTTACTATACGTATATACTAGGTACAGGCGTATATAACAGAAAACCCATTCGCAAACTAAAGCCTATGCAATGTTGGAAGCCAGAATTTGCAATTTAGTGTTCCATTATCCGCTAGGATTAAAACTGTTATCATTAACAGGCGGCTACGAATTTCCCAACGACCTCTTCGCTTTTGTATTAACTTACAACCATTTTCCCAAACTTAATTAAATCGCGTGTTAAGGTTTTCCGGGGTGATCCCTTCGACGCCGCTGCCAACCGGTAGCGTATATCTTTTTCTCGTTTTTGCTATTTTTTTTACTCGGATTTTACCTATATTTGAAGAGATCGGAAGTGACGTTGAATATGTGAGGAATGGAATTTTGAATGCCGAATTCCAGGATGGTAAGGGAAGAAACTCTTTTATTTATAGAATTGTGAAAATTATCGAAAATCATTCAAAACCAGGAAACATTGCAGAACAATACTAAAACAGTGAAAAAAATTCCTAGAAAATCAGTAAAATATCTAAAATTTGCTACTAAAATTATTTGAAAAATCAGCAAAAATCAGCTGAAAATCAGGGAATTTTGCTGATTTTTCATGAGCTACAATATTCAGAATTTTTCAATGACTTTTCAAAAATTTAAAATGAGAAAGTTATTGGTTTGATTTTTGATAAATTTAACATTATCAGATCGTTGAGTATTGGAGAAGCAAACTCTCGTGATTTTTTTGAGTTGGGGTTGGAGGAGGGAGGGGATTTTTTGGAGAATAAATATCTTCTACTTATTCGTGAACTAGATCTATCAAATAAAAACAATTGAGAAATTTTGGAACGGGATACTTCTCTCTTCTTCTTCAGGATTTATATTTTTTGTGCTCTCTCCTCTTACCAAATTTTGTTGAAAATCGCAAAAACATGGAGCCCATTCTTTCAGCTACTATTTAAGACTGGTATCTACCAAGAAACCAAAATTTGAAAAAAATTGCCTGACTTCTGGACATCTAACGTAGAATCAAAAATTAACCCTTTTGAAGTGATTTTGAGTATAAAAATGAATGTTCAGAATTTTTCACATTTTTGATTCCGTTTAAATGAACTTTTTAAGCATTGAACCCAACCGGAAAATGGCATGTTCATGAATTCAAATATTAATAAACCAAAGGACTACTGATCAAAAAAAAAGGAAATGTTTTGCATTTTCTAGCCTGAATTTTTTTTAAAAAAATCACATTTCAGCTGTGAAAAATTAAAAAATATCTCATTTTTGAGTAATAAAAAATCGAAAAATTCTAAGCCTATAATAAGTGTCGAACTTCGGACCCAAAAATTTCATTCTAAAAAGAAAATTTGAGATTTTAAAATTTTTTGGTCACGTTCAAATAATTAGTTTGGAAATTTAAGTTTCAAGGTGTCAGATTGATGCAGATTTTATCAAATTTTAAGAAAGTACATTTTTCATGTTTTCCCCCTATGAGCCACTTTATAGGAAATTAATTTTCAGAAAATCACAGGACTCAACATTTTAACCTTTAGGAAAATGATCATAAGTCGACCAATTTTTTTCTCAAATTTGACTTTCTAGGTATTCAAATAGTGGTTGCACGTACACGAAATTGACTTTATACAGTGAAAAGGGAAAAGGGTGGGAGAGACTTTTTTGGGGACAGCAGCCGCACATTTTTGTGCCTTTTGCAACAAAAATAATTCTTCAAAAATTCTCAATTGAATCATGAAATCTAATTTTTAAAATTTCATTTATACAATTTCACCCCTTGTCCCCAGTCAAAATTTAGTATGATTTCACCAATTCAACTTTGATCAGCCTTTATTCCCTGGATACTTTTGCCTAAAATTTTTTTACAATTCCTCGGAATTTAGGTGGTAATTTGAATTTCAAAACGTAGGTAGCCTAGGTACCTAAAATTATGGTTTCCAAATTTTATTTCACAACAAATCAAAAAAAATTAGAAACAAATTTTCAAAACGACAAAAATTTTTATAGTGATGAATATTGAAATTGAAAAAAAAATCACCTGCTACGAAAACAAGCCTTATTTACTTTTTATTCGCTATTTTTGTTTTTCCCTCTTCAGGAATCATTTTTTTTTTTTAGCCACTTTCCTTCAAAATATCTATTTTTCCAGAAAATATTGATTTAAACCCGAATTTTTTTAATTCGAAAAAAATCGTGACAAGTTTCAAGTAAAGAGTGAAATTTTTTGCAGAAAAAGGAGTTCGACGCTTTTCAAATGTTTTTGTAGATGAAGGGAGGGGAGAAAAGGATCTCAAGCCTTAATTTGAACCGGTAATTAATAAATAATCAATCGACTAAAAAAACACACCAAGTTTTCATTTAAGGATAAAGATATGGTCATGGACCTAACGTGAAATATGAACTATAAGTTCAATTTTAGCAGTTGAAGAAAGGGCAAAGGGATTCACAAATTAACCATACTTTCTTTTATAAAAACAACGAATGAAAAATTAACAGATATATGTATATAAAAAATAATTGAAAACTTACCATTAGTTTCAAAATTCACCGAGGAAACTTCCATTCGAACGATCAAAACTCATTACGTCATTACATTTCAGTACCTGTAACAAATTATTTCAAAAAATTATTAGAAAAAAACAAAACAAATAATATATTTCATACATATTTTATTCAGGAATCACAAGATTAATTTGAAGAATTATTTTCAGATATCAATTATAAAAAATCGTCAAAACCACTTAAAGCCAATTTAGTTCGATGAGGCGGGGGTGATGAATTATGAGAACACGAAAATGATATTACCTATTCTCAAGTTGAACAATTGAAAAAATTCATGAAAATTTTTTTCAGTCAATTTTATAAAATTTTGCTAATAACAAAAAATGGCTAGAATTTGACAAAATTTTCCAAATAAATAAGGTAACTGAAGGGGGATTAGCACCTTCTCCGATTTCTCTCTCATAACAACTTCGAGCACAATGCTTGAATTCAAACCTTACAATATGCTGAAGTTCAACTTATCAATTTTTCTTTTCCATTTGACATTCTCACAATTTTATATTTTTTCATGGATCACTCTAAAAAACATGAGAAAACTGGAGAAAGATATTAGATGGAAGTGCCATCAAGGGGGGAAAATTATCAAAAAGATCAAAAATTTAAAGTTTGATGAAACGATTCCAAAATCAATAGAAGTTAACAAAATTGAGATAAGATGCAGGTGTGGCACTTCGAAAAAAATAGTGGAGGTATACATATAAGTTTTTAGGCTTTCTCTATAAAATTTTGAATACCTTTTTTTGTACATTGAAAAAGAGAAGATGAGTACAAAAAATTTTCCACTCTTCTTAATAGTCTAATTTTCGGGAAAATTCTTTTTCGCAAAAAATTAAAGCGTATCAACCTACAAAAACAATCTTAATCCTCAAACATTTATAATCAAGAACACTTTTTCGTAATCGAGTTGGCCAATCAAAGAGATACTTTCATCAACTTCTTTCATTTACTTTTTCTGTATCTAGGTACAACAATAATAACTCGGGCGAAATAATTCCCTCGGAAAGCATTCCATCATCGGTAAAGTTTTTTCATTTAAATTAACACGGTAATTTTTCCACTTTCGAAACTCGTTTTCTCCAATAAAAAACACCGCTGCTACGATTAACTCGTAAAATTAATTTTTTTCGTTTTCTCCGAGAGAAAAAAAAGAGATGAAGAAAATTAAACCTCGCTTTTTTCAAATCTACCCAAATCTACTAAACTATTTTAATTATACATAAGTACGCATCCATTTTTCGACGCAATTATCACTCGATATATACTTGACAACAAAACGGATGAACGCGTTTATAAAAAAAAAAAAAGAAAAGAAAAAGAAAACGCCGCACCGACCCTATTGTCGTATATAAGGGTATATTTTTAATAACGAGGAGTTGTTAACAAATTACCCCCTGTGCACGATAAGGCCACCATCTGAACAACATACCCCTTTTCGTATAGAACTGTAGCGAACATCCTACCCCTAAAATAGCTGCCATCTTTGCATATAAACCATAGACCACCCTGCATGACCAACACTCTTTAGGATTTTCCAATAGTATCGCAGGCGTGTAAAATTTTTACAAATTGATGAGATTTTTTTTTTTACTTAACTTATTTATTACGAATGTACAAATAAATCGACACGATTCGCGTATAAATGTATGGTACAGCGGACGAGGCGAGAGGGAGGGTGCGAAAATCAATTTATTCGCAGGTCGTTGTGCAGTAAGTTGTATCTGTGTGTGTTCCTTATTAAACCATGTACTGCGTTTGGTAAGTCCGGGGTCACACAGAAGCAAATTCACGGTAAGCAGATAAACCCCTAACGAGATTCTGTTAGCTTTAAACGCTGCTTAAAATGCTAAACATGCTTCCGCGTTTATCTGCAAATAAAAACCGTACAAAATGTCATTCGTAATGAAGACAAACATACCGTGTTTAAATAAGACCGTGATAAAGTGTATATTCCGTCTTATGTACTAGTATACGTTTGTTCTCGCAGTACATCCACATATAGTTCTGAATACGTGTAATGTGTGTTCCCATGTTCCAAATGTGAAGAGATATTCGCCCCGGTATCATTCCACCAGCCAGTATATCAAGACATTTTGCCATTTACCTGTATCATTTCGCATTCCCAGACTGCTAACTAAATCAACTAAACGTGGAGTTGGTTGTAATAAGGTTTAAAAGTATGTGATATGCTGTCATCAGTGTCTCTTGACCGGTGGTCCGGTTGGCAAGAATTTTAGTCATAAATATGGTGTGTTCTAATGATTTTTAGTATAGACTGATTTATGATAAGAGTAGGCAACTCCTTCGACCTCAGGAATTTCAAATTGCATACGTCTTCGCCATGATCTTTCATTCATTAAATCCAAACAGACGTGGTCAAAGAGGGAGAAGGGTATTCTTCTAGGTCCGAGTTCTTTTTGGAGGACCACGAGCGTGGGCGAGGGCCTACTAGGCCTTAAAAAAATTGCCTTCATCGTCGAGCTTTATTTATATAATAATTTTCTAGTAATTTAGAATTCGAAATGTATAATCAAAAGACTTATTTTTTGCCCTCTCATCAACTTTTTTCTGGGCTCCAATTTTCTCGACATCGCGGTTCTGAATCCAAATCAAGGAATATAGATATACTACGTATAATAGGTAGCCCGGATCGTTGTTGTACACACTCGCGTGAGTGAGGTGTGCGGGGTGCTGACGTCATTGGTAGTTTGCGGTAGCTGTAACAACATAACAACTACAAGCACACACAATGTCGATGTTGACAAACATAATCAGTGATGTCCGCGCATACTTCGTGGGATCAACGGCAAAATAAAGTGGTAAATAATGGCCAACTACCAACGACGTTATAATTCACTCACACTAGCACACAAACTCGCTGATCCGGGCTACCTATTATACGTAGTATATCTATATTCCTTGATCCAAATCCTCTTTTTTTGCCATTTCGTTTACCAATCCAAATGATATGAGATTTTCAGGGGGGAGAGAGGAAAGGGATATTAAAAACATCCATATATCTAAAACTCCAGCTTTCGAGTTAATTTTAAATGTTCATTTTTTATTTTTTTTAGAATGGTAAAAAATTTATATCTATTTACAAAAAAAAAAAATTACGAAAATCAAAATTTAACTTGATTTTGACCCCCCCCCCATTGTAATTTTCTTTTTCTAATCGTTCTGAGGCCTCTGATGCCGGTGTTTAGCAAGATTCTGATTATTCTATATGTACTGTCTATTTTTTGTAATGGGCAAAGAAATCAATTTGAGGCATTGAGGCAACGAAAATTCGATTTTCAATTTTTTTTTTTTCGAGTACTAATACATAGTACAAGAAAATTCAAAGTTGTAGCATTTTTCTGGCATAGTGCGATGTCTCATTTCTCACGTTTTCGATCCAAATGACACCAAATCTGTACCAAACACATAAAAATAAAAAACATTGATTTTTTTTACATAAGATCCCTATTAATATTTGAAAATACCGAAAATCTTGGTTGACAAGGTCAGTACCTATTTGCTGAGAAGTAAATATTGTTTATTTTCCCTCCAATTTAAATTTTATCCAAATCCCGAATTTATTTTTCAGCTTATTCCACCAAGCAATGATCAAAGTTGAAATTTCATCATTTTCAACTTTTAGTTCTCAGAGAAAATTCCTGATAACTGATATTTGCAATACTTTTATAAAATTTTGGACAAATTTTTCCACTTTCTTAGAGAATTGTCTGATGGCAGCATTCTCTGTTTTGTTGGGTTACATTCTACATGAATCAAATCACGATTTCAGCAATGCGGATTTGTGACTTTTGGCATTATTTTACTTCTATCGACTCATTACTCATTTCGAATTAGGTTCCTATTATTTATAATTTTCTAAAATTGAATCGATATATGTATTTTCAGTTTTTTTTTTCTTTAAAACTTGGGAAAAATCTCTTTCATAATTTTTCCTTGACTTTCAACTTTTTTTTTTTTCAACTTTTATCAAGTAATAATATTTTTTCAAACCTTTTTTCTAGTTTTAATTTTTTTTTCAAATTTTTCTAACAAAAAAAAAATTCACATGGTTACTTATGAATTTAATCACAGCCCAACTGTCCTAACATATTTCTTGATTTTAATATTTTTTTGGTGATTTTTCGATTAAATGCAACAATAATTCAAAATATCGCATCTTGCTAGCCAATCCTGCCATTTCAAATATTTTTTCTTCCTTAAAAATTCTATAGCTCGTCCACAAAATATATATAGAAAAGTTTCAAGCTGCTCATGTTAATTTATACGTCTCTAAAAAAAATTTTAGAAATAATGTAGGAAATCAAAATCTAGATGAATGTTTCAGAATGGCAACAAAATGGTGAAATTTGATGTTGAGAGGTGAAGCAGGGATCTAGGTATTTATTGTGAAGCTACGAGTACATTCATTAAAAGATCGCATTCCAAAAATCAAAAATCAAGTTAGGCAGCTAAAATTTTGATTATAGCCAGAGGCAGAGTCAGAGAAAGAGAGCAGTCGGCACGCTGAAAGTTGAGAAATCTCCTTTTTTCTCTTGAAACATTTGATTTTTACCCCCCCCCCCTCCCTCCCAAATTCAATTTCTAACAAAATAATTGGTGAAAAATAGGAAAAAAGAACAATACAGATCCTACATGGAAAAGGACACAATCGTTTCATTCTCGACCTTTGCAGAAAATCCACTTGACGTTTTGAAAATCAGCCAATTTTTCAGACAACATTTTCCAATCTGGCCTCTTTCATTTTTTCTAACATGATGAATCTAAGGACCTCGAAAATGTAACAAAAATGGGTCAAATTTCTCGATAGGTATTTCAAATTTTCAAGTTGGTGCTGAAGTTCTTAGCATGTTCTTCAATACAAGGCTTCGTTATAATTTTGACCATAAAAAATTTGTAGGTAATATCAAATTACCCCCTAAAATTAACCCCTGCCTCTTTCTCTCATCTCGAAAAAAATCCCCACGCTGAAAACCTGCAAAGAAAAAAAATTGCAAAAAAAACGGTTGGATGGCAAAATGTGAAAAAGATAATTTGCAATCTAGCATTTTGAATGGAACGCCAAACGAATGCAATTTAAAAATTTTATCCGGTATAAAATTAAGAAAGAAGCGAAAAAAAAAATCAAAGAAGAAGAAAAAGAAAAATAACAATCGTCGAAACAGTTTACGGTAATTGTTCACGTTTGTTCGTAATTTTTTCTCAGCTCGTAGCGCGCAGTTTCCTTTAACATCTTTAAATTTATCAGCGTTGAAAGAAGATTCGTTGCCGACGTTGCTCTGTACTCTGCTGCGGATTTTCGCCCAAGCACATCCGTAGAATAAGCAGTATAGCGAATCAACGCGATAAATAATTTATCTGGTTATTACAAGAAAGCAAAAAATTTCCGCTCGGGTTCTTCCCGCCTGCGCCTCGATGCCTTGCACGTTTTGCCAACTGTTTTTATGCCATTTTTTTGGCGACACCGAGTTGGCCCAACGACGTCGCCGCATTAACTACACGATATCGGGATACGCGCCGCTCCCTATTTAAAAAACACAAAAAAAAAACTTATTCGGAATAGAAATGACTTTTTAACCTGTACTTTTAATACATTATCTCGCGACCGCCGCGTCGCGTCGCGCCGACACCCTTAAACTCTTCGTCTGAAAAAAACCCATCCGATATAGGGATTTCCTTCTCTCTCTGTCTTTTACGACGAACTGCGCAGGAGAGCAGTACGCGATGAAAAACCTTTGTAATTTCATTATGCTCGCTGAAATAAGAATTTTTTCTAAAGCCTTTTCTACTGGAAACGAAATATGTGCGATTTATGCGGTCTTTCAACCCTTTATATTTAACACCCATAGCGCGCGAATAGATTAATGAACACAGAGCGGAGCGAAAAAGAAGAAAAAACAACTAAAGCCTACCGAGTGAAAATAATACCGAATAAACAAAGGACCACACGCCGAATTACGCCGAATATTTGTTTTAAAACAATATTTTGCCAACTAATAAATAGCGTACGCGTCGCTGTCGCCGCTAATTTCAATGCCACACATGTTGTCGGCGATAACAAGACGAGCTTTTACAAATTTCCCTCTTTGATTAGTCAAATTACAACGAAAAACAAAGTAGTCTGTGTAGGTTAAGATTTTTTGATGAGCTGTGAATAGAAGGGTAATTTTTTTTTTCTTTTTCAATGATTCAATCGGTTTTCTTTTTAGGGCGATCTGTTTGTGAATTTTTGCAGCACCTATGGCGTTGCTTTGTTGATAATGAATAGGTCTCTCCTCATTAGAAGTTTCATTTTTCCATTTTTCGGAAAATTTCTCAGACAATCGACAAAGATGGGTGGGAGAAGGGGCTCCCAGTTTTGCAAAGGTCAGCGAGGTGATTCAAAACTTGTGATGATTCTAAATTTATCTTAATCAACATCAAAAAGATCATAAATTCGAATTATTACCCATTCAAAAAAATTAACAATTTTTAAAAAGGTGAAATCTACAATACACAGATCGGCACGATTTTTGTGTGTGGGTTCCGATTCCCAAATTTAGGCTGCTTTTATGTAACTAATGAAGAGAATTTTTTTTTGATCAAAGTTTGCTTTGGGGTGGGGTCGCGGGGGCAAAAAATGATTTTTCTAGGCTAATAAGCCTGAGCATTACAAAACCAGTCTTATAGAAAATTTTTTGGCAAATCAAATGCCGCAAACCGCAGACCCTCATCTCTTTGCTCATTCTTTCCAAAATTCTGTGAAAAAACGCATTTTGGGCCTTTCTCGAGAAAAAGTGAAATTTTCGAGAAAAGTAAGGGTTTTAAGGCCATAATGACCATGGAGAGAGTTGTAGAAAATTTCTCGTTTTGACCAAAATAAGGACAATCAAAAAAATGAAAAATTTTAAATTTTATTAAAGAATATAATTTTATAATAAATTAATTTTATTTTTATGCAATGAATTTTATCGAATATTGCAATAAATATTATCATTTTATTAGAATAGAAATAAAATTTATTATTATATTTTTTGATGATACTGAAAAAATTCGGGTTTTTTGCTAATCTTTTGTATTTTTGTTTTGAAATTTTTTTTAATTCTTCAAAATGTGAAATTCCTTGACTAATTCCTGAAATTAAAGGAAAGGTCTTCGAGCTGAAAAATTTTGAGGGTTGCGAAAAAATTGCAAGAGTTTATTGGAAAATTTCACATTCTGAGAGATTTTAAACGAGATCATGGGATTATTTATGATGAAAAAATGATGGTTGAATTTTAAAATTTCAGCTTAAACACCTCAAAAGCTTCGGTTTCAAAAAAATTAGAGTTCTTAAAAAATAAGTTATGCTGTACAATTTACATTTCATTCATTTTTTTTTTGCAAGACCCTTTCATTGCCCAGAAAATTGTATTTGAATGTCAAATATTGAAAAAATAAAGACCTCTGCTATCAATAATGAAAAAATTCCTCTCTCTGCTAAAATCTTATTAACCACTACCAAAAACTAATAGATAGGTAGTAGGTACCTCAAAGACTAAAAAAAAAAATCACGCACAGAACATCAAAACATCATCCCTTTGTCTCACACCCCTCCTTCTATCCTCCCCTTTCATTACAAAAAAGATCCCAAATATCATCGTCAAACTGCTCAGCTTTCCAATCAATGATTGATATGTACTGTTTCGGTAATAATATGAATAATGAGTTGAAAGCCGACCAAACTGGATAGAGGGGGGATTGGTAACTAAAATGAAGCTGTACCGCGAATAATACCCGTAAGATGTTCAATCCGCTATTTAAAAAGGAAGGCGTGTTCTGATCATCCGTTTTTTTACTCTCTTTTCATTTTCACTTATATAATCGAAGGGTTTGAAAAAAAAAGTTCAACCCGGAAGGGTATTACTCGATAGGTCGAAGGTTTCGAAAAATCTCAATTTAGGGGTCATATGTTGAACGGATTTGGGCAAAAAAAAAGGGTTAATGATGTATCGAACTATACAGTAGATCTTTTCGGGTGTGTCTGATTGTAAATCGAGATAGTAGGCTTCCATAATGTGATTTTCGAATCGAATCGATACAGACAGCATAGGCTATAGTTGAATTATAAGAGTGAAAAAAACGTTTGAAGTGATTTTAGCAGGTTTTGCAGAGTCTACAAAAGTCAATATAAAGGTCACAGATGTTCTTTGAGGAAATTTCAACGGTGGTATGAAGAAAAGAGGGGTCAGTTCAAAATTTTCAGAATTTTAATAGGGACTCTTTTATTTTTTGACATCAAGATCATAGAAAGAATTTTTGGGGAATGGAGGAGGAAGAAATTATCAGAATTTCATTTCAAAATTTCCCATTTTCTGGAGCTGTAGTTCTCCAAGTTTCTTAACCACAATAATCTTTCAGAAATTCAATTTTAAAAAAATCGAAATAGAATAAGCGTTTGATTCAATTTATTTCAAATATCGCAAAACTTTCCAAAATTGGTCGCAAGATTTTTCAAAATTTAAAATCGATTTCAAATTCCAAGCGATATTTTTTTAAATTCAGTTTTATATCTTTGATGTTCTGATTAAAATTTTGCTCTGTTTCAGAATTTGCCCTTTTTTCATTTTTTTTCCCAAAAAATAAGTAAATTGTTAAACTTATTTCAAATTTTGTTATAATTTTTTGAGGAAGTATTACAATTTCCAGAAAAGCGAAGTAAAGATCACTTAGCAATAATAAAAAATTCGAATCAAGTTTTTGTTCTTTTCAACGTTATGTTTTCTTTTCTTTTCTTTTTTTTTGCGAGAGATAGAGGAGACTGAATTCTCAATGAATGAAAAATGAAAAGATACTTTTTTCAACGATCTAAAAATACTGATTTGGATGTTTTAAGGCGTAACTTTGCAATTTTAAAATATCTCGAGCTTGAAGTAAAAATTTACTTTCCAATTTTTTCACCAACATTTCAAGATTGACATCAGATTGGAAAAATTGGCTGGATTTTTCCAATGTGTTTCCCACTTTTTTTCTTTAAAAATGAACACCTTGAATAAGAATTACTTATTTTTGCTCATTTATAATTTCATAATTTATAGGAAACAATTTCCAACATTTTTCATTTCCATTTTTTTTTACTAAAAAAAAATAAAATTTTGAAGTAACCCCAGAAAATTATGGTTGTCTTGAATTGTGTTGCCCTTAAATTTCTAACACTTCAAGTAGGTACTCATCTTCAATTCTAGGATTTACTCCGAAGTAAAAAAATAATTTTGAAACCACTGAAACAATTCTGAAAATGTGAGGTCACCAAAATTCAGCTAAAATTATATTCTACTCAAAGAAATGTCATTCGAAAGGACGATTGATTACTTTCCAAGATTTTCTTTTTGACTAGAACAGATTCTGAGTCTCTATTTTTCTATGTAGCTCAGAATGGAAAGAAAGATAAATTCAATGATCATTATCTGAAAAAATTGATTCCAGATTTGAGACTAATTCGTAAAATTTAAAAACTTGAAATCTGAAATGATCACCCCCTCCCCCTTCTGAGCATCGTGGAAAATATTTTTTTACAGTTCCTCTACCGAAAATTTCAACAAGAAAAAAATTCAAATTTTTAGATACACATAGGTAATTCTATTAAAAAATAAACCTCAAAAACAACGAACCCCCTTATTTTTTTCAGAAACAAAATTTTCCCACGACGCTTTTCTCTTTTCACAGCAGCCCTTCCCGGAAAACCCTTAGAAAAATCCACTCGATAAAATTTCCGTCAAATTTTCTCCTCGTTGTCGTCGTAGGTAAAACAATACCAAGTTCTTATCGATTAGAAAACCGTATATACGGTTAAAACATGACGCGGACGGCAACGCCACGCCACGCCGGTGAAAATAGCGAAATGGAAACGCGCAAAGAGAAACAGAGCAGGCGAACGAGAGAGAACGAGGCAGGCGACGCGACAGAGACGCAACGAGAAAGAAAGTTAACCCTTTATAGTAACAACTAGCTTATAACGTGGAGTTTCTGACACCAACACCAAAACCAGCAGTAGGTCACCCGCAACCCACTACCAGATATATGAGGTACCCCAAGACCCTCAGCCAACAACCCTTTCGCGTATTTTACCAGTCCTTTGTCTTTAGAGGCTTTTTATAAAACGTTTCCGCTTTCCGTTTAATTACTTTTCAGCTATTTTAAACGATGAGAAAAAACTTAATTAAAAATTATTCCTCGCGTAATGAAAATTAGTTTAGCATATGATGCTGCCGGTGTGGCCGCCTTCGCGTCTCCTTCTCCCAAACATGGCGTATAATTGTACCCGCCATAGTGGTTTCTTCGGCGCCAAAAATTTTCGCTATGGAATTTTTTCTCCTTTTTGAGGATTTAGTAAACGTTTTGTGACGTTTGTTAAAACGTTTAATTCTTTCTCCTTTTTTTCCGCAGGTATTTGTATTTGTTTTTTTTTTTCGCACTCTCCCTGTCTTTCGTAACCGGAAAAATACGCGGTTCAAGGGGTTACACGGTCGTGTGATTTGAATTTAAATCTACGAATTAACATTTCAAAGACGTCATCGTAGTATTTATCAGCTCGTTAAAAACATTATATTTTGGTGTATTTTTTTTTTTTACCCTCTGCTGAAACTTTCACGTTACGAAAACGTCGCAGATATCGTCGAATCTATACCGAAAGCCAAATGTACCATAAGCGATGATTTTGCTCGACGATAAAACCAAAGCCTTATTTTTTTTTCAAGCAGAAAAAGTATCAGTTTTTGTTACGATATTACATTTTTAAAATGAGATTTTTTTTCGCGGCAAAAAAATTTATTCGAAAGGACAAACACGTGCAATAAATTTTTGAAATAGATAATAACGATAAACAAAAGCCTAGAAAAAGCTCAAATATCTCGAGGCTGTAAAATTGAAATTTTTATGATGAAACATGAATGTAGGTTTACAGCTTTCAACTGAATTTTTTTTTGAAAATTTAAAAAGAATTTTACGAAATTAATTTTCAAAAATGAGAAATATTAAAACGTTATGGTGGCAGGGGTTCCAAAAAAATTTCAAACAAGTTCATAAAATGAAGACGATAAGTCATAGAAAAATTATTGAAATCACACACAAAAAATAGAATCTAGCTACTTTTTTGGTAAATGAAATATATTTGCATACAAAAATGTTTTTAAAAACAGCACGACGTGATGCATCAAAATAAATTTGACTCAAAGTTCTCCAAAAACAAGGTTCTGCTTTTTCAAATTGAAAAAACCTCCCTCAAAAAAGTAAAAAAAAAGTATTCAAAATTAAAAGAAGAAAATAAAAGTAACGAACTATATTGTTTAAATTTCTGCCCCCTCTCCCCTCCCCTTACCCCAAAAAATAGAATTACCAAAAAAAGATACAAAACCTTGAAACGTAATAAACAAAAAAATAATAAATGTGGCAACTAAGAAGATGGATTTTTTAAGCTAATTCTATCGATGTTAAAAAATTTACCAATTCATTATTTTTTTATAATTGATTTTTTTGTTTTTTGTCCTTCTCTTCCCTTACCTTCCTTTTCTTCATTTCAAAAAAATCCCGTATATAAATTTGAAAATTCTTACACAGCTGGTGCTGGAGGTTCGAGAAAAGGGAGTTATTTGGTACCCAAATCCCCCCCCTTCAAATCATGATTAATTGCCTTTGAATTACTTTAAAATTGATTTCGTTCCATTTTTTAACAAAATAGAATTAAATTACACTATTTTAGGTATGCAAATTTATACGATCTTTATGAAAAATTACACAATTAAACAATAGGAGAACAGTTACATTTTTTAAAGAAAAAATTAACGGACTAAAAGTTTTCCCCACCAATTATGAACTTTTGTTCATCACTTTGGACTAAAATAAAATTGATTTATAATAAAATTTTTGAAAAAATTACTCCACTCTCTATTCAATTTGTTAAAGAACACCATTTATTTTAACTCAAATCAACTTTGATCTTCGAAATCAGCGCAGTAGACATTAGGTTTTTGATGAATTTCTTTTTACCTATGAAATACCTATTCTTGAAATCTCAAAAGTTGGAATATTTTTCGTAAAACCACAAATATTTTAGACAGAGTCGATTCAAACAGAACGAAAAAATTCAAAATTATGGCGAATAGAATTCAAAAATTTGAGTTTTCGCAATAATTACAACAAAAACAATGTAAAGCAACATCATGGAAAGGAAAAACACAATTTTTAGAGATCAATAAAATAAAATTGAAGTTGCAATAAAACAATGTTTTAAATTACCTTGAGTAATTAACTTGAATAAAAAAAATGGCCAAATCGAGAAGATATAATACGTCAGGATTAAACACATCAAGACGAAAGCTTTCGAAAAGCGAAATTGATTTTGCGGTCCAACTGACAGAGGAATATATTCTGAACATTTTATGAAGAAAAACTATAAAATTGGTTTAAAAATAACAGAGATATGGCACTTTGGAGTTTTGATTTTGAAAAATTTTTCTTGGCCAAAATTTTGTGCAAAATGTTTTTTGAAGTATAATTAATTATTCTTTCGAAATATGATAAAAATTGGCTCCAATTCGATTTTTTCGCTGTACTGAGAAAATTACTTTTCCGACTTGTGTCCCTATTTCAGTATTTCACAAAGCACATCACATATTCATGTATTTGAAAAGAATCAAGCCAAACCAATCCATGTACTTACAAAAATTACGACGAAAAAACCAACTAACATTTGGAAAAAACATAAAAAAGCAAAGTTTATAAAGAAGAGACCAAAAAAAAAACATATTTGAAAAAAACGAAAGAGAGAAAATGACGAAAAATAACATTTCATTTGTGAAAAAGTCCAACTAACCAAAAGAAAAAACAAAAAAACTTGCAATTTTTGAAAAACGAAAACAATACCTAAAAATTGGCAAAATACCTAAGTGGTTCTCTTATATTTCGCAGAATTTTCCAACAATTCTCCCTTCAAATTATTTTTTCGCATTAAATGGAAACTCAAAATGGACGTATTAAAACAGGAATATTAAATTTTTCAGCCAAAATTTTTCCAACTTAATTTTTCTCACAGACAATAAAGATGAGATGAGAGGAGGAAAGAGGAAATCCAATTCACTAAAACTTATCAAAATTTCCATCCAACTGGTTCAAAGGTTGAAAAATTTTGAAAAAAAAATTAACAATTTTTCCTCAAACTATAAAATTTTTGATTGGAACCAATTTCCTGGAAAATTCTCCTAAAATTACCCATGTTTAAAAACAATCTTGACATTTTTAGTTCAATGCCTCGGTTGTGCACCTTCTCTCCCTCATACACAAATCAATTCGAAACCTAAACCCTTATCAAAGCTCGCTATATTTATTTCCACCAGTAAGTACACGTATGTACTTTAAACACAAAATAAAATCTAATTTGCAATTTGCATTTTCTAACATAAAAATAAATGGAGATCTCGTCCCTGGTCGTCGGACCCTGGGTACGCGGCAAGAAGAAAAAACGCTGTACACATTCGAACTGCTGGACGAGCTTTTGTATCCCGGTAACCTTTACCAAGCACATAAATTTACTTTAGACGAATGAGGACGCAAACTTCTTTCTACTTTATATATAGTAGATACACGGCGACCAACGGCGTACCTTATGCAAAAGTATACGGTAAATTATTCGAGGGGGTCGAAATTGAGGCTAACTGTCCCGTGTCGACTCTGTGTAGCAAAAGACAACTCCCATAGGATTACATTTGCTAGTCCATTCAAATGACCGTCAGAGGCTGTAAGCGCAGAATAGTGGAAGAAGTTTAAGACACGGGTCGATACCCAGATGTGACCATACCCACGCCACCAGTGCCACTTTGCCTTACACTTTTAGGTACTTTTACTACTTATCCCTATTAACCCTTAATGTCGTGTCTACAACTTCCCCATTTGAATAATCTCTTCTTCCAATTTCGTTTTACTTCGTTAGTCGTCCAGAATTTTAAATCGTTGTAGCGTTTCTCCGTCGTACGTACTGGATACTTGTACAGCGTATAGCCAACGTCTCGATATTTTGTCCCACAGTACTGTGCTTTCTGGGTCCACTATAGATATTCCCGTACTCGGTGTCCTTTTTAACTCTCCAGTCGTGTATTTCTGTCTTCGTCTGTTTCTTTCTCTAGCTCCGTCTAACTTTTAAGTGCCCATCTTTCTTCTGTTTTTTGTACGTTTACGTATTCCTATTATGCATAAGCGAATTAAACGCATCAAACGTTTCTTTGATTTCGATTCTGTGATGTTGATATTCGCTTCGGCGCCTAAAATGTATAAATATTTGCTGTGTGGGCCTGCGAGAGTACGCAGCCTGATTTTATTATTTATTTAGTGTTTATTTCTCCGGTCGTCCCTTTTCTGTAAGTGGTCAGTTTTATTTTAAAAGAAATAAGTTTACGAATTGTTGAAGGAAATTTTTTTAAAAATTAGAGATGTAAACTTTAAAAAACTTAGACAATGTTATTTTTTTAAATAAAAAATTTTTCCAAGCTATTTTATGTTTTTTTTTTTTTTAAAAAAAAAATACTTAGTTGAAAAAATTTATGAAAATAATAAAAAGTTTTGCAAAATTTTTAACATTTCAATCATGCTGTCAAATACCTAATTAATATTTTTTGATACAATTAATAATATAAATAATTCGTAATTATATCCATAAAAATTTCAAAATTTGTAAAACAGTCAAACATGAGAGTATGCAACGAAATTCAATATTTTTTTAGGTACTTCATTTGGTACTTGATTTTAAAAAATCAAAAAATTGAAAGTTTCAAAAAAATGTATTTTTACTAAGAGAGAGGGTAAGCATTTCTAATTTTATTTTGACCCTGTTACTAAAAAATGCATAATATACTTACTTGTATTGGAAAATTTCAATTTTTCATCATCTTTGAAGAAACAACCAGAAGCAATATTTTTTTAAAATTGGAAAATGCTCGTTTTCTGTCATTTTTTGAGAAACAACAAGAAGCGACGAATGAGGAATATTGGAAATTTAACGTTTTTCGTCGTTTTAAAAGAAACGATCGATTCAGCACTGACTAAAACAACTAAAAAGACAAACTGGGAGTCATTTTCAAAGAAATTAATAAAGAATAAAAGCGGTTTTCAGTTTTTCAAAGTGATTGCGTTTTGTCATTTTCGAAGAAACGAATAATAATTTGAAACTGCAGAAAATGATCATTTTTCGTGGTTTATGAAGAAGAAGAACAAGAAATCGCTGTTTTTTAAAAAAAAAAATATTGGAAAATAGGAGCAGTACTAAGGAGCAATTTTTAATTTATGTGAGCCAACTAATACATTACGCAATTGATTAGATTTTTCGATATTTTATCAATTTTTTCCTTGATTGAAGCTATTTTTTCAACTTTACGAATATTTAGACGGTTTTTAGGAAGGGATCAGTGAGGAACTTGGCTTCGAAATTGTAGGCAAAATATTGTATTTTTTTATACTTAATCGAGATTCGAATCAAAAATTTAGTCAGAGAGATGACATTATTTCCTTGGTATAATTTTTGAATTAAATAAAATACATTTTGATTTTCAGTTGAAAAAATCAGGAAAAAATTTCATCTTGTTTGAAAATTTTCAATGTTTAATTCTTATCCTCCGATAATGGTAGGTTTTGATTCGTTCTCGCTATTGACTCACTCAAAAATTTCGAATAAAAATAATAAAAAATCAAAAGAGAATAGTTTTGTTTTCCCTTTCAAATTTTTTAGACTAAAACAAAAAAGCGATTGTAAGAAAGTAAGTATTCACGATTTATGATTTTTCTTGATCAATTTTCGAAAAATTATTTTGAGTTTTCCACAATTTCTTAATTAAATTTCATCTATGTCAAATTCGAGTTTTGAAAATGAAACACCTTTTAGCACTCACCTCGAATTTCTATCAAAACAGGGGAGAGAAGTAGGTAGCTACATTCTTTCCAATTTTCAGGATTGATTTTTTTCCAAGTGATGGAAAATTATTGGAATACAATCGAAATTGCAGCACAGTAATAAATCAGTTGAAAAGTTTCTCAAAATCAGTAAAATTTCAGTGAAATTCTTTGAAAAATCAGTGAAAATCCGCTGAAAATCAAACGATTTTGCTGATTTTTCCTGTGCTGCGATCCTGATTTTTTTCCAGTGACTTTTCATCGATTCAAAATGAGAGAGAATGTTTATGTAGATACATTATGAAAAAACAATTGAATAAAAACATTGGAAAATTTTCATTCATAACATGGATTTCTTTCCTTCTCGTTCCCCCCTCCCTCATGTAAAGTAATTTTTGAACCTAGGTCTGTTTTTATTTTGATAAATTTCTTCAGCAGGTAAATCTGGCAACGTCGCTTACGAATAGACAGACAAACAATCTTTTACCAAGACATACAACAATCTATTGTACATGGATTTCTATTTTTCAAGGTAGATTAAGGGATTAATAATTCAAAAGTAGGAATACCATCCATATACATGATGATTAAATAATTTTATTTTTGGTCTTACCTCTCTCTTTTTTTATTTTTCTCTATAAAGAACCTGTAACATTTCTATTACCTATTATACTTTCGTTTATTTTTATGGGATATCAATATGTTAGGTATTATTTATTTGAATAAGAAATGTGGCACAAAAAAAAAAGAGAAAAGGTAGGTTAACACAAGTGTGTGCAGTTGAGATGATGCTATTATACAATTTTGCGATGTCAATGGATCTTACATAGGTAAATGTACAATAATCGAGGATTATTTCAGAAATATTAAAATATGGAAAGTTTTTCGTACCCGTATGAAAAATACAATAGTATAAGATATTTTACTTCTCGTATTAGGAAAAAGATGAAAAAAAGGAAATAAATAAAGAAGCATCTCGTAGCTATACTAAAAATTGAAATCGGAAACTCTCAATACAGAATTGTACTAAAACCATTATCTGGGTATCAAGCTCCCTCGGATGATCTCAATTAGCGCGGTATACCTTCGAGGATACATTAAGCCTATTCAGGATTGCGGAACGCACCCGCTGCTCCGATTTCGGTATATTTAAATTATAGAAACGCGAAAGCAACTAATCGTGATTGGGTTTGAAGAATGACGAGAAGCCAGAAAGTGGAGTGGAAAAAAAAGAGCAAAAGTTGAAAAGAAAGCTACATCTCATTAAAAAATAACGCGGCGAATGAAAACCAGCAAAGGAGCAGTGGTGGAGTTGGGGAGAAAAAAAAGAACACTTTTTTGATGGGTATAAGAAAATCGGGTATAGTCGAGAAAATAAACATCATTAATATAAAAGTTCAATTTAAAAAAGCTGCATTTTTTACCGACTGGAACTTTTTTTTTCGCCGTCTTTTACCGCTCCGTTATGTTCACTCCGACGATGGGTAATCTTATTTCGGCGTTTATTTTTAAATCGTCGACTTTTCACGCGGCCAAATAATTCAAGATTTTTTTCTCGAGGAAAAAAACGCTAGATTAGCTTCCCATACCTCGAACAAGTAGAATTGAAAAGCTTTGGTGCGGTTAGGGGGTTATTTGGCCTCGGGTGGAACTAGATCAAAATTTTAATATCGTTTGATTTGCCTAGGTAAAAGATTAATTCATTTATCTCAGCCCCTTAGGAGTCCTGAGGGGCAGAGGCCCCAAGATACGTGATTTTTGAGCTAAAAATTACATTTCTACAAGTTTTCCACCAATTTTTTTTTTCAAACTTGGCACGTAGATAGAGATGCAGATGGAAATACCCGAAAATTTTTTCAGTTTTTTTAAACAACATTAATGAATCTTGAATATCAAAACCGCCCTGGGAGACACAATATTCTGGAACAAGTTGGAAAATATTTTTCTCCCAAAGTTTTTAATGTACATATTTTACACTTCTCACAATTTTTCAGATTTTTTCGAGCGGCAGAAGTAGGTCAGAAATTCAAAAAACTGTGAAAAATTGATAAAATACAGTAATTTTAAGGAACAAAAATGATCAATTATGTTAAGTATTTTTTTGAGTATTGAGCAACTTTAACCACTGGAAAAAATTTGAAAAAATTCAGAGAGGTGTGAACTAAGTAGGAAAACTACGGAAAAAATCATTTTTCCACTCATTCCTTTTTGTGTCTCCTAGAGTGATTTGAAATTTTCAAATTAAAATTCAAGGTCATTTAATAAGCGATCAAAAAAATCTGAAAAATTTTCAGGGTACTCCCCCTCCTCCTGGTAGCTGTGCCCACGTGCAAAGTTTGAAAAAACCCGATTGAAACTCGAGGAGATGGAATTTTCAGCTTAAAAATCATGTATTTTGGGACCTCAGCCCCCCTCCCTAGGATAAGATGAAAATTCCTTATTATTTCCTTTGCAATCTTCAAGAGAGCTGGGGGCGGATTCGGTAATTTTTAGTCATTCGTGTGATGTAAGATGTATAATTGAGACGGGTACTCTGACGATATGTGGCATTCCTCTCGAAGACTCGATACGTCCTTGAGAAACCAGCGAACGGATGAAGAAAAGGGCCAGCAGGGACAGGGAGGTTTTAAGTAAAACACACGCAAAGGAAAGATATCCGTTTCATAGTTTTATACCCGCGTTCTTTAAAATATTCGCAACTTGTTAAGGCGGATTAAAGTGAAGAAATGTGTTTGGATGGGTACCAGCATCGGCGTCGTAGCGAATACGTATCTGTTGGAAAGAGAAGAAACATAACGTAGTATGAGCCGAATTAAAGTGTACAAAACGACGACAACGACGAAGTAGATGACGACGAGGACGCAAGCAGCAAGGTGCTAAAAACGGTGCAAAGTGCTAAGTACTTACAAAATATCGCATAAATATTCATAGGGAGGAGGAAAAGAAAGAGAAAGCCAGTATTAGGCAACCCTTTCGTTACAAATCCTTGGCTCGGATTGCTGAGGAATCCGCGTGGATTAAGCAAGAAAGACTGGAGAGCTACTTTATCTCGTTCTTCAAACGTATACTCGTTATTTCTCGTTCGTCGTGCTCGCGCTTACCGTATATACAGGACGAGAGAACCTATCAAAATCTGCTGCATTAATGTCTTTTAATCTCTACTATAAACCTTAAGATAAATCTTATTTTGTTAAAAGCTGTAATGGAATTACTTATCAGTTTTCTAAGTGAATTGCCTTCATTATTCACACACTTTCGACATCCTAAACGAGAGCTTCTTATTTTCGCGCCTCCGGGTCTTCGCTACCAGCGTACGAGTGAAAATTTTTCCATCGACCAAAAATGGTTTGGCGGAATTGAATTGCAACGATATTGAAGAGTTTGTTTTGATTTGTAGATATTTTTTAGTGTGGGTTTTGGTTAGACGATGGATAATGGGAAAAATTAATTCAGAAATACGAAATAAAATTTTGAATGAGGCATTCTTGAGCTGACATGATTTTACACAATTAAGGAGAGGAAAAAACATATCCATGTTAAAACCGCCCACAACTCGAGCAAAAATCGATCAAAATTCAAAATCAACGAACCACGAAAAATCATGACCCATAATTTGAGCAAAAATTGATTGGGAGGGGTATAAAAAACCCTTTTTGTTAAAATTTCAAAATTTTCTAGAGGCTCAAAAACGTTTGTAAACAACTTCCAATCGATTGGGGTGATCAAAAAATAGGGTATAAGTATAAGTATTATGTACACCAGAATTCAGCTTGGAAGAGAATTTTGAATTTTCTCACTACCTACATTAATAGGAATAAGCGAGATGGATTCAAACATGATCTTAATTTGTGGAAGGTGGTAAAATGAAAAAATTAATTTGTCAGCTGTAATTCGATCTTCCAAAAATAATTCAACGCAAAAAAATGTAAAAAAAATTCCACATGGGTTTTGAACCCTGATTTATGAAGTAGTAATCCACAGGTGAGTCAACTGAGTCATCACGACTCTTGTCTATCTTGTGAGGGAAGAGAGGAAGGAAGGTCATAGATGATATCACATTTTGAGGAATATCTTGAAAATCAAGTGGTTCTAAATTTCAGTTACTGAAGTGCACTTTTACAATTTTGGGAAATTTTTTAAATTAAAACTTTTATAGGCATATGCTTTCGTAAAGCTATAAAAAAATCAATAATAATACACCCCATCGAGGCTCAAATTATGAATTCCGCCCCTCCCCCCTCGTATGAGGGACATAACGACGAACGAAATTACGAATGGTCCGCAGCACCCCTCCAGCTATCAAAACATCAAAATTTTATCTGGAATTTAGTATTATGCCCTATTTTCGATCTGCCAAATTGATCGGAAGTGATTTCGTGACGTTTCGGAGCTATCACAAATTTTTGGAATTTTTCAGGCCTGGAGAAAAGTACATTAAAGTGTTCCATTTGAACTGCAGCTTGGTGACCTATTTGATTGATGAAAATAAATTTGCAACTTCGAGTTCAAATTCGCTTTTTAAGGCAGAAACTTTCCCTGAAAATATGAATTTAAACTCGAAGTTCGAAGTAGCGAATTTCGGACTAAACTACTTCAAATCGATTCGGCAAGTTGAAAATAGAGCATATCCCAAATTTTAGTTTTTTTTTTTTTTGTTGATCATATTAAATTTTGATATTTTGCATGCTATGAGGTGATTTCGAAATTTCAAAAATTTGTCGAAATTCGAGAAATGCACTTCAGTATCCGAAATTTTGGACATGGGATTCTCTTATGGTATACTTTCAATTTTTTTTTTTTTTTGAACTCAGAATTATTCTTTGAGTTGGGATATCTCTTTCCTTTCCTTTTTTTACTACTTCTACAATTTTTTTATTTACGTAGCTTTATCCTTGTATCTACTCTTCATTTATGCTCTTCAAAATAAAATTTTCACCTCTTTTCTTCTAATTTGCTCAGAATTTTCTGATCAGTACCGTATGGAAACTTGTGAATTTTTTTTTTAAACAAGGCCATTTATCTCCCTTGCTTTTAAAAACTTTTCCCAAAAAATGTTTAAATTTTTGTAGACTAGACTTGAAAAATATCCTATTGAAGAAAGATAAGAGATCTCGTAATTCAATTTATGCTGAAAAACTATGACCTTTGTTCAAACTTGATAAAAATTTTACAATTTATTCACACGACAACTATAAAATCCAGAAAAAATTCTTGTAAAACCTTCCAACAATCTTAAATATCAATTTAGAAATTCATGCATCTCGAAAAAAAATCCTAAATCATACTCGTACATTCTTTTCCTCCCATGAGCGCACTCAAGGGGAGGCTCAGGGGACCTGAGCTCGCCTTAAAATCGGAAAAAAGATTTTTTTATTGTAAAAATATTTTTAAAATGCTTTTTTTTTGTTTTTTAAACAGTATTTTTCGAAAAAATTTCACCCTCGTTTCGTTCGAGCAGAATGAGAATTTTAGTCTTTTTAAATTGAAAATTGATATTTTGATCAATTTTCTAGTCAAAAATCACAGATTCCTTAATAAATTCCCAGTTTGTTAGAAAAAATTACTTAATGATTTTTGACTGAAAAATGAGTGAAAAATAATTGGTTTGAAATTTGACCCCCCCCCCCCCCGATTTTTCTCAAATTTTCGGCCCCTTCCTTAATTAATTTCTGGGTGTCCCTATGCCTCCTCCAATAATAGAAAAATTCACCTAAAAATTCATCCAAAAATAAAGGGTATGTCCGGATGGCGGCCCCCAACCCAAACTTGACCAAACTTGGTCTATATGCTTGCCTGGATGTAAAAACACCCCAAAAAAAATTTTGACCCCTCACCCCCACCCCTTCCTAAAAAAGTTTGATTCTGGTTTTCTTTGGATTGGGTGGATGAAATTTTTTGAAATTTTCACAGATTGTAGACACTATGTAGGTGCATTCGTGGAAATTTTTTCAAATTTTTTTATTTATATTTTCCAAATTTTTTTGCCCTTTGAAATTTTCAAAAAATTATTTTAAAAAATTTTGTGGGGGGTACATGGCTGATTTTTTTTTTATAGATTGGTCACATACTAGGATATAACATATAATTTTTTCAAAATCCAAAAGTGACCGGAAGTTGGTCAAAAAATTGAAACGTGGCGCCCGTCACCGATATTCCTTCACCGCGAGAACACCGTGGAATACCCACCAGCAAACTACCCGCTCGCGCTTCAACGTTCGTAGGCTATTACAGGTATACATAGTAGCGCGTAGACTTGCCTACATACACGCGTAATGAACGTGCAAACGCCTACGAACGTTGAAGCGCGAGCGGGTAGTTTGCTGGTGGGTATTCCACGGTGTTCTCGCGGTAAAGGAATATCGGTGACGGGCGCCACGTTTCAATTTTTTTGACCAACTTCCGGTCACTTTTGGATTTTGAAAAAATTATATGTTATACCCTAGTATGTGACCAATCTATAAAAAAAAAATCAGCCATGTACCCCCCTCAAAATTTTTTTAAATAATTTTTTGAAAATTTCAAAGGGCAAAAAAATTTGGAAAATATAAATAAAAAAATTTGAAAAAATTTCCACGAATGTACCTACATAGTGTCTACAATCTGTGAAAATTTCAAAAAATTTCATCCACCCAATCCAGAGAAAACCAGAATCAAACTTTTTTAGGAAGGGGTGGGGGTGGGGGGTTAAAATTTTTTTGGGGGTGTTTTTACATCCAGGCAAGCATATAGACCAAGTTTGGTCAAGTTTGGGTTGGGGGCCGCCATCCGGACATACCCTTTAAAATCGCAGAAAATCAGCCCAACACCGACGAACGATATAAAAACCACATTCGAAGCATGCTGCGCAAAACATACCAAACTCGAGCCTTAATATTAATTAATTTAAGATTACGAGTGAGTTGCTCGTTGCTTGGTACGTATTCGTATATTATACAAATATACTTACATTCGTCATCAGTACGACTCTGTGTGAAGATTTTTCCCGGCATACTCGCCCGTTCACCCGGTTCAACAAAAACTTTTCTCGGTGTGGCACTGGGCTGATGCTGCGAATGCCGAGCGCAACTTAGTTGGCAGTTTTTTGGAAATGAATGCGGGTAAATGAGGTTAGCGAAGTTGAAAACGTGACAAGGAACATATTACCTTTGAAAATGACGTTATGTCGTAAGTTGGTAGGATGTGTTTCGTAAAATATAGTCAGAGGATTTTCTAACAACTTTTGATTAGTTCAATTCATAATAGTACACGCACAAATCCAGTGCCGGACACAGTCCTTAATTCAGACCACGTCACTCGTTCAAATATCTGCCATTATAAAGTTTCTGTGCCAGCTCCGGTATCCCCTTCGCCTTCGGTCTTCGCTTCTTTACCATTATAATGATACACGTTCGTCTTGCAGATAACGTACGTATTACTTATTTCATCGCGTCTTTGAGATTTTACTGCTGCGACGCTGATGCTGACGCGAATGCGACGCGCGAGACAAGATTTACAAAATTATTTCACGTATCGTTAATTTCTCTCTCGTTCAACATTATAACCCCGAAGCTCTGTATAGCGAACGCCTACGTATTATACCTAATTCGGGGACACTCCGCCTCGCTTCAAATACACATTATTTGGTCATGCAACGCGACAAAAAAAAGAATTCGGTACGAGAACTACGTCGGCGAGAAAAAAAAGACGAGGAAAAAAAAGTTAAAAAACCAAGGGAAATACTTAAATTATACACGTAACTTTTTTGAAGGGTTGAAAGTGAAGAAGGTCAAGAAAAAATACTCCGGGGAACAATATCAGCTAACTAGCTTGTTACGAAAACAACCTCGTAGGCTACTTTAAACACTCCATTTACCTCCTCTATTCTAACTTTAATAATAACCTTTGTTCGGTCTAAAAGCAACTGGACAACGAATTTTATGACCGAAAATATTTGGCTGGAGTAACCTCTTCTATGTGGCAGTTTATTCTATCGCCAGAGCGGAGTAAAGCAGAAAAAAAACGAAAGGGCGTTTTATTTGAAATGTTTTTGTTTTACTAGATAGAACACCAGCCCCGGAGAGCGAATGAAAAAAACGAACACGCGAGCCAATAGAGATCAGAAATTATTGTTTTTTCGTGTTTTTTCGATTTTCCTATACGTTGGATACTTTGTTAAGGGGGTTCCTTTTCTTTTTTAGTACACATGGTTTTTTCCATTCTGCATCGGTTCTAATACTTGCTTCGTGGCTGAGTTGGTGTTGGTTTTCTTATTTGTAATTTAGCTTTGTACAGTTCGATAAATAAGGAACTATGATGAAGGGAAAATACCAAATAATGATAGTCTGAATCTGAAATGAGCCCCAGATTCGTACTCACTTCAAGTACTTAAGTTATAGTCGACACTTTTCAACGTATTTTGAAAAAATTACGCTTAAAACAGCTAAAAATATAAGTAGGTTTAAAATTTTAAAAAAATATTGATTAATAGGTACGGAATAAATTTTCTACTTTTTTTTTCAATGATGAAGCAAACGTGGAAAGAAGGGAGACAGAGAGGCAGAGAGGCAGAATATAAAATTTCTGAACGCTTAAAACAGCTAAAAACATAAGTAGGTTTAAAATTTTTAAAAAAATATTGATTAATAGGTACGGAATAAATTTTCTACTTTTTTTTTCAATGATGAAGCAAACGTGGAAAGAAGGGAGACAGAGAGGCAGAGAGGCAGAATATAAAATTTCTGATTCGGATATAATTTTCCTGTTTTAAGATATTTATAATTTCACCTTCCAAATTGAAAAAAAAAATTATTGAAAAAATCATTAAGTACATACTTTTGAGAATTGCAAGCCTATAATTTTGTTGTTTCGAAGCAACATTACTTACTCTCTCGTTCATAAATTACTGAAAATTATAAAAAAAAAAAAAAAAAAAAATGGAAAACAGTTAAAAAGCTGCAATTCTGACTTTCTTCAGTGACTTATCACAGAATTCACAGATTTGAAATGAGAGAAGTGGGAGTTTCTTCTTACCAAACCTATAAAAGCTCCTTCCTCTCCACATGAAAATAAAACCAAAAATGTTGGTTTTTAATATTTTCGATTGATCAAATTTCTCCTCGTCAAATCTAAAGTTGAGCAATGAGCAAGTTTTGATCATGAGCTGAGAGAGGGGGAAGAGACAGAAAACAAAAAATGAGAAAAAACTGCAATTTCAATTGAAAAAAATGAGACTACCAATGTTAGAATTAGAAAATGTACACTGAAAAAAAATATAATAAAATTTATCTAAAAAAATAATAACGTGTCCCAATTCTCAAAATAGGTAAAATTTATCATTTTTTTGAATAAAATTTATTCTTTTTGGTAAAATTTATTAATTTTTTTGACAAATTTTATTATTTTTTCTGATAATAAATATTATTTTTTAAAACAAATTTCACCTATTTTGTGAATTGAAACACGTTATTATTTTTTTTGAATACATTTTATTATTTTTTGATTAAAATTTATAATTTTGGTAAAATTTATTAATTTTTTTGATAAAATCCATCTTTTTTTTGATAAAATTTATTATTTTTGGGGTAAAATGTATTCATTTTCGTAACTTCTGTTTTTTCCGTGTACCAACGTGCTGTCATTTCCTCTGAAAATTTTGCATTTTTAGTCAGAAAAATTGAAGAAAATTTCTGTGAGTTGAAAATTTGGTAAATTTCATTTTAAATTAGAATCTTATCAATACCCCAATTTCAATTTTGATTTTTGGTATAAGAAAATCTAAAATAACACCCCAGTAAAATTTCAGCATCTTGATACATTTTTTAATTTTTAGTAAATTTTTTAAAATGTGTGGTGAAAGCATAAAATGTTTTAAAATACTTTGTTGTTGTTAAAACTTGGCTTCCGACTTATATTGACCCCCCCCCCCACCGTACCTTGAGTTTTGCATATTCTTGTAAATCTGAAGTTATCTCCAACGAAAATCGATCATCTCCAGTTTTCTCGGTAAAAGTAAGTACCTACCTATCCAACGAATTTCAATTTTTCGAAATTCATTGTTAAATAATTCTAGAGTGAGAAAAACCTAAGCTGGGTAGCTAAACATTTAGCATCCTTCTATTACTTCGGTAATGAGTTGTATTTTGGAAACGTAAAAAGGCAAAATCGAAACGAATTTTGACTTATACACAAGGAAAGTTTTTTCTGCAATGTATACATTCCTCTCAAATCATAATAACAAAAATGTTCTCATCGTTCTGGAGCCCCCACGAGAACAATATTTTCTCCAGATTATTAAATTGTCTCCAAAACAAGCAAAAATTAAGTTGAACAGCCAAAATTTTGATATTTTGATATTTTTAAGCAGTCCGGTTGAATATCTCATAATCCCAGTGATCCAACCAGTGGCTGGGTTTAAGTTTCAGTAGCTGAGTATTTATACACGGAGAGGGAGAAGGAGCACATACCATTTACAAAATTTAAATTTTTATGATATTTTCACTCGAGGGGTGAAAAGTTTCTTCTTTTTTTTGACGAAAATTATCAATTTTATCTGCCCCACTCATGCCAACTTTGGATCTTCTTTGAATTTGATAGAATTAGTAACGATTTCCAGAAAAATTGCGTTGAATAAAATTTTTAGAATTTAGAAAAAATTAATTTGGCTTTTTTGAAACAAAAAAATTGAATCAAATCAAGTACCTACTTATTTTTGACTTTAGAAGCTTTAAAATTAAAGACATTCTTTTTTCGCAACGCATAATTAGTCGACGACTATTCAAGTGATTTAGCAGCTACAAGTCATTTTTTCCAAAAATTCCAACATAAAGTGATGTAAAACTTTGATTGTTGTACTTGGAAGTTTAAAAATACGAAAACTGCATAGAAAAAACTTAATATCTAATACATTCATTCATTCAAAAAAAAAATTGTAACGGAGCACCATTCATTCATCAAAATTTGAATAATTTTCAAGAAATTTGGACAATTTTCAAAAATATTTCCATCATTTTGTACGTACAATGAATATCGAGTACCTTCAAAACAATTTCTATATTTTTTTTTCAAAAATAGGTATTTCGGACAATGTTTTGAAAAATCTGAAGCCAAACAATACATAGGTACGTAACTTGCTTGCATTTCGATTCGGTTGAAATAATGAATTAATCTACTTTATTCATCAAGTATTTATTTTCAAAGCTCGGTATAGAATCCAAACGATATACCTACTGAACAATACGCCAAAGAAAAGTGGATTTGTTTTCTCATCAAACGCCTCGCATATTTCTACTAATTAGGACATCCCACACTGGATTCTAATTGCCTTGACATCAGAATAAAGCATAGAACGTCGAAGTAAAGCTCCAAAACGAAAAAAAAAATCAACAGGTAGGTCCAAAATCAAATTAGACACCATTGAAATAGAAAAAAATCCAAAAATCTAATCGAACACTTACGTTAGCTAATATTTATACAATTTGGGCACGATACGATATGGGACGACGGTTCATCAAAGAGAAAAGACTACGTCGCGTCTCTGTACAATATGTAGCACGTATATACCCAGACTCACACAGAATAAGGCGATATAAATTTTCCATTTCATGCAAAAGTAAACAGTTTAGAAAACATATTCGAATTATCGTTATCTTTGTGTGGTAGTATCAGCACACAAGTTCCTACTCGCTAAAGTATTAAACAAATTTCTACTCCAACTGTTTTCGGGAGGATACAAATAACGCGTTGAATTTTCTGCCAAAAGCAACGCGACCAAGGACGGAGGGGCCGGAGGGGACGAAGGGCAACGCAGGAGCAGGGAAGTTTGCTTCAATGATTACTTTCACGAAGGAGGTTTCAAGGGAAACTAATCCATCACAAAGTTGGCAGCGAAGCTTGCAATTATTAATTAACGCTATTTCGAATACGAGCACCGCCGTGCCACCACCGCCCAAAGGGAAAGAATGAGGGTAGTCCACGGCGAAGTTCAACAGAATTTACAATCTTATGGCGAGGCGGTGGCGGCGGCGTCGTGCGAACTCCGAAGGGTTTTTCGCAGGCAAATACTCCCGCGTAGCCCGTACCTATATCTGTGTACCTATTGGCTTACTTGCCAACGTATATTAAAAGATTATAAAAGTTTCAACAGATGTGTGTGTAGCTGTTGAGTGATAATTTCACCTGAGATAGGTATGTGTGCTCAATGTGCATATAATTTGTTGATTTGGTCGAGTATTTATACTTTTTTTTTGGCTCCATCATCAATGAATGCCCCATAATGATGATCTTGGATCCCCTCCCCCCCAAAAAAAGTAAAAAAGTAAGCTCAAAACATAACAGAAATCGAAACTGAACTGGAGGGTTCAAAATGGCTGGAAAATGGGTCAAATTTGGATTCGAAAGGAAGATATTTTTGTGGAGATTTATTGATTCAGTTCATATCAAATTCAAAGGAAATTTTTTTTTCAAAGTTTCATCACAAAAATTCAATAAAAAACAGAGATATTAATTTGGCCAGCTAAAATTTCGACTATAGAGGTTGCAAAACGTGTGCTTTCCAAAAATTTCACGCTTGTTCCAAAGGATAGCTCTCTACTCAACGAAAAATTCCTTCAATTCTTTAAGAAAAAAATATCATCATTTTTAGTACCTAATTTGATTTTTATGAAATGGGATACGAGACGATAAGCATAAAATAAGTACATACATCAAAAGTCAAAAATCTGAACTCTATTTTGATGATAAGACGAATTAAAGATGCCATCCCGAGAGAAAACCCCAAAAAAAGAAGAAATATTGAAAATTTTTTTACAAAAAATTAGATATTTTGACTCGAATGTACTCGTTTTAATTGAAAATTTAGAGTAATTTTCAGAAGACCAATTAGGTTTCAGGCAACCTTTATTTTTCAAAAAATGAAGAAATGATTACTTGTAATTCGTAAGCACCAAAAAGAACAAACAGGAATCAATTCATCTGAGGACCAAGCTCTCAAAAAGATTTTTTGGAGGGGAGGAAGGGGTCAACGCCATTTTTCACAAATTACATCAAAATTCTGAAAGTACCCCCTCCCCCCATCGGACTTTTTATAAAATTTTGATTATCGTATTCCTTCTTTAAAGGTTTAGAATTAAGTGGTCGATTTTTTATTCGGGTTTAATAAGCCAAAACATTGAATTATAGAATTTCCAATATTTTCTCCCTCGCTTCGCTCGAGCGAAATTCATCAATCTCAAATTAAAAAACCAATCGCAGAGGGAAACTGAGTCTTACTATTTATTTTTAATGCCAAACTACGTTGACGAAAGGAGAGGGGGGCGTTGGAGGTAAAAAAACACAAAAACTTTTTTTTCGTGAATAGGTATATCTCACTTTGCAGACTCACAGAGTTACAAAAAATTAATAAATTCAGACTTTCAAAATAGAATTTTAAATGAGAATGTACGTTTTAAACAAGAAAAGTCTAAAAAAATTTTGATCGAAGAAGATTCTTCTTTGAGCTCTTCTGTTCATCATTTTATAGTTTTCAAAAGTCCAAACTTTAAAAAAACTTGTTTGAAAAAAAAAACAAGATTTCAAACAATTCTACCAAATTCTTCAATAGGTACTTGCATTTTCTATTATTTCTGATCCTAGACTAGATTGGCAATTTTGGAAAAGAAAATCTGAGGAAGTCAGAAAGTTCAAAGATAATTATTTTTCAAACTATTTTCAATACGAATTCATCAATTGAAATGTCTTTCAACCTAATAATTTGAAAGAATTTCTACGAACATGAAATTGAAAAAAAAAAGAAAAAATTTACTTAATTGGAAAAAGATTTAAAATAATTTTATTATTTTAAAATTGGAAACTGGATACAAGTTGGAAAAAAATTGTAATGAAAGTAAGTGAAGAAATGTTTAAAGCTGAAAAAAAATTCAACTCGGCAATTGGAATGAAGAACTTGGTTGAAATTTCGTTTGTAGCAGAAATAATTATAGGTGCTACCTTGTTTTTGGAGGGATTTAATTAAAATTCATCATATTTATCTTTTTTTTTTTACTGCGGCCTCTCAAAATTTTCAATTCCCGAAAATAAAACTTTTGAAATTCGAAGCAAATTTAACCACAAAAAAAATTGATCACACCATCACTGATACAAATCCCCCCGAGTCCTCTTTTCATTTCCTGAAACTCCAACAGTGTCACCTCACCTTAAAATAATACCACATCGGACCAGAATCCCCTTCTGCATATGATCCTTTGTACGAACCTAATAAAGAATTACATAGTCCTCACATCATTCACTTGTATATTCTCTTCGCATCACCGTAAAGGTAAATTGACAAGTATCAAAACTAGTATTATAATAAAATCAAACACAAAGAAATTTTTACAATGTTACGCATAAAAGGATTTTCAGGCTGAATTCAAATTGAAGGGGTCCTTAAAGTGAGATCAAATGGTTCAATGCCCACCGGTAGCTCTTCTAGCGTTCTCCTTTGTCAAAGGCTACCGTATGAATATATTTTAAATTTATACTTCTTTTATTTTATTTTTAATGATACATTTTTGAATTTTGTCGAAGATGATATGTCGTTTGTGTGATTGTACTTGAATGAGTCCGAAATTCGATTCGATTATGGAAGAAATAGGGGACGAGGGGTTTGAATCGTGGGTGTTTTCGAAGAAGGAATTCAGCTGGGGGGGGGGCGGACTAAAAAAGGGTCAAGTTAAACCGATGATGAAGAATATTTTTTCATTTGACTCAGAAACATAGCTAAAAAATTGCTTTAAAAAACACTTCATTACATGGCACCAAAAAAAAAAGCAAAATAACATTATTCGCAAAAAAAAAATTAGGCCACGATTACAAACTTAAATAAACTCCATTTGCATTATTCGAGCATCAATTACAATCCGACGATTTGTCGCCTTCGCTTCTCGTCTGGTAACGATATAAACTCGTCGACATATCAGAATCGGCTCAGGCACCCAATGAGAAAACCCATCAAGTTGGGCGAAATTGCGATAAAGCTAGACCATAAAACGAGCGCAGAGGAAAAAAAACAACAACGAAACATTAACGCGACATAAAAGGAAACAAAAGAATAAATAAAGAATTACTCGTAAAGCGTTAAAAGTGTATGATGTGCTCATTTCCCTGTTTGAGAACGGAAACCCTTCATTTCATAATATATTGTCTTATAAATCAAGTCCTTTTTTCGCTTGTACTTTCGCACGCCTCGCCCCCCTCAGTCGAGTTCATAAATATGAAAAAATAACCCGAACCGACTTTTTTTCCAGAGAGAAACGGAGAAGGCGAGTTTCAAAAGTATACGCCATCCGTTTCGTATCATCAAAAATACACTGGTTTATGCGAAAGAGATTTCCACTTTTTTTTTTCCTTCTTCGTATTCTACATATATTCCACCGTAAAGGTTTTTTTCCCGTTCTATACGCGTATACCCGAACTTCCTCTATGTGTATCTAGGGTCCTGAAATATTTTCATATTTCCTCTTTTTTTTTTTTACGTTTCTGTTTGTCTCTAGGGGTTTACAAATATGGACTAGATTTTGATTTATTTTTAATGTACACAAAAATTGTACACGTTTCGTTTTTATTTATAGTAGATACGGTCTTTCCTTTCCGATGGCCGGGTTTTCGTCTTCGCATTTTTTTTCACGTACCTATATATTTTATGCGATGGATTTGTATTCGATCTTCGAGTCCCCGAAGGCGACAAATTTTTCGAAATTCTATCAAACCTAAGGAATTATTAAACGGAAAGTTATTATGGGGATGTAAGCGTAAGCTGCTGGAATTTTCCAAGTGGGTTATTGTTGGGTCAAGATGACTTCTAAGTCAAGAAGAAGATGAAAAAATTGAAAAAACAAAAGGGTTGAAAATTTCCTCGTATTTACAAAAGAAAAACTTTCCAAAAATATTTTAAAAATGGATCTTAACTGAACATTTTCATTTTTTACCTACCTACTTCTGAAGAGAAAATTCCAGAAAATCAAGAAAAAAACACGAATTTTTTAAGTAATTAAAGAGAAAAAATTTTATACAACTTCGATGCATAAAGAATTACTCAAGTATTATGATTTCAACTCGAAAAAAAAAAGCTTAAAATGATCCTATTTAGCGTACAAATGTTGAGTTGCAAGATTGCAGAAGAAATTTGAAATTAGGTACCAAAATTTACTTCGAAGGGAGGAACTAAAGAAATTCGAAACAAGCAAAATCCAACCAAAAAAAGAGTGCAAAGAGATTTTAAATTGCTGAAATTCAGCTTGAAAATTTGAAATTCAAGAACTTCGTCCCGAAAAGGGATACATGAGAAGTGATTCAAATCCAATCTAAAATACAGGGGTAGGCAAAAATCAGAATTCGCAGTCGAAAACATGCATGTGAACTTTCGGAAGAATTCAGTCCGAATATAAATGCAAAAAAAGTGACCAAAATTCAAGTTTGGAAAACGGTACAAAAAATTTCAGGTACCGGAAAATTCAGATTTGCGGATTCAGGGTGAATTTCTAGTAATATCTGAATAAATTGTTGCAAAAAGCTAAGAATTTCATTCGATAAATTTCGTGATTCTTTTTTCAATTGAGTATCTTGACAATGTTTCTTTTAATAATTTCAACTTTCATTTTACTTTTGAATATTGTGCATTAAAAATTCAATTTTTTCAAAGCTCTCTCTTGCTTTATTCAAGCGTGAAGAAAATCATAATGTCATGAACTATTTTAAGATGACGACGCAAAGTTCCCCTTTCACCCCCCCCCCCCCACAAAAAAAATGGAACTTCAAATTACCACATCCATCTTGACCTTCAGAAAAAAGCTTCTGACACCATTCCAGTCAAGAAGAGAGAAAGCAAGAAAATATAGCCCGAAAGGTGTAAAGTTCCAGGCCGGAAAAAAGGTCGACTTTCGTTCTAATGCTCGAAATGGGATGGTAAAAAAACCATTCGAAAGTGCATGACAAGAAGATTCCGAAAGTGAATATGTTTTTGCATTTTGGACAATTCTTGTCCAAATAGCGGGCATTTTTCTGAAAAGTCAATCAGAGCAAAACAGAATCAACTCTCATGCAAATGCTCGGATTTGAATGATAAAAAAACCATTCGAAAGTGCATGACGAGAGAATCACCTGATTTTTTATTCAAGTTCATAAATCCAAAACATTATTTTATTGCATCCTGAATTTATGGTTTTCTAAAATTTTCACCCTTGCTTCGTTCGAGGAAAATTCATTTCTCTCAAATTTACATTAAAACTATAAAATTTTCAAAATTATGTTGATTTCAGGTTCTCTTGAAATTTTCTGCCCTCGCTTCGCTCCTCAAGACAAATAATGTACAATTTCATCGATTTTTTCAACCAAGTACAAATTACAATTGAAATTATCCAGAGAAGAAAACAGTGAAATGAATGAGAGGAAGAAGAAGTCAAAAAATTTAATGCGACAGTACAGGTAAATTTTTGCCATCCATCCTCGCCCCAAAAAAAAGTTATTCAGTTCCAAACCAGAATAAATTTATTTTCAAAATCTGAGCTAGAAAATGTGAGATTTTGCTCCCTCAATTTGGACTTCGGTAAATACGTCACCGCTGATTTTATGAAACCAAAATTTTACTTTACATTCATTTCATCTCACAATTGACAACTATTATATTCAAATACGGCAAAATTGTGAACTTATTCTCCCTCCTATTCCCCTCTTCCTCCTACCTCAAAAAATATTTCGCTACGCCACCGATGAATACATTAATGATACTTATAATTTGGAAAAAGTTCAACGGATTAATTATTAGCGGATTAAAATTTTGATAGAAGTATTTTTTGATAATTTTTTTTTGTTAAATGGAACGAAAAAAAATCAAAAAATTATCATCAAACCGCGAAATTTGCTGGAAAAGCGCGATTGATTGGTCGCTCGAAGGTGATATCAAATCATTTATGTTGTAGAATTTCCAAATTTTCGATAAGTCGATTTTGATCTACAATTTATTCTAAATCGATCGACGTGTATCGATAATCGTAATATCGATTTTTTGTAAATCGACCTCAGAACAAAGATATTTATCACTTATCAATTCCAATATTTTACAGGTGTACACCAGAATTTTTTCAGAACCTCATCACATTTCACTCAAGCATTACTCATTCAAGCTTTACCAAATTAATCTCAAGGATATTCTACCCATGAACCCAGCTCGGCGTTCGTTAATGTCAATTACTGCCCTTTCGCAAAGAATGAGCTTTTTTTTCAATTTCGTCAGAAACTAGACACGCGTTGAAAGGGTTTACATGGTCACCTCGTAGGTATGACGTCAAACCGCAACAAAACTTGGGTATTCTTTATTGGAAAAAAAAAATCACACAAGGTACTCAGACAAGCGTGTACACTACTTGACTACATAACCCAACGTGATCCCGGTGACAAGTTTCATATTGTTGATATTTTTCACGTTGATTAGACGCGCGAGCGAGCAATTAGCAGAAATTAAATTTAATTCGTTATTAAAGCCTTTATAATAGGTTAGAACTTTTCGTACAATGGGTATATATCATATAATTAAAGACCACCCTCGTTTTTTTTCCCATTCGGTACTCGTTGTCGCGTAAATAATGGGAATTTCGAAGCGGCAAACGACGCCGTTTATTGTACGACGTTTTTCACCGCGTGTGCTGTACACGTATAATGCTTAATTATAATATTCCACGTGTCAGAGGATTTACTCGTACAACTTTTGATAAGGTTTGTTACGTGTAAAACGGTAACGATGGGGAGGGAATCGAGGCAAGTTTGGCGGACGCGGTACGAATAGTTGCCTACATGGTTCTTTTTTTTTCAGCCACACCAAATGCACATATAAAAGAAAGACAGAGACAGCGCGAGGGGCAGCTATCCAGAGCAAAGGCTAAAATACAAACTATGAAGAGATAGAGAGAGAGAATCAGAGAGGCCATGGAACAGGGAAGAGAACAAGGTAACATAAAACACCTCGTGGGTGTCACTTGTCATCAACGAACCGGCGAATATAACTGCGTAAGCGTTTAGTGGGTACGTACAAAAGGGTCTACGGTCTACTGTGTGTAGTGCTGAAAACGAGCTATTGTGTAATTATATAAGCAGCCAAGAAGTTAACAAAAGGGCACAGAAGACAGGAGGACGATAAAGTCGGCGGTAGCATCGGCAGCATCGTTACGACGAAGTTCCATCCTTGAAATCCTGTAAGGGTCCTATCTTTAGGTTAAAGCACACAGCCAGGGTTGGGCACAGCGACGGGATCTTAAAAGGCGAGAGGAGGAGGCAATGCAAAAAGCTGCTGCGTGACAACAAAGCTCAACTCGGCGTCCAGTTTTTAATTAAAACCCCGCAAGATACCGGATTCCGCGAATAATTTACACTCTAGTTTATTCGTATTTAGGTTTCTTTTTTTGCCACTCTCGTCGTGTTTTTTTTTTCCTACGCAACTAAACCCCGAAAAATATTTCCATGTTTTTACCCCTCGATGGTTATAATTTCGAGCGAGGTATTTTTAACGTGGCTGGATGTCGGATTTGTGTGCGATTTCCTAAACGCTCGTCGACGAGTTATGAAAGTTTTCCCTTTTAATTTGCCGACTGTTTTTGTTCGTTTGGTCCTTTTTGAGGGTCGCGACAGCCGAGGCGAAGGTTAATTTGTAGGTGTATTAATCGGCTCGATGATGGGACGGAGAAGTTGTAAGCAACGGTGTTTTTTTTTGAAGGTGGATGCGGCGGAGGATGATTGAGAGGGTTGAAGATGGAAAATGAGGTTTTTTGAAAGTTTATCGTAAATAGGTTCGATTACGAGAGTAAAAAGTTGCATGTGAAAATCAAATGATCAGTCGAGCGGGAGAAATATAATAGTACCTGAAAATTTTAAGGAAAATAGGGGAGGGGGGTCTCAAAATTTTAATGAAGAAATTGGGTCACCTCTTATTTCAGTGGTGCTGGCGCGGCGTAGTCAATGTACAAATAGATTTGAGCATTAGATAAAAAAACGTAAATGTTTTTTGAACAGAGGAGGTTCATTTCAAAACGCAACATCTCCGAAAATCCGATTTTCGGGAAATCGCAAAACACTGTCATTCAAAATTGGGTGGGGGTTTTGGCCCAGGGCGGTCTCATTGGAAAGCTTAGAACCCCAGCTACCTATTTTGGGATCATTTCACATCTGTACCTCTTGGGGGAAGTTGGAGGGGAGTAAAACAAAAAAGATGTTGCGTTTTGACATGAAATTTTAGTCTTTTTTCGTAATTTTCGATTCAAAACACATCTCGGTAGTTTTACAGTTTTTTTTTTAATTTTACATATTTTTCAAAGAAGATGAACATTGAAAAAAGTCCCAGGAATAGTGAAAATCACCGTGAACCATTTGCAAACAAAAAAGAGCGATTCCTCGTTTAATTTCCTATAACACTGATATACCTATTAACTCAAAAATGATATGAATCGAGATGTTGCGTTACCTATCGATGCAGTATAAGGACTCTGCATTAGGGTGGGCCGAAAAAACAATTTTTTCGATTTTCAAAAACATACCCCGCAAAAGTTGATGAATAAAAAAAAAAATTCAAAATCAATTCATATCTTCCGATCGCGCATTGGCATTAAAATTTTCAAAAATTGGCAAAAATTCAATATACTTTTAAAAATTTTAGAAAATTTTGAAAAAATTTAAAATTCATTTAAATTGTTTTTAGAGCTTATCTAGTGACTATTCAAACCAAAAAGCAGAATTTTTTTGAAAAAAATGCATGCTGCACACCTTTTTTAAATTTCTGCTATTTCTTCACATGAAGAAAAATCAAAAAAAAAAATTATAAAACGTTGTTTCTTTCAAAAAAAGTGTGTTTTTTGGTCTATGTGGGCACTAAAAATAAGCTCTAAAATTGATTTTATTCAATTTTAAATTTTTTCAAAATTTTTAAAATTTTGAATTTCTGCTAATTTTTGAAAACTTTAATGCCAATGCGCGATCGTAAGATATGAATCGATTTTGAACTTTTTTTTTTATTCTTCACGTCTCATCAGACAACAACTTTTGCGGGGGTATGTTTTTGAAAATCGAATAAATTGTTTTTTCGGCCCACCCTACTCTGCATAGGAGCGACGAATAATTTAATATCAAATCAAAGATTTTTCACTGGTTTTTCAATCAAAAATTATTGATTCTTTCTAGAAAATTGGGAATCGATTGAAAACTCAATTTCATAAATAAATAAATTAATTTCGTAAGTGAATTTTATACGAATAATAAATGAATTTCGCAAATAATCATAAGTAATGGAATGAATTTCATAAGTAAATATATAAATTTAATACCTAAGTAACTGAACGAATTTTGTAAGCAATCGAATAATTTTCATAAGTATTGTAATTATTTATTTTTTTGCATTTTTTTTTTCAATGATGAAAAATCTGGGAGAAATGGGAGTAAGAATTAAGAAAGTTCGAATCCAAATCATTTAAGTGACAACTTTTCTTATTTTTTTCCATTACCAATTACGGAACAAAAATTTCGCTACCAATTGCGGATCGATCCACAAAAAATTGGTAGTTTTTCAAGATTTTCAACGTTTTGATGATGCAAATCTTTGAAGATCATCTTTATTATGTTAAAAATACAGCCAGAGTGAAGAAAAAAATGCATAACTTGGATTTGATTTGATGATCCGTAATTGGTACCCCCCCCCCCCAAGCGTAATTATTCTGGGTCTTTCCAATCTGGATGCAAAATACTTAAAATTGATTTTTTCAAAAATCAACTACGCTACTTTGTAGAGGAGAGTTCAACGTTTAATTTTTAAAAAATCACTAAAATTAGTTCATAAATAACGTCAGGACATGTATTCAAAGATAAACTATAAATCGCTCTTAATAAAGTTGTCAACTGGGTAGAGAATGGAAAATTAAGCTTAATGAGCAAAAATCTATTCATGTCACCAACATTTGCTGGACTTTTCAACTTAATTTTACTCTAAAATCTTTTTATCTCGCATTAAATAAAAAAATCACTTCCATGCATAGAAAATTTTCTTGGAAAATGATACTTATTTAAAAAATTCAAAATTTGTAGAATTTTTTTAAAAAGTTGTAAGTAAATTGGAAATTATTTTTCTCAGCCAAAACAAATCTTTACCGAACTTAAAATTGGAAAATTTTGAAAAGTCGAGAAATTTGTAAAATGAATCTGGAAAATTTTTAAAAGTTAGGAAAAAATAGTTGAAAATGGAAATTTTTCATAAAATTTAAGTTATTTAAATTAGAGGTACACCCCTCTCCCCTGAGCCTATAGCTCCACCACGCCACCAGATTTCGGTTCCCTTTATGACGAATTTCTTTGATTTTTCAGCAAATCAGAAATTTTACTGACTTTCCAGCGAATTTTCCTTGATTTTCCAGCAATCTTTTCACCATTTGTTTTCAATTTTTTTAAAAATGATTTATTCCTGTGTTACAATTCTGATTGTTTTACAGTGGTTTTCGATAATTTCCACTGATTCATAAACGAGAAAGAAGGATAAAAATTTCATCTCTTAAATCAATTTTTCCAACAACTTCTCGAAAAAAAAATTACGAACTTGAGTACGAATAAATATATCTCCATAAAATACTTTTCTCGAATCTCGAACTACATTGAATAATTAATAAGTCACCGATTCCAGAAAGTTCAAAACATTCTGCCACGTCGAAAATTAACATCTCGACTGCAGGCCAGATACACCCATGAAGAGCTAGATTTTGGCAAACTTACGAAGCAACTTCGGATGATCCTCGAGCAGCACGGGGCAATGTTGATAGTCTGATTTTAGTATACGCGTGGGTCCCAACATTAGGTATTATTAATGACCATCATAATAGAGTAAATATATGAACCTTTGCGGATTCGTACTACCTACTGTAGGTAAACTATATCCAGTTACCTACATCGACTCAGCGCCGTTGAGAAAATAGTATAAAATGTATATTAAGTTTTTGGGAGCAGCAAAAGCAACGCTAGGATGCCATCAGAGAGAGTATAAGGTAAAACAGTATAGATATATAGTATAATATTAAGGTCTACACTGGCGTTACAAAAGGTGTATACACACAGAGCTAGAATGAAACATCCTGTACGTACATAGGCTTGCGAAAATGAGCCAGAGCGAGACGTAGAGAAAAGCGAAGGAAGAGAGAGCTACACTTTAATGAAAAGGAGAGAAGCTCATTAATTATGAACTTTATTCCAAAGCGCAGCCTTCTCCTTATATTACTTTGTTAACAGCATTTTCGCCTTTGTAGGCATTTCGCCTAGTGCTATTCTCTTGTTGGCCCTATATACCTATACAGCTCGTATATAAGCAACTTTCGTCGAACCTAAAAGCGTGTCCAGCGTTGTAAAACACACACACACAGGAGGGGCGTATACCTACGTGTGACAAAATTTCCATATTCCGTAGTTTGTTTTTCAAAGGCTTTCAAAAGCTTTCATCCAACTACCATCAAGTGCGACCATGGCGAATAAAATTAACTCGTCCTATTTCATCGTCTCGAAGATACATTTTCATCATCGGCTCATCTTCAAATTATGTCGAAAAAAATTACCATAGATGGAAACCCATCAACATCCAGATCCGATTCGAGGGTTTACTTTAATCGGGGGTGGGTTTTCCTGGCGGTAGCCTTTTTTTTCTCCATCACTCGTCTAATTCAACTCTACGGGATCTTTTTAAATGAGAATATACTTTAAGAAAAAAAAAACCTTTCAACGTTTATGCATATTGTATGATGTTAAAAAATACATTTAGATTTTTTCTTCTTCTGATGCTTTTTGACCTAAGCTTATTTTTTTAAACAACCCTCCGCTCATACCAAACCCGCCGAAATGTAAACTATGTAAGAAAGGCTCGTTTACTTTTTAATTTTTCGAAAGCTTTCATCCGACTGCTTTAATGCAATTATTTCAAAGAAAGAAGAAACTTTTTTAATGTATTTTTTTTTCACTCCGCTCTTTGCCGAGCTTTCGTTGCTCAATTACTTTTTCTTAATACATGAGTTTTCTTTGGCTATATTTTTTTCACTTTTGTTTCGTTTGGGTTCGCTTTTCATATGTCCTCCGCCTCCTACTTTCTTTCATCGCGAGATACTCGTAATTTATTCATTTTTTATTATATATTTTCCAGTCTCGAGTTATAATTTATTTTTTTCCAGCGACCTTAAAAAAGCGGTGGCGACGAAACGCTGTAATTCGCGTATTTAGAATTTTTTATTTTTCGTTTCTCGACGACGAGAAATTAAATTATCTATAAAAATTACGTTCCGTTGCCATCGTTGTGATAATTTTATACGGCGAATAGAAACTCGACTACGATAATTCAACTCCATCTCGGCCAATAAAATTGCCATATAATTACGAGTAAACTTACACTGCATACTTGAACACCCCCTTTGAAGGGTTGAAGGGGTTAAGAGAGACATCTGACAAAATCGAATGTTTCGCAGAGAAGAAAAAAACAATCGAGTAACACGCAAACTTTACCAGACTTCAGTTTCAAAACTTCTCTAAACTAAATTCCATGCAGCAAGTTCTTCGAGTTCGAGCCAGGACCAAAAACACGCGTCAATGAAACGTCGACGAATATAAATCGCCATTTAGAAAGCTTTCGCCACGGCGATCCGGGTGAGAAAAAATTTCATATAGAATATAAAATGGTGACGGTGAGGGGCATCGAAGGGGAGGAAACTGTATCAAATGAATTTTTCATCGTTTTATGCGGCGTCGAAAAGACCTTTCATTTCAATTTCATCTTGGCGTATATTTCTTTCCTTTATGCACCGACGAGGTTTGTTTCTTCTCTCTCGTACGTGTCGAGTAGTAAATAAAGACTCTACTCGGCGTGTATATTTGACAAACGAATGTCTCCCTTATGGTACATAGTATCTGCTGTTTGGTGAGAAATCTTTTGTGTTGTATATGACGTGTGCTACAGCGAAGACGATTTGATTTTCATTTTTTCTCTCGTTCCTTTGCTTTTACACTTTTTTTTTGGCATGTAAATTATGCAGGAATTGGATTTTGATGGGAATTTATTGTCGATATGAGAATAAAGTCGAGAGGAATTTTGAGGCGAGCGAATATTGCGTTGGAGTTCTGTGTGCGGAAAAAGGTAAAATGAAGTGATATGAATAGGAGAAAGTGGAACAAAAGAAGAACGAAAGGAGATATGTGGAGGATATCTTGAGTAAAATCTAAATAATTTAAATTTAATACACATCAGGTGATGAGAAAAAAAATAGTTGAAGGATCAATTTTGCTTTGGTGCAATCACAAAATTGATTATTTGTCTAAAAACTCGAGTATTTTTTTACATGTAACTGATAAAAAAAGTTAAAATGAACTTACCTGGGAAGTTTTTGGGAAAAAGATCGACTCCAGGAATGATGAAAACCACGCCCACGTGAACCTGCGAAAATCAACATTAAATGATAAGAAAATTCATTTCAAAATATTGGAATTCTCCATTTCTGCGAAGTACTTAGTGGAATTGAAACTGAAATTTACTGAAAAAATTTAGATTGAAATATTTATGGGAAATATTTTCCCATAACACTGGGAACCGAATGATGATAGTGTCACCTTTCAAAACCTCGAAAAAAATCACAAATTTACATTCTTAGACTCGAATGTTAAAACATTCCTTGAAAATTAAGGCAACCTTAAAAGTTTCTTATCACATTTCCAACCAATCAGAACCCACGAAAATATTCCTTAAAACTCTTAAGGTCGCCTTAATTTTTGAGGTATGATTTGACATTCGAGCCTTAGCCCTTAAAATAAGGCCAGATTCAAAAAATTTGTGAAAGTACTTGATATTTTTTTTTTGAAAATTTACGATTTGAGTCGAAAAAGTGAAAAAATTTTCCTCATCAGCAATTCTCAATTTTTTCCCAACCAAATATTAACTTCAGTTCATTTCTGCTTGACAGTTTTTTAAATAACGTTTGAAAATTTATAATTTTTTGAATTCAGATTTCTGGCTTACTTTCTATCTAATCGTAGCGTCGTTTATTTGAAACAGACACCTCAAAAATGAATGAAAATGTTCGCGAGGAACAAAAGGGACTCTAGTCTGAATTTTTTCCCCACAAAATCTCTACTTCGTGCAAAAAAATTCAAGGTGAAAAAAAGGTGTTTTTTTTTCCTAGTTAATTATTTCTTAATAAATATTTGTTCACCCCCACTCTCCTCAAAAAAATAATCTCAATAACCGCATAATAAAAAATTGAGTAAGTTGAGAGGTGAAATTTCAAAATTTTTTCTCGATCAGTTTTTTTGAAATTTTGTGTTTGAATTTTTTGTGTCACTTTGGTGATTTCTGTTCCAGCTATACTTTTACAAAGTATACTTACCTAGGTACATTAATTTCAAAATTCCACATTTTTTTTCATTTTTACCGTGAGAATTGGAATGTTTTCTAAAAGCCCACACGTCTATCAATGAATTAATTATTCTCAAATATTTGAATTATTAAAATCAAATTCTATATCTTCAATATCAATAAGGTAATTTTTTCCACCTTATTATATAATTTGACATTTCTTTTTCAAGTACCTCGTTATTTTGAAATTATTTCCACTCATTTCAATTTTTTAAAGAAAATTTGCAACTGCTACTTAAAACATTTTAGACCTTATTTTTTCTGCGAGTATCCCGATTTCAAACTAATTCGAGTGAAAATTCACTTGAGAAAATATACAGAAGTGAAAACGATGATGAACTAAAATTCGAGTAGTTGCAATAGGCATTGAAAACGCTGCAGAAAATTGATTTGATTAAATAAACCTGAGCTCATGAAAATTTGTTTTTTTCTTTTCGGATTTTTGGAATTTCAATGAGTATTTCGAAAGTGAAAAAAAAGAAGTATGACATTCCTGACTTTTTAAAAAGAAAAATATAAAAATTTTTGTAAAAAAGCTTGTCATGAAAAACCTACTTTTTTTTGTCTTTTAAAACGAGAAAAAATCTTGAATTCGTATTTTCTCCTCGATTTTTAAAAAATGATTCGTCATTTTTGATAAAAACAAAGGTCACACTAGAAAAATTAAAAAGAAGTATACAAAAACCGAGAGCAAAATTCACTCATTTGCAAACTCAGAAAGAAAAATAAAATTTTGAAGATTTTTAAAATATTATACCCCGTTGTCCCTTCCAATAATTTTTAAGAAGTAATTTATTTTTGAAAAGAATTATTGTCATTACTTTCCGTTTTTAGAAACAAAAGGCAAAAAAAATACATAGCAAAATTTTTTAGACTATCTTGAGAAAAATAATTGAAAATTGTAAATACAATGCTGGTTTTAAAAAATCATGATTTTTTGAGAAAAAAAAAACAGATTCGTTCTGCTCAACCCGTCAAACATTTTTTGGTAGCGGCTACCGTAGCAAAACTACCATCGTTTAGGTGGTAGCGAAACGGTAGCGGCTATCAAAATTGCATTGTATTTGAGTAGCGAAAATTCTAATCTGCTACCTTAAACAGGAATGGTAGCGAAACTACCTTTTTGGCACCAATTCGGTAGCGAATTGTTTGACGGGAAGTAACGAATAAAAATGTCAACTATAAAAACATGAATTCAAGCGTTTCAAATTTTATCTACCTAATATTGAAAATGACCACAACAAGGATTTTTGAGTTTTTTTGGGGCTAAGAACTTGCTTGAAGGTTTTGAACAGTTTTAAATGACTCGAGCTTACCTATCAACTTCCACTTTCGGCCAATTTATTACCTATTCAACACCAGAAACAGCCCGAAAAAACATTTTGGAGAGAAGGAAAGAATAAAATTGAAAATTTTTAAGTGAGATCGATTTTTTCTCATCTTTTTTAATCGCAAAAAAAAACTAAACAATCATTATACCCCTATCATCTTCAGCTGTGTTCCCATGTTCAAAATATTTCCAGGTGGAAAAAACCACCAAGTCTGATAGAAAAAATCAATTACAATACAAATTCATATCCTACTTTCATAAATATTTACCTACCCATCATTATCGCAGGTTCATCGGCCACAATCATAAGGTAAAAATTATTTTTAAATTTATCGAGGGATACGGGATACTTAAGTCAATTCTTTACACAATTACCTGGGTAATACTCGTTCTTCGATCATTTTCCATCCGCCGAACTCGAATATTGGAAACATCTTTCAATTAAACACAGATACCTAATATCTATCTAGGCTAGATTAACCTATCGAAAATCCTGCAACAGCAAAATATAAATAACAATTAACGTACCTTCATTATTACACTTCGTATGAGTACAAAAACTTTCCGGCATAATTTCTTCATTTCTTTCCACCACAAAAAACGCAAAATTCGTATACTTATACCCCATATCAATTTATATTACCTACCTACACCTATCAAATACATTTACCTATCTACCTAACCCCACCAACGCTAAACCAACAAATCTAGGCCAACTGAGCACATTCACATTAATCTCCTACACATTCACACCTTCGGCATGTTTTATTTTCGTGACTCGGCGCAATATAAAACGATAACTCTTCGGTATAGGCCGAGAAAAAAATCCTTGTTTATGCGTAGGAGAGAATTCAAAACGAACGGCTTCCAACTATAGGCTGATGGTTTGCGGTTAACCACAAACATCGCACCAATCATTACAGGGCTGAAATTATTTGCTTTATTTTTTCCCCTACGTGTGTAGGATACCGCCCTCTTATTTTGCTAACCGCAAAACAACAGAAAAGTTAACCGCAAGAAAATCATACGCGCAATCGTACCACGAATATAACCGCCCTCTTGACGGTTTTAATAGTGCTGACGATATGGAGATGGTGATTTGAGTGCTTGGCCCGATAAATACCGAATTGTGGCTAATTTGTACTGCCAAGGTGGTGCGGTTGATTGAAAAAATATATACAAATGAGAATTTGAATGGGGTATTTTGACATTTGCAAAGGCAAGGAATACAGAGAGTAATAATTTGACAATGAATTACAATGTAAATAATCGAATAGGCAGGACATTAAATTAGAGGTTCGAAGTATCAATATTTAATGTTTTGAAATATTTTTTTCATTTAAAGGGGTAAAAGAAGAAAGTAGCATCTATATTGATATCGAGTAAGGGAATCAACAAATTTTAACAAAAAAACAGAAGAAAATCGATTAAATTGGAAATTTTAATACTCACTTGAAAAAGAGGTGAATATTTCTCCTGAATTTTTATAGAACAATTGAAAAAAAAAATCGAAAAATAATTATTCAGTTTTTAAATTTTTTTTTAAATTTATACTCAAATTCAAATTTAAAATCGTAAAATATTCGTGAAAATGAGCCACTAAATTTAAAAACAAATCAAATTCTAAAAATATGAACTTTTCATTACAACATTATTAAAGGAATTTGATTATAAGCAACAAAACTTTACCCATATTTCTGCACGTTGCAATAATCAATACGAAAAAATTTTCACGTAAATTGCGAAAAAATTCATTTTAAAAATACTACATCGAAGCGACATCTGTTCCAAGAAGTAAAAAGTATCAGACGACGTTGAAAAATACAATAAAGAAAATATAAAAGGGGAACGTCTTATAAAGAAGTTTTTGTCAAAATACCCCGTTTCTTAAAAAGGGAAGAAAGAGCACTCTTTGGCGCGCTGCTCAAGCTGTAAAATGTTAAAAAGAAAGACTTAAGTCACCTACAACACCACCAGATAGAGTACCCAGCTTTTTCTCAAGAAACTTTGAAAAATATAAGAAGAACGTCTTGAGCCGCTGGTTCCCAAAATGGTGCAAATGAAAATTATTTCGCGATGTGAAAGAATTTGAGACCTTAAAAATTTTGTACATTGGAAAAGTGTTTTAAAAAAGTGATTTTGGAATTTTTTTGGGATAATAAAAAAGCTTTTAAATGACACTTGATGTTTGAATGAATCAAAAAAATTAATTTTGATTTTAAATTTTCAACATGACCTTTTTTTGGAGTGAAATTTTAAATTAAGCTTTTCAATACTCTTTTCACAACTCTCATTTATGAATCATGAAAACGATTGAAAATCACTGGAAAAATGCCAGAATAATTGCAGTAGGTACAGTAAATCAGTGAAAAAATTGCTGAAAAATCAGTGAAAATTCACTAAAAAGTCAGTAAAATAAATAAAATGTAGCTAAAAAATTGGTAAAATTCGTTGAAAAATCGAAAATTTGCAGGAAATTAAAGGATTTTGCTGAGTTCTCCAATGATACAATTCTGACTTTTTTCAGCAACTTTTCACTAGTTGACTCAAAATGAGAAAGAGAACCCCATTTTTCCTATTTCTTTTTCAAATTACCTCATTAAAATAAAGCAAAAGCAAAAATTATGGGAAGAGAAAGAAAAAAAATCAAGAAAGGGGGTGAAGTAAGGGAGATCTACATCAAAGTTATTGATGTTTTGCCTTGAAAATTATTACTCTTTCAAAAAATTTCTCCTTCTCCTCCCTCCCCCCATCAATACTTATTTTGATGAATTCAATGATAATTCGGACCACAGACCAATTTTGAATAAATACATTTTTAGCACAGAATTTAAAAAAACATAACCATACAATATGGTTATAAATTTATAATGTAAAAAATCAAGCTCGTCCTCCTTCTAAAAAAAAAAATGAATAATTCCTAACGAAAAAAAACATTTCCCCATCAAAAATATGTACATATGTACATCTATAATCATACAAAATGCTCACACAAAATCTAAGTATAAAATTTTGTGAACCACTGTCCCTTATTTTATTTTTCCGCCAACATTTTCCTCGCTTTCTTTCTCCTGCGTGCGCATTTCTTTACCCAATGAATTCACCTGTTGATACGTTCGTAAGAAAAAATATACACAAATATATCTACTTACAATATTACCTATCTTTTGAAGAGTTATTACTTTTTATACACGATCCACCCCATCGTGCAACCCACTACCCCAACGATTAATAAATCCTCTGCACTCGTTCATTCAAAAATCATACCCATAAATAACGCGACAATTAAACCAAAAGCGTACAAAAAAAAAGCCATTCGGGTATTAATCCAACGAGTACTACAACCCCACCCCACAGGACTTTTTTTTACAACTTGAGTATCGCGTCGTTAGGAAAAAAAGAGAAGTCGTTACTGGTAGGCCGCGTGTTTTAAATTCATGGCCTCTCGAAGGACCGTGTGTAGCGAGAGAAAAAGTGAAAGAAAAAAAAGGGGCAATAAAAATTATCAACTTTGAAAATGATTTTCTAATGCGTTGAAAGAAAATGAGAGGGAAAAGTGTTACTAATGAAATCGTGCGTACGGGTACAATGCATTTCGCAGACACTCGAGTAAATTTTCAAACGCTGGCAGAGCTAACGTTGCCACTTCAATTAATTGTCGGGTGTTGATTTTGAAATTAAGGGTGTTATAAGTGTAGTTTGTGAAATTATTTTAGTAAAGAGGTATTCAAGGTGATTGGATATGCAATTCTAATTACCTGGATTTAAACGAACGCTTCGTTCAAGAGGTCCAAAATGTGATAATTATGAAGATGTTTTGCACAATCAACCATAGATATACCTACTCAAGAGAAGAAAATAAGGAGAATGGGAATTTTTTCTCAAAGGGTACATCAAATTTTTCTAATAATCAACATTTTTGAAAAAAAAAAAATATACATATTTCTACCTATTAGGTGAATAAAATTATGAAAAATTGTTTCCTTCCCTATTAAATTTATTCAAAATTAATGGAAGAAAAGCAGTTCCAGTCGAAAAACTAAGTTCAACTTGAAAATTTTTCGAATTGAAATGAAAAAACTTTGTGAAAAAGAGACAAAATTACGTTGTTTTTTTTTTTTTGGGGGGGGGGAGATAATCTATTTTGAATTGGTCGTTTCTTGTCGTTTTTCTAAAAATTACAAAAATATCAATTTATTTTCCAATATTCTTAAGAAATTGGTCGTTTCTCGTCGTTTTTTTTTTTAAAGAAACCACGAACAGTTTCATACCTTTTGAGTTGGACATTTCTTTTCGTTTTTCCAAAAACGACGAACAACTACGACTTTCCTGTTTATTTACCTACTTATAATTGGCCATTTCATATTCTAAATCGGTTGTTCGCATTTTTCGAAAAAATGGCGAAAAAGAACCATGTTAGTGTTTATTCTGAGCTTTAAAATCTTGTTTTTCATACTTGGCTACCCTCACTCCCTCTCTCAAAATATGCAATCCAATTTCAAGTACCTAATAAGAACTTAGAAATGATGAGGGTGGATCAAGGACAAAATTTGGACAAAAATGTCGGGATAAAAATGGAAACTTCACCCAGAATTTCCTTCATTGAAATTCCTGTTTATTCGTGCTATTTTTTTGATTTCTAAAAAAAAACATTCCCCAATGAACTTTGCTCTCCCCCCCCAAAAAAAACGAAAAATGAGTGAAAATTCCATTTGAAATTACTAATGAGAGGGGCGATTTTTCCCCTTAAAAATATTCAGGTGTTTGGGTGAGATAGAAAGAAGGTTCATCCTCATACTATCATTTGGAAAATGAATTAAGTAGGCATAAACTTACAGATGATATCGAGAGCAAACATATTTTTTCAGAAAAAAGTCATCTGAAAGTTGAAATTTCTTCATTTATTTAATCAATATTTTAGTACTGAATCAGAAGTTCAGAACTTTTTCCAGAACTTCCCAAATTTTTTGGAAGCTGCCCCACAGCCCAAACAACCATAGTCACATCCAGAAATTCATTAAGAGAGGAGCTGAGAATTGGAGAAAAATAGGGGAGTGGCGGGAGGGGTCGAATTTCAAATTATTTTCTCTGATTTTTCAATCAGAAATCATTGATTTTTTCGGACAAATTGAGAATTGATTGAGAAATCAGTGATTTTTAAATGAAAGATCATTAGAAAATCATGAAATTTTGAAAGAAAATGTCCTGAACCCCCTTTGGGTGGAAGCCTGCAAACGAAGCCTAAAAAATTCTTAGAATACCATCTGCACCATTTTTCAACACTTTCAAATGATCGTTTCTTGTAGTTTCTCTAGAACGACGAATAATGACGACGTCTACATTGAAAAAAATGAAAAAATTTAGAAAATTACCCATCGAATACATGGATATTTTCCTTTTAAAAAATCTAACGATTTATTTTTAAAAAATTCAAAAAAATATTTCCAATTTTCAATTTTTTTTTTTTAGAAATTCTTAATTTTTAAAATTTGAAGGGGAAATAGGTGAGGAGGATCTCACCTTCCTACCATTTCTTTCAAAGCTTTTTCACGACAGTTTATAAATTTTAAAATGCTGTGCTTTTTTCTGTATATTTTCTAATTCAATTATAATTGAAACATAATTGAATAATTTTCGAGAAACCATTTATTCAACCTTGGCCATCGAGTCATCTCGAGGTCTTCATTTCCCACTGATTTTTTTCCCTCTCAACAGAACCTTTATTCGTAATAAACAACAATAATATTTCAATTATCTTTTCAACCAGATAATTTTCATAATCGAAACTGATGCCGAACCTGTAATCCTTTCAGAAACCAGTCAATAGATGAATATTTCACACGTTACCTCTCGAATGATTTCATCGATTCGATCAAATCAACTCCCTCCCTCCTTCCTTCCCTTCGATTAAAAATTACCCGCATCAATAAAGCTAACAGTATCTCTCAAATACTCCGCGTGCCAAGTACAACAACCAACTCGAAAATATCTCGATGCCCATCACTTGCACGTTGGAAAACCAACTCGCATATGCAACTTCACAGAACTTCTCGTTACTCGGTACCCAATTTTGATAATTTATCTGCTCGGTTCGCTCCAACTCTGAGCAGTTCGAGGGAGCTCGGTAGAAATTATAGCGTCATAAAAGCTTCATAAAGCTCCATTATAAACTATATAAGGGGATATGAAACGCGGTTAATTATTACCATTTGTACGGAATAAATAACCTCACGTTTTGCAGTATACGTATCTCATCTGTACGTTGATGCTGCGGATGGCGGGTGCGAAATATGAATAAATTCGGGGCTCTGTTATCCTCACTTACTTATACAGTCGGTAAAACTAAAATGAAGAATGCTCATTTCTAAGATCACTGCGCCGCAATATATAGCTCCCTCGGGTCCACTTTTAACCCTACCCATAATTGAATGTTTTCCTTATGCTTAATATTTCCAAGCTTTCTAACTGAATTTGTACCATGGTATCTACAACATTCGAATAATTCCGGATATTAAATAAACTCGCTTCTTCTTCTCCGCCTATGCCTAGCCTTATATTCTAAATTATTAATATTCATTAGCTTATTCTTAGTTACTATGTATATAGACGTATTCAGAGAAGATACGTTAGGTATTCAAATAAATTTAATATTTTTCGCGCGTATCTTTCCAAGCTCGCTGGCATTCGCTTCGCATATCTGTAGGTACCCATTTTATACAACGTTTTCTCGCGCATCAAAATTAACATGTTTCGGATAATAAAATTTTTAATTTTATGCGCAATCGCACCTCCCCCGCTAGATTGGCCTACGTTCATGAATACAAGTTACCGCGTTAATTTGGGTATCCGTAGGTATCCCATTATCCCCAGTACCATAGACCGAAATAAAAAAAGCAGCCATTCAGAATCTCTGACGTTTTAATAATAAATTTAATCGTAACAATTTATCACATTTTTCAAAAAAAAAATCTTATTTACATGAATATTCATAGATAATAAAAAGTCTCCATAGACTAGATAATCCACTAGGCAACCTTCAACTAAAACAAAAAAAAAATGAGAAAAAACACAGGCAAACGTATCAACGCCGAAAAAAGAAAAACTTGATAAAAAAAACACCGTAACAAAAAAAAATCAAACAGTAAAATCCTTATTAGTAAGCGTGATTAGATTTTCTCTTTGGTATAGTAACGCTGTGCGAAGAAAATTATTAGAAAAGTGAAATTCAGCAGTCGAGGCAAGACTGCGAAAGTGAAAGCCGGATTTTCCATTGAAAATGTGGAAAGGACGAAATAAATTAAAAGTGATATGCACAAAAGTAAACTTGATAGGGCGATTAAAATTTTTATGAAATTTCAAATACAACTTTTGAATACTTTTTTCTGCAAAAATATTAGTTAGTTACGTATTTTTGTGAAAAAATAAAGAAGGCTGTTTGGCTAAGCTTTTGAACTCACGTGCACTGAAAAAAATCAAGTCGCAGGATCATGACAAAAACTGGTTGAAATGTGATAAAGATCATTTAAAGTTTGAAAAAATTGTAAATGTGTTTCAAAGACAATGCAAAATTTTAAAAAATACCTACTGTAAAAGATATGAAAATAAGGGGAAAATTTTTCAGTGTTGCTGAAAGTGATTGAAAAGTTGTTTTAAGTACGGTATTTTATGATTTTGGTGTGGCAGTCGTTCAAATTGATTTTTGGTTCGTGTTTTCGGACTTTAAAATTTTTTACCCGATTAAATGAAAGAAAGGTGGAATAAAATTCAAGAAAAAGTGATTGAAATTTTGTTACTAAAATCTGTTTCAAAAATCATAAAACGGGTGAAAAAAATCGTAAAATTTATGGAGAAAATTAGAAAATTGCTGAAATATAAAAATTGTCTGAAATTTGATTACAACAAGGTACCTATAGATAAATATTCATTAAATTTGATAAAATCTGGCTTGAAATAAGGTAAATCATAAAATATTACTGTCCAGAAGCTAAAAATTTCCAATATCTTTTTTGCTCATGAATTTCTTTAATGTTCTGCAAAAAGTTCAATTTTTTGCAATAAACTGTTACTTTTTTCCAGACCATTTGGATCACTTTCATAATTGATGATACTTCAAAAATTTTTGAACGACTTTTATGGTAGGTATTTTTACAATTTATATGTGACTTCCAGGAAAAAACCGACCTTAGGTCCGAAAAAAATTTTTAAAAAAAGTTTCCCAATCAGTCCAAAACCATGATTATCATTTGTTTTGGACTGATTGGGAAACTTTTTTAAAATTTTTTTTCGGACCGAAGATCGGTTTTTTCTTGGAAGGTCACATATGACATTTTTGCAGGGGTGCCGAGAAACGTGAATTCTTGAAAAAGTTTCCTCAAATAGATTTTTGGGAGGAAACCTCAAATCTATTTCAGGGGGAGGGGAGGGAAATCACTCCCTCTTCGGAAATTAAGATTACCTCCCACGAAGAAATTGGGGGGGGAGGTGAATGAAAAAATTGGGGGTATTCCTCAAACGCTCAGGGGGATCTCGGCCCCCCTGCATTTTTGCGACACATTTCAAAACATTTTTGATTATTTTCCAATCATTTTTATCGGTTTGAAAATTCTTCTCATTTTTTACATTTCAGACAGTCTTTGAAGAGTTTTAAAGATTTTTAGAACAATTGCAATAATTGTGAAAATTTTCAGAGCGTGTTTTTATGAAAATTTAGAAAAAAATTTATGAATTTTTAGCCATTTTTCTTGATATTTCGGTAATTTTTTCATAATGTTTTCAATGTTTTTGAATCCATAATTTTTTCGTGATACGAAATTTTAAATAATTTCAAGATACTTTTGACGTCGAATTGAATGAGAAGGGGGCAACCTCCTCTCCCTTCTTAATAAGGAGGAAATCGCATTTTTAGAAGAGAAAAATTAATTTGAGTTGAAAATTTTTTAGAAGTGACGATGATGACCTCTTGTTCGAAATTTCCTTTTCTGACAAAAGAAAAATCATCCCCCACCCCCCGGAGTTTTCTCCAATTCAACCCTTCATTTCCATAATGTTTGGATGTACATATTTCAACAATATTTTTAGGAACGAATCAACGATGGTTTAATGAGGAAAAGCAGAAACAAAAATTTTCCACTAAAATGAAGTCTAGGTATTTCTGATTTTTATGATTCAGAGTGCGAATTTTCCCACCTTTCTCTTCATTTTCCAGGAACATGTCATCCCTTCGAAACAATTTACGATTCAAAACGAATTTTCCGACTAAAATGTTTCTCCGCTCCTATTTGATTCAACCATGTTTTCGACGAATCCACTGAGTAAATAAAATTTTGAAAGCTTCATCAATAATTTTATGATTTTCATGATAATGTGCTTTTGATTTTGACCAATTTTTGAACCTTTTTATGCAATTTTCACTTTATTAGCAGATTATTTGGGAGAATTTCAAAGTTCCTTCAAAATTTTTTAGGGGCGAATTTTTTTTCAAACGTACCAATGCTTATGTCTCAAAATTCAGATTAAGAAATATGTATACCTACACGCGTATTTTTGCGACACCAAATTATTCTGGATCACACACCCCTCCCTAACAATAAAAACAATTCTCAAAAAACCAAAACAGACGCATGGAGGGGGTTGGACCTCCATTAACGACTCAAAAAACTGAAAAAATAAAAATTCGAATCTAAGAAATCCCCGGGCAAAATTTTCACTACACCGTTGACACCCGATATCCAATGGAAAATCCGGCTAAACACGGAATCGTATTACACAAAACTCTGCGTAATCCAATCAATAAATAGGTATACTCGATTAGGAACATGGGTTTCGATATGGGCATCGTATTACACGAAGATCGACAAAACAAGCCAACTATAGTATTTTCGAAATGGAATAAGCCATTTACCAAGCGTATTAGCAGCATAGCAGCAAAATATCAAATTCAAAATCTTACAAAATTTTCATCTCCGAACACTTCGCCGTATTCGTTTGATTTTCGACCGAGAAAAATTCAATTAAAAGTACACAATATTTACACGTACATAAACATCAAACACATTACACACTTAGCCATCTCACGAAAGAAAAAAAATCGCATGGAACAAATCAAGAGGAACAATTAGCTAAACAAAACACCAATTTAAAAAGAGTCAAGAAGAAGACGGGAAAATTAATTTTACATTCTTTCGGACGTAAAATCGTAGTAAAGAAAACACATAAGGTACGATGGATTGCATTAGGACGCGCATCAGTAAGGTCTCCACACAGCTGCATTATCATTGGTCACTCTTTGGGATACAACAGCGTTCGAGCATCTTTGCTCGGTCTCATCTAACATCTGTCTGCTGGAATTCGATCCGCTATGGTAAAGTTGCGAATAAAATAAGGAGGCTGGTAACATTGGATAATGAGAATTGTGGTAACTATTGCCGGTGCCGTGATGATGCATGTGATGATGATGGAACGAGCTTGATGAGCCGGTACCCATGTGACCGTTATGGCTGACGTATAGGTCATCGGTTCCGATCGGCGATTCTCCGTTGGACGAATCGGACAACGATCTGGTGCCACCGCTGAGGCATTCGGATCCTCCGGTCGCGTATTTAGGTATGAGCGAGGCGTCGTTGATCATATTATGGCCGTTGTGCAAATTACTCGGCGTCATTAGCTGTTGCTCTAATTCTAATCCGGTCGACGTACTTGAGGCGTCTGGTAAAGCGACTGTAAAATTCGTTCGCGGGTTTTTACAATGAGGAAAGGCAGACGAAGCTATGAATTGCGGCGAGGTATTTAGGTAACTAAGAGGATAATTACCGGTTGTACTGAACACGGCGTCTTGATTATTTTGATGTCCATTCGTGTCTGTAACGGTTGCGAAGCTTGACGTTAAACTAGGACTATTAAAACCGGAAGTAGTAACAGCTGCTGTGCATCCACTTAAGGATCCCGGCCACGAAGAGTAGCCACTACTCGTGCCGTACCCCCAATGATGACTGTTGTTGAAGCCGAATTGGCTCATATCTGTAAATCATCAATATTTGTCATTTTTTTTAAAGGCCTTGAGCTAAACGCATATCCATTAACGTAGGGATATCTAAACCTATTTAAGCCACACGCGCGTGGTCTACACCCCCAGTCTTGGGCCACCTTCACCTATATAGACCTACACCCTCGACAAATACCGGGATATATCGTAAAATATACGTATAAATCTACTTAACCCAAGCCTACCGTGCTAAATATGTCTACATGATAGTTTACATGCATAAAAATAACACGATCGACTCTCCTGGAGCCATTTTTATTTGACAGTTTAGCCTACTGGCACGATGACGACAACGAGGACAGACGGCGATGATGATGACACGAGCCTAGGCTATGTGACTACCTATATAGAGACTATGTACATATATTACAAAAAACATGTAGAACATTTACCGCGTCTGTCATCTTGTAAAACATGAGTATTTAAGTGGGTATAGTTTCCGCCTATTTTTACTCTCTCTCTAGCTTAAAATGAGATAACAGATTGCCTAAATGGCACGATCTGGTTGACGAAGAGTAATTTGTTTTCGATGTTGTAGTTTATCAACTGTTCAGTGGGTGTCTGCGTTTGACCTTTGGTTGGAGGTGGAACGAATTCGCGGAATTTTTTGGTACCGACCGAGGTGAAATATTGGACGAAATTGACCAGAGAACGGATACCGAACTGGTTTGTTGGACGGAGGTATTTGAAATATTTGAGGAAGCGGTGACATCTGATTTCCTATCACGGATAGCTGCATTCTTTTGAGTATGACTCATTGGACAGGATTAGGCGAAAAATTGAATGAGGGTACAACACAGTGCTGAAGAAGAATATTTACGAGGGAGGTATTCCAACTTGAAGTAAAATTTTGAGCTAAACAAAAATGAACTGAAAGTACTTACGTTACAAAAGAATTCCATACTTATCCAAAAATTTAGGTGGTGAAAGTCGTTTTTTGAATTTTGACGAATTCTATATTTCAAAATCATTTCCCTGCCCTTTAAAATATAAAATTTTATCTGATTAATAAAAAAAAATCTGAAATTAGGTTCAACTTCCCGAATCGATTGGGAGTGATTTCGAAAACATTTCGAAGCCTTTAGAAATGTTTTAATTTTTCAGGGCAAAAAAATCTGATCGAAGTGGTCCATATGATTTTTAGTATCCATAATCTTATAGAATATACTCGGACCGACGACCAAGATCTAAAATAGAGTATCTATCAACCTTCAGATTTTTACAGCAATGCATTCATTATCAAAGTATTCTAATTTGTTTGGAAAATTTTTCACAAAAAAATGTATAGATTTGAACTCAAAGTTGCAAATTTCGGAAAATGTAGGTGCTCAAGCTCATATGAACCGATTTACGGTTTTCCCAGTGCCGGGAAAGTTCAAGATTTTCTAGAGACTTTGAAACGCCTCGAAACCGTTTCCAATCGATTCAGAAATTCAAAATTAGGGTAAATACAAAATTTTCATTGTTCTTTGTTGATATGATCAAATTTTCATAATTTCAATAGCAATGAGGTAATTTTGAAATTTAAAAAATTCGCCAAAATCCTAAAAAAGAACTCTGGTGTGTGAAATTTTGGGTATAAGGTAGGCATGTAGTGTACCTTAAATTATGACGTATTTTCGATTTATTTTTCTTTCGGTTTGAAATTTTACTTTGAATATGACGAGTAGAAAAAAAAACCACACGATAAATTTTTTACATACTTAAAAAATGATGCGATCTGATAAATCTAAAATTCATCTAAATTCCTCAATTCGAAGAAGTCTTAATAACCAAAATTCAAAGGTGAAAATGGCTTTTGACCCAAAAAGTACCTATCCCGACAACGATAAGTAAATCTACTCTCCTCGGTACATATTTTGCAAATATTACTGATCAAGGGTCACGCTAGTGACCCACCCCGCCCTACAACGTCAAAAACGTAAATGAAACGTCGGAACTGCGTGACACTTATAATTCTCTGAGTACTTCGAGCACAATTTCCGTGAATTTTTTGAAATTTGCAATTGATTTTTTTCGAGAATGACTGAATGAATTTTAAAAATGTTTACGGCAAATTTATTCATTTTTCAAGTACTTTCTTTTAAATCGAAAATGAAATTGATACCTTAATTATTTGCGGAGATATGAATTTCGTTTTTTGTTGAAAAACTCTTGTTTTGGTAGTTAGTTAAGCAAAAGTTGAGAAAAATTGGTTGGGCCAAAATTTTTGAAATTTTGGATAGGGGTATTATTCATCCATGCGGAGATACTGACGGAGCCGGATTTTTAAAATTTTGAAAATTGCCCCTTCACCCCCCCATTTGGGGGCTCAAAAATTTTCAAAATGAAAAACTGGCCCCGTTATCCGATTTTGTGGGTAAAAATACATATTTTTTCGAAAATTCCAGTTCATTTGAGTCATTTTTCATCATTCTAGAGCTTTTCAAAGTTTTTGGAAAATGGTGAAAATCACCATTTTCAAACTTCAAATGAATAAAAATGGTAGATAGTTGAATTTTGAGGATAAGAAAAGCGATTGAAGACATGTATAAACTATACATCTAGAAAGTTTGGTTTTGATTTATGCTTTCAAAAGCTCTGTAGCCTTGGCTAGAGATTGTATGAATTTTAATTGCAATGAGATGACGAAGTCCATGTCAGATATCAAAGAATGAGGTGGAGCTATTTTCTTTGACTTCAGAATTGGGCTATTTTTAGTGAATCAAGATTTTTATCAAAAAAATGGAGCTGTTATTTATTGTAATTACAATGTAATTTTTTTAAAAAATATTTTTTAATTTTCTTTATTTTCAAGTGTTTTTGTGCAACTCCTTCAATAATTTGGCATGTTTGAACATACTGAATACTGACTATGATCATAGACTTATAAAATCGGTTTGTCTATTTCGCATCAAGAGAAACCCCACCATTTCATTGTGTGGTGCCTTCAGCAACTTTTCCATTTCTATCATTCTCTTTCAAAAATTTTTCCAAAACTCAACTTTTGTTTTTTCTTAAGTTCTCAATATTTTGAAGTCGATTATTCACCTTACCTACTCAAAAATTTTTCAGTCCAATTTTTTGAGCTGATAAATGTCTCGTCAAAAAATTGAAGTTAATAAAAAATTGAGTTTGAATTTAAAAAATTGAGTTTTAAAATATTTATGAAAAAATTTAAGCTGGAAAATTGAACTTGAAGAAATGTTGAAGAAATTTGGAATTGAAATAAATCATGAAGCTGATGAAATTTTTTTGGAAAAATTTGTAGCTAAAAAAGTTTTTGTTACAATTTTGAAAAAACATTGAAAATTTTTTTGGAATCAATAGAAATGTTGGTCGGAAAAAATTAACAAAAAACAGTAAATTTGAAGAAATGTTGAAAAAATTGAAGATCTAAAAAGTTGATGTTAATAATAATATGTTGTCAGAAAAATTTGGGGTTAGGAAGGTGTTGATGTTGAGAAAATTTTATACTATGGTTAATAATGTCGAAAATATTACAAACTCAAAAAAGTTCTTATTTTGTGTTGGATAAGAGAAATGAAAAATGTGCTGCATTGACAAAAATTATCCATCACATGAGTATTTAACTCAAGTTTTCATTGACACTAAAATAGAATTTATGTGTACAATAATTGACGACGTACAAAAAACAACTGATATCCGCAAAAAAATCTCTGAAAAAGAATGAGTCCCCGCCCTCTTGGGAGCATTAGTTTGCGGCCAAAGCCTGTGCCAGTAAAGTTTATCTACGAATGATACCTATGTATCACATTTGAATATTTTCAATGTCACCGGATAAGTATTTCGATAATAAAATTTTATGATATCAAGGTAAAATCCGCCCCAAGAAACATCCTTCCATTTCAGCTTACAACAATGAATTGTCCTTCCAAGATATAAGCTCTATTAAATTATCGGAAATTCTTATTCAAAGCTTCGACTTGCATTATAGAGGTGAAAAATTTCAAATTCAGTAGTAATTTTCAAAAGTTTTCGAAAAAATTGTGGGGCGGACAGATGACAAACATATTAGGCCTCAAAGAATGGGTTCGCTTCCTGATACCTTCATCGTCATCTCTGAAATACTCCTGAGTATGTAGAAACATTTGGGTTACCTATCTGTCTGCCCCACAATTTTTTCGAAAACTTTTGAAAATTACTACTGAATTTGAAATTTTTCACCTCTATAATGCAAGTCGAAGCTTTGAATAAGAATTTCCGATAATTTAATAGAGCTTATATCTTGGAAGGACAATTCATTGTTGTAAGCTGAAATGGAAGGATGTTTCTTGGGGCGGATTTTACCTTGATATCATAAAATTTTATTATCGAAATACTTATCCGGTGACATTGAAAATATTCAAATGTGATACATAGGTATCATTCGTAGATAAACTTTACTGGCACAGGCTTTGGCCGCAAACTAATGCTCCCAAGAGGGCGGGGACTCATTCTTTTTCAGAGATTTTTTTGCGGATCAACAATTCAACACAAATTTAAGAGCAGAAAAATGTCTCTTGATCTCGTTTATCTTTCTCACGAACATTAAAAAAATAACATTATGATTGTGACCTAACACGCAAGAAAAAATTCTTTCCATAAATTGGTTTCCAACTTTAAAAAAAATTCTAAATTTTCATTAAGTAAATCTATTGATGTTAGAAAAAATCTAAATTTTTTGACATGGGGAAAGGAAGGTCGAAGCAGGTAAAAATTTGCTCCTCTATGTTTTTTTCTGGGGGGGGGGAGAGGGGGTTTAACACACTATAGCATTTTCCAAAATTCATTGTGAGGCCAGATCTATCTCATTAGATTGGGGTATCCCCTTGGTCAATTAAATTCTAAAAAATTAAAAAAAAAAAGGAGTAAAATATCGTCGAATTTTGTCGAAGAAATTCAGTCATCGACCTCTTAACAACTTTTTCGAAATTTCATGAAATTTTATAAAACCTCAAAAAATAAAACTATCTACCAATTACTTCAATTTGAAAATAAAATCACAATGCATCCTGAAATTAAACCACAGAATCTGGAAATTTCAAATTTTTTTCATTTACCTTCTTCAAAAATTCAATAGATTTCAGTTCAATAAATTACTTCGAGATATGATTTGGAATGAGGGTATGGAGAAGAAAGTGTCAAAATCTTGTTCCAAAAATTTTTGATCATCAAATCCAGGTCAAGAGTCATTTTGACAAGATCAAGCAGAAAGCAGAAACTACTGATAACAAAAAATTATCAAAATTCAATGAAAACCTGTGTACGAAAAAGTTTTTAAAAATACATTTTCATAGAAAATTGAAGAGCCAATTTTTGTAAGGAAGATTATATTGCAAATAAAATAATGTCAATCTTCTTTTTCCAAAAAAAAAAAAAGAGAGAAAGAAAAAAAGCAATCTGTCTTTTATGGGGTTTACACCATTTTGCCAAAACATTGAAAAAATTTTCAAGAAAACTACCTGTAGAACAATTTTAAACATTTTCAAATGCTACATTGATCCCCAAGTGATTTATTTTTGAAGAAGAAGAAAAAGAAATGTTAATTACTTTCATTAATTTGTCTATAGAGTACTGAAAAAACAACCAAGTCGCTTAAATTCAACATTTTAGATGCCAAGACTTCAACAGAATGACTGATTTTTTTTATTTTTACAGAATTCGAACCTATAAGCGATTTGTTTTCAAGAAGGAAGACGAAGGCTGAAATGATGAAAAACTGAAATTTTATAATTTCAACAGCTTAAAATTCAAAGGCATTCAGTAATTTTAGGCAGTTTGATGAATGCGAAACATATTTCATCTATCGCGAAGTTTTTGAACAAAATCGTCAAATTTTCTAAATCTTTCGTTTTTTTTTGTTTTTTTTTTCACAAATATTCAGTTTTTTTTTTTAAAATTCCTTGTTTAATTTTTTCGATAAAATCAAAATATGTTTTAGATTTTTCATGAAAAAAAAAAGTTGAAAATCGTGAATCAAATTTTCCAAACTTTGATCGGTACTCTACTCGATATACCATATCTACTTGAACAAACTGCGTACCCCAAAACTCATTATAAAATGAACGGAATTCAAATCCAAGCGATATTTTCCTCTTTTCAATCAACGCCTCATATTTTCTCACATCTTTACAGATTCGCCCGGACATCTCAACCATTCACGCCTAAGCTTAGAATACTAATCTTTAAACTCACGCTGCTTATTAACAAGAATACTCGTATTTTACACTCTTTTAATACGTATATCCAACTACCTATGCTTGATAAATACTTCAATGTGTAGCTTTCATACGTATTAACACGCCTAGAAACGAAGATTACTCGACTTTTAATTAATTTCTTAAACGAGAACCTATTTCTTGATTAATACTCTTAGATTTATGAAATTGAAAATGAATTTCAACTAATACACGAAACGAATCCTTAATGCACCTGTAGGCAATACCTCTGCATACGTGCGAAAGCTACATTACAACTTGATAATTTACTTCGAAATAGGCAACTAAATGAAAAAAAAAAAACCTTCAGATCCTAAAAAGATTTCAAACTCATACCTAGCACATCATTTCACAGCAAACCCTTCATTTCGTATAAACTCGTTTTCTCTTCTTTCTCATCTCTATTAACACACAAACACGACGCTATATTAATTCGTACCGCATCTAAAATCTTTCATTTCTAATCCAACACACGATCAAATGCTACCAGTTTCCATCACATGTTTCTTTCCAAACGAAGATACAAAAAAACGCCAAGAAAAAGGATTCCTTTTTCGTACATCTGTTCGCATCGACTCGCAGGGATGAGGGTTTTCCCCATCCCATCTCTCGGACCATTCTACTTTTGGTAGCTTCCTACAAAGCCGCGATTGGGTCAGGAAATAAGCCATAAACCTCTTCGTGGGGGACCATATCTTGACATCGAAACAACGGACACGTGCTGAATACATTTATTTTTCCAAATATTTTACCTCTCCCTCTCTCCCTTGCACAAAAATCTCCGGGCAATCTTTCGCCACCCGAATTCCCTTCGTTTTCGAGCGACAGGAATTATCCATACGTAAGTATCGAACAGCACCAAACTGAGCATACATCTCGCACGTACACGCGAAAACAAATTACATTCGTCGACCCAGTCTCGCGATGCCAAACACCCATTTCTCATCAGCTGATTTATTATCATTAGAAGCGAAATTCGAGCAGTCTATTAGCGAATATTGAATTTGCACGCGACTCGTACGCTGCATCAGTTTAAAGTGATTAGAGAATTCTCACAAGGGCATGATTAATGCTTAGGTATGATACGCAGCGATAAGCCCGACCTGAACCAATTCTACAGCTACGATTCCCACTGAAATACTGATAAAATTCGATAATTATTCTTACTTTGACAATTCGACATGGCTGGCATACGAAAAGCTAAAGGATCGGTGGCTCTTTGCAGCGAATCCAAAGGGTTGCCGAAATGCCCGGTTAAAAATGGCCGCTGACCGAAAGCAAAAGCGTGGAATTGTTGTTGCTGCCCTGTAAAGATTAAAAACGAAATTGGATTAAAATTACTACAGAAATTGAATAGCTTTACCCTTCTAAATATTCTATTTCAAAATTACTACCCATAATATAAAAATTTCATAATTTCAAAGATCAATATTTTCCAAAACGACGATTCAAAAATCTTTCACCTCAAACCTGATGATTTCTCTTTTCACTTGTACGAGCCACTCTCGACCGAAAATCAATTCTTTAGTTTTAACAAAAACCTTCACATACCCACAGCACACGTGTTTGTCGACACATCCCCCTTCCTGCTTCGATCACCAAAACGTAAATTCGTTCCACTCTTATCCAAAGCCTACAGAGAGGACGAAGAGAAGACGCCAATAGAGAAAAAAAAATCACCTCGTATCACTTTATTACCAAATAATACCCGGGATTACAATACGTCTAAAGTACCAAACTTGGTTCGAACATGCGATGGTCGTTATTAATTAAACAAGGGAAGATTTCTCATTAGAAATTCACCCTTATCGTACATACCTACTCTGCTACTGCTGTAGCGATTTAGATGATCGCGAGCCGCCCTTTAACGAAAACCACCCCGAGCCCGAGATCCTCCATTATTTTGACACTGGGTATATGTATATTATATAATGCATAATACGATGTACCAGAAAATGGGTCTAATATGCTGCCGAGTTATTTTCAACGTATCCTACACACGTGTACACGTTTTGTAAATACCATTAGTCTCCTTGTATTTTAAAATTATTATGAATGCGTATGAAACTTTCCAATAAGGTGTTTTCTCTTTCATCTTGCTCTCCTTTCAGTTCCCTTCTTATTTAGCCTAGTCCACGAATCCATGAAAGTTTCTTTATAACTCTGACATGAAATTTTTTTTTCATCTGAAGATGAAGTGCAAGTAAGAAAAACCTCGTGCTATAGAAATTTTGGCCTTAATCTCGTTAAATATGAATTTTTACTGGAAAACTACAAAATTTCAAAAAATACTCGTAGTTTTGGTCCCAATTTCTTTTAAGGGAAATGAAAATTTATCAGAAAATTATTTTCAACTTCTTCATTAAAAATAGAACACGATGGTTCAAAAATGAATAGAAATGCTCTGAAACTAAAAATTTGTGCAAAAATGCCTTATCCCAATTTTCACAGGGAGAAAACATTGACTGAAAAACTACCTATAGATGAGAGAAATAAAAGTAGGAAGTTATACAAGACGGATCAATTTCATCTTTAAAAAAAAACAACAATTTTTTGCCAACAGCCAAAATTTGAAAAAGCGCTTCTGTCTTCTATCTTCAATTTTTCATGGTCCAACTCGAAGAGGAACCAGAAATAAGAAAAAAAAAACAGATAATGAAGCAATTTTGTCCCTAAATGGAAAATTTGTATTTTTAATACCCATTTACCAAATAAATTAAATCACATAGTCAGAAAATTTCGGAACATGAACCAAGCACATAAAGTAGATGAAGTGTTTACTTAATTTTTTTTGTGAAAAAGAAGCATGTATGTACCTATAAACTTCAGTTCATCCGTGGTTCAGTTGGAGGGTTCATGAAAAAATGAAATGAAACATATTGACAAATACAGTGGCAATGTCGGAAAATTGAAAAAAAAAATAGACCAAGTATTTTTAAATCATAAATATGCTCTGATTTTTCAATTTTCTATTGAGCTGGGTAAACGGATTTCGTGGACCAAACCCATAAAAAATTCAATCAAAAGAAAATTTCAATCAAAATTTTTCGGTCGATTTATATACCTACACCTACGCCTTCCAAGTTCCAAAATACAAAAATTACAATTCATTTCAATAATTTTGCAAATACTGAAAATTTGTCTCAATTGAAAATTATGAAATTTTGTCATAGATAAGTTTTGTTAGAGGTGCTTTTTTGGAGTTTTTCAAAGCTTTCATTCAGTTCGAATTTTTTTATCACATTCAAGTAAAAAAAAAATCATATTGAAATCAAAGAATGACATGGTTTTGGGCAGGATTTTTCAAAGCAGGTATTAAGGTATCTGAAGAAAATTTTATGAACGAAAATGAAAATTTTTATGAAAAAATGTGTTGAAACAGAAAAAATTACTATTCATTTGTACCTAGCTAGGTACCTAAATAATGGGTATTTAATAAGTTTTTTAAACCACTCCTTCACCATCCCCCCAACATTAATTTTAATTTTTGAATCCATCACTTCTAGATTTGGAAGAAAAAAGGAAAATTCAATAAAAATAAATATGCTGATGATGTGAAAAAACATTGACAAAAAATCACAACGAAAAAAAACATCTTGTAGGTACCTACCTATTATTTTTTCAAAATACAAGAGAACGATTTCGTTACAAAATTGTATCGTTAAAAAATTAAAGGGAGCTTGAACCAAATAAATTTTCAATGTGAAATATGCAAACTTGAGTAGATTTTCAGATAAATTTTTATGATCGACTAAATACCTATTTTCTAACAAAGATCTTAGGCAACGATTTTCTAAAAAAAAAAGCAAAAAAACTTGAATCAAAATTTTCAGATTGAGATTTCGTGCAGAAATTTAAAATTGAAAATTAATAAGTAAGTACTTTTTCATTTCATTTTTCAGTGAAATTAATTTTTTGATGAATTTATTCGCTAATATTTCCTTCTCCATTTTTTGAAAAATGTAAAAAAAAAAAATAATAATTTCAGATTTAGTCCATAAAAAAAGAAATACATAGGTAGGTAGACGTACTCAATTACTGCTTGCATTTTTTTAAATGGATACATTTTTCTCCTTTTGATTTTTTTGCCTCTAGAAATGTGTGCTGTTTTGCTGGCTTTTGTGTATTTTCCTAACAAAAACAGAAACAAGCCCTAGATAAAATAATTCCCCTCTCCCCCTCCCCAAAAAGTGCGATCTGCTTCTAATTTCCTCGTACATTTTTTTAAAAAAAAAAAAATACTTGCAAACTTCTATTATAAATTCCACATAAATAAACATGCAATTATTTCCGATTTTTATCATGAAAACAATTTTCAAAAAATAGAGGTATAGGTATAGGTATGGTCGATGATCGTTTAATTTGTTTTTTTTTTTCTAATACATACCTACCTAAGAACTGAATGAGCACAATTTTCAAAAAATATTCAATTTTTAGAGATTAGAAATTCAAAAAATCTCTCCCCAACAGAAAAAATTTTAAAAATTCACAAAATAAACATAATTTTCCTACAAATGAAATTTGCTGCTCAATAAGTCAAATTGAAAACCCCATTTTTTGAAAAAATCCAAATTTCAAGTGAGGTAAGTAAATTTTACTAAGGCAACTGTAATTCAAGATACAAAAAAAAACATTCGACAACAAAATCCTAAAAAAAAAATACAATATTCCTCTTGAATAAGACCACCCCAAAAAATCTCATTTCAAACACACACTCCAGCATCAAGCACAAATTACGTACACAGCAATCCCTCGACACAAAAAATCCACTTTTTAATTATCCATCGCCCCCTTCTCACAATTTCGTCGTAATTTGTTGCATTTGTTTTTGATAAGTGCCCACTGCCCAGTCCTGCCATAGAAAGAATACAATAAAAACGGAACGTGTCCATCGCAACATATGGTCTTCAAAAATCGCCATACACCTCCACTTCCCTCCTCATCCGGCACCATACGAAAGAAAAAAACTTTAATGGACATTACGTCGTCACTTCAAGTTTTAACACAACTTTCAACTCGAAAAAGAGAAATCGTTTCGTTGTTTTTACCCTGCCTGCTTTCGCTTCTTCTTTTAATACGTCGCGTATGGCAACATCTTAATTTTTTTCTCCTCTTCGACTCAACTATACGCGTCTCACACAAATGGTTTAACGAGTAAAGCCAAGCTTCGAGATTTCAGAAGCCACCCCAACTAAGTTCCATTTAAAGATAAACCAATTTCCTAACTCTTATTTCATTATACGTCAAAAATCCAAATCGTCTTCGCCAATTATGGTAAAAATACCGCAAATTTAACCGCAATTTTCAAGCTGAATACTTCGTTAACTCTTTTACGACGTTATTTAAGGAGACACATTTAGTCACGGTAGATTATCAAGTTCTTCTTCAAAAGCCTACCGAAAAGGAGAAAAAATTATCCCATAATCAGGTTTACATTCGGTTTCACATCAAATAATTTCTTCGTTTTATACTTTGTAACTCAGCGTCTTTATGGAATAAACAGATATCTAAACTGCACCCAAACGACATTAAAAACATCAAAGTCACTGGCACTCGAATGATAGTCCCAAAAAAAAGAGAAAAAAAAACATAAACCCGTAAACAACCCAATCGAACATTTAATACGAGTTAATAACACAAAATAGTCGAGATGGGGCAAAAAAAAGCAGAGGAAAATCGAAAATCCCGACAATCGAAGAGCACATAATTGGTCGCGACAAACGTTATCATCGATGAAACTTTTATGTGTTTACAAAAACCAGAGATCCTGTTTACTTTTGGTCGTTTGTCGGTATTATACGTCGTACAGCGTTTAATCGTAATACGAGGTGTATAGAAAAACCGACACCGCATCGGCATCGTATCGGGGTGATTTTTTTATTTGCGGAGTGTTTTTTTTTTCGAAAAATACAGTGGAAAAAAAGGATAAGGGACGGAGGGATTACCGCCGACGCGCCGAGTCAAGTTTACCGCTTAATGCGTGAATACCTTTGGGAAAAAGTGTGGTGGAATTTATCAATGAAATGGAAATAAAAATAAAATGCCGGCGTTTAAATGCGACAGGTCGAGTTAAAACAGTTCAACAATTCGCCCCCATATTTTTCCAACGAGTATTCGAGCCGGAACGTGTGACGAATGGGTGTACGAATTTAAATCTACATGATTTACATACTTTTTCTGGAGCAGTTTTTGTTACAAGAGTCGAAATATGAGAGGGATTGTTGTTTTGGAAAAGGGTCCACCGATATTTTTACTGTATCTGCCAGTCTCATCATTCTGTGATATAATTTAATTTTTTAATTAAATCGTCGTTTGGGAAACTCATCGATAAGAATATTTAAAGTTAGCTAGATATATTATTGTGAATCTGAGTTTAGAAACCATCCTCAGGAGTCAAAAATTGATTTTTGAGTTGAGGTCCTCTTCGATTCTATTCTTTCTAATCAGTATCAATGCAAAAACCAATTTTTGACACCGAAGGGTGGTTTCTATATCCAAACTCACTTATGTGAAGGTGTGAACAAAATTTCCAACTTACTCGTTTTCGATCTGGGTTCACGAGGTCCATCAACAGTCACTTTGATTGCTTTATTGTAAGTGGCAACTTGAGGAGGATTCGAATTTATTGTGATTGTTAAAGTAAAGCTTTTACCTGGAAGAAAAATTATACACGATGAAGAAAAATTGAATTAATTTTTTTTACCACCTTATTATGTAAAATTCAAAAAAGAGTAAATTTGCAAGGGTCCAAAGCGATTTCTTGCTGATCAATGAATTTTCATAATTTTCATTGAAATTCTCCATAATTTTGTTTTCAAACATTCAAAATGAAATCTGATAATTTTCGAATTATTGGAGTGATCGTGCCTGGGTTTTTTTTTGGCAACTGGAAAAAAAATCGAAGATTTCTAGAACTGTTGATAAAAAGAGAGAAGAGTGAAATAGTGATTTCCATCACTAATTTGTGATTCTCAATCAAATGATTTTTTTTTTCAAATATACCTAAGTACTGGTTTTCTCATCAATTCGAAATAATGACAATTGTTTTTATTTATAATTTTGAAACCAAATTCCCAGCAGATTTTGTTTTCTTCGTTAATCCATTTCATCCCCCTCCTTCTTTTACTAATTTCCCAATAAAAATTTTCTGGTTTCAAAATGAGGACGTTAAAATCATTTGAAATTTTATTAGGTATCTTATCACAGTTTTCATTGATTTTTTTTCATTTTCAAAATTGAAACCAGGGACCAGGGAGTTCATTTTTAAAAAAAATTTACTTCTCCCTTATCTACTTTTGTTAGGTTTTCAGATCAATATTTTTTTCAAGTTTTTCAGTACATTTAAGTAAGAAGGTCAAAAGCAATTGATGCATAATTGAAGAAATTTTCAGGTGAAATTTTCTGCCTTTGAAAAAATTTCTTGAATTAGGACAGAAAACATCAAAATTTCCTGTTCGTTCCAGCAAATTCCATAAATTTTCCGAAAAATGAACTCGCCTCGAATTTCGATTCCATTAACCTCGATTAATTATACGTTCTTCTCTTCTGATTATTTCAACTTGAAAATTGATTAACGAAATCACGAAGTCGACCCAGCTTCAAAATGTATACTAAATTCAAAGTTCAAAAATTTAATCACGTGTTTGTTTGGATTTTTTTTTTGATGCCATAAAACAACAAATTTTAAGTAATATTGAAAATTTTTTGGCTCATCTCATTAAATCATTAGTAATGAAGAAAATTTTCACGAAGAAAAAAGATCTCGTCTTGGTTTTTTCAGAAAAGTTGCGTCTACTTAATTTGGAAAATGAAAATTTTTGCTACTTTATGAATTTTTCTTGCCATTTTCATGGAAAATCAAATTTTCCTAAAAAAGAATCCCTTGTTTATACTTTTTTGAAATTTCCAAGAAAAGGAAAAAATGTTGAAAATTTCTGCTTCTTGTCGAAAAATCATTAAAATTCTAGCTATTTTCTGATTTTAGTTACCAAGGTGAAAATGTTTTAGAGTAAGAATTCTTTCTCTATACTTGTACTTTCTGGTGATCCTCGGTTTTCTAGCCAGTAGACACAATGAAAAAAACACTTTCATTCTGACGTCAATTTTTACAAAAAAAAAAGCAGTCAAAAGCTAACATTTTATCATTTTTTTTTACAATTGCAGTTCTCAAAGAATTCCTTTAATGATATAAAAAAACTGTTTTCACTCCTCCCGTTTCGCCTCCTTCTACTTGATTTAAACTTTTGAAAAATTAAGTCAAAATAGTTTTAATTGAATTCGATGCCAAAATTTCATAGTTTATCGAAAACATTTTAGGTTTTAAATTCAGCCAAATAAAATTGAAATTTGGCAGTAAATTTGATCAAAATTGATCATTTATCCATAGGTTTTAAAATTCATCACAAAGTTTTCTAAAATATAATTACTTCAGTTTTATAAATTTTGCAAATTTTCAAATTTTTTTGAATTTACAAGACAGTGCAATAGGTAGGTGCTAGGTACCTATACTTACTATCTGGGCTGAAATCAAAAAACCTAATGTTCTGCATTATTCCATTATTTTTGAACAAATCAGCGAATTTTACCAATTTTATCAAAAAAGTATCTACTTGCTACGATGAAATCTTTAGAGAAAGTAAGTTTCTTTTTTTCATTGAAGTATCTGAACAATTTTTTTCATCAATCTAGTCTTATTTTTAGTGAACTGGCTCGATTTCATTTTGATCAAATTTTTTAAGTTTTCCAATTTTTTGACAATTTTTCTATTTTAGGTATTTACATTTTCAAACAAGACGAAAAAGGGTTTTTCAGATAAACCTAAAATTTTGTTCTATGTATCAACAGTTCAACACATCAACGTCTTAAAGTTCAAAATTTTCAACCACTATTAAAATTCTTGTAGAATTTCTTCTTTCCCGATTCTCCTGAAATTTTTTCCCTCCAATTATACAAAGGTGCTTTTTCATTTCAAGGCACCACTCTTCTTCAATTTTTCAAAAATTTAGATACTTACTTTTTTTAAAATACATTTTACACCAAAACTGTTAAATTTATCAACTCTTTTCACCAAAATTTGAACAAAAGTAATATTTTTAAGACAATTTCAATTCCTAAACTTCAATTTTTTCCAGTTCAATGCCTCGATTTCAGCAATTCCTCCAACTCCCTAAACACCTTTCCATTTCCAGGATCACCCAGCAAATTTACTCTCAAACAAAAAATTCAAATCAAACCAAACTACACCTTACCTCTTCCACTTCTGCCAACAAATCTCAAATCATTAAACTTGGCCACCTGATTCTTCATGACAGCCGTACAATTCCTCAGCTCAGCGCAATAATTCTCATCATTGCCAGCTCTAATGGTAACCAACGTTCCATCCATCACCTCACCAAGTGCAACCACTTTAAAGGCCACCGGCAAGGTCTTATTCGATCTCCAATGGGCCGGTAATACCGTACACACAAAATGTGGACTACCGGTCCTAATCAACTCGCCCGGATGCTCGGACAAAAATTCGCCCAGAGTCCGCTCGGCCAATATATCCGATGTCATTTTGGCATAGGCTTCTTGTATTTGGTTACCAGTTCCGGCACTTTCCGATTGCGATGAAGAATTACCAACTGAGTTGCCGATTAGATGCATCGTCGTTGATTTTTTCTTCTTGGTCGATAATACGATGTTACTACTCGGATAATTCATAAATATTCGAGGTAGGTATTCTCTTCTTCTTTTTTCCTCTTTTTCTCTTCTCTTTCGACCTAAGTTACGAGATGATGACAACGATGATGACGATGGTGACGATCTCCAAACAGTATGAGTAATTTTTTTCCAATTTTTGGCACCATTTTTTCTATTTCTTTCTCTTCTAGGCTGCTGATTTTCGTTCTTTTTGACGATTTTCTTCTCCGAAAATTGAGAATATGGTTAAAAAAATCAAGCTGATTACATGCTTGATTCAAAATAGCAAATTCCAATCCAGCAGGTTCTTCGATAATCCCAGGAAAGATTCGATGATATGCTGATAAATTCTTTGGTCAAACAAGAAAATATCTTTCAGCTCCAATCACAGTATACAAAATTTCCAGCTGAAAATCACCGCACAAACGAAACTTTCCACGAAATAATCGCGATTTCACACCATTCGTAATCGTATCAACATCGCAGCTCGCTCGAACACACGAAAAATTCAAACACTCGTAAAACTGCGAACAGGAAAAAACACCAACGCGGAAATTACACGTACACGAGGTTCGTCGCACACGTTGAAAGAGCAAACCATACACCGTCGGACGAGCAAAATATGTATAAAAAAATGAGAAAAAAACACCCAACCGACGTCGGCAGCTTGGCCGGCCAAAAGGGTAATTATAATAAAGTGGCTTTTTACGATACTCGGACACGATCTTTTCCCGCCAAAACGCGATATTTTTCGCGGGCACGTTTATCGTTTGATTTATACGCTTCGAACGTTCGCGGCGGCAAATAAAACGGCCACTGGTCGACTGATAAGCATGCTCAGTGGAAGATTTTTTAGGATTCGCGAGGGGGTGGATTTTTTTCTCTCTCTCGAGGACGCCGATGGTATTACCGCAATGTAGCAGGTCGCCGAAGGTTGGAAAAAATGCACCACATGTTGAATATACTCGGGTATGTTTGACTTTTTCGTAGATAACGGATCGAGGCTAGCTGACGTCGGCGGTTCACCACACGGCACATGAAGAGATACGACAGAGACGGAGAGAGTAGACCTGGAGACCGAGAGCCCGTGGAATAGAACGCTTTCACACCGTAACGTGGGTAAATTTTAACTAGCGTGTTAAATAATGGGGGCTCTACGCACGCGACGCCACCACCGCCGAATTGCTCGCATCTCGCAGGATCTTCGGGCCCGCAGACTGGAATGGGCGAAGTAAGAAGGCAGCAGGCAGCGGCGGCACCGATATGGAGGCGAACAAGACGACGAAGACGAAAAGCAGCATGCGAGGAACCGACGCAAACTCTATGAGAATGGTACGAGAAGACAACGAGTACTACGACGATTTGGGCGAAAACCTCGAAAATCTTCTCCGGGCTGTTTTGGAAATAGCTGCGGACCAAAAACTGGTCGGGAATGTATTTAAAAGACAAAGGGCAGTCGTTAGTAAGCGGTAGTAATTCGTGGCGCTTAAAGAGCCACATATACGACGGCGGAGTGCGACAGAGAGAAACAGATTCGGGGCACAGAGGGACGAAAAAGGAAAGAGACGTGGGGCCAGGCGTCCAAACGACGCAAACTCCCTATCTGTGGACACATGTATGTTACATCCTATAAACGTTACACACCCATGCGTCCCCCTTTCCGAAAATTTCTCCTTTCGAAAACGAAGGGGCGCCGGTACCAGAAGGGTTAATTATACAGAAACGATATAGCGCCTTTTGTAAATGCGGTGTTGGTTCCAGGACCGAGAGAGGCGACGCGCACCACGGTATCTTTCTCCCGCATTCAAATTCCCTTGGTCGTCGCCGCCGCCGCCGAATACAGCCGACGAATCTCCTTATCTGCGCCAGCAATCGCCACTGACCCTTCCGGTCGCCGCGGCCACCGGGGGCTTGCTTTTCTCCTCATACCCCGAACCGCTCCGTTGCCCGGTTTCTTCTTCCGATACCCTCTCCCCTAACCCTGCGCTCACCTGCGCCCATAGCGGAAAAAAGGAAAACCGGCCGAGGCTGGATTCCCGTCCTGTCCGCAGCGTTTCGGCTTTTCTCTCTCTCTCTTATTCGCAATCCGCTAAAAACAATGTTTCCAAATTTACCCGCGTATCCCCTCTATGATCGCCATGTGCTGGCAGCGGCGTGCCGCGACCGAACGCGCCGCGCCGCCGAAACCTTTCGAGCGGAAGCGTACGTGCATTTGAATTTCCTGACTCCTTTTCTCCACCTCGCGTAACCATGTACGAACGAGGTGTACGGATACCATGCGTGTGCTTATTCTTCGTCGAGTTTGCCAATCTTTTTTTTACCGATGGTCTTTTTTTTGGGGAATTTTTTCTCGACGGAGAGAGAACGGAGTGCGGGAGATACTGCAATTTTCGATGTACATATTATAATCTTACGTTAGGTACATCTTATCTGCGTCCCTCTCTATCGTATCTTTTCGGGTTTCTTTTCGTTTTGAAAACGTTTACTTTGATATTCTTTTACAATAATTATTGTTTTGTTTTTCTTTTAACTCTGTATCGAACCTATCTACATAGGCCTCATCCAGAAATTAATTAAAGGAGGGGCTGGGAATTTGAAAAAAAAAATGGCGAGGGGTCAAATTTCAAATCAAGTCATTTATTACTGATCTTTCAATCAAAAACAATCAATTTTTTCTGACAAACAGATAATTTATTGAGAAATTGGTGATTTTAGACTGAAAAATCAGTCAAAAATTATCAAATTTTAAAATAAAATGGCGAAATTTTTTTGAAAAAATATGCTTAGAAGAGCAAAAAATGCGGTTTTTTTTCAAATGTTTGCGGTAAAAAAAATATTTTTTCGAGTTTGAGGGGGGGCTCGAGCCCCTTGTGGCCTCCCTTTGGATGTTCCTATGCCCATCTATCTCTTTTTTTCTCCACCTCATTCATCACCACCCCTACGTATGGTAGTAGTTCAACTATCAGAAAATCCTTCAAATATATCGACGTATGTAGTACCAAGTGTGAAATATCATTCTGTAAACAATGGTAATGAACTTTCCCACTTTTCCCATATTTTTTAAAACGTTTTTTTCTTTTGTTTCAATTTAGTAAGATACGAGTGTTTTGTACGTAGGAAAGAACGATAGTAACCCCGCACCGCGACACTTCGCCGCGCCCATATTTACTGCATGAATACGACGAGTGGGTAGTTGATTTTCTTATTCTCGAGTTTCTTTTTTTCGACGTTCTTCCCTTTTAGTTTTTATGATTGTCGTCATCGGCATATGGTACGTGTCATTTGCCTTTAAATTACAATCTTTTTTTTTTTAAATTAATTTTTCCTCCCGTTGTGAGTCCATATTTCGACATGAAAAAATATCCACGCGCTTAGATGTGAATTCGAATAATTAAAATGCTATTTTCAGAGGTGTGACGATTGAAGGGAGTAGAGATACCCTCAGACCATTTGAAAGTTGGAAAAAGTGGAGTAAGGTTGGAATTTATTTGGGTGAAAGTTGGATTTTTGCGGCGGGGATAGTTGATGAAGAAAAACACCCGTAACTCGGTCAAAAATTGCTCAAAATGCAAAAACTAATACATTTTTGGAATCCTCTCGTCATGAACAATCGAATGGGGTTTTCATCATTCAATTTCGAGCATTTGAGTGAAATAAGTTGGAATTTTTCTGTGTGGATAGTTGATGAAGTAAAATGCCTGTAATTTTGACGAAAATTATAACTTTTTCTCAACTCGTCTAAAATTTTCCCAGGTTTGGATTAGGAAAAGTTGAAAAAGTTTGAAAAATCTAAGCCAAAACAAATTTTTATTTTTGATTACCTATGGTTTTGTTTTTTTGTTTTTGGCATGAGGGATTGAGGGACTACCTACCTCAAATTTATTTTCTGATAAATTTCCAACTATTTTTCCCAAGGTCCCCCCCAAAAAACAAACTAAAAAAATGTTTGGATTAAAAACGTGAAAATGAGACATCGATTTTTTTTTACACTAGGTCCCTTCTTTACGGCAGGGTCACAAATATTGGCTTCAACTGTAAAAAATCTCTCCAATTTACAACTTATTAAAAAATTTCAATGATCATAATTTTCCAAGACAATTTTTAATAAATGAAAATTATTTTTTCATTCAATGCGAGACTAAAAGATTTGAGAGTTTTTGAAAAAAATTTCATTTTGTTTAAAGAAAGGTTAAAACACAGAATTTCAGCTGAGAATATTTTGAAAAAAAAAATCAGTACCTAAGAAAACGTTAAAAAAAACAGTTCGCGTTGAAAAAGTTTTGAAAGAAAAATTGAGCAAAAAAGCAATTTTTAGGAATAAAACTTTGTCGAAAACCTTGGGATGAGGATAAAAAAATCACCAATCAATATAGTGCATAAATATTATTTTTAGAATAGATTTTGCCAAATTTTATGAATGGAGACACGTTATATTTTTTTTCTTGAATAAAATTTATAAGTTTTTTGTAATTATATTTTTTTCAGTGCGATACTTTGACAATAAGTTATTTCAGATTTTAAAAAAACAAAATGCCTATTATAGGCATTAGGCATAGAATAATACTCTCTAAACTTGAATCAGTCAAAATTCGCTGATTAATCAGACAAAAGTGTGCAACTGAAGGAATTAGTGAAAATTTTACCGATTTAATCAGTGAATTTTCATTACCATTTTTAAATCGGTAAAAATTTCGAATCAGTAAAAATTTTAATTTACTGATTGAATCAGTAATTAATCACTGATTGAATCAGTAATTATTTACTGATTGAATTAGTAAATTTTAATTTTTACTGATTCATTTCAGTAGTTCAAAAAATATAACTGATTCAAAAATGAAAATTCACTAATTGAATCAGTAATTTTTCACTGATTGACAGTCAAATTTCACTGATTGACCAGTTGCACACTTTTCGCTGTTTAATCAGTGAATTTTCAGTTTTTTGACTGATTCAGATTTAGAGAGCAGCTGATAGTGTCTCAGCTCCGAGATCATTCTGATTACCCAAATGAATCATCGAAAACGTTAAAGGAAACTCATAAAAAAAAATTTCAACAGACACCTTAATTCCCAGAAAAACTGGTGAAAAGGACTAATACCAGTAACACGTCTCCTATTTTCCAGTGAAATCACTTTGTAATAATTATAATTAATCGAAGTACCTCTCGATTTCAGCTTTTCAAATTGAAAAAACAAAATAAAACTCTCAGTATTGTACTGATAAAGTGATTGGAATACGTTACATATGCCTTATCAACAATTAAAATTTCATGATTTTACAATATAATTTCCGTTCAATTCTACACGCAACGATGAGAACACTTCCGAATAAATATTATGATAGCGAATTTCATGGAATTTTCAATCGTACGACAATTCCATTTTATGTATAAAAGCCAAGTAGAAATATTCACAGGGTACAGTTGAGCTATCGTTTCGTTTAATTAAGCAATCTTGGAAAATAATCGTTAAAAATGAGTTCGGAGTTGAAAATAATTGGCCTAATTTTTATTTTATCGTGTTTCAATTATCCGAATGCTAACGGCAGCGAAATAGGATATCCTGGTAAGTTTAACATTCAACTTCACCAAGTTCGATAAAAATAAACAAAACAAATTGGCAGGATCTTGAAAATTACTATCTTTTAAGAATTTAAAATTTAAATCGATTTTTGATTGGATTTTTTTTTTTAAAGAAGCAAAACAAAAATTTATTTTATTTTTCTTAATTACTTCCACTTCAGCTGCAATTGAAATCTATGCTTCCCAGTCTAACCACTTCTATCACAATACATAGAAAATTTTATTTTATTCTCTACAATTTTTGTCAAGGTAATTTTTCTTGTAGACACTTAGTTTGTTAGTTTGTTTTGAAATATTACTTTTTGGTGGGCAAGGCACAAAAAATAAGATTTTTCCACAGAAATTAAGAAAGTTTCAAGCTGTAACATTTTTTATAAATGAGATTGAGGTTTGTTGTTTGCTGGATTCGATTCGCCGTAAAATTTTCCATAAAATTGGGCCAAAAAATTATTTCAAAGTTTTATTCCAGACCCCGTTTATTTGAAAAGCTTCATTCTCTGGACCCCCTCCCTCCACCCATCCTCCAAAGGAACTTTTGAAAGCCACGAATGAGTACATTGTATTTTGATGCCGAGAATCAGAATTAAGATTTTAGAATTGAAATACCGAGCAAAAAATTTCTCGACAACTTGCATTCTATTATAAGACATGAAAAATTAATTTTTATACCTGACAAGTCTGATTCAGCATTTCTGTCTTTTTCAAGATAAAACATGAACGGAAATTTTTCTATCGTAATGTACATAGGCACAAGGTACGTAGATGCTCATGAAAAATATCCAAATTTTAATCCTTTTTTTAAAAATATCTGTCCGAAAAGTTTGCGATGCGTGCATCGTTGCATCATTGTTCATCTTTTCACTCTCATTATTCACGTCTTTCAGATCCCAAAGGATGCACCTACAATTCAACAAGCACACGGTACACTTACTGTAAAACGTTTCCTATCAGAGAAATACTACATCAATATGAAATTTATCTATCATTTTTCGTAAAGGCTGAAAGAGACGCTCATATCATTTTTGCACCAGAAGAAGAACCCGCGCAAAAGGGTGAACAAGCTTACGAAATCGTGCTAGGATCTTACAAAAATACTATATCGAGCATTCGAGTAGTTAGAAATGGAAAGGAGAAGTTTATCCATAGAGAGGCAAATATTCTATCAAAGTACGAATGGCGTCAATTTTGGATTCGAATAAATTCAGACGGTGAAATCAAAGTTGGAAAAAGGAATGAAATACGTCCTTTCATGGCGTGGAAACACGATCGTGCTTTAATGATTGAACATTACGGTTTCGCGAGTTTGCATCATAATAAAGTTGAATGGCTCTTTCCATGTTTCTAGGATGGCAAAAAAATATGGGAAGAAATTGATATTTTATTAAAAAAATTATTATTATTAAGTAAGTTACCATCGAATTATTTTAAAAGGAAAAGGAATATACCTTAACCTTCATACTTTTTGGTAGCCATATTTATTCTAAATAATGCACAAAATTTTCAGAACGACGATTCTCAAGATAATTGAATTTCAATATCAAAAAAAATTTCAATAAGAGGAAGCACCCAAGAAAGGGGTCAGGGGACTTGAGCCCAGCCTACCTTGAGCTCGGGAAAAAGTTTTTCATTGCAAAAATATTTTAAAAGTGCATTTTTTTTGTTTTCCAAACAATTTTTTTTTTTAAATATCCACTCATGCTTCGCTCGGGCATAGTATTTTAGTTTTTTATGTTAAAAATTGATTTCGAGCCAAAAATCATCGATTCCTTAATAAATTCCCAACTCGTCAGAAAAAATTAATGATTTATGACTGAAAGATCAGTAAAAAATGATAAATTTGAAATTTGACCTCCTCCCCCGATTTTTCTCAAATTCTCAGCCCCTCCCTTAATTAATTTCTGGATGCATCTACGCTTCTGTGAAGTCGATATCGGTAAATTGCTGTTTTAGAAATTTTTTTATGAGTAAGTGAGTATTGTTTTTTTTTTCAGAATAATATAGTTTTTTTGTTTTGTCTTGTTTTATTTTTCAACAAAATGAACCTAAATTAATGCGATTTTTTTCACAATCCTGTTTTATTTCGAGGTAGTTTTTGAGGAGGCAATTTCACTTCCCAATTTCGAACACCTATATGCGGTAATCTCATCATTTATCCAAAAAAAAAAGAGGAAAAAAACCCACGTTATAAGCACGTAGGTATTTCCAATCCAACTTATTTTCTTCTCTCGTATTTCGCATTCTTTCCAAATCGTTCAGTTCACTTACCTACCTTAACGTTGAACAATAAAAAGGGGGTAAATTCCAAATAAACCTAAACGGAAGTGTAAAAAGAAATAGGTCTAAGTTACTCTTACTTTTTCAACGTTCACCCTCGAGTATTATGTACAGAAGTAGGGAAGATATAAAACTTTATACGTTATCCCATTTATTCGCAGCACCGACACCGTCGAAGAATACACTTTACTCGCGCGACTTTCTTGAAAGAATCCAAAAACGCGTAGGCACAGCGTGGTAAGCCAACGAAAAAGATGTTTGTCGAGTATTAAGTCAAGTGGTGTTTAATGAGTTTGACGAAGAAAAGTTGGCACAGGGTTGTTCCGTATACTTACTGGGTAATTTTTCCAACATTTTCATTCGCGCCCAAGTTCGCGAGTAGTTTTTAAACATGAGGGGATGTAATTTGAAAATGAATGGCGAGAATTATGTGCTGATGGCAAATTAGGGAATGAGAGGATTACTTTTTCTTATGCCAGCGGTAAGGTTATAAAGTTGAGAAATTTACTCATTTGTAGGGTAAATAGATTGTGGTTTTTAGAGCAATCGTGATAAAGACAGATGTGGGATGATTTTCTTGAGGAGTTTTTTTTTCTTCAAACTAGAGCATATTAATCAGGAAAAAAAATGAAAACGAGCAATATTTAAAAAAGTGGACAAGTCTCAACATTTTTTTTTTTTTTTTTGGAAGACTATTGAACCATTGGACGTAATGTCCCAAAGCTGTTCAAAAGATTTCTCTTGTTGGCGAAAATGCAATTTTTGAAAGGAAATATCTTACAAAATAAAACGAAGAAAGATTTCTACGTTGTCAGAAAAATACAGATGAAGCAATTTAGAGGATCTCGACGGATTATGAATGATTTTCGCATGAGAAATGAATTTATTGGTCAAAAAATAATTTTATCAAGCCGAAAATATTTACACCGAGACGTAAAATTGTATCACACGTCCTGCTTGATTTTTGGTAAGTGCATTTCTCAACATTCCTCCCCCTTGGAAGAATTCAAGAAATTTTCAGAATCGTTCGAGGTTTGAAGAAAACGAGAATTCGAAAATTTAATGAAAATAATCGTAAGTGAGTATGTAGATGAAAGTGTTAGCCTAGACCAAAATAGTTGAAAATACGTTGGCACTTTTCCCATGCCCATTTCTTTATTTTCAAAAAATGATATTTTCTGAGTGTAGTGATCTACCAAAAATGAAAAATTGATCATTTTTACCCAAAATAATAAGTTTATCTGAGATAGAAATTTTTAGAACATAAAAATCTAGTTCTTATCAAAAAATCAAATTTTTACCAATAACAAGGAGTTTTTTTTTCTGAAAATTGTAATTTTTGCAATAAAATTAGGGAACGTCGAGACCAACTTTTGAAAAATGTTCATTTTGGGGAGTAAGTAGCAAAAAAAACCCAATGTGTTTTCAAAAAATGAACCAAAAAGCTTCAGAGGTACAAGTGTAAACCAAAACGGTTAAAACTATTTTTGAGCTTTTTTCGTATTTTCATTTTTAAAAATTGATAATTTTTGAAGTCAGTGGTCAATGGTAAAAAAAAATTGGAAAAATTGAAATTTTTTATCAAAAACCAAACGTATCTAGGCTACCTACTTAATTACCTAAATAATTTGAATTTTCTAAGAAAAAAAAAAGGATTTATAGCTTAAAAAATGATGAAGTATTTTCCCATGAAACTGATTTTTTTACCCATAATAATGATTTTTACCAAAAAAAATAATCACAACTGCGCTTCTATATTCCTAATTATTGATAAATCGGTTAACATTTATCGAAATATCTCGGTAAAAGAAATCCGAATCGTTATAAATTTCGAGCAAAAATCGGAGACAATCATCAATAATTTTTGAAATTATGTTACTTCAAAATCTTAAATTTTTTCGATTTCATGTTCAGTCGCAGTTCATTTTCTACTTTCATCACAAAGCCCCCATTGGCCAATTTCAATCTAAAATTTCCGAACTGGCAGCAGAAAAAAAAAACAATTTCTAAATGCTAGAGGTGTGAAAAATTGATTTTTGAGTAGAGGTTCCTCCTAATTCTACCCCATCGACAGTCCAAAATCAATGTCAACACAAAATCCAAATTTTGATAGCGAATGGCGGTTTGCATCCAAGCTTACAATCAGTGTTGTCATTCTGCACGCAGAATAATTTATTCTGCATTCTGCGCAGAATGCAGTGCAGAATGCATAATAGATGCAGAATGCGTATAATACACAGAATGTGCAGAATGATGCATAATGTGATAAATGTAGCGAAAATTTGTGCATGTAAAAAGCCCAATTATTTTCTTTTTCATGACGTTTGTTGACCAACTGACCAACTGTTACTAATTTTAGGTGTAACTACTATCAATATCGATCCTCGATCTGAGATTTGGGCTAATTTGAGGCGGTGAATAGGTACGTTTACAAAAATGGCCGCTGCGGTTCTTATCAAGTTTGTAGTCGTTTTTTCATTTCTTGAAATAAGATTTACATCAAGATTTTAATTCAAACATCAATTTTTATGTACTTATTTTCTAATTGTTGGAAAATAACGACATAAAAATTGACGTTTGAATTAAAATCTTAACCTAAATCTTATTTCAAGAAATGAAAAAACGACTACAAACTTGATAAGAACCGCGGCGGCCATTTTTGTAAACGTACCTATAGGAAAAACTTCCACTACCTATTTACTTTAGAATTTGAATGAATTTTTATAAATTTTCAATTTTTTTAATAATATCTGATCCTAAGTGGAAAATTTCTAAAAAATATTTTAAATTGAATTTATCAGTTGAATAATGTGATTATTGATTAAAATAGGTGTATATTCTGCGTATTCTGTATATTATGCATATTCTGCATTATGCGCAGAATAGAGAGCTATTCTGCGTGTGCTATTCTGCGCGCAGAATGCAAAATATTATGCGCCATTTATTCTGCGTAACAACCCTGCTTACAATTATCTACTTAAATTTCAATCGTACCAGAATTTTTTTAAAACCCATTTCTACTCCCTACGTGAAAAAAATTGAACCAACCACAAATTGACACTCTCCTCCCTCTCAGTCAGTTGGACTCAAAATTCACTTGACCTTCACATCCAAACGAACGAAAAACCATCTCAGCCAATTTTCCACCCACCTTTGCCCGTTCACTGCAATTAAAAAAATCTATCATCGTAGCGCTACCTACATTGAAAAACTCGCACACAGAAAACCCTTTTTCCTTCATCCTTCGCCAAATCCACATGGGTTTTTTTCTGCACCACTCTTGAAAAACGGACACAGCAAAAACGAAGAAAACTCATGTATTAATCGGATTACCCAGCAACACGTTCTCATTTTCTTGTCTCGTATTATGACAAGGGTCATGCAGAATCCATATCTGCAGTCGACTCTCTAATACCTACTCGGCGTGTAGGAAATCTCAAACTTGAAAACGGAACAATGACCCTTCATTCGAGTGCTCACTCGGAGTGTTTAACGTTTTAAGAGTTCGCAGCTGTTAAGTGACGTCATCAAAGTAACCATTTAGACCGTATGCCGCGCCGAGGCTCCTTCACGTAAAAAATTTCCCGAACTAAAATTACATTTTAGAGGTAATCGCATTTTACACAAACCCCTCGAGAATTCGATATCATAACGCCCCTCCTGGCATACGCATGCCACACATACCGTATATCTATATACGAATCCGAAAGGGTATAATCGATGAGATATACCGTAGCATTTGTAGACTTTACATAAGAGTAGGAAAAAAAATTACACCGTATAATTCCAGATGGTATAGGATAAAAAACCGCCCAAAAAGTAAATCCATCACATTACGAATAATACACCGTATAAATCTTTTACTAAATTCCGATTTGCTTAAACGTTTCCGAAAAAAAGAAGGAAAAAAAATAAAAATAAACGTTATACACGGTTGCGGCTTACTCGGAAACCGATTTGCGTGAAATAGCGAAACGCGTGAAAAAAGGGGTAAATTTCTCATTGATATGTGAATTGCATGGGACAACTCAATTGCCCGTGATAAACTTTTCACTCTGATCGATTCCAAATAATAGCAGAAAAAGTAATCGTCGTCGCAAAGGGTAAAATGAAATGAAAAAGTAACTTTGCGGGAGAGCGAATTGTTATTTTGAACGGTATAGCGGGAGAAAAAAATCTGCTGCGCTATAGTTATACGTAAAAACCCGCAACGTTTCAAACCGATATCAAAAGTTTGACGTTTTTTTATTTTCACCTTCGCTTCGTTATAGTTCGGCAAACAAAAACGGTAAAATCAAATTGAAAAATTCCTATTGCGGCGTGTTTAAAAATAAAAGAAAAAACTGGAAAAAAAGAAAAGAGAAAAAATTCCACTTTACCGCAAGTTTTATTTTTACGAGAGAAAATTGTACCTACACGTACAGATCTGCGTATTTATACAGTTGAAGGAATCGAAACGAATTTATTTGAAATACCATCATCGGTGAAAATTGAAAGCATTTGTTTTTTTATTTGTAATGTTCTCATTATTTCAGTATTTCCCCATGGATTTTTATCAATTCGCGGTGAATAACTGAGTATCCAAGCGGAGACTTCGGTATGTAATTGCTGAACAATTCGTAAGAGAAAAGAAAAAGCATTGATGAGACGGAGCCTCACTTTTTTTTGTAAAGAAGCATGGCAAAAACCCATTTTCAAGCAGTGATTATTTCAAGGGGTAGTTCTAGTTTGTTTGGGTGTTTCCAAAAATTAAAGTCGGCTGCCCCAAAATTTTTTGGTAGGTCTAAAACTGCTTAGTAATAGGCCAACTTCCAAGATTCTGACAATTCCAGTCCAAATTTATGTAATGCACAAATTTTCTAATATTCTAAATTTTTCCAGTTTTTTCAAATTTAATTTTTTTTTAAATTGCATCTAATATTAAAATTTTTCCAACAGAATCGAATTGAATGTTGGAAAAAATCTTGAAAAATATAAAGTTAGAAATTGAAAAAAATTTGAAATTATTGAAACTGAGTAGGGAGAAAATTGTTGAAAAAAATCAAAGATAGAACAATTTTGAGAAAATTTACAATTCGTATAGAAAAATTATGAAGTTGGGAAGATTTTTTAGCATAGGTCCTAGGACTTACCTGCCTATTGAAAATTTTCCTACTTCGACTTCTTCAAATTTTTTTCATACTATATTTACAATTTTTTTCAACTTGAAAATTCTTCTTCAAATTTTTTCAACTATCTCCATGAAATTTTTCTAGAGATTTTGACAACAAAACACGAAAAAATCCTTTTTAGGGAATTGAAAATCAAATTTTTCCAAAACTTCGCCCCCGTTTCACTCATCAGGCATGCATGAACAAAATTGTAATCACGTTCAATTACTTGAAGGAATAGTGCGAAAGAAAACGCCCTATTTCTCCCTTTCTCTAAAATTTAATTAGGTATTTTAAGTCACCAGAATGTATCATTCATCAAAAAATGCGTTCGACTCACTAAAAGGTCTTTGATTGATTCAACAATAATTTTTCGCTTCGAATAGGTTGTTCTGAAGAAGAATAATATTGCCCTTTCATTTCAAAAAAATGAAAGTTCAAATTCTGGTATTTCTAAAATTTCCTTGGAATAACTACAGCTTCAAAGTTTATTATTTCATCATTTTCAGTTGAAAAGTGCAGGAAGATTTCTGTAGGCAAATTTTCTAGGAGTCCGAGTTCCAACTTATAAATGAATGAAAGAAATCGCATAACGATATAACAGTTGCGTAAGATAACCATAACAATTGCAAGTGTAAAATGGTATGAAGAAAATTTTTACAAAACGATCACCCCGCGCCCAACCCCCCATCCACAAATCTCCACTAGGAGAAACGTCTACTTCCATTCTTCAACCCTTAATTCCCCAACATGCGGCACCGTACTCCATATACCAACCTTCCTTGCCACATCATACGGCACAACGGCCAACACCGTGCTCCATTCGGAGACACCTCTACTCCCCATCCACTCCTTCGGAGAAACATCTACAACCCACCATTCCATAACTACTCCTTCGGAGCAACATAACAACCTTCGGTTCCGCAACAAGCGGCAATATCAGCGTCCCACACCACCACTGGACAGGAGAGATGAACGCAGGTGATCGGACCTCCTTAGCTAGGATTACAGGAGTACGCTACCACTCCTGGTCGCAGGATTGGTGCTACAATTCACATATTGATCAATTGCGACAGTTTCAAGTAAAATTTTTTTATCGATTTTTTTAAATATTCAAGTCATTACCACTGTTACGATACGACTTCTTATTACTCAGAAAATTAATTTAGCTTCCAACCCGTGTTTTTCTTATTAATTAAGTTGGAGAACTATACTGTGCAATTGTTGTATTTCAGGACTGACGCTACGTTTGCTCAAGTTTTTAGCGGTAAAATTCAGAATTTCAGGATAATTCAAAACAAAATCAGTTGACATATTAATTTGGTGGATTTTTATCATGTTAAATAAACGATTAATAATGATTTTCATGCCTATTTTTCCAAGTTCTAGTGAAGTTTGAGCGAAAAAATAAACTTGAAAAATAACGCGATTTCAAAAGAATTTTCCAGTCATTTTATGCAGTAATTAAAAATAAGATTTACCCAAGAATCATGCGAAATAACTTACTTATTAATATTCATAAGAGCTTTGATCTTAAGGATGAAAATTATTTTCAAAACTCACCTGAAACAAAAAACAAAAAAAACACATTAGTATTAGGTATACCTTATTATGATAATAAAATACATGTACATAGGTTACATGTACTTCTTATATTTCTGTAAGACAAAGTAGTAGAAAATTTTCTTTGCAAAACTTATGACAAAAAAATTAACACAATTTTTCCTTTACGGTAAAAATTTATATTCAAATGTACTTGAAAGTATAAAAAAGATAGGCACTTTCTTTTTTTAAAGCCTTACATAACGTCATTATTTTATCTATACATCCTTTCGTTTTTCCTTCACCACATGGTTGTTCACATTTGCATGTGTGCTACCTTGCTACCTACTTCTATCATTTTTTCCTTTACATAGGTCGGTAAATTATTCCCTTCTATTCTTAAATTTTTATAATTATTTTAGAATCATTATTTCATTTCCTCTCAAACAATTTTTAAGCACGAAAAACATGACCAATTTATTAATCTTACAATTTTTTATGGGCAAAATAACACGATCAACCCCCTTCAAAATTTTCAGAAGAAACAAAAAAAACATTTTCAAGCAAAATCTCTAACGTTATTAAAGAAATCAATGTCAGAAGTGGAAAGATCATGCAACAATACACCTTTAAAGTCAAATTTGAATTTTCAAAGTGTAAAAATATACATGAGAGATTTACAGCGCAATGAGATTCATGGACTTATAGGGGTTTTTAGAAATGATTGTTATTTTTGACGGTATAAAATTTCATCGGAAGGGCTTCTATCTAAAATTCAGGCTTGGGTCGTTCGTTCAAAAAGTGAACGAAAGTTCGTTCACGTTCACGAACGAAACACAAAAATGAACTGAACGAAACGAACGAACGAGTTGTTGGAAATGAACTGAACGCGAACGATGAACGGCTTAAAGAAAGAAAACGAACAGAACAAAACGAACGAACGAGTTGTTGGAAATGAACTGAACGCGAACGATGAACGGTTCCAAAAAAAAAACGAACTGAACGAAACGAACGAACGAGTTTTTGATAACGAACTGAACGTGAACAGTGAACGGTTCCTTAAAAAAATGAACTGAATGAAACGAACGTGTCCAACGTTCAATTTTCATTCATTTTTTTCATGCAGACGCTAAAACGTTCAGAATTGAAAGCCAATAAAAGTGTAGACAAATATTTCGCGGTATTATATGTATCAGTGTGTGATGTGTGATTGTGATCACTTACGTGATTTGATTTTACTGATTTTAACTGTACTGGAACGAACGAATGAACGAACGAACGAAACAACAAACGAACGAACGAACGAAACAACAAACGAACGAACGAACAAACAAACGAACGAACGAACGAGTTGTTGGAAATGAACTGAACGTGAACGATGAACGTAAAAAAAAACAAAAACGAACTGAACAAAATGAACGAACGACCATTTTCAGAAATGAACTGAACGTGAACTGAACGTTTTGTGTTTTTTTTCGAACTGAACGAAATGAACGAACGACCATTTACAAAAAATGAACTGAACGAAAATGAACGAACGTGTGGGATTTTCAAAACGAACTGAACGTGAACGCGTTCACGAACGACCCAAGCCTGCTAAAATTGGAAAAATATTCAAAATGACGAAATTTGACAACAGCTCTGTAAAAAAGTTGGATTGCGAATAAATAACGAGCACTTTTAATCGATTATTTTGACACTTCGAATATCCAAATTTAACTCAAATGTATTTTTGCATGTGGAAAAAAAATTTAAATCCACTCACGTTGAGGTAAAAAGCTGAAATTTGGTAGATACCCTATTTTTAACTTGATGAATTGAATGGAACCAAGAACCAATTTAAAGGCATTTCAAAGCCACCAGCAAATTTTGACATTTTTAATATTTACTACTAATGGTATTGTACGTATCTCCGAGATAAATGACTTTTGAAAATATAATGCTCTCTTTAAAAAGATGTTTGCATGTTTGCAAAAAGATATTTTTTCAAAAGTTTTTAAAAAATCCACCTTTTGAAAAAAACATACCTAGATTTGAAAAAAACTGTAAAAATTTTGATCTTGCTATGCCTCCAAGAGCCCTAAAATAAAGGCTCTAAATTCTTAAAATTTGAAAATTGAAAAAGTGATCAAAATTTCCAAAGTTTAGAGTTTTGAGGTTTAAGGTTTTTTTTTTAGGTCTCAAGTACACACAGCAAATTCAGTTCTTAAACGAATTCTTCACAACTACTGGGGAAATTTTCTAAAACAAACGAGAACATAAAAATCTTGAAAAAATCAGAACGTTGAGAAGAGGACGCGAGGTTCAAACCATTTCTTTCAGATTTTTCTAGATTTTTGAATGGGAACCTTCCAAAGTTTTGGAAAAACAGAATTTCCAAAATTTTACCTATGCCTGTTTTTGTGTTAGAAATCGATCGAAATCATTGGCTCAGATCTTACCAATTTTTTAAAGGGGAAATTTTTACGTTTTAAATAGCTGGATTGCAGGTTACGATTTCTAAAAGAAGATGATCGAATTTGATACCATAACGACGTTTTCTAGTAATTTGAATTTCAAATTATCCCTTCATCATCAAAATTCGGAAATAAGAAAAAATTCCAATAAATCATAAATTGATTGAAATTCAAACGATCTGTTATTTGACGTATTGCCGAATTCACTTCACTTACTTATAACTTAAAATGAATCCTTTCCAGTTGAAAAAATCGATTCCATTATCCATACTCGAGACAGGTACCTATACTACCGAAATTTTATCAAAAATCTTATACCCTCTCAATCTCAATCCGTCATCGATCAAACCAATTTACCCAAACATTAAAAAATACTCTTCAGATCAAAAAGAATAAACACATCGTCGAAAAGTCAAGTATAAAAATAAAAATATAAAGCATCGATCGACTCTGCAGTTGGACAGATCTTCAATACGACAGACACCGAAGTACGAAAAGGAAGGAGACAGAAGGAAGGGACTGAACAGAGACACATTATAGGTGAATTTACCATATTTCAGCATACGAATGTATCGGTACGAGCCATCACGAGCTAGCTGTCAACATACGAGTACTTTACCTCACCAATCCGTGTGCAAATGAAATGATAAATGTATCCAGGTTTGATTTTCTTGTTACAAAAGTCGACGTTGATATGTTTGGTATACGATTTGGAAACGGCTCGGTGAAGTCAACATGAACATGTACTCTGCACTCGGTATCAATACACCCCTCGTGCCTTTCTTTCATCTTTTTTGCATAAAAATAAAAACACGAATTACGCGATTGACGAAAACTTCAAAATCGAGCTGGCAAGCTGCACTCTTCGGTGTAATTCTCTTCCGCACACGATTTAGAAAGAACAACGACTTGGTGACATGGATGACGGACCAGGGTAGGTAGCGAATTATGTAATGTGACAGCCGATGAAAACGGAATATGATAGATGACCAGGGCACAGACTAACCGTCGTGTGACACTTGAAAAGACGAGATTTCTTGGATATCGGTTCATTTGTACAGTTTTTTTCTATTCCGTCTCTCCTTCGGGTAGTTTACTGGTAAAATAGCGCTGGTGATTGACATGCGGCTCGAGGGTCGTCCGGACCATCGGAGATGTATATCGAATTCATAAAAACCACTAATCTGTACATAATTGGGTTTGTTTGAGGAGAAGGTTTCAATTTGATGGCGGAACTCGTGTTCGCGTTTGTCTATATATCGGTGTTACTTATACAAAGATTCCGGGGACCTCGTCCACTCTTTCTCTCTCGGTAAATTTGTATACCACCGTGTCCGAAACCGTGCCGAATTTGCCCTTTAAAACATCTCCACTCTTCGGCGTATTCGTGCTTATTCGCGCGAAATTTTTCTTTATACGGCGTACCAAGACCGCCCAGAAGCTGTTTAAAATCTATTACGAGACAAAACGCGTAAGAGAAATTCCTCATGCTTGCGCCGTATTAACGCAGATGACCAAATGGAATTTTGATGAGAATTTACACAGCCCAAATATGCGCAGACCGAGAATCTCCGAAACGTATGTAGCGAATATTCTCATTCGTGTGTGTATTAGGAGGTTTTTCATTGCTAAAAATGTACATTGTTTCGTCGATATTTCAAGTCGTACGAATCTAGGATGCTAATATGTTGTGAAAAAATTATTTTGGTGAATAGGATTCCTCAGATGAAAGTCATCTGTTTTCTAAATTCCGTACCTTTTGTTTGCAACCATCTCTAAAGAAGCATTTTTCTGGCAAAAATTGTAAAGTAACTCATACTTTACTGATTGGGAATGGAAAGAGGAAGACATTCACATTTCACAAGTCTTGAAAATTTCAGCTTTCGATGCTAAAATTTCATTGGAGCAGAAATTTTGATTTTTTTTTCGAAAATAGTGAAATTTTTGGATTTAGTTACACGCGGGTCAGTGAAGAAAATTCAGTTTGTTTAATGGGCAATTTTATTGTATTTTTTTGTGTAGATCACATTAAAAATGGAGAAATTTCAGCACGTCGGAATGTTTTACAATTTTTGAATTTTTTTTGTTGAATATTAAAATTTTTGATACCTACTTGAAGTCAATTATCTTAATAAAAGAAGGACTCTTCTAAAAAAATGAATGAATTCCTTTTCTGTGAGGTACAATATTGTTTTTCTTTTCTAGAAAGCCTAGATTTTGAGATTTTTTATTGGACATGCAGTTCAAAGTTCAAGTTTTATATTTTTTTATTGAAAATTTTTAAAAAACGAAGCTTCCTAGAAAAAACTCAAGTTCCATTTAAGTGGGACCCTTCCACAGGGGGGGGGGGGGGTAAAAATAATTGGAAGAAATTCTGAAATCATAAATACATATTTGAACTCAACACTAAAAAGAGTAGGTTAAAATTACCAATCAGAATTGGATTTGCAGTAGAGCGGAGGATGGAAGGAGGAGGGCCCTCCTCCGGTCCGATTTTTCGAAGCTGGAGCTGAAGCTATGGAAGGCACTTTTTCGAAAGTTCTGGAGCCAGAGACAGCTTCGGAGAAAGGAGGGACCTCTCTGGATGTCTCAAACGATCAAAAAATCTCTAGAAAATCTGGCGGGAGGAGAGCTTCCCTCCCAAAGATTTTTTTGGAGCTGGAGCCAGGGTTACTTTTTTAAAAGCCCCGCTGGAACTAAAGTCGGAGCCAGAAGGACTATCTCCCTCCCTCCGTATCCTTGGTATGATAATTCTATTCTCACAAAAAAATGATAAATGCTTCAAATATGGTTCCCTACAAAAAAAACTGTTTTCTGGGAAAATCAAGCCGCCCCCCCCCCCTCAAAAAAGTATAGAACAAGAATCGTAGAGTGTGAATTGCCTTTCTATAAAGTCCAAGTAGTTTTTTCTTTACAAAGTTTTGATTTTTCCAATAAAACTTGAACTTCATGCCTTCACCCTTCAACTAAAAAATTTCGAAAATAAAGTTTCCGAGGGAAATTCAATTCTATCGGTAGGACCCTTTCTTTAACCAGAGAATTGATAGATCCAAGAATCAAAAGTTGAATCAAAAAATGTAAAATAAATTCTCAACAAAAAATTCAAATCATAAAAAATCCTGAAATGACGGAGGAAAACTGAAACCATATTCGTACTCAGCACTAAAAAAGAGATTAGAATCACCCACCAACAATACCAACATTGATAACGCAGAAAAAAATTGAAAAAAATGCAAGGGGCAGATCATCAAGTGAAATGCCAAATCGAGAGAAACTTGGTTCGTGTGAATAATCAAAATTTTTACAATATCTTCCAATTTACAACTTTCAACAGACAATTTTCCAGCATAAATTGAAAAAAACTAGTTTGAGAGATCTGAAGACATAAAAATCTCACCTCTTCTCAAAACGTAGGTATTTGCTTCTGTGATCAAATCAATCCAAAAATGCACTAATTATCAAAAACTCCGTTCATATATGTAATTAAACTCCTTCCAAAAATTAAGTCTTTCCTCTTCCCTCCCCCCGCTCGATCATTTTTTTATACAAATTAGCTATTACGTTAATTGTACATCTACTTATCTTAATATCCTTTTAGTGTTTTCATTACTTGAAAAATATTGTCGCGCATACATAGCCGGTTAGAATTCAAGAGTCAAAACTTGGAGAGAAGGAGTATTGGCAGTCGAACAATGCACCTAGCGATTGTTGTGGCCTACCCAGCCGGAAATAAAGGTATTCATTGTATTCGCGCTATTCCATATGTACAATAGACACTACCTCAGGACATGCTTATTTCAGTTATGTCTCTATTCAGAAAAATTCAACTTCAAACTTCTACAGCGAAAAGAATTATTATTGTGAGCGCACTCAACGCGCTTGTTTGGCTTTCTAACTCCTACATTGTTATACCTTTTCACCTCTTATATTACTACTTTTTTACGTCTTTTTTTTTCGCCTTCGCCTCGCGTCGCGCGTCGTCTTGGATAATAACCTTTTTTGTAAAGCAATTTACACTTGCATGAACACGTTAAAGATGTTGTTTGTATGTCGGTATTATTCTAATATTTATATAGGAAAAATATTTTATATGCACTTTTTAAAATTACTTTTTCCTCGCTTTCTCTCTTTCTATCACATGCATTGGAGCGTGCGATATAGATAAATTATAAGACTGTAAAGTATGGATGTTGTTTGGGTTTTTGAAAAATTTTGCATGCCACTATATGACGTACTCAACTAAAAATCAGAAAAATATGACGTAAATAGGTATAAGTACCTATTAAGTGATTATTTTTTTTTCAATTTTTTGTATTTTTTTTTCTGTTTCACTTGATTTGTATGTTTCGAGGAAAGGAATTCCAAAAATTCTTGAACGTATTTTTACAACGGAATAATTTTGAGAAGTACACCTAATCAGAAAATATTCATATTTCAAGTTTATAACATTCATCGTTAATCACCAAAATTTTTGTAATTCCTCAGTCAAGTCATAAAAAAAAAATCAAAATTCACATAGATTATTGCGAATCTAAATTTTGAATTTTGCTAAATATTTTTTGATGTATAAGATTTAATTAAAGCATATAACAAATTGCATAATTTTATTCACAAGTCTTGCCAAAAAAAAATTCTGATCTATTCGACACATCGATCTATCTCTGCTTCAAACTTTCATCTTCTGTTGAAACTTATACAAAAAATCAGTGGCGTAGCCAGGATTTCGTCAATTGTTGCCCAAATAACATGAGATTATTTCAGGATATCCTCTGAACTTCCAAAGAACAAAGCAGATAAGCATAATATCCGCTATCAAGAAATTTATGCTAAAAAAAAAATCAGCTCATAAATATAGTAGAAAAACAATCTTCAAAAATGTACATTTTTCGAATTTCAACTCAGTACTTTTGATAATTCTGACTCTGAAGACTCGAGGTGTCGAACAAAATTTCAAACTTCAAATATAGAACTTTTGCAGGACTTCATCAGATCTCCATTCAACCTCTCAAAACATTGAAATAGATCAGCTTAAATTTAACATATTTATTATTCTAACATTTTCAATCATTATTTAGAAGAAAACTTGGTAATTTTTTTTCAAAATTTCAATGCTATTTTAGAATTAACTTATGAAATATCACTCTGAATGCCATTTATTTAAATTTTCAACAATTTTGAAACCCCTCATCTATTTGTAAATAGGTTTAGAAATATTCATTCGTCAGCAAACCACTTATAATAAAACCTAATACCCAAACCCTCGTCTTCCAATCTCAACTACCTCTTCCGTTCACGTCACCCGATCCAAACAATAGCCAATTTTCTCCATCATTTAGGTACACCTGTGTCATTACGAACCGAAACCAAAAAGAAACCGATCTACTAATATCAAAAATAACAACCGACCAGGTAAAGAAAAAGAAAAAAAACACCACGATTCTACATTTATTCTCAATTCATTAATTAACGTACAAAATAGTCGCCGTTTTATTACCTCATTTCCCTTTTCGGACTACCTACGTGGTAAATTTCACGAAGACAGTCGGCGAAACTCATTTAGGAAATGTCTGTCAAATTGAAACACAATTTCCAAACGAACGCTAATATCTTTAAACGACTGTAGCGGTAATTACCCGGCAATACCGTCTTGAGTCTTATAGCAATACTAGTAATTCGTCTGTCAAATATAAACAATTGTTATGGGTTTTAAACGTTTTATAAAAAGTTCATAGTTCAAACCTTTCCACAACCTGATAATTATATTGACGCGGGACACCAGTCTTCTATAATACTCGAACAAGTGTTCCAACGAGTACCATATTGAAGTGCTTTGAAAATAGTACTCGTCGTGGAGTATATTATAACATAAGGTACCTATATCTGTGATGTGGGCACGTGCTTCACGATACATGAGGAAAGAACAGCAATGTATATTGTTTTCTCAATCGTAAAAAGACCTCTTGGAATACGAAAGTATCCCATAAGTACACGATATTATACCATAGAACCCCCTAATAACGAATTTATTCGCTTAAACGTATGCAATGCTCGAATGCAACAGTAAAATATGGAAATGGAGATATCAAAATATTTATACGTTGGCAATATCACCAGCTAACATTTTAATTCACCCTAAATATCATCAACAGCTCGACTATTAACTCGTACCATGCAATTCTACCTACGAGAAATATCTCCATATCATGGTAATCTCAACATAGGCAACACATACGCTCCCGAATTCGACTTTATTACACCGAACTACGCTTCTCAACGTTTTAAATTTACCCACTACCGTTTATCTCTCCCCTTTTTCAAAATCCCGATTCATATCGCCAATGCGACACTACCATCATTTTTTTTTATCGAGAATTGAAGAAAAACCGTTTCGCGAAAAATGCTAATATCAAAGACAATCCGTCGTCGGAGCAGATTGAATTTTTTATTCAAATGGATCAGAAGGCAAACAGGGGCAAAAAATGATTTCACATTTGCATTCCCCCTTTGCTTCTTTTTTTTCCTTCATTGATATTTTATCTGTTTAGATTAATAGTTTTAGATAAGATTTTGTAGAGTGAGCGACGTTAAATTTCTTAATGTTTTGTGCTGCGTTAAATGCATCAGTTTACTTTGTATAAATGCATTCAGCACTATGCAAGTGTGAAAGTGTTACGTGAAATAGGAGACAGGAAAATCTGAATTGATGAGGTTTCATGGTGAAGAATAATGTGATTTTTCGAGATGGTAAAACGGTTGCATAAAGACTACAGAGAGCGAGGTTGAGCATCGTGTCGAAATTCAAACGAACGAAGATTCGTAGATGGTTCAAATTTCAGATCTTCAAAAAAAAGGAATTAAAATTTTTTGATAGATTTTTGCTACCTTGGAAAATTTTATTTTGAATTTTAGGGATTTCGGGGAAAATTTCATGGCAATTTCTAAAGTTTCTTCGATCAGATCATAATTTCAAGTCCAAACTTCAAAGTCAGAACCTTTGCTAAGAGAAGGGCAGAGAAAAATCACTTTTCCTCTGAGTATCTCGACTTCTCGACCCTTCATGCTTCAGGCTGGCTTCCAAAATACTTTTTTTCAGAAAAGTTACTGCCTGTATGATGTCCACTAGATCAAGAAAATAATGCCATTTCAATACAATTTTTTTACGTCCAAATTTGCCAAAAAAGAAGACTCCCCCGCCCCCATCTGCATAAATACTTGTTTTGTAGGAAACTTCAAGCGTTTTTTTTTTAGAAATTTCATTCTGATGAGATATTAGGTACTTCTAGAAACTCTCTGCTTTGAATCAATGAAAATTCACAGAAGGAATATCTAAAATTAAATCCTGAAAAATGGATGAATATTTCATTACCAATTAGTGAAAAACTATACCTACTGATCTAATTAGTGAATTTTAATTTTTGAATCAACAATTTTATGCATAAATGCTAAAATGAATCATAAAAATTTAAAACATTCAAAGGGTTTAACAAATTTTTGAAATCAATCAGGCAGGATTTAGGCAGGATTTTCGCAGGACCTTTCAAAACGAATTTTTCAGAACTTTTTCATTGAGTTTTGGAAAAACATTATCCTCTTCACTAGTCTCCAACATTGTTTTAACCCATAAATTCCAATTGTTTTCCGACTGATCTCTGCCTCTATACTCTCTTCAGTGATGGAAAACTGAAATATCAGTTCCAGTTTCAGTTTCAGCTCTCAAAATTTTCTAGTTTCACTGAAATTCATCGCAGTATCAATTCCAATTTTCAGTTTTCAGTTCTCATCATTTTAGTTCCAATTTTAGTTCCAGTTTCAGTTCCAATTTTCACGTTTAGTTCCAGTTTTTTACAGTTTTCAGTTTAAGGTTTCCATCATTGACTCTCTCGTCAATTTTATAAATCGGAGAAATTATTGAAAATCACAGGAAAACAGTCAGGATTGCAGCCCAGGGATAAATCAGAGAAAAAAATTTCTTGAAAACAAACAGTGAAAAAATTGCCGAAAAATCAATGAAAATTCGCTGAAAAGGCGGTAAAATATCTATAAAATTACCAGAAAAATCAGCACAAACCCACAAAAAAATGAAAGAATTTTTCCGATTTTTCCTGTGCTGCAATTTTGACTTTTTCTCAGCGACTTTTCAAATTTGGCTCCAGAAACGATTTTTTTTTGAAAATATCATTTTTTTTTGGGGGGGGGGAATTATTTAACACGATCAAAATGAAGATAAATGTTCAAAAAAGAGAGATTTCAAACATGAAAATGTAGATGTAGGCATTAAGGATAAATTTCTCAGAGTTCCAACTTCCAAATGTCAGATAGAAAAATAATTTTGCTTGATCGAAGGCAGAGCAAATTGTTTGAATATCTAATTTTCAATGAAGTTAAAGAATTTGACCTTGTATTACATCAATTTTATTCAGTACGTCTCTCCAAGTGATGTTTGCTGGGAAATCAAATTTTTTTCAAAAGGTAGTCAAACGTGAAGTCAATTGTTGTTCTAATTTCACCCAAAATAATCAAAATTGGGAGATTTTGGCTGGAAAAGTAGAATATGTCATGATTCAAAATGTTTTGAAGAAAAAAAAATTGCCGAAATTTACATCAAAATTCTGTTCATTTTCTTATTTTGTTTGCCAGTAAACGTTCTGCGTCCAAAGTTTTTGCCACGTTGAAAAAAAAAATTTAATTCAAAATATTTTTAAACTGTTGACAAAACCACCACAGGCGATCTTGTGCCATTGACCAATCACACATTTTTCTTCACAATCCACATTCAAACCAGGCTACTTACAAATACCAATAGAAATTTCACACATCTCATTGACTTCTCCGGCCATCAACATCACGCCAACCACAAAGAAAAACATCACCAAGGCCATGCAAAAAATAAAAATATAACACTCGACCAATCACCAACAATACCTCCGAAGCTCGTATTTCTCACCTATACCCATAGTAACCATAGAAACGACTTTTCAGTCAATTTGTTGAGAAATAAACAAACACGCAACAAACCTTTATACTTCAGGTACGACTCACCACTCAGCAGATTTTTATTACCGTATCCATGGCCAGAGGGACACCTCACAAACGAGTGTAGCCATAATTGACCAAAACATCACACAGGCTGGAAAATACCATCAACGGTATTCGAAATCATCGACTTGGACAAAAAATCGACCCTTCCTTCATCCAGACACACTTACATCACATCAGAGAGTAGAATTTCAGAACAATTCTTTGGCTGTGTTTGGTCTTACACATAATATAGATAAAGGGTCCATAATTTAGACACGGTTAGCCCCCGAAATAATATTACAAGAAGGAGTGACAGTACAAACAACCCATCTGCACGGCCAGAAAACTAGTGAGAGATCGCCGTGCCGCCAATGTTCTATGATTTATCTGCTTGCGTATACAGTATTCTTGTTCAGTCGAGTGGAATGGCAAATCCACCGAAGGGTTCCCCCATACAAGGCTATGGGCTTTTCTATGTATCTATGTTGCATATTGCTAGCTCGCACGCCTTTTGCTACTGCTGCATATTCTAGATTTACAATATTCGAATACGTGTGCGTAAGTACTATAAAGTCTATTATTATTGTTATTATTACCATTTTCTTCTTCCGACTAAACGAATTTCCAAGCACAGTAATATTTCACAAGTGCCATTCTATGCTATACATACGACTAACTTGTATAAATATAGAAATACGCAGGCCTATAGATATTTTATCGCGTTAAACTTGATGTCTGGTGATTTTTTTCTGCCGTGAGCAGCTGAGAGCCCTCGAGGACTGTTGGAATTATTGATTTATCAACGGAGACCAGAAATTACAGGGAACGTAAAGAAGATCTCCTTAGAAATACTTTAGATTGACCATTTTTTTTAGAAAAGTAGGCCGAAATGTATTGGAAAATTGCAATAACGTGCTCATCAAAAGATGAAAAATTGGATCCTCCTTCTCTCACCCCCTCCTTAAAAAATATGTTTAGATATGATAAACGCAAGAAGGAAATCAATATTCAATAAGAAAAATCTTGTTGAACACGAATATGAAATTGGTTCTTTCATTTGGTCATTTCTTTTCGTAAAATCTAATCAGCTAAAACGCTCAAAATTTGAAAAATCTGCTAAAATTAAATTTTTGTACTTTTTTTTTTTACAATTTTCAGCCATCAGTTAAAAGGAATGAGAAAAACCGAATACACAGCAAAGTTCTGTACATAAAAAAACGAATTTTTTGGAAATTTTTCCATATGACATTTTTATATGATTGAAAACTTCAAACTTCAAAGTAGCCGAAAAAACATAATGAATTGTTGAAAAAATTATCATAAACACACCTCTACGAGATGTAACTTTGTGCCAAAGAACAGTGTATTTCCTTCACTGCCTTTGAAATTAAAAACTCTTGAAAATAATGCAATAAAAGGAAAAAGAGCTATAACTCCAAAAGGGAGAAGAAGAGGCCCAAAATTTGTGAAAAATTTCTTCTAGTCAGCATACTTATGCCACTTGAGATGTTTAGAAGCAAAAAAACACCAATAAAGGGCAAAAATCACATCTTTTTTACTTTATGGCAATACCATTTTCTGAAAATTCCATTAAAAAATTATTCGAAATCCAAACATGAGAAAATCATTAAAATTGCCCAAAGCCTTATGGGTATCATAAAAACCATTCATAATTTTATTGAAATCATTAAAAATTACCAAAAAAATTATTATTATTGATAAAAGATTACAAAAAATATCAAAGTATTTTCAGGAGACGGATGATACAGGTATAGAACTGAGCAAAAAAAGAAAGTATTAAAAAATTAGAAAATTTTTGGAATTTGTAATAATCAATATTGAACAAATCAGCCAGATTTGATAAAATTCTGCCTTTTTAAAATCAGCAAAATAAGACCATTAATCAGCGATTCATCTTTAATCTTTCCGAAATTTACCGAATTTCTTTCACACATTGGAAATTGACTGAAAATTCAGCAATTTTTGACTGAATAATTAAGGGGAAATCTTTAGAACAGAAAGACAGAATTTTCGTCAAATTTCAATGGGTAATTTATATTTTGTGTACTCGTATTTATGTAAATACTTATTAAAATAAAGGAGAACAATTTTTTTTTTTGAAAAATCATACTTGGGAAGAAAAAATTTCTTATGATGAGTAATCTTATCTCTTATTCTGAATCAGTGAAAAGTCACTGATGAACAGACAGAATTTCAGCACAAGAAAATTCAGCAAAATTCACTGAAATTTTCACTGATTTTTGAAAGAGTTTCACTGATTTTTCAGCTAAAATCATTAATTTTACCGACTTTTCAGTAAATTTTCACCGATTTTCTAGGAATTTTCTCGCAGATTTGTTTTCAGTGAAAATTCTATCACTGATTTGTTTTCAGTGAATTTTTTTTACAAATTTGTTTTCAGTAAAAAAATTTCACTGATTTTCTCCAGATCTGAAATTTTCCACGGTGAGTAGTGCTTTTACTGATTTTCAATAATGTTCACTGATTTACAAATAAGAGAGTAGAGCACCCTTCTCTTCTAAATCTGAATCAGTCAAAAAACTGAAAATTGACTGATTAAACAGCGAAAAGTGTGCAACTGTAATCAGTGAAAAATTACTGATTCAATTAGTGAATTTTCATTTTTGAATCAGTAATCTTTTTCAACTACTAAATGGAATCAGCAAAAATTTCAAATTATCAATTCAATAATTACTGATTCAATCAGTGATTAATTATGATGCAATTTCAGTAAACTGAAATTTTTAGTGATTCATTTCAGTAGTTAAAAAAATTACTGATTGAAAATTCACTGATTAAATCAGTAAAATTTTCACTGATTTCTACAGTTGCACATTTTTGGCTTTTTAATCAGTCAACTTTAACTGATTCAAATACAGAGATTTCTTCATTACTCCAATGATCTAAAATTTTTGGTGAAAAAATTAAATTGAATGAATTTTATCATTTTTCAAGTTTTTTTTTTCAATTAGGAGAAACTTTTCAAAAAAAGGACTCGATGGAAATTGACACAGATAGAGATGAGGTTCCTAAAAAGAGACTCAAGACTCACTATAGATCCTTGTTTCTTGAATTCAAAATAAGTCTAATCCATGCAACGCGTTCTGCTTGTAGTACATAATTATCCACGAAACAGTTTTCTTGTAAAAATGGTATAGGTAGGTCGTCATTTGAAAAACGCAATTCTCTAGATCAAAACCCTCCCACGTTCTCGAAAACTTTCAAAAATCATCTCAATTTCTGCATTCTACTCTTACGGAAAAACATTACTCGACAACTCTCTCGACTAGTTGACTACAAACTGATATCGGTGGAACTATTTCTAGTCGAGGGAAAACCAGACAGACTTAGCAAATTCAAATATTCACAATATCCCCTTCCCTCCTCCCATGGCCTTTAATTTTTCCAAAATTCCCTCGTTTGAAGTCGCACCATCATCAAGATTAATCAGTAAAATTATAAATTTAAACATGTATATGTTTACAGCTTTGCGGCTGGGACATGGAAAATATGTAGATTGGAAGTGCAGCAAGGCAAGCATCAGCCATAGCACATACACGCTAACGCCATGTCTCGACCATACACATCGGAGCACAAAAGCAAACGCGCTACGCGAATATTAATTTGGTCGTGCAGTCCTTTTAACGCGTACAAATTGATGTAATTGCGTTTGCATTAATTTTCAATGCAAACGCGCGCGTACCGAAGAGAGAACGATGCAAACCGTACCGACGAATTTACAAGCGGCGAATACCGTATCAAGCCGGCGCTGCGTATACAACACACACGAAAACCAAAGACTACTGGAAACCTCGCCATCCACCGCCACCCGTATCCCACACAAGGCAAATACGTTTTGTCAGCTACGGGAGGTCCCAATCTCAATTTGTAGCCTCTTTTCCCATCAAGCTCTCTCTCTTTCCTTCACTCTGCGCGCATTTATGTATGTTTGCAATTGTTAATTGCGCTTCGCACATCTATGGTGCGGTCATTAATATGGTGCCCGTGTATATCCAACCACCGCCCGAAGTGCAATTCATCGACTTCCTGCCGATTTTCCGCTCTTTTGTACCCTTTTCATTTATACACACGTACACGTTACTCTTATGTATACGAATCGAATACCATTTCCACATACGCCATCGGGCGAGAGTTTCGTCGTATTTCGCAGGAAAACGCGCCGTGCCACGTCGTGGCCACACTGCGCTGATGCATTTTATACGCGACGTGTACTGCGAATGCGAAATTCGTTTGTTCTCTAATTACCTCTTATTGACCTTCGTTGATTCGCCAAACGTATAGGTAAATTGAAATACCTACTTTCGTAATTCAATTTGGACCTCGGGTTGGCGTAAATGGAGAAAATAACACGATGCATGCGACTGCTGCGCCAATTCGTATAACTTTTCCGGTGCCATCACCCTAAGAATGAGTGGCAATGAAGGGAACGCGGTGTTTTTAATGACAGATATTCTCTTCCATTGATGTTTTCAAGCCAATCATAAGATCTAACGTAAGCACCATTCCATGGTTTTCATGAAAGGCGCACCCCAGGGGGGAGGGGAGCTCAGGGGGCTGGAGCCCCCCTTGAACCCGGAAAAAATAATTTTTTGCTTCAAAAATGAGAAAAAAGTCATTTTTTGCTCTTCAAAGTATACTTTTTCGAAAAATTTTCGCCCTCGCTGTCGCTTTGCTCGGGCAGTACTTTAATACTTTTATTTCAAAACTTGACAATTTTTGATTGATTTTTCAGTTAAAAATCACCAAATTCTCAATAAATTCTCAGTTTGTCAGAAAAAATTTATGATTTTTGATTGAAATATCAGTGAAAAATGACTCAGTTTGAAATTTGACCCCTCCCCGTTTTTTCTCAAATTCTCAGCCCCTCCCTTAATTAATTTCTGGGTGCGCCTATGGCATCAGAGATTCTTTTTTGAAACGAATCAATGTAAATACCGGGTGCTCGATTAATTCTGGACTCCCCCTGTACTTTTTGTGGTAGAAATCGTGAGTTGGCAATACTTTGTATTTGTCTATTAAACAAAGTATTACCAACTTACGATTTTTAACACCAAAAAGTGCAGGGGGAGTCCAAAATTGCATTTAGAGAAGAAATATTGCAACTCTGCAATGATGTCAAAATATCCTCAGGTTAAGTAATGGACACTATTAAATTGAAGAATTCAACCAACGACAAGAATCGATAAAAAAAATTGTGGCAGAGGACAAGAAATGATGGTTGGAGGCAGTAGCATTGGGAAGTGGAAATTACAGACCCCTCCCCCCTGGCGAACTGCCGAGTATAATTTGCATTATTCCAAAAATTACATCGGACAGGAATTCTCAAAGTATTAGAATAAGAAAAAATGTAGTTTTTTTGGGCATTCAACATCATATTTTTTTAACCGGTGGTGATCTTGTTTTCAAACACAAAAATAGGCAAAACCAAAAAAAAAAAACAGTAAACACAGATACAGTATTTAAAAAAAAAAAAAAAAACTCGAAGTGGAATTTGAAATATGGGACTTGAAACTCGTTGAAAAGTCTAGGCCGTTTTTAAAGTTCTGACTTCTGAGTCTTTTTCTATATCGTCCCTCTAAAGCTAAAAAGGTCGTAACTCCAAAACTTTACTTTTTACAGGAGAGAGAAAAAACTGTATTACTTGAAAATTTTTAATTTCGTAAAAGAAGTGTTGATTTTACCTACTATGCTTTTTAAGTGTTGAGAATGCATTTTCAACTATTATTTTTTTCAAAATACCCATGTTTAATTATTATAGTGGAGTTACGACCTTTTACACTTGCAAGTTAAAAATCCGTATTTCGAAACAAAATAATTTGAAAATTATTTTAAACACTGCAAAAGCATATTAAAATCATCACACGTTTCCCAAAATTCAAAAATCCCAAGTAACACAGTTTTTTATCACTTTTGTAAAAAGGCAAATTTTCTATTCATGACCTGTTTGCATTTTTTGTGTAGTTACGCCCAAAAAGTTTCAAAATTTTCAGAATATGGAGTTACGCCAAAACATAATATATTTTTTCTAATTTTAAGGATTTGTTTGATATTTAAGCTGAAATTTTGTTATTACTAGGTGGAGGACGTCCCATTGTTGCCATTTCAGCAAAAAAACAAAAATTCCTAAATTTCAAAAAAAAAATCCAGAACTTCACTATGCTTGACAAAAAAAAATACACCCACATCTTCAAACCATCAATCTTACCATCCGATAACCTTCGCGCAAATTCGCCACGAATCAAAATTTAATGTAATCAGAGCTGATATCTAGTGGTTATTTGCGAAAGTTCGAGTTAAACTTTCACGTTATAACGACGGTATCCAGCATACTACATTTTTAATCATACTTCAAAGGCTGCTTGGACCGATACCAAGCAAACGTAAAGCTCGGATGCTCGCCCCAGCCTTCTTATTCAAACTACAGAAATTCGCTTTCATATCGGCACAGCGCAGTCATCAAGTTCAAAACCTTCAATGAAAGAGAAAAAAAGAATAGCCGTCATCTGTACTATATGCCATAAAAACAGGAGTGAGAGAAAGCTTACACGTTAATTTCATTCGGAAACGACATAAAACGCAGCTGAAAGGTGGAAAAAATATTATAACGTTTGGCAATTTATAATCTAAAAGTTGGGATACGATATACGCGGACACCATGTCCCGCGGGGGAGAACCACGCTTGTAAATGATTTCGAGTTCGTATAAGGTTGCGGCGCGGCTCAAGCTACGTAACAGAACAGTAGCGCAAGATGAAGTGGCGGAAAGTTCAGGGGATCCGCTATTTCCTCCGCACAAAAGGCTATTACTGTTATGTTAACAGCAGTTTGTAACACGCAATTAACTATCAACTATATTAGAAAGGGTTTGAAACGCGTAAAGGGTGAGATCGTGGCCGCCATTTTAACTATCCGGTGTCAGAACAAACTGACAAAATGTAATTAAGTGTCGGTGTAGAATTGGGCGCTATGCTACTTCAGTTTCACTGTGCGCGATATTCCATATAAATACGGCGTATTATTATACTTAGGTATGTATATGGATGATGGGAAACGCGACAGAATCTGGGACGCGAAAACACTCGTATATCTACTTCTCCACGATGACTTTAATAATTCATTCGTATTCTGCGATTTTTCCCCATAACGGAATATGCCACTATATATATGCAAATGGACACTTGAAAGTTTTTTTGTAGCAAGGAATGGATAGGTACATTAAATATTGTACAAAGTCCAGAATGCTGCTGAGTGAAACTTTCCACCGACAGAACTGCGCCGAGGTATACGAATGTTTAAAAGTATGTTCTAATTCCGGTTCACTATTCGCGGAAATTTTTTCAATTTCCGTCAACTTATGCATAGCTATAAAAGCGTAATATGTATATCTTGGATGAAATTGGGAAAACTCACCATGGCCAGCAACTGCATTTGACGCATACTCCGAAAAGATTGGTGTTCGAGTATATCGTGCGTGATGTCCATTTCTTTTATTCAAAAATAGAAGGTATAACCTGAAATAAAGAAAAAATTCATTAGTCCACAGAAATTATTTATTTTTAAAATGAATTTTTACTTAATTCGCGATGACCGTAGAGACGAAAATCAACAACTCATGCTTTCAAGAATTCCATATTTAGGGATCAACTCATCAGAAACAAAACAAATTTGACGTCATAGGAAGGCAGAAAGGAAGATGGGTTCAAAGAGAGCAGGAGGCTAATATCAAAAAAATTCAACTCGAAGATGACATCTGGTTGTGTTTTTGGGGGGGGGGGGAGGAAGGAGAATAGTTCAATGAAGTCCTGAGCATTTTTGATAACTGCTTACTACTGAATTATTCAACTTTTCATCAACATATGAGATATGACGTAGGTAGTAGGCACCCAAAAAAATTGTAAAAACAAAATGGACTTGATGATACTTCTCAATTTTGAGTCTCATCTCACAATTTTCCATCTTCTCCATTCCCTCCTCCCACATTTATTTGAACTGAAATCCAGTAATGGAAGATTGAAATGATATCATTTCCAGTTCCAATTCCAGTTCTCAAATTTTTTTAGCTCCAGTTCCAAATATCAGTTTTAATTTTTTTTTTTAATTTTGAGGAGTAGGTACACATATTTCTCCACATGATCCTTAGACTAACTCAGTTGAACGTGTAATGCGATAACTGCGGAAATCTCTTCTTTTATACATTCTGAATAACCCAGCAGGCAATCTTGCCCATAAAGGTTGGGCATTAGGAATTGCTGCCGATATTATTGCTAATTTGAATTTGTTAACAAAATTTGCGAGATTTTCGCCAAATGATATCTTCCAAATCTCGCTGACAAATTCTACATTCAAAACTTCAGAGCCGAATGCAGGGCTTCAATAAAACACTTTCTTTTTTTCAATTTCAATGCTGCTTATCAATCTTAAAATTTTATTATCGATTTTATTTAATGGAAAACCCTTTGAACGCTTCAAATTTCAAACTGATACCACAAGTCTTTTTAAATTGTTCATCTTATGCATAATTTCCAAAAAAAATCATGCATGTAAAATTGAACGAGGAAAACTGCATAGAAACTTACAAAATATTAATGGAAAAATAATCCAAGTTTGAACCAAATTTACTTACACCTGTAGTGCAATGCCGCATTATGCATCAAAAACAGCCAAAAATTCGCGCTTCGCATTGCAACAGTCGTTCGATAAAACATACCTCTCCACTTCACCCTTTTCATATCCAAAAAATAACCCCCACCGCAGTCAAACCTCCATCCATGGTCCTCAGTCGGTCGGTCGGTTGGCCGAAATACGCGAAAATGAAAATTTCAAACGCAAAAAGAGATCTCGTTAAAAGGAGCAAAAGTATAACCCAGACAACAGCAGGAGCGCGGTGGTGCAGACAGCGCAGCGCGACGCAGAGAAAAGCTTCAAACCGCGTGACTGTGGCGTGTTGCGGTGCTGCGGTGCAAACGGTGAATTATTATATGCGGCTACGCGAGAGGCGGCAGAAAGCGTCACATTATGACAAGCTTAATTTAGGCTATCCGTAGGAAACCTGGTGTACTTTACAATAACCTAATAACGAGCAACGAATAGAAAATGTCCGAAAAGCAACTCTAAAAAAAGTATTCAGAGCGAATGAAAAACTATAGGGATTTGGTAATGGAGCAGCATCTGAAGCTCCTTTGTTTCTCCCGACAACAGGAGTATTGAGAAACCTGAATTCTTGAGGATATTCCCCAATTTTTTGGTCGGGGGGAGGGAAAGGATAAACGTCTTCTTTCAGACATCATAATGTATCTTTGAAATTACGCCCCCCCCCCTCACAGCCCGCCAATGAATCTCTAAAATTACCTTTCCTCACCAAAATTTTTCAACAAGCATGTAGTATTAGGTAATTCTTCAAATTATTCGAGGGAACAATGCAATAACAAGCGCCCTTATTTTTACAGATTTTTCTCCCTATACTCCTCCCCTCATACTCGAAAAAAGCCTTTGAAATGCCACTAATTTTGGTTCAACAGATTATCCTTTTTTTAAAAAAAAAATAATTTCAGGCCCAAGGATGGGAGCAATAGATTTCAAAAAAATAGAGGAGTGATTCCTTGAAAGCTTCGGAAATACCTACTTCGATACCCCTACTCGTGTCAAACTGTCAATGCAATCACTCAAAATTTAATTTCAATGTACCTGAATTAAAAAATTACTACCAATTATTTGACCAATTGAACATGATTCTCAAATGCTCAAACTGAACTTTTATAAGTCTTAGGTCTTAGGTATTTGGCATGAAAAATTGAAGAATTTAGATACCTACATTTGAGCTGAATTCTCAAACAAGAAGAATCTAGATATAGATTTGAGAAAAATATTTAAAAAATTATGTAGCTGAGAAATATTATACTTCGAGATGAAGTTAGGAAGTTACCTATCGATCTCGTTAGGAAAATTTAATTTTTTGCTCTTGTTGGCCTTTAAATTAAATATAGAACAATTAGTTCGTCCATTAAAGCAGCCACTAATATCTTCTCAGTTCTCATAGTATGGTATGAAAACAGAAGAAATTTAGTAAAATTTGAGTACTTCCCTAAAAAAAAAATAAAGAAAATTTATTCATAATGAAAAACGAAATCTTTTTTCCCAAATTTTCAGTGCTTTGATACTGTAGGTATTTAGAGCCAGACCAAATGGAGGGAGACATCAAAGATTTGTTTCATTACACGGGGTGGGTCCATAAAAACCTTTTAGATATATGTCTGCAAGTAATTTCGAGATAAATGAGTTTGAAAAGCTGATTTTCATCACAAAATAAAGTTATATTTGAAAATTTTTCATCAATTAATTTTTTCATGGCTTGCCTACAGAAAAGTCTATAAGTAGACGAATTAAGCATCCTATGAATAAAGTACCTCTACCAAAATTGTAGAGAATAATTGTCTTCCTGCTTAGAATGGTCGAAATTTTTCTACGGGAGTCAATTTTTTCGTGATATTTTCGAGCAAAGTTGAAAACAGGATCCTGCGAATTTCATTTTGTACTTCGCCTGAAGAGATTGACTCCTAAAAAAAAATTGAACCACTCCAAGCAGAATGGAATTTTAACTCTCTATAGATACAACACCGGTCGATTTTTTTTTCGTGTAGTAAACTTAATTCGCCTAGAAATTTCAGTCACCTGTAAGGCCAGTCATAAAAAAATGAATTGAAATTTGAAAAAATTGAAAATAAATTGAAAAAAACACCTCACCGGAAAATACGTCTTCATGCCTGATCTCACTCATGTAAATTACCCTAATTCGGCATATTTTTAAATTTTGTGATAAAAAATCAACTCTTGAAAAGCATTTCTCTCAAAGTTATTAGCCAGCGAAAAAAGAAAATTTTTTCTACGGACCACCCTGTATCTACCATTGCCGGATCCGAAAGGGGGGTTCTGCATTTCGCTTTTGCTAAAGTCCAGCAAAGCGTAACACAGAACAGGCAAGAGAAAGAGACCAATACCGAAATAAAAATTTATTACCCTCTCGGTACACCGACTTCCTTCATCGACATATTCAACCGCGAAAAGTATATACCAGGACGTTTGAATGGGTGGGGTTTGAAGCCAGGCCCTCTTCGTCTGTTTCTTTTAAAAACCGGATATGGAGGACCGTTGTGGAGGGAGTGCAAAAAAAGATTTTTAGTTCGCCGGTTGGCCACAAAGCAAGCGGGTGGCCGCCGACACGACCGCCGAGAAGAAGGGGAACGCATCCGTCTTTGTCGCGCTCACCCACATTCGGGGAAAAAACTACCCGCAATCTAACGCAGCGTCAAGGGCGGTGCAGGGAGGCGAAAGAATAGTAGATATGAAAAAAGGGGGAAGGGCTGTTATTGGGAAAAAAGCAGAGAAATTTCTGTCGTTTGCTTTGAACGACAGTATCGTCCGCGTGTACGATAACGAATCATCGTTTTAAAACTGCGGATAGCTACCTTTTTTTTTCTCTACTCCACATTCATTCGCATGTATTCTTATGCTGCTGCATACACCTTTTTTTTGCCCGTCTTCGCGTGGTTTTTACAAGTCGTGTACGTTGTCGATTAATTATCACAGACGTATGGTTATTAATTACGAAAATTATCGTTTTTAAATGCAGTGCTGCTTTTTTACAATACATGTGTTAATTTAATTCAGCGAGTGCTATCTGCCAACAAAAACTTGATATAAAATTTCGCGCGCCGAGTTCGAACCCACTTTTTTTTCATTAATTTAGTTTTTTTTTTTATTCGATTTAATTGAATGCGATGATAATATTTCCATGTGTGTAAATGCGCCGGTAATCACCACCCCCTCTGACGCGATCAAATTTCATTTTGATATGGTGTGGAGGCAAGAGTGCACCCTGATGCCTCCCTCATCCGAAGACCAATTTAATAACGAACTCTACACCAGATCATTGGAGTTATTGCAACAATACCACGGAAAATTGGTAACCACCGCGTGCCCCGTAATTTTGTGCTCTGCTCTGCCCACTCACCATCGTTCCAACAAATCCTTAAGGAATCCGTTTAAAGTTATCGTTTTGGACGACGTCGCCGACGGTACGCTGGTTACCGTTAGGGCCGGCAACGACGAAAATTGTTGCGCCGAAATTAAGAACTATACGGCTGTTATCAAGGATCAAGTGGCGGTTTTCAATGATATCAGATTTATTGGCAGGAGCGGAAGAGGTAGGTTTTTGCCTATAGGTACTTAAAGTTCGAACTTTTGTTTTTTGGAGGGGTTGACATTTTCATTATTTGTGGGTGTTTCGTTCGTTTATACTTTTACGTGCACTGATATGATTAGATTTGTGTTGTGAAACTTGGAATTTGGTGCTCGATTTCAAGTGCCCTTGATTAATCTGAGTTTAGTAAATTTTTAAAGACCGATTTCAGATGAAAAAAAAATCATCTCCATATTACAGATGCTTGAAAATTTATAATCTACATTTTAAAAATTCGGCAACGATATAAATCGATCTGAAGTAGTAGGTAGATATAGAAGGAGAAACCAAGCAAAAATTGTTCATAACGTCAATTATTCTCAGATTTGAACTACATAATTGAAAAAAATTTACGAATAAATTATACAAAAATTCATATTTTTCAGTTTAATTTTTGAATTTGACATCAGAATTTATGACGATTTTACCCAAAAACCGGTTGTGAAAAAAATATTCAAGTTGAATAATTCAGTTGCCTATAAAAATTTGCAATTTGTGTCTCATACTTAGGTCGTCAGCTTTCTGGAAATTTTCAAGGAATTATCAAAAAAGTTCAAGACTTTACTTACGCGTACATTAAATTATTACAAAAAAAATATGGATTTCTTGACAATTTCAAAAAACTCATCAAAAAATGCTTAGTTTTATTAAAAACTTGGTTTAAAAATTGTTTATTTCAAAATTTAAAAAACAAACATGATTTAAAATGCATCATCAAATGTTTTATTAAAAATGCAATAATATTCAAGGAACAGCTTCCGAATTTTTTTGTGTTAGTTGGCAGATGATTAAATCAGTATTCAACTCTCCCTTCTCCTACTCCTCTTACCCCATTATAAAAAAAAAATGGAATAAAATTTTTTCAAAAATTCACTTATGACGGTTGAGTGCAAATAATATTATTTTCGCTAAAAGAATGAGCGGAAACGAAACATTTCATTCGAAATTTCTGCTGAACATGGAATTAACATGAAAACTCAAAAAATTAGAAAGAAAATTCAATGAGAACTCGAAACCATTGATTTCAATTTTGAATGCCTAAAAGAAACTTATTAGGTACATGATTCAAAAGAAACTTATTAGGTACATGATTCAATTAAATAAAATAAGTAGATATGTACTTCTATGTTTTTTTCCATAAAAATTATCTTTTTCAGCATCCACCAATATTTACTCACTTAATTTAACAAATATTTAACAATCAAGTCCATTGGATTTAAAAAATGAAAATCCTTGCAATTTTTTGGCCATTTTCATCGCTTTGAAATTTGCCCAAAAAAGAACCTTATATTGGCCTTTCAATCAAAAAATTCAAGGAAAGAGAAATACGTGAAAAATACTTGCTTTTTAAATTCGTGGTATTTTCAAGTTTTCTTGCTGCTAAAATGAAGTTCTCGCTTCGATTTCAACTGAAATTCAGGCTCCTTTTAAATATAAGAAGCATCAGGAGAAACTTTTGAAACTTTATTCAACTTTCTGGGGAGACAGAAAACCGAGAGAAAGAGAAAAATAACCAATATTTTTGTTTCGCCCTTTTCAAATAAGTACCTACTTTCCCCAATTTTATTAAAATCGAGCAGAGGAATGAAAAAAATTCAAGTTCTCGAAAAAAGTGGGTAGACTTTCTAAACCCAAGTTGAAAATTTGTGATTTTCAAATGCAAATCTATTTTCAAAACTTTGTTGCTTTGAAAAACGAAATCAAAATAAAAATAATTTAAAACATCATTTCCTGACTAGGTATAGTAAGCTTTCAGGGTTTTTCAAAAAGTAACAACCTCTGAAACAGTATTTTTCCTTCTTTAGAGTGCAGTTGATAAAAATCACGACTGACAAAAGTCATAAGAGAGTCATTATGTAGAAAAACGTTTGAAATTCAACAAAAATTTACGAAATTTTCATGCGGAATTCAAAGAATTTGAAAATTTTTTCACTTTTATATGCATCTCAACTTTTATTCTCTGTTATTTAACACTAAATTTTTTGAAAATCAACTAGACGTCAATTTATTAAATTCTTGCTAGATATAGGTAATTCGTTTTTCTCGATAAATATGGGGCAGATCGTTATGAAAGAATCTTAAAAATTCGAAAATTAAATCCAATAAACAGTTTGTTTTTGAATTCATCATTTTAAAATTGAAATCTCGTGAAGGGATCAAATATTCCGACATCAAGTTCTACAAATGTATCAATTGCTTACACTCTTTTCATTCTCCCTAAAGCAAATAACATGCAACCTTTTCCAAATTCGAACCATTTTTATCACTTCGAATAAACATTAGCCACCAATCACCCAATACCTTTTCCCTCAAATCCTCGAAACCAGTTTCCTACAACCTGCTTCAACTATCGATCACACCGAACCAAACCACAACCACACGTAGCTATAAAACCTCATATTCTCGAGAAATTAACGCTTCTCGCTATTAATTTTACAACTCAGACGCCGTTGCTAAATAAAACATTACAACCATTTAGGAAGAAAAAAGGCTACATCCCTTTTATACCTTAAACGATACCGATCATCGCATTATCATAACAAAAGGATAATCCTTTGAAAAGCAATCCATTTATCATTGACTTCCTGTATAATAAGGCTACACATGTACAGACTTAAATTGAGATTTCACTTCGAAAAAACCATTCGCAATCGTCTGTAAAAACAGCGTCATGTTCGATGACTTTTTCCTACACAGTATCTAAATAAGAGCAAAAAAAAACTCAATCTAGATCTCGACGCGACGTTTAAAGCGATTAGAAAACGAAACTTGAAAAATAACAAACAAACAAATCCAACGAACAAACAAAAAAAGAGAGAAGAAGTGACGTGACAAAAATTACAAAAGAACACCATTCTTCAACTTGAATATCGTAACCCCTGCTGATTTGTAAAGCATAAGAAGCAAAGAAGAGAAAAAAGGCAAAAAATCATGTAAAACGTTATGTTTACTGTTTCTTTCGTTTTTTCACTTTTATTCCAACAGAAGTGAAACGGTTTCGAGAATGTGTCTTCGTAGGTATATTATTTTGGTATTTACCTATATCAGAGATAACATTGTATTTTGAATAGTTTAGCATAGCAATGAAACCAGTTTCGAATAGCTACTTTATGGGCCTTAATTGGCAGAATATTATACATTCGTTCCATTATAATTCATGTCTATTGGCTTAAATATCAATTTAATAATTCGAGGCGAGGTCGGAATTTTTTTCGAATTATATTTTTAATATAAATGTGGATATTTTGCCTCATTTCGTATGCTCGCGATTAGGTAGATTGATTTTTTTCAAATTAGGTAGGTAGCCATGCATTAAATTTTGAAAAATTTCATCTAATGTTAGGAATTTTTCCTCTCCAATTTCTGAAAAATTGACCAATCTTTTTTATGGAGCTTCATTTAAAATTTAAATACGGAAAAAGGACTGGGTAGATAAGCAAGTCATATATGAAATTTCATAAAAGTTTAAAAAAAAAAACAGTGAAAAAATTCAATAAACTAAAATTACGAACATTAAAAAATTGATTTCACATATTTTTTGTTCTTTTTTTTTTTAACTTCATCTACTTATTGAGAACAAAAATTTGAAACTTCTAACACCTCAACAGAGATATGATACCAAATTTTAAGCAACTTTTCTCCTTCAAAATCAAATCTTGTACAAATTATTCAATTAAAAAATATCTCTTCCCACACGTTGAAATTTCCATACCCAGCACTGCATCCCAGGCCCGAATTTATGCACAACAATTACTAATCAAACTTCTGCTCGGCGGCGAGCCGCGAGCCGCGGCATTTTCACGCACAGAATACAACTAGATCCTCGGAACTTGTTTTTTATTACGGCTATAAAAACTATAAACGAGTTATTAAGCTAAGCTGAAACTAAAACTTGTTATAAAAGTTTTAAGTACCAATATTTTGCCCAGATTTCACCAAACTTCACATTGCTTCCTTACCAGCATCTTATTAATGGTTGTCCCACCGAAAGAGTTATATTCAATTATTCGGTTTTTAATGCTTTTAAAACATTTTGAATGCGGTAAATTTAATAAATAATACTGCGGTATCATTTTTACACCGTAATGCTGAGTGCATGGAAATTGGTAATTTTTTATATTGAATATGACAATGTAAACAGATAGCCAATTTTTAAAATATTTGAAGGTCTGGATTTGCAAGTTGACTGGCTGTAAAACTATACAAAAAAAATTGTTATCTCGATTTTTCAAATTTTCTTTAAAAAAAGAATGATGTATCAATGTTTGTAAATTGCAGAAAAGATCGTGTGAAACTTTTTAACATGTGAAACTTTTACGCTGAGAAATAGAAAAATCACAATTTTTTTTGAATACAAAGATGTTCCATACAAAAAGTTGGATTTTTTGGAGAAATCACATTGAAAAGGCAACAAATGGGCGTCTAGGTATTTTAAAAACATTTCACTAAAATTTTCAAAAATTTTTTGAGGATGGAAAATCAAAGTTTTAAGTTTTCTTATGCCAAGATTTTTTCAAAAAATTATATCGAACGAGCATAAAAATTTATTTGAAAAAATCACAAATCCTCAATTTTTTACAGATAAATTTAGATATAACATTATTAAATTTTTCAAATTTTTGAAAATAAAACTTCGCCCATACTTTTCATACTCAAGAAAAACTTTCATTCGAAAATTGCAATGAATTTTTCCTTAATCACAGAACAATACGAATTGAGAGAACTCTATTTTTCAACTGAAAATCTGGAAATACAGGCACCTAGGTATCCATGTTTATTCATAATTTTGATCATTCTTGTTTTCTTGACAATTTCTCAGTTCATGAAAACTTCTAAATATTCATAATTTGACCAATTTTGCTTTTCTTTTTTTTAAAACAAGTTTTCAATTCATCTGTGTTGACAGTGCTTAGCAATTTTTTAAAATTAAAAAAAAGATGAAACATCTGCATAGGCGCGCCCAGAAATTAATTAAGGGAGGGACTGAGAATTTGAGAAAAATAGGGGACAGGGGTTAAAATTCAAATTAGTTTTTTTTTTTTACTGAACTTTCATGGCAAAAATCAGAAATCGGTGATTTTTGACTAAAAATTAGTCAAAAATTAGCAAATTTTGAAATGAAAGGACCAAAATACTGCCCGAGCAAAGCGAAGGCGAAAATTTTTTGAAAAAAAAAAATACAACTTGAAAATCAAAAAAAATGAGGAAGTAGGTAGGTAGTTTGGTTGGAAAATTGAGCTTCAATAATCTAAAAATTTGGGTCGTTTCAGTTCAAACTGTACCAAAAAATCAACACTCATTTTAAAATTTTGAAAAAATGTTGTTCCGATAAGAAAATCCGCAGATGGCACTATACCCAAAATGGTAATTTTTTTTTTTCGAAAACGGCTTCACTTCAGAGTTTCTTTTGTTCTATTCCTTTTTGAACTGGGAGCCAAAAAAGTTTTTGGTAAGGAATTCAACTACAGTTGAATAGGAGAGAAAGAGTTTTTAAAAAAAAAACTGAAATTTGGCGAGCAATTTTCAAAATGATAGAATAGACAAAGTTTTCAAAAGTTGCAAAATTTTCAAAATTTTTGCAGCAATTTTCACTTTAGGTTGAATCCTTAATTAGCCAGCTCCGGTTTAACCCTGCAGGATTTGTTCTCATAAAAATTACAAATCAATTTTCCACTTCAAAATGTACCATATAAATTTTACAATGCTACCTATAATGCAGAAAATACAGGCAAATTGTTTAATCAATTTAAGAAAATTTGAAAAATCAGTAAAATCACCCTTCGACTTGGAAATTCAAATTATTTACAATCCAAAAAACGTTCGCAATTCAAAAAAAAAAAAAAAAACCTCCAGAACTCAATAACTTAGAAATATTCTCTTATCACATCCCAAAATAAACCCCACCTTTTCAAACATTAAAAAAATCCAAACAAACCTCAAAACTCATCAAAAAATACCATTCTGTTCCAGGAAAAACCTTCAGCCTCTCAATCATCGTTCACTCAACCCCGCTGCAAATGGGAACCTACAGCAAAGCAATCAAAGTTACCGTAGATGGACCAAGAGAACCAAGATCTAAAAACAGTAAGTATACATATTTTCCAATCACCCACATACCCCACCGAACAACCCCGGAAACGGATTTTTCACTCGAATCTCACTCATACACTCGATTAAAACGCTATGTCCGAATCAGTAAACCGAAACGGCTCATCATTCGATTAAAAAAATTACCGCATCGGCGCGTAAAAGCATTCGATTCACGGCGATTAATACACAGAAAAAAAAAACGATTTGGACGAGATACATTGCCGATGGAAAAAACTAAAAATCATTCCGTTGTTTGAAATCTTTTTTCAAATTCGCTATTTATTTCTCTCTTATGTGCAGTAGATAGGTACGTGCGGTAGCTATATATCGAAACGAGTCGAAAAATTACATACACTTTAAACGTGCGCGATTTTAACCTGCATACAAAGCAAAAGCCTATTTCACAAAGTACTCGGCACAGTAACTCTGACGCAAATACAAAATGATAGAGAGAGACTGCTGAGAGAGCGCGTGGAAAAAAAATGCTGAAAAAAAAAACGAAACATAAAAGCAGTAAATTCCGAAAAAATCAAACATTTGTCAAATACCCTTTCTATATACAAAAAATCCTTTTAAATTGGCAACAGAAGGTTTTTCGAATGCAAATTTTCTCCCATCGAGAGTACACTCTACACATATACGGTACCGTATGCCGGGGAAAGAAGAAAAGAGAGAAAAAATAATGCTTTTATCAAAACTCACCGAGCATGCAACTGTAAAGGCTGCGTAGAGTGGAGAAAAAGGACAGAGAGCCAGCTAATCAGTGGATTTAGTGGCACAGCGCAGCGTTACCCTTTCATATATATTTTTATCCGGTAATGTGATGTAAAGGGTAAAATTTTGATCCCTGCTGACGTACCGCGTACCTCAGCCAGCCTTTCAAGATAGTAATTAGAAAGGCACAAAAGCTAAAACCCCCCCCGGGCTCAAAGCGGTTACTAACGTGGTCTGCTACATCTATTCACCTATCGCATATAGGTACCTATATACCGGCGCCTGTGAAAAACCATTTCCTCCTCTTCCCTTCACCCCTTTCCCAGCCTCATACGATATACATATAGCTGTATAATATGGTCAAGCAGCATAGAATTTTCCTCTTCTTATCGTTTCTAACAATCGAGGCTTTCGCAGATTTCCAACTTTTTCCCCCTTATATGTGCTACCTTATACACAACGAAACCCTCTTTTTCGTCTACACCGCCGCCTCACCATCCAACTCTTTTTTTCTTTCTACACACATCCGTGATATTTAATTAGCTCGGTATTCGCACGCCGCCGGTCGCCGCGCCGGGCTGGGCGTTATTAAAAAACTTTTAAACTCCGGCAGGTCTCTTCGCCTCGCACCACCATCGGCCACCATCTTTTCCTAATTTATTCTACACACGTGAAAGGATGCGAAAATTTAAAAAAACCTGGATTATATTTTGCGGAAGTTGCGATGAAAAAAAAGTTTGTTAATTACGAATATGCGCGAAGGAAAACCGCAGGAGTTGGAGCCTTTTTTTCCCTCGCCGAGCTGCAAGTTTCAAACGGGGCGGTTTTTTTGCCTCTTCGTCGTCGTCGGGATGCGCTATGGCTGTTGTGGGTTTCATTTTTTATCATTCTCGCCTCGTGCGGTCAAGTTATTTATAGAGGTAGCCATTTTTACTGGGAATGTGCTAGGGGGAAATTTTCCGACTGTGGGAAATTTTTATAGGTTTTTGGATATTGACGTAAGTCGAAGGGTTCCTGGAATCCAATTCTCCAAAAAATATTTTCCCGGATGAAGAAATATGAATTGGTATTTGGAACGGTATATATCTCATCAAATGAGATTTTTACTGGCGAATATACGAAAAACTAATCCAAAAATTTTTTGATATTTTTTTTTCAATTTTCACCCAAATGGGGAGGGGGGGATTTGATTGAGAAAAATTTGAAGTCAGTGCTTGTTAAATCATATTAATTCATAACATAAGATCACAAATTTTGGATTATTTTTGAGAATTCGCTCCCTCAATAGACCTTTGCATAGGCACATCCAGAAATTAATTGAGGAAGGAACTGAGAATTTGAGAAAAAATAGGGAGAAGGGTCAAATTTCAAATTAGTCATTTTTCGCCAATCTTTCAGTCAAAAATCATTTATTTTTTCTATGACAAATTAGGAATCGATTAAGGAATCAGTGATTTTTGACTGAATGATCATAGCGAAAAATCATCAATTTTTTCTACATTTTTGTGATAAAATTTTTTTTCGAGTTTACGGAGGGGGCTTGAACCCTCTGAGTCCCCTGGACTTTTGAGAAGGGTGAAAGAAATTTTGAGGAATTTTTTTTACAGTCAAAGTAAGAATAACTTTTGAAAAATCTAACCGATATCGAAAGACTTGAAAGGAATTCGTACAAAATGATTCAAAGAAGGGGGAACAGACAGTGGCACAGTCGAGAGGGGTTTGGAGGTTCAGTCTCTTCCCTCTGAGGTCAAAATATTTTTAAAATTTTGCGCCAAAAAATGCATTTTTGGGCATTAAAAATCCAATTTTTTCATAGCCTCTTCCTGGCTCCGTTTGGACATGAACAAAAATACCCCCTTTACTTCCTCCCCCTAAAATCGTTCTGGTATTTCGAGTCTTCATAATATTCACTTTATACCCTTCCCCAAAAAAATTCCAACGCCTCTGCTCGGATTTGTTATCATTTTTGGTTTTCAAGGTCCAGAAAATGGAGGATTTAGCCACATTTTTTCAATGGCATAGGAGGCGCTGAAGGAAAAGTCACTATCCGGGGGAAAAATATTTTCTGAATGCATTGAGAAATACTTCTTCAATTTTTTTTCAAGTTCATCTTTTTAAACATTTCTTCCAACTCGAAAATTTTTTCATCAGTCATTAAATGTTTCCCCAATTTTTTTCAAATCGAACATTTTTTTGGTTAAAAATTTCTCATTTTTTTAAAATTTTGAATTTTCTAAAAAAAATTTAGTGTTACCTACGTTTCTCAAAATTTTTTGAAATTGATTTAAATTTTGAAGGTACTGTTTTTATATAGTGATCGGAAACTTTGTGAGAAAGAGATGAGGGAAGGCTGAATTCAAAATTTCTTACAAAATTAAAAAGATTTTGTCCCACTTCCCCTACATGAGAAATTCCATTTATGGCTATGCCACTGGGATTGGGCTTCTTTCGATCAAGGTGGGATTTTCAAAATTTCTTAAAAGAAACTCCAATTAATATTTTAAAAATTTCATTTTTTTTTCATTTTTGGGAAAGTGAATTCAAAAAACCGAACGAATATCAATTTTCAATACTGAAATTGAAAATTACCACCGGCAGGTGGTAATAAATTTTCCCTTTTGAAATCATCGGGAAAATTTTCTCACTCTTTTAGGCTCTACCTGTCTAAAAAAATAAAAACGTTTCAAAAATAATCCGCTTTAATTTCGTTGTAAAATTAACCTCGATCGATATTTCTAGGTCAAAAATATCTATTTTAGTACAAGAATACCTCCTCGTCTCTCGCTGCGCAACAATAAAACACTCGAGTCAATTACGTGGGCGATGCTCGGTTCTCTCTCACGACACGGATTTCCTTTCTTGGGTTAATTTTTCCAAGTGTTTTTCCATTATTTCTCGCGCACGACTACAAGAAAAATTTCACCAATTTCACGCAAACGGCCCGAAATACCTCCGCTCGAAATTCCTTTCGTTTTGTTGAAAACTGTTTTAAAATCATCACGCGATAAACATCGTGGCATTTGTTATCCACTCCAAAGTCATTTCTTCGCTTGCTCTTTTCATCGTTTTCAAACTCATCATATTAACAAACAAACGAATCTTATAATGCTATAATACAAACAAATTTATACGTACAAATAAACATCTCGTCGAAATCTGTAGATCGAAAATAGTCTTAGTCGGCGTAATCGTATCAATACTCGTTTGTCTACGTTCAAATATAATCATCACACTTGCCAAACTATTTCTTTCCGAGTACGTATAAACATCAAACAAACCTTAGTCTGCGTGCGTTTATTTTATAGCCATTTTCTATTTTTAACTTTCTGTAACTTTTTGACCAATGCCGTATGTTTACAAAAGGCGCCTAATATCGTTAAATGGTAATTAACCAATGGTAGAATCGCAGAGCTCGTGCCTTCTGTTATACAAGATGCCATAAAATTTCTTAATTCTTATTCGTTTGCTGTTGCTGGTACTGTTCGAAGTTTAAATTACGTTTAAGTTGAGTCGACGTATGGACTATGGACAGGGCCGTATTTACGCACAAGCTACAGAGGCACCAGCCTCGGGCGGCAAATTTTAGGGGGCGGCAGATTTTGAGGAGCAGGTTTTTTTTAATTTTCCTTAATTGTGATTTGAAAAAAAAAATGAAAAAATTTACTGTACCCACTGAAAAAGAATCTTTTTTGAACAAAACTTTATTTACATAGGGCATAGCATTAAAATATGAAAAAAATGTCTTTTTTCAACATTAAATTTCTAATTTTTCAAAGCTTCGCCCTCGCTTCGCTCGGGCATACTTAACTGAATCAAAATTCTATAATCTACTTGAAACATTGGTACGAAAGAAAATTCTCTGATATTCGAAGCCTCTATGCCCACTCTGTACCTAACCGAAAAAATGATTGAGAAAATTGATTTTTAATTCGTTTTTCGTTAAATTTTCTTTCAATGTAATTATCCGAATAAAGCAGGAAGTTACACATTTTTTGTGGGGGGGGGGGGCGGCAAATTTTATTCTGCCTCTGAGCGTCGTGAGGTTAAATCCGGCCCTGACTATGGAGTACGCAAAGCACGCACTAAGAGGGTGATCAGCGTCACGGCGATGATTTCAAAATGGAGATTTTTCATGCGGAGGGTAAACAAACGTTGTCGTTGCCAATCGAATCGAAAACTCCTGCTTTTATCGAATTTCCAACGCGTTTATGATTGATAAAAAAAATAGAATGGCGAGAAGGGGATTGCAAAAATGTGGGAAGTGATTTTTTTTTCTATTTTTTTTCCTTTCTTGTTTTTCAATTTTTTTTCTTCTCAAAAGATGCAAGTTGGGCAAAATGATTTCAAAATTGATGAGTTAATTAGGCATATTTTTTTCAGTTTATGGGATCTGAAAATTTTTTACAGGCAGATCTCCATTTTTTTAAGATTTGAAGGTATGTACATAAATCATTCATTTGTTTTTTTTGGTTTTTATAACTGAAAAATTGACTAAACAAATGACTAAAATTTTAATGCTATTTTTTGAAATTAGGTAAAAATTGTCCCCATAAAATCCTGAATTAAATATTCATTAAAAATTGGTATAAAGAAATAATTGTTCAAGAGAAATTGGAGACAAATAAGAGTAGAAGTACCTAATGATTTTTTTTTTTTTGAAAAAATAAAATCGGAAAATTGAAACAAGTACGAGTGACGAATAATCTTCCACAAATGCCAACAAAGAAGCGTTTAAAATCTCAGATTTTACAAGAGCTGAAAAAAAACTACATAGGTATAAAGGTCTTTCTGAGTGGAAAGTTTTGCTTTGATTGCGAAAGTAAAATTTTAATTACTTCAAATTTCACATCAGACAAAGAAGTCTGCAATTTTCACATGCAGAAAAAAATTTCTTATGGGATACCCAAGTATATACAATTTTTAAAAATGTCAATTTTTGTCAAATTAGGGATTGAAAATTTACTTGAAAACTGTTGAATACCTATTATACCTACCTATTAACTTTTTTCCAACAGTTTTCATTTCCTTTTACATTTTACTTTTTTACTTTGTGCATTTATTATTTTACAAAAAATAGAAAAAAATTACGAGAAAAATGACAACTTTGCTGATACGATGTGGGTATTAATATTGATTGTTGAATTAAAGACTAGGTATATCAAAAATTTTCAATGGATTCGTATACTTTTTTATAGTTTTTTTTTCATCATCAACTATAAAAATTGGTACTTCTGTATTTTTCGTATTCTTCGCACCTACTTTTGAGTTTCATCAAAGTGCCTTCATCTAATATGTATTTTCACAGAAATCGCTGCTGATGGTTTCGTGATCTGAATCTATTCTGTGTAACTATACAAAAATTTGATTCAAGTTGACTAAACTGATTTACCTAAGTACCTCCATTGGTGCATGATGTGAAAAAGTCAAAAAATAAGGTTCGAATGCAGAAGAAAATTCAAAAATTTCAAACTCTTTGAAATAAGGTTCTAATTTATTCTAAATTTAATGATTCATTGTAGATTAAACCATGGCCACAACAAAATCGAAATGATAGACGATTTTTTTTTTGAAAAAAAGACCTAAAAAACCAAAAACTGCATATTCTTTTAACATTTAATCAGAAATTTCTAACTTTAGGCTATGGGTAGACTGATCACTCTTTTCACTCCCTCCTGTAGTTATGATTTCGATTGATAAAATCATTTGTTTTAGAACTTTTCGAATTTTATTTGAAAAATTGAAATTTACCTAAAGGGTGAAAAATAAGTACATAAGTAATTTTTTCATTTTTCACCAAAGTTTGAATATTCATTTTTACAGAGAAGTAAAAGTATTTTAGCCAAAATAATTGAGCTCAATACAGAAAATTTAAAAAAAAAACTACTCATATGATCCAAAATTTTCCTCAAAAATGATAATATTTTCAATTTTAGGCTCTTTGTCTTCAATTATATGTACATAGATTTATTTTTTCTTCTCCGTTTCAAACTTATCTTACACTTTGGAATGGTCTGATGTGCGATTGGAGCCTATCATATTTTCAGGAATTCTTGATGAGTAATTCCTCAATCTATTAAAACGATTCCCTCTCAAAAATTCTAATCAAAATTAAAATATCTTTATTCTTTTAAAATTTCATTCTCTTCGCAGTTCATCATCAGCAACCAAAACCGAAATATGTAAAAAAAAAAATCAAATTAGTTATGTTTTTCTTTTCACCTCCACTCCCCCCACACGCACACGACCTCTCAAACTCTCAAAAACCCTAAATCCTTTCATCTCGTCGTCATCGTTTACGCACCAAATTCTAAATCAATCACGAAGCTATAAAAATCAGCACTGCGTCGAGGACTCCCTAACTCCAAATTCCACATAAAATACGCCATCCATATGCAGACGACCCACCGCGGCGTGCGCGAATAAAACATTTACAACCGAGTCGAATCGATCTAAAAATATACGACTTTTTTTTCCTCTATTTAAACCGACTAGGACCTTCTTCGCTATCAATTAATTTTAATCATCGAATAGCCAAACACACACATCCGATGTTTATACACCAAGTTTAATTTTCGAGCTGCGACGCTAAGATGGAAAATGAATTTTGTTTACCTTGTTATATAGAAGATCCATCCATATAGATCACGCGCTTTATGGCGCCTGGCTATTGTAGATTTATATAAATACGTAATAAAAATTTTATATATTATCTCGTTAAATTAATTTTTACTGTTACGCGCTACCATAACCGGGTGGTATGGGGCAAACCACGACCATGCTACCTTCATCACCATCATTCATAAAAATAAAAGCGCCATCAGCAGCGCCATATACCATACCACCAGCCATCAATGGTTAAATCTCTGGTCTGGTGCATATTCAACAAGAATAATAACAATTGCAGTGGTCTGCGATGGATCAGCCGTACTAAATATACATTTTTTCTGTTTTCTGTTGCGATGCAGGTTTCGCGTACTATCCGGGACAACATCCGTTACTATTTGGAGCATATCCCATGTCACATCTACAATGGTTGGATCCGTCCTATGTGAACGCATTATCAGCCGAGTACTTCAATAATCATTTAATGGCGTTTAGTAATCATCAACCAACGCCTACACCGCAATTCGGTTTACATAATGGTTATTCGCAATATCCAACCGCAGCCTTTCCAGGTAAGCTCGACGTAAATTGCACATTTATGTAGTGTAGGTACCGTACGTACAGCATATCTCTGTACTTATACAGTATGACACAAAAGTCTTGTCCACGAAAAACACTTCATGATATCTCGAAACTGAAAAGAGATATCGGGATGATTCAAACGGCAATATGTTCCTGGAGACAAGGACATTGAAGATTGATAGTCAAATTTTCAGTTCTACCTACAGCGTGTCCACAAATTGAGAAACCGGTTTTGGTTAAAAAATGGAGGTCTGGGTTTTTTATGGATTTGAAGTCTACACACTGAGACGATTAAAATGTGATAATTTTTTTTCGAAACCGGTTCGATAATTTGCAACCAGTTGTCAAAAATACCCCAAAAATCGAGATTGGAAAAAATTTTCCAAATGAAATTTGTAGAGCTTTGTAAGCCAAACATTGTCAGTGAACTCATTTTTTGAAATTTCAACAACGAAAAAAGATAAGTAATTTTTTTAGATTTTTAACGGTGCGGTGTTCAACATTCATTTGAAAAAAATTTTCATATCTTTTTTTGTTGTTGAAATTGTCAAGTTGCCGAGAGTGAACCGGTTCAAAAAATGAGTTCACTGACAATGTTTGGCTTACAAAGCTCTACAAATTTCATTTGGAAAATTTTTTCCAATCTCGATTTTTGGGGTATTTTTGACAACCGGTTGCAAATTATCGAACCGGTTTCGAAAAAAAATTATCACATTTTAATCGTCTCAGTGTGTAGACTTCAAATCCATAAAAAACCCAGACCCCCATTTTTTAACCAAAACCGGTTTCTCAATTTGTGGACACCCTGTAGGTAGAACCTGAAAATTTGACTATCAATCTTCAATGTCCTTGTCTCCAGGAACATATTGCCGTTTAAATCATCCCGATATCTCTTTCCAGTTTCGAGATATCATGAAGTGTTTTTCGTGGACAAGACTTTTGTGTCATACTGTATAATTCCCAATTATATGCACCATTTCCCATCGACTTGGCAAGGTACATCGGATTGGCTCGTACAATGCAACTAGGTTCTGGTATTTCCGCCGTACTAGTTTTCATAGATGTAAGTGGGGCATTTCGATGGATTGTGTCAATTTTGAAGCGAAGAGAAAGGGGGTCAAAGAATATGAGGACATCAAAATGCAAATATGTATCTCTAGCACATGAGAAATTGCAAAAAGAAATGCTTAGAAGAAATTCAAACCAAAAGTACCTAAAGCAGAAAGCACTTGAGAATAAAGAAAAAAGGAAATTCGAATCAAAACTGCATACTTAATCCAATTGAAAACTAAAACCATCAACGAATTCAACATTTTTTGTTTTTAAAAGAAAAGTCAAATATTGATACATCTTTTTTAGAGGTTTTAAAATCGTCGTTAATCTTGTCAGTGGTGTAGCCAGACAATATTTCAAAGCAAGATTCAAGTTTTCTGAAAAAATTAATTTTCTTTTTGACATTAGGACCATTTTTGAAAACTTGGACGCATGATATGGTCTTCCAAACAAACATATTTTTCTCAAATTCTTTGCGAAATTTCAGACTCAAATCAAAATCAAAATTTCCAAAGAAATTTCCTGGTATATTTTAGATTTTAAAAAAAAAAACACATTCTTTTGTTGTTTTTCCACATTTCGACAAGAGTTTCAACTTTTGAGATCTATAAGTTAAGTACGTGAAACGTTTTTTTAACAAAATAAAAATTTTAAGCAAATTATGTCCAAAAACTTTTAAATAAAAATGATAATTGAAATAAAAATTGAATTTTTCTACCCAAACTGATTCTGGGTTGGACTTGATGCCTGATGTAAAAATTCCATATTTTGTCAACATGATAAAATTGAAATACCTACAGACCTACCTACATATTTCAACTCATTATGAAAACATGTTTTTTTCTTTTTTTCTTCATTTAGTATTTTATCCATCCAGAGATTCAGAATTTTGATGATTTGGTAAATGAAATGAGTTCGACCATGAAACTTCTAATAAAAAAGCGAAAAAACAACAAAAATTTGATTTTTTTGAATATTATATTATTTATGACAATTTTTCATTCATTTTGCTCCCCTCTCCCACTAAAAAATATGAGTTGCATCTAAAGGTATAAATAATAGAAATTTGTAAAAAAAAAATTCATTCTTTCCAACTTTTTTACATTTTTCTAAACTACGAAAACCTCCAGAAAAATTGTGAAACTTTTTTTTTGAAACATTCTTAGATAGCACATCTAGCTATATTTACATTTACACATGTTACAACTTGTAAAAATTTCAAAAATTTTGGATCATTTCCGTAACTCGATAGCAGATGAAAATAGAACATTGAAAATTTTTGGGGAGATCAATCCAACATTTTGGGTGATGGTTGTTCTGATCAGTTCAAGGATCGATTTCATCATTTTACCAAGAAATATTTTTTTCTTGCAGTTTTGAGTTCTTTTTTGGACCTTTTGAGAGCATGATAAGGTTCAAAAATGGATTTTTCAAATTCTTTGTGAAATTTCATTCCGAAATTGCTAAAAATAATACAAAAATTTCGGTACAAATTTGATACCAATGCGGAAACCACAACCAAAAAACATATTTATGCCAAAAAAATTGAGGCATAAAAAATTGAATACCAAACCGAAAAATTACCACAAAAATCAATACAGATCCCGAAACTGATTTGGGTGTCGTCACCAAGTTATGCAAAGGGGAAGCTAAATTGAAAGGCCAAAATTTATTTAAAAAACATGGAAAAATATACTCTTTTATGTATTTCAAATCAGTAAAAAATTGCCGAAAAAAGTTTTTTGGAGCCAGACTGCTAGGATGATCAGTCCATTCTAACAGAATTGCATCACATGGTAAATTAGCAAAATTCTTTGATTTTCAGCGAATTTTCGATGATTTTTCACAAAATTTCACCGATTTTTCATGGAATTTGCAATTATTTTTCAGCAAATTTCAAATATTTTACTGATTTTTCACTGATTTTCCTAGCATTTTTTCCAATCAATGTTTGGTTTCAGTGAAATTTTTCCCAATGATTCATCTACAGTGCTGAAATTCTGAGTTTTCCGAGATTTTTGATGATTTTCATTAATTCACAAATGAGAAAGTTTTGGGGTATTTTCAAAAGGCTGCATGTAGAGAACCTGCTTTCTAAACCTGAATTTTTTAAATCTGATGAACTTTTGCCTTTTTGAATCAAAAAAATAATATTTTTTCCAACTAATGTTCAGTCAAAATTACTGATTTTTTTCTAGCCAATTGAGAATCATGATCAGTGATTAATTTGACTGAAACATTCGTGAAAAATCACAGTTTTTCTGTGGAATTTATTTCACTGGTTCAAAAGATACGCGGATTTCATAAAATCTGGTAGATTTAGATAAACGATTTCAATTTTTTTTGAAAGTTCGTATACTTGAATAGCGAAAAATTCACTTCCCTTAAAAAAAACTCTTTGGCGGGATTAAGAGAGCTCGAGTCTTTATTCTGTGCTCTATGAATTCAAGATTCATTGCTCCAAATTATTCCAAATTTTTACAATTTTTCTCAGAAAAAGTAAGTTGTGTCAAGGCACAATTGGGACAAGCTGCAATAACATCTATGCAAGTATTTCAAAGCCACAGATTTATACAAAAAAAAACCCATTAATTCTGCCACACAAACCCGATTTCTGGTGAGATGACACACCGGTAGGTGACCAAATCGGCAAATATTTTGGATACATTGGTATTCGGCGAAAATCTGTGCCTTGTAGCCGCACGTCTTTATACACAGAGAACTCGATCTAACCAGGCCAAAAAGTTTCGCAACAATAAGCCTCAAAGTAGACCGCCATCTTGGCTGCCATTGTGGGTACACACTGACTCACCGCTTTGATTTGATTTACCCTTCGGGTTAAGGGTTATTATTAGAAGGGTCAGATAAGGGCGAGACAAAAGAGAATAATATATTCGACACTACTGGTGATAGTGAACCTACTGTGCATGATATAAGCATCGACGCCGCGACCGCGCTCTTTCCTTTTATAACTGCGTGCCGCGTAGTACTCGATCGCGTCTATATTATAAGGGTGAATTTATACATAGTATCCTCGCCTCGCCGCCGCTTCCGTCGCCGCTGCGAATATCATCTTAACATAATGTTGCTATATTTTGCTAACTTATATACATTTTATAACAGCAAAACAAACATGGCTGATTTGTAATTTACTTTTATTGTGCTGTAATGTCTTCCATCGCCCGCACACCTCGTCCCAGAGTATTCCCAGCATCCGCCAGAGCCAAATTATGCCACCGACGTGTCTCCTGTCTCCTCGTCCCGTATTCAGTTTTCATTTCAACGTAGATATCTGCTGTTATTTTTCGCTTATGTATAGTCGAGTAATTGGATATAGTACAGAGTACCTACACCTAAGGTGTCTGATGGGATTGCTCGCTTAAGTGTACATATTTTTGTCCGCGCCCGTGATTTTTCCGATTTCATTTTTAACCCTCTTAGAATATTATATGGAAGCTGGCAGAGGAGGTCGTTGAGCCGAGCACATACAAAGGTTTAATCAAATATGCCAGCGGATTTATTTTATGATTTTTCATCGCGAGCAGCGCCTCCCTGGATGAAATTATCTAATCGGGATGTTCGCTGCTGATGTGTCTTGAGGGTTAAATAATTTTATAAATTATTTTCGCCTTATGGCACAACGTCGTCGTTCATTTTTACTCATCAGATGTTAAGTTGGTGTACGTGTAATGTCGTACAGCTGCGCCATTTTCTTTATACGTGTTCGTTCGTAGGGCATTTATGTAATTTGATATTTATTTAATCGCGTTCGAATTTCCGCGATTGGATTAGTTTCATTGTTCTTTTTCGAGAAAGAACATGGCCTCGGTTGTGACAGGATTGAGCGGTATGATTTTGAGGGAGGAGAGTGGTAGAGGGGAGTTTGAAGGAAGTCTGTGGAGATTTTGCTAGGTACCTACTTCGTTTTTGGAAGACTTGGAAACTTGGAAACTTGAACGACAGAAATGAAATATTGTTCGTGTTAAGACTAAAATTTGAAATGAACATTGAGCAAAAAATATTCAAGCAAAAAACAGTCTTCAAACTCGCTTCTAAAAATTGTCTTCATGTGATGTGATGATTTTTTTCGGAATATGTACCTTCACCCCTCCCCTCCAACACACACACACAATCAATACTTTTTACATGAAATCATTGGAATTTCTGTACCTACCGAAGCAGGCCTGGTGAGAAGGGGCACATTGAACCAGGTCTGCATTTTTTCCAGGGGCCTGCCTAAGGGTCTCTAAAGAATATTTGTAAATTTAAAAATGTAAAAAAAAAGAGTAAGTAACTGTTTTTGCTCTTCGAATAGTAATTTTTTAAAACTTTTTGACGAACGAAGCGAGGATGAAAATTTGAATAATGTGCAAAAAATCATCTATTTGAAGGCAAAATTTTAGTTTTTTCAATTTTTTAGCAAAAATTTCCGCCCTGCTCGCTTCGCTCGGGATATAAAATTTTCCATGCTTTCAAAATTTTCTTTCAATTTTGACTTGATCCAAGGAAAGAAAAAAAATTTCCTGACGGCCCTGCACCGAAGTGTCTTCATTATAATTCATTTCAGAAAATTATAGAATTCATCCCAATCAAAAAAATTAAGTTGAGGTCAAAAAATTTGTAAAAAATTCGTCATCAAGTACTTCGAGCTTTCAAAAAAATTCATAAATTAACTAAATTAAGGCACAGTGTGATAATCTAAATCTTATCGGTGAAATCTGTAGAAATTTTGCATTATTGAATAAGCCTTCTGACCAATTTTTTGATCGATTTATCAATTCATCAAAAAAAAAAAAATCAGTGATTTTTACGGGAAAAATTAATAAACATTGGGTAAGTACTGATTTTCAATAAAAAATAATTTTCATTTCACTTTCGAAAAACATAATTTCAAAATAAAGTTGGCTGATTCAGATGTAAAAAGAGTTGTAAAAATAAAACACTGTCGAAGACAAAATATTACAGTCATTTTTCCACCTGTTTGGTTCATCGTTAGGCAAAATTAATGAGAAAATTTTGATAAGTTTATACGTAGAATGGTATGAAAACTAAGAAAAAATTGAGCGAAAAACATATTCAACACGTATTTGAGGCGAATTTTCACGATTTTTTTCACTCTGTTTCTGTTGGGAGGCTATTTTAAGATATGAAGTAAAGAACTGTAATTTTAATTTTTCCAGATCTGACCAAAAAAGATATTGAAATTATTTTTTTTCTCTCCTCCTCTCCTCTCACCGCATATTTCATTACACATGGCAAAAGAAGAACAAGAAAATAAATAAAAGAATGCCTGAATCTGAAAACTCAATTTTCACGATTGTAAAATAAGTATCATTTTAAAATTTTTTTTCAATTCTTGATTAAGTACCTATATTTCCAGCGTATGTATTTTTCCATTTTTGGATCAAAACTTCAAAAATTTTAATATTTTTTGATTTATCGTTGTTTTTTTTGATATTTTAATATTTTAGCTAGAAATTTTTCATAATATGTCACTGAGTTAATAACCTGACCTACTTACTGAATAGTCAAACCTTTAGATCTGCATTATTCAGCACAAAAATTTGTTTTCTAAAAATTTCTCCCTCCCCTCAACCCAATGGTATACTTTTTAGTTTTTGTTTTGATTTTTTTTTTGAAAAATCCGTACGAAACATGAAAAATTTTCAATTTTACCTAATCAATTTTGTGTTTAGATTTCAAGATACCTAAAGTATTTTTTTTTTGCATTTATGTAATAAAAATTCATTTTTTTTCTCGTTCGGAATTGAGTAATTTTCAAAAAAAAAAAAAAATGCCAATTTCAAATCATCGATTAGATTAAACCCGAAAAATTAAAGAATTTGATAGCTTACTTACGTATAGCTCAGTCGAGATTTTCAGTCCAATTCTTCATTTTTAGATATCCTCAGCTTCGTATCAAAATATGAATCCAACACAGGCGGATGAAAAATCCAGGAAAACAAGCCCTCTGCTTCTGAAACACACATCAAACACACGTTTTAGAATCATTCCTTCTACTCTCGAAAAAAAATTAATTCAACAGATCAAAGTACAAATTAGGACTCAGACTATTCATTAGGTACTTCAATTTTACCCCAACGATAGCTTTTTAAAACCCAAACATTTCCAGCAAATCCTCTCAACATCAGATCTCTACAAAAATAACCTAATCGACCCTAAAAATCAAGCTCGGCGTAATCCGGAAACCCAGACCAAAATTCGTTTCCATCCAAATTACCTATTAGCTCCCACAGTCCCCTCTTAGTATTCATCCGAAACGCCTATTTTTTCGGCCAATATCGCCGTCTCGGTACCGGAGGCCTCTCTATAACGTATCAATTGCAGATGTACACACAAACAATTGCCTTTTGAAACGGCTAATGTCGCTAATATGACGACTGTATAAAAGATCCTGGTAATACCATGCTTTTAAGGCGTACTCGCATCACCGTCCGTATGATTTCTATCCCCTAATACGTTCGTATTGGTTGGTCCCCACTTCAAGTACACTCGTAGTACACATTTGTGCTCATTTTTAGTTCGAGAGAGGCTTATCGTTTTTCTATAATAAAAACAGGGGGCGGTACGTCGCGAGTACGAAGAGAGGAAAAAAAATAAACAAACAATTCTCTCATAATATGATCGCGATATCGCGAGATAGCAGAAGCATTGAGGATTAAATGAGGCTAATTTTGAAACTTTATACGGTTAGGCGAAATATACCTTTTGGAGAGTCGGATGATACACGATATTTTATTTCCTAAAATGGTTCCTAGCTCGGGAACAAATAAACCAATAAAATGTAGATGGAATCTGTGAAATTTTTCCCAACCAAGGCGAACATTAAAAGCAGCATTAAAATAGGAAAGGAAAGGTTTGCGAATAACTCTCATACCCGAAATCGTACCCGTTTCTAAGAAAATCCTACACGCGATCGTTTCAAACTACGACCATTTGTACTTTCGAGTTGGACCAATTGGTCGTTAGTTTAATTTCTACTCAGTGGGGCTTCTTTGCAAGCGGCATAATCTACCCCTTGATGTAATTTCTTCCTCGTCAAGATATCTTTTAAGCTATTCAATATCCAGAGCAGTAGCACCGAAATATTTTGCCTCCTTAATACCGGATGCTTTTACAGAAAGATCATTCCAAACGAGGTATAATTTTTCAATATGCGGTGACCATGGAACACAATGATACGAGACCACTTTACAATAATAAAAGCCACCGCCATCGCCGCAGTTTCCCAAAATATGGGTATTTTGGCCTCACGTTGGTAATCACAAATCACAAAGCTGATTCTGCCTATTGTCGAGCGCTACCAAAATACCAGGATATTTGACGTATTACGAATCCGCCACAGCGTAAAATGTGTGCTCGTTCGATAAGAAAATATCTAAAGTAAATTTTGACAATTTCTGGAAGCGCAAACGTGTCAGAAATGTAAACAAACGAAAGAATAGGTGTCTTGTTTACAGCGTTGTCAATCAGAATACACGTCGTGTATGGGGTTAAAATGAAGAAAGGTCGGTAGAAGATGGTTTGATGCTGTCGAAAGGAACATCGAGAGCGAGAGAGAGTGGCTGAGAACATACGCAAGTACCTTACCTTCGGAGTGAATTCCCCTTTTATGAATTAGCCTCGAGGGGGTGTCGTCACTCGTACTGTATTTTGGCTTCTTTCTATGGTATTGCTGTGCGCGCTTCTGTGTAGATAATCCGATTTGCAATTTTAAGCCACCCTTTTCGGCTGCCTGTGCAGTTCCGAGCCATCAGAGCAGCCAGCCAGTATTTCTACCGCCTACCTATATAATCTTTCTTCCTGTATATTTACCGCCGTTTCGCCAATATAAATAAACCGTTTATATTGCTTTAATATCGCATTAAAGTATTCCTTTTTTCGTTCTCTCACGCAAGCCCGACGTCTTGTTAGATGTACCAACAACGCATAGGTTCACGAGCCAAAATGCACCTACATTTTAAATTCGTTGATCTTCCGCGTGCTGCAAGCTCGCCCCAGTGTAGTTTTTCTTTTTCATGCGGCGAAAAATGACTCTGGAGTATGTTTACTCTTTTTCAATCTTTTCAAAAAAAATAAGCTCGATGAAATGAAAAATTTAGGGATACTGAACAAACGACGAAATGAGCTGGGGAGTGCGCGAGATTTCCACCTATTTCCTGCTCCGCTATTTTTCCTGCTTTATTTTTTTTATCGCGTTTAACGACGTCGACGAACGGTTTCGTCGAGTGAAGATAACAAGTAGAACGTATAGTTAGATTATTGTTGCATTTTGATGGGAAGGCCCGTGGGAGGAGGGGAATTCGTTTGAAATGCGAAAATGAATGCATCTGAGATATCTATATTGATTTTTTTTAGCCCTAGTTCGATGGCATAGGATTTTGCTTGCGAGCAGGGTTGTCATGTAGAATGTAAAATGTAGAATAATATGTAGAATAAAATGTAGAATATGTAAAGTAGAATATCCATTTGGACAATGTAGAATATGTAAAATGTAGAATATGTAGAATAAAAGTAAAATATGTAAAATATCATGTAAAATCGTAAGATCTAAACCACTAAATGTTGTAAATGTAAATTGTCTCAATCGAAAATTCAAATAAGAATATAATAAATTAAATTTTACAATTGATGAAATGACTCATTCCATCAATTGTCAAAATGGGACAATCAGAATATAAGTTGAAAATTCATTTTGTCGTCAATTTGCCATTATTTTGGGCTTATATGACGTTTTTTGAGTCATCATCGAGTAATTATTTGTATTTTTTTGTCATAAACATAAAATCTAGCCAATTAGAAACGTTTTTCGAATTATTCTACATTTTACATATTCTACATTTATAATTTTACATATTCTACATTTTACACATTTTTACGTAAAATGTAGAATAACATATTCTACGTGTAAAATGACAACTCTGCTTGCGAGTCGTTGATGAAATTTCATCTTCATTTTGGCTTACGAGATTGAATTTGATTGAAAATATTCAAAAATACGGCTAGATCTTTCGATGACAAGAGATTTTTAATTTTTAAAATTTGATCTCTGATTGTGGTAGTGATATAAAAATCGGAAAAAATTATTTTTTACACCGAATTAATAATCCTTGATCATGAGTGATTTTTTTTTAAGTCTAGATGAAACCAACAGCTTGTCCTCTCAAAATTGACGAAATAACTTTTGAAATTGAAAATCTGCAGAAATTATGATTTTCGTTTTGCAGAAAATCGAGGGGGGGAAATGTAGGATTTTCAAAGCATTAAAAGATTAAAACAGTGGAAAAGTGTCTTTAAGTTTCGCTTTTTTTCGAAAATAAAAATGTTCCTTTTTGCCCTTTTCCTCCAAAAAAATCCTTCTGGTTTTCAAATTCTTTGTATTCATTTTGCATTTATCTAAAGAAAAACTACCGATGCCACTGTTTAGGGATCAAAAATTGGTTTTTGAATTGATGGTGCTTTTGGACCTTTCAGGAGGAGTACAGAATTAAATAGAAACTTAAACTCAAAACCAATTTTTGAACTCTAAAGAATGATGGTTTTTTATATCCAGACTGACATATTAGAAAATTTAGTTATCGTGAAATAAATTTTCTCATTTTTAAAAACAAAATAATAAATTTTATCCAAAAACTAATAATAACGTGTCCCCATTCACAAATTTGGTAAAATTTATTCTGAAAAAATGATACGTAGATATTTATCGCAAAATTGATGAAATTTATTTCTATGCGATACATTTTATCAATTTTCGTGTCAAGTTTCATCATTTTATTTGATAAATAGGTATCTAAGTACCTAATTATATTTTTAGAATAAATGTCACCAATTTTAATGAATGGGGAATCAGTCCTTCATTTTTTTTTTGGATAGTATTTTTTTTTTTTGAATAAAATTTATTTATTTTTGATTAATTTTATCATTTTTTGGATAAAATGTAGGTACCTATTCGTTTTTGTAACTTCCATTTTTTTCAAAGCAAGGTAAGAAAGGATTTAAAAAAATTGATTAAAATCCAGAAAAAAATTACAAATTTGTGAAATGGATTCAAAATTTGATAGGATTTGTTTCTTTTTTTTTTTTTTTTTAAATTTGCCTGTATATTCTATATCTACTTTGCCAGACCAAGGATGTTTCTCCTGCCCCCACCACAATTCGAAAATTTCCTATTTCAATATCAGTCATGTTCTATTCAAAATTCATATCCGTTCAAAGATTTTTGTTTTGCAAAATGAAAAATTCGTGGATTCGATTCGAATCACAAAAACAAGAAATATATCTATTCGAATCCAAAAAAAAACCACGCCATGACTCCTGGATTCGGATTGGAATCCCATTTTAGGTGGATTTTTTCCAACCTTTAATTCAACTTATTTGTACAAGCATGTGTTTCATTTTCTTTTTTTAGTTTGAAAACATCACAAAATTTTTTTCAGCCTAGACAGTAAAATTTTGGGTGGAAGCAAAAATAAATCGAAAAAAAATTCCAAGCAGATCCACCGAAATTTAAAATAATATGCCCTATTTTCGATTTCCTGATACTATTGAGAGTAGTTTCGAGCCAATTTGAAGCCTAAATAAAATTTTAGCATCATCAAAAATATCATAGAAGAGGTTAAATAAGTTTTCGCACCATGAAACATAAATTATTCATGTTAATGAATTAGGTAAATATCTCATCAACAGGAGCATCAATGTTCCAAAATTCTTCACTTCCGAGTCAAACCGATGCTTTTTTTAAACAAAGAATTTAAATTACTAAAAAAAATTCAATTTATGCAATACACTTTTGACCTTCAATGATCAGAATTGCAACACAGAACTCATAAACTGGCGGAAATCTAAAGTTCTTCATGATTTCTCGCCTTACAAAATCTCAATATGAGCTCTGATTTCCTCTCGAATAATCTCATTTGAAAGAGTGCCAAGGTCAACGCTTTAATACCCCAGCAGAATAGAAAACTTACCCCTAAATAATACGTATTTTAAACGCATGACTTTTTTAAAGCACTTCAACTCTGCCATCAAACCAACTAACCTCGTATATTCCTTTTTCTCCTTAGGCAATGTACCACCATCAGTCAATCACAGCCTACACGAGCTTCGTCTACCGTTACCACCGCCTCCTCCGCTGACATCGAACACAACGCCGCCAAATTTCCACCCTTTGGACGCTCTATCTACCAGATACCTGTTACCATTTAGCAAATCATCACCAGTCTCCACCGTGACCAGCGAAGAAACCAGCGAAACGGACGAGCACGCGGTGCAAAGCTCCGAAGACACCGTTTCGGTGAAATCGGCCTTCCAGCAGGTCAAATCATCCAAAGATAATATATCCGGCGAAAAACGCAGCATATGTGGGATCGATAAACCACCGCTGGAAAAACGTATCCGTCTAGAGACTTGCGACTCTACCAGAACTAGTCCGGTTGATCTCAGATCAGAATCATCGACTCCGTCACCGTCCCGCGAAAGGCATACCGAAAAACAGATCAAAGCCAAGCCGAAAGTTTGGCGTCCCTACTGAATGCTTGAAATTTTTATGTGTACCGGTGCTAAATTACGTAATACTCTCTTGATATGCAAGCGACGAATACGCCATGGGCTTGTTGCTCTCACTAATGAAGAACTGTTTGGAGATCCTTTGACCACAGAAAGTGATGATGCTGTTGATGGAGTCCCAAAATGTGAGACGTATGAAATCAGATTCATCTGCCAAACTTCAGGTCAGAAAAATGTGTAGTTGTTGAGTTTTTACAATGTACGATTTTAGATGAGCCATTTTCGCGAAATTTCTTCTTTTCCTGCGTAATGAATGATTTTATGTATACTTTTTGCGCTCAGATTGTATTTATTTGTCATAAATGAAGCGAAAACATGAAATTTATTTCATCTGGCTTCATTTTAGGGAGTAGAAATCCATGTGTGGATGTTGTAGAGGCATGATATATATTGAATCAATTTCTAAGAATTCAAAAAACCAAGCTTTTGAAATTTTTATCAAAGTTCAGCAAAAAAAGTTCTAATTTGACATAACTTTTCAAAGAAGAAATATCGAACAAAATGAATAAACCTAAGCCAAATAGAAAAATCCATAATAATCTTTCTTATCATCAAAAAATTATAATATGCAAATAGTTCACCAGAATGTTCCAATCGCATGCTTAAAATTTTTTACATCAGCAACATTACACCCGACCAGAAAATTTTTTAAATGAACTAAAAATTTTTACCTCTACCTAGAAATGCATTGAAAAGTTGCTTTTGACCTATTTTCGAATTAGATAGGCGTTTTTTCTTCATTCGTAGAACATAGAAAAAAAATGTTTGAAAAATTTCATTTTAAAAATATGTTTTTTTTACTAACTACAAACACATTTTCTAGTGTTTTTTTCTCATTTATTTACTCGTATACTTTTTTATTTCATTTTATCGTTTTTTCTTCCTTTTTCTTTCTTGTATTCCTTTTCTTGTACTTTTTTTTGTTTTTCGTTCTTTTAACATAAAATCAAATCTATGTCCATTTTTTTCTCTTTTTTTTTTCATTTTAAAGTTTACCAATGATTGTATAAGATGATTTTTTTCCTATTTGTCTATGTAATGATTTTGTTAATTAGTTTTTAAAATTTTAGATGGCGTAAGCGTGCAAAATACCAATTGTGATAATGTTATTAAGTAAATTTGTAGTAAAATTTTTATAATAAAATTTTTACAATGATTTGAGGTTTTCAGATGATTTGAAAACAATGCAAAAAAAAGATTTTGACCCTATTAAAACAATCGAGCTTTAGATTACATAATTCATAAAAAAAAATGAAGAAAAGTTTTTGAATCTTTTCAACAAAAGCACGTAGGTATTTTGAAAAGTTTTTCGGGACATCATGTCCAAATGAATCAAAAGACACTTGTCCCAATTTTCCAATTCTACTTCATTCGGGACACTATGTCTGAATCATTCAAGTTGGAGTTTTTCATATATTCAAACGGGGGGGGGGGATTTGGGACACTTATCTCTCAATTATTCAAGTTAACTTTTTTTGGGACACTATGTCCTCATTAATATTTTTTTTCAATTTTGCAGTTTTTTGTATGGAAAAATTGATTAAGCCAAGACACTGATGGTTTTGCAAAAAATTGAAAAAATAAACGAAATATTCACGCTCATATGTACCTAATTCAAAAACTAAATTATCTAACTGACCTTCGTATAGACCTAGGTACAAAAAAAAGACGGCGAAATTGTTACTTGGAAAATCAAAATTTTAAAAATCAATTCTTTATTAGAAACAATAGGAAAAATTATCAACTCTCACACAGTTGGTTAGAATGTATTCATACATTAAAAATAAAAACCAAAACAAAACCATTCACGAATCTACACAAACTCTCCACATCTTTAACCATTTAAACTTACCATCAGAAAAAAATTCCCTCTTTTCAGTAACAAAATGCATTCATTCAAGTCATCAAAAAAGCTAATAATTTTCCTTCCGAGTCAATTCGCGATTACCGCGAAGAGCAGCGGTATCCAAAGACCACACTGCTTATAAGGCATAGGATGAAAGCAGCCGACTTGGCGGTATACCCTACACGACTATTCGCTCAGCTCGTTCCACACCCACTTGCGTAATATCGCGATATTATGTGTATGTAATACTCCACAATGGCGTGCTTAACTCTTACTGTTTGAAATTCTTTTGTACGTACGTATATGTGGACTACACATAACATTATACGAAGGGATCGATCTTGTTATTTCATTTCAAGTATGTATATAGCATATTTCTACGAAGGGACAATTCAATCGGCGGGCGCGCTTTTCATAATTGCAAAGCCGACCGGAAGCTAAGCAAGGTTCAAAGCGGAGGTGAACTTCTTCAGGGATGGTATTTGCTGCCTTAGCTATACTTATATGGCGCACGTCATGCCATCGTTGAGTCCTATATCATCCTGTCTATCCCAAATATCCATTCGACTTATTACAATAAGGGAGATATCTCAACCCGCAGGAAAATTTTAGGCCAAAAAAAATAGGTCGAAAGTACATTATGAAAGAATTCAGAATTCAAAATTTTAGGCGGTGTAGCATTATTTCTCAAATTTTGGCAAAATTTTGAAGTTTCAAAACTTCCTCGTCACCGAGTAAAATTGAAAATTTGATCTAATCAATGAAAAAAAAAAAAAATCAAAAAATATAGATCTAATTTTTCATTTCCTTATAATCGATTGGAAATGGGTTTGAAACGTTTTAAGAGTTTAAATGTTGTTATTTTCTAGCTGAAGAAACACTCGTAAAAATGATCCATGAAATTCAGCACCTATAAACTCAGCATATACTCAATCGACTGAAATAGAATTTTCTAAAATTCGTAACTGTCAAATCAAATTCATATTTTTCCCTAATGAAGTAATTTATTTTATTAAAATTATCAAAATTATTTAATATGAAAGGGAAACATTTTTTTTAAATGTTTAAGAAAAAATTGAAAGGTAATAGTTGGTACATACCTACCCTTTTTTTCGACCTCTAAAATTGATTAAAAGTATCTCACGTCTGCCACAGAAGCTCAAAGAAACCGCAAAATGATTGAGATTGATTTTTCCCCCAACACTCATTTTAGTTTCCAAACCTTGGAAAAAATGTTGGGTGATTCCCAGTTTCAAAAATTCGGAAAACTCATGAGATGTTTTCTGGGATGAAAATTATTTCCACAAATCGTTCCAGCTACAAAAGTTCGGAAAACGGTAGAATGATTCTATGGGATGGAAATTTATCCCATAAATTATCCCAGTCATAAAAGCTTAGAACAATCGTGAAATGATTTTGGATGATTTTTGAGATGAAAATTCTTCTCAGAATCTCAGAAATCATCCTTGTGCCTTGGAATGTAGAAAAATCATGGGATTATTTTTGAGGAAAAAATTATCCAATAAATCATCACAGCATCCTCAAAAACTCAGAAAAGTTGTAGGATGCATTTATGAAAATGATCTTTATCCCCAAAATCATCCTAGTCCTAAAAACTCCAACAAATCTGTACTTATGATACGAGCGATTGATTTTCACCCCAAAAGTGATCTAACGTAAGCCTCAAAAAGCTCGAAAAATGATTACTGGGATGAAAATTTATCAAAAAAATCATCCCAGCCACAGAAGCTCAGAAAAATTGTGAGGTGATTTTGGATGGTTTTTGGGATAAACATTCACCCCATAAAATATCTTATCCTTGGGATCTAGAAAAAATTGCGGGATAATTTTTTGGGGGAAATTCATATCATAATAAATCCATCACAGCCACTTCAAAAGCTCAGAAAAATTATAGAAAATGATTTTCATCCCAAAAATCATTCAATTGAGCTCGGAAAATCACGGGATGATTTTTGGGATGGAAATTCACTCCAAAAATCATTCCAGCCACAGAAGCTCAGAAAATAAGTAAGATGATTTTCTGGATGAAAATTCATCCCAACTTCAATGCTGGGAAAAATCAAGGGGTGGTTTGGGAGATTGATTTTAATCCCAAAAATCATCCAAGGCTGGAAATCTTAAAGAAAATATGGAATGATTTTTTTCAAAATTTATTTTCCATTTCTTCTCATCAAACAATTCTATCTCCTAAAAAAGCGTGTGGGATGGTTTGTGAATTTGATTTCTATCCCAAAAATCATCTCAACTTCAAAATTATGATCGGCTTTTTTTAAAAATGATTAACGAGGAAAAATATTGATTTAGGAATCAGTTACGAATTTCGAAAAATAAGTCAACAATTCGGGTACCTACTCGGAAATTTTGATGTTATTTTCTTCAGAGCTGAAAAACTCCAGCATTTTCTAGGGGCTCAAAAATGTCTTGAAACCGCTTCCAATCGATTCAAGGAGTCACAAAATTCGGACATACCCTACTTCGGCTTATTTTTTCAGGGCAGATATTTTTAAAATTTCAAAAATTCGTCAAAATTTGAAAAATGAACTTCAACTCCTAAAGTTTTGGATATATGTACTAGGATTCTTTTTGACAAACTTTCAATTTATTTTTTCTTCGGCCCAAAATTTTCCCACTCATTCATTCACTTCCCTTTCAAGAAAATCCTACAATCCAACATTGAAAAATCCCTCTCATCCTCAAAGGAACCAGCATTAGCAGCATGCCTTATAAATATTTAATCGATGCTGACACTGCTTCGAAAGTTTGCAAAATATCGCAGCTTAGCGAAGAATCCGTTCACAACGAATACCACGACTTGTCAATCTTTTTAGTAATTATCGAGGCTAATTAACGAATAAACTGACACCCGAAGATATCCAGATTTACACCCTTCAAGTCTTACATATCTCCACATTAATTCGTCTATTTAAACGATAGAGAGAAATAAGATTCAGATAGTACGAAAACGACGCATGACTCTGATGAAGCACATTAGAGCATAATTAAGACGACACTGCAATGCCATCAACGACGAACTCACAAATACAACACCCTAATCAACATTCTATCCTCTGTAAAATGCAGAAACAAGAGAAAACACCGTTGTACTTTTTTTTTCTGAAAAAAGCCCGGAAATTTCTCCATTCATCCGTGGCTAATACAAAAGCTGGAAAAAAAATTCGTTTCCCTCGTTTATTTCGAGTACCCCCGCATAAACAACCCTCCGCTGGTAATCGTCTCACAAAAGAATTCAATTTCAAGATCAAACCTTCCCTATTTAATTATCCTCCAATTACGCATTCCTTCGGCGTTAAAAACATTAAAAGAATTTACAATTTGGACAAAAAAAAATGCCCACACACATTCGTCCTTTGCACGGGGCTGGCGAAATCATTCGGAAGTAGAGTGAAGAGTTCCACGAGCGGAGATGAAGAGAGGAAAAAAAACGCTAAAATATGTTTCCTAGTCGAGTGTTTAAAACGGTAATAACGAAAATGAGGCAGTGCGCGATTTAAAAGCGCGTTTTCTATCAATGAGATCGAGGGGTTGGCTAAATTTCATCGTATTTCTCGCGTCAGCGACTCTTTTGTAAGCTAGCTGCGGGGTTTTCGATGGCGAGGGTAAACACATCTGGCCTGTCAATACGTCATATAACGTTTCAATTATTATTTGTTTTCATCGCGCCGCGTTGCGCTGGCTGCCCTTGCGCCAATGCCTCTCTCAATATATACATCACGGTAGTCTCTTCAATAAACCTATACGAGGCTTTGGAATCAGTACACGAGTAGGAAAGAGACAGCAACAGAGCATATCGCGGTACAAGAGACCTGCAGAAATTTTTCTGCCTCTTCTTTTGTGCATCATCTGTCGACTCGGTTGTAACGATAAATCACCGTTAAAGTTATTCGCGCATATCGTTCTTCGCGCCTCGTAATAGTCGCACCGTCAAAATACACTCTTTGACGAGATAAAGACAAGCTTATATTCAATTAAGTCCGGGGTTTCTTTTCTTTTTCCCCTGGGTCGTCAATACGGTCGCGAAATTCCAGGTAGTAATGGCAAATACCACACGTTATTTTATAGAAATGCCAATACAGGCGAAAATAGAGACTGAAGGCGAGACAGAGCGAGCGACAGACACCAGTTTTTAAATGACTTTACAAGACCCTCTGGCGGGCTCTCGTGCTGCCGTCGATACATCAACGCGACCGCGATACATTTCTCCTTGTTTTGATTTCTGCCACAAATGAATGACGCCTGATACCTGATATCATCCCCCTGGTTTAAGTAGTTCAATGCAGTACACGTATAGGTTTAATACCTAACCCTGATTCTGGATAAACGTGTCTGAGAAACAATCGGGAACCGATACAGAAACCGAGGTGTAATGTGTGAGATATTCATCGGATTTTGGTGGCGGTTGGCTTTTGAATGGATACGCAGAACGATGCTGGTTAGATTTAGATTAAGATTTCGAATCCCTGTGAGCTACTTGACTTCTAATATGATACCTCAATACCCTCACAGATTCATCTTGATCAATTTGATTCTCAAATTTTCATTGAAGACAAGAAACCAAATCTGAATAAAAACTACCCAATTTTTGATTTTTCAAATGAACTGACTCATCTTTTTTGAAATACCTGTTTAGTAAATTTACGAAACAAAATTTTTTAATAAAAGAGTACTTAATGAAATTTGAGGCAGTTTATGAGAGAAATCATTGCCTGAGAAAAGCACATTAAATCTGTTCAACGATACAACGATCATTGAAACATTTTGGTGAACTCGTTGAAGTGATTTTAAAATTGATTAAATTTAGCATACCTAATAAGGCCTAGAGACTGGAAAGCACCATCAGAATTCAAAAAATTTGACTTGAAACTTATATATATATACAAACAATTTTAAAGCAATGAAAATTTTTCTATGCGCAAAAATTGTCCGAATTGTTGTAAAAAATTAGATAAAAATAGAAAAAAATGGTAACGTAAGAATTGAAATGAAGTATTTTTTTTAAAAATTTGAACTGTTTTACAATTGCAAAATACTTTACCATGGTTTCATCATCAAAATGAAGTCAAATTTTGAAAAAATTGTTCGAAAAATTGGTATTAAAAATCACATAGAAGTTGTGAAAACGCGTAAAAACTGTTTGAAAAGGAACAGAAAATTCAATTTTTCATAAAAATTGTTCTGCAAAAAATTCAATCAAAGCTCGAAAAAAACGTTATGCGATACGAATTATTTGAAAAATTGTCCAAATGATTTCAAACATATTTAGATGAAGTTACTTCAAATTGACTGAAGCTGGAATCATTGAAATTATGACGAAATTCGAACATATGAAAATTTCAGGAACTCAGAGGGAGGGGTCTAGTCCTTCAGGCTCTGGCTCTGGTTTCAGAATACCTATCGAGAAGTGCCTCCGGCTTCAGCTCTGGTCCTGAAATTTTTTAAAAAACTGCCTCCAGCTCCGGGTCCAAAAAATCACCAGGGGCCCGGCCCTCCTCCCTTCGGTTGTAGCCTAAACTCCAAAATTTTTGATTAGAGTTTCTCCAGCTTCAGGACTTTAATAGAACGCCTATAGCTCCAGATTCGGCTTAGATATTTTCTTAAAAGTGTCTCTGTCTCCAGCTCCGTCTTCGAAAAACCACATCACAATTTTGGAAAATCATCGAACAAGAAACAGTCATTCGCAATTGGAAAGGTCCCGTTTTTCGTTGTTTTTGAAGAAACTACCACATAAGAATAAGTATCGAAAAATCATCGTTTTTCATCATTCTTAAAGAAATGACCACCATACAAAATATAATTACAAAGTGCAGAAATCTGAAAATGAAAACTTTAAAAATGGTTTATGAAAATATTGAAAAATCGTCAAAATTTGAAAATCAAAAAAATTTTGATGTGGAATGACAATTTTTCAAAGTATACTTGAACCTGATATGACACACAGATTTGGAAAAAAAGTTAAAATTTTTCGGAAAATCATTCAAATTATCTTGAAAAATGAAATTGGGATGAATAATTATTTGTCTTGTAGGTAATTGCAACGTGGATATTCAATGATATTATCTACTGAAATAAAATTTTACACAGGTCCTTTAACCTTTTTTTTCATTTTTTTTTTTGAAGTTTCACAACTTTACGGATACGTTTCAAGATTTTTTATTGAGGGGAAAGGGAAGAATTCCAACTTTCTTATTTCAAAAGAATTTTTCATTCATATCTTCAGTTATTTTAGAGTAATTACTTACTACTTTTGGCATTATTTTTAACGCAACTTTATCAATTTTTGTTAAATTTTAAAGATTTTAATAGATTTTCAAATAACATTAGATACACAAATTTTGTCAATATCATCACAATATTGATTTTTTTTCTATTTTTAACAATAACAGGAAAATAATTTAAAAGTCTATTTCAATATTTTTAATAGTTTTCAAGATGTTTTTAAAAAACTTACGTCAGATTTTTAACTTCGAACAATTTTTGTGAAAAGCTATTCGTATCAAATGAAGCATCCGTTTAAAAAACAACCATACTTAGATGTTTCTGAATTCTGAATTTCAATAGTTAGGTGTTGTGAGAAAAATTTCACGCCAAAAAAATTGGTACCTATACTCATGTTAATGAAATCTTCAAAAATTTGAGATTCAATTCACGAAGAAATGGACCTATGGTAATTTTTTAAACAGACAATTAGTAATTGTTTCATTGAGATTTTTCAAAATGGTTTCTTTAATATTTGAATTAATCTTGAGTGGTTTTCTAAAATTCACGGATAGTTACTCAGGTAAATGTTATTTTTGAACAATTCAAAAAGTATACTCAGTTCAGGACTGAATTGAACTAAAAAGCAATATCAAAATTGCATTTTCAACCGAAAAATAAGGTTTGAATTGGAGAGCAAAAATGATGAATTTTTTGAGGGATTTTTTAGAAAACTCTCGGTGAAAAGAAAATAGAAAATTGTATGAAATTTGAAACTATGATCAAACCTGAGACACACAGCTTCTGAGAAAAAATTTTCAAAACGTAGAGCTGGTAATATTTTATTCAATTTTGAAATCAACCTTAAATTATTTTCGCCCTTCACTGGCATACTGAGAAAAATTCGGATCAATTTTCAACTCAATTTCACTTTTTTTTCAAATTTCACTCCTAAAAACCCCATTAAACTCCAATTAACTCATCACAAACACATAAACACCACCTAATATCAACCTATTAAATCTCACCCAACGACATCCACGTGCCTTAAATCCAACTCCCCAAATCTCCCAGCTTCTCTCGTCAAACCGCACAATAAAAACTCCGGCGCCATAAATCTGCGTTTAAATAAGAAAACACGCGTTTAAAATTCGCCTAAGAAACCAAAAATTAACACGAACAGAATCCAGCATCCTTCAACTTTTCACGTTTAACTTACGCACCCTCACATTACGTAAAACTTTTCAGACTAATTTCATGTGTCATTAACACACCCGTCATCCCCACCATCGCCCCGGATACGAAAATTGAGAATAAAAATTAAACGCAGACTTGAGAAAGGAAATGTTTACGAGAATCCGGATCTCGTTTGGCATTTCGTATTCGAAAGTTCTATATAAAGTACGACGCGACGAAAAAGGGTGAAAAGAGAGCATAAGAGGAGGAAAAAAATGCAACAAGTGGCATCTTAGGCGTCCACTCTTTAAACGGAAGAGAAAAGTTTCCGCCATTTTCACCGGGATTACATTAAGGTAGGTAAGAAAAGCGATGTTTTTCGGGTCTGCGTTGCTGTATCTAGATACGTAGCGTATATAAAACATCGTATAGTCGTATTACGGAAGGGAGGACGAATGGCGGGGTGTATTTTATCTGTATATACGAATACGTGGGTACTTTCCTTCTTTTCTCGATTTCACTTTAAGGAAGGTCGTTAAAATGTTTTTCACATTACAACACCTCGCTGACGCAGCGTGCGTTTTGAGAAGCAACTGGAATGCGATTTTTTCGCATCGTCTGGGTAATTGAGGACGATAGTCATGCTGCGGATCTTTATTGTGTTAATGCGTCCAAATCGGTCAGCCAGCGATTCACAAAGAGGCCAAAAAGCGAAAGGCGAGATGCAAAGATTAATGAAGATACGTCTACTTCACAGAACACGAGTAGCTGGCAATCATTAAGTACCAGAATAGAGTTTTTCGATAATTTACTCTGAATTGGAACCGTAGCCGTGGCAAAAGAAAAGGCCGATATTGGTATTGTTATTTTGTGTGCAAACAGGGGCTAAGTTTTGACTCGAGAACAGGTCGAGTCAAAATGATTAATATCTGCGAAGCTGTTACGCTCCGCCAACCTAGCACTTTCAATCGACATAATATACCACGATATCTTCATAGGGTTTCTTCCAAACATATACTTGTAGATTTAAATACACAAACGACGATGGGAAAAAAATAAGGAGAACACCATGAACAGTGTGTATTTGTCTCTGGATTGGACCTCATTAGGTTACGCGACAAGGCTGCGAACACCCCGGACTGGACAAATAATTGTTTATTGCTTCGTCCTTTTTCAAAGTCTAGCTCGTAGAATGTTAATATTATACCAAGCTTCTATTGTGATCATTGCAGATTTTACGATCCACAGCAATCATATCGGTTTTAGCCCTATTTATGTCGCCGCATCGCGTAGAGCCGATCAAGCTTTTACTTCACGTTTCTAATTTCCCCATTAGTGTCTTGGTTCTTTAATACTTTTTACAAACAAGATTCTCCTCTTTCTCTGTCGCTCGGTACATAATGCAGCTATACGTCAGACCCTCATCTCGTAAATTTCGCAATTATACGCCTTTAAACGTGTTTACCGCTCGACACCTTTTGGTTCGTATTTATTCTACTTTATTAGAGAGTAACGATCCTCTATTTATAGCGTATCACGCGGACATGATCCGATGATGGAGTAATTTACTCGTACAGTAACCCCCTTTTATAGGTCAATGAGGCCTTTGCTTGGGATATTTGATGCTGAGTTTGATGTAATTTTTGGAGTGTAATATTTACATCGTTGTGGGCTCATCTATGGATTTTTTTTCTATAAATTTTGCGATTTTCAAATTAATTTTTTTTTTACAAACAATTATTTAAAAAAATGTTCTGATCATAAGGTGCTTCAGCAAAAATTAATTTAGGAGACCAAATAAGTAAATTTTTTTTGAGGTGTTTGGGCGAAAAAATGCGTTCAGTTACGAGTTTGGTGGCCCAGTTAGATGTATAGAAATTCAAATCATTGTTTTTTAAGGAAGCATATTTTCACAAATTGCAATTTTTTTCTTTTTTCTTTTTTCTTTTAAATTTTTACCCAGTTGAAATCATTTCCTTTTCGTTCTTCTCTTACATTACATACCAATTTTTTTCAAAAAATTGTGGGAGTAAAGAACAGAAAAATTTAAAACTTTGAAATTTTGACTTGGAAAAGCAGGAAATTTAGGTGTGGAAATAACGAACCCTGGAATTACGTAGGAAAAAAAGAAAAAATGTGTTGCAAATTTGAAAATTTCATCGAATTAAAAACATTACTCATCGCGAATGTTTACAAGATATTGTTTATCTACCTCCTCAGAGTTGCATGCGGTAACATTTTCCTCTAAAAACTTGATACGTTTATTATTTTCACTTTCTTTTCTTTTTCATGGTACCTAATGGATTTTTTCCTTGAAAAATCAATATTTTTTTACAAAATTTTCAGGAATCTCCTCTCTGGGGGTACCTTAATTTTTTTTGAATAATTTCAAGTATCGTAAATTTTTTGATTTTTTTCCAACGTTCTTCAATGCTTTTTCAATTTTTTTGAAAAAATCCCATTATTTTGATGAAGTAATTTCGTGATTTTTAAAGTTTTTTTTCCCATACCCACCCGAAAAGTGATTCATTATTCACCAGTTTAGCGTGTGAGAAGTAGAACTTTATAAACGAGCGTACAGATGTGCAATAATAGGTGTGCAATAATTTTCATTATTGCACACTTATTATTGCACATCTGTACGCTCGTTTATAAAGTTCTACTTCTCACACGCTAAACTGCTGAATAATTGAATTTTTCAAAAATTCAAATACTCAGTTTTTATTTATTATAGTCACTTTACAATTATTAAAATTAAAAATACTATTCGTGTTGGTAGGGGAAGGTGCAGCAGGTATGTCGAGAATCTCCAAATTTGCCAATGACGAGATAATATTTTCGGTTTGAGTCGGCTCAATGAAATCACGATCAGGCGTCGATGAAATACGAGTACTTTCACTATCACTTTCCGAAATCATTTCAATTAATATTATTTTAAAGACGATAAAAATTTGTAAGTACTTTGTTTACAGAAAAACTATGAAATTCGAAATGAAATTGAAAGCATATCAAATCAACAGATGACATCAGTTTATGTAGCCAGCAATTTGCGGCTACTTGAAAACAGTAGAAATAATTATGTGGAATAAGAATTATTCTAATTTTTTTTCGACCTTACTACAATTTTTAGCGCATTAAACTGGTGAATAATGAATCAATTTTCGAGTGTGAATGGGAAAAAATATAGTATAAAACTTGAATAAGGAGTGCACGATCATTGACTCGCGCGATTACCTCCACTCGCCTTCGGCTCGTTCCGGTAAACATCGCGCTCGTCAATAATCGTGCACTTCTTATTCTAGTTGTACAATATACTATTAGTAGCTTGAAAAAAAAATGAAATTAAATAACTACAAAAAAAAATGAATGAAAAAACACTTTATTTTAAATCCAAATTATTTTTAAAAAGTTTAAAAATTAAACAAACTACCATATTCGAGGATATCTATAAATTATGAGAATTAGGGCATTTCAATTGAATAATTTATATTTTTCTCACAATTCATTGCTTCACGACTCTCCCCCCCCCCCCCTCTATAGGTAATTAAGATCCGAAACATTCGGAGTAAATTGCAAAATTTACTCAATTTTTTGATGATTTCAGTACATTTTTGAATGGAACATACCTACTACTTTTTTTCAATCTTTTTTTTTTGGGGGGGGGGGGGGGCTTGAGTTCTTCATTTTTGAACATTTATATGAAAAATTTACAATTCAGTTATCAAATAGAACCAAAAGGAACCTAACAAAACCAAAGATAAAAATTATTGTTAAAGATGTTTTTTTTTAGAAAAAATTCCAAACTGAACCAAATGGAATCAAACAAGACAACAGCCAAAACTGACTTTTTTTTTAGAAGAAATGCCAAAACCAAACTTTATGATGGTCAAGAGTGAATATTTTCTTGAAAAATGGAATATGTATATTCATACTAAATATTATCTCACCAAATTCCGTCTGGAGGAAGGGAAAAGAAACTATAGTTTTCATATAAATTAAGAATTAGGTACCTATCTTCAAATTAACAAAAGAGTGACAACGCCTTCTGAATCCATTATTAACTTACTCTTAATTTTATCCTTGCCCCCCAATATTTGGAAAACCCCTATACCACACCCTTTTTTTTTGACTTCCCTAAAAACTGGTAAAAAAAATCGAATACCTTATTAAATATGTGTGTTTGACAAAATACTCGAAACAAGGACCTCTGACAGTGACGCAGCAAGTATTTACACAGTAGGCTTACCCCTCCCTCGCACCAGCCGTAAAATTTTTTCCAACACATAAATTCGGGTCAACAACGCTCAATCCTACCCCCTTTCTCGACTCTTTAACCTACAGCTACACACAAAACAAAACGAGGGAGAAAAAATCACGATGAGAAAATCCGTCTAAAAAAAAAAAGGTTTTCGTCCATATCACACCTACTGCAAATGCGTTAATTAAGATTAAAAAAATCCATCTATTGGCAACGAGCAATTTCGTCACTTCTCGTTCATCGACGCTGAAAAATAAATTTCATACGTAATAAACTCATTCACCATTCAATAAGCGTGAAACATGATTTTCCGCTTCTGTTAATTTATTGTAACGATGGAATTCTAATTTCTACACGTCTGCGAAAAAAAAAAAGGCGCACCGACGACCGACTGCGCGAAGAGCATAGAAAAAAGGGTCAAACAGGTGAAGCCGACTGAAAGGGTCGAAGCTTATAACGAAAGGGTTCTCGTCTCACATAATTAAACTCAATACTAACATAATCGTTTCCTGAACTTAACGAATTGAACGACACTTGAAAAGTGAAAAGTTTACGACATGCAAACTCGTATAAAAGTGACCGGAGGCCGGAGATGGAATATTCAACGCCAACCTTGTTCCAACTTCCATATCCGGCCCCAAAGGCCGAGCCTTATACAGTGAAACGCGCTCTGTACAAAATCCGGCACCAGCTTTTAAAGTTAATTTACCGCGCTCGCCTCGCCACAGCGAGTCTCTCTCTCTCGATGTTCATAAGTTCATTACGATTTCGACCTAAACACTATGCCATGTAATTCAGCAGCAGGTTTTCGTCGCACCGTCCTGGCTGCATCTATTGGTTATTCCATCCGAGTCGACTACATTCGTGCCAAAGGGCTTTTCGATACGTTTGTTTAAATACACTTTACGTAGGTAAACTACATACAGGGATAAGAAACAACCGTCATCATTGTATCGTATCCCAGCACATACGTATAGGTCTCTATTGGTATAAATTTGCGATGGCGAAAACCAACACGTTAATTTTATCGTATGTGTGACTGATGTGACGAGATCCTCTCTCTAATCAACTCGGTCATCCGTGTACTTTACATACGTCGCTATTTTCTTCCACTTTACGCTCAAATAAACACGTCTCTCTGCCTCTTTCTCTCATACGACGCGGTACCAAACGAAGGAAAATTGCCCAGAAAAATATCCTCTCTGGCGAGATTTATCTCATAGATACCCTGATGTGCATACTGTTGATTATTATTCGAAAAATGTTAAAACCCAAATAAATTACCCGGATAGTCGTCATTAAAGCCAACCGCACCAGTCCGCAGAAAACCATCTTGGCATTATTTCCACATTTAACGTCTCAACTTGGAGCGTTTAAATTCCCTAAAATAATATAATACCCGAACGAATAATTAAAAACTCTTATAGCCGGAGAAGCACTGCGGGCCGATGTGAATGGCCGAATTTTCCAAATTTACAGATTATCTCGAATGGTACAAGAATATAAGAAATTTTGAAAAAAAAAACACTTGAATAGGGCAAATAAAAAGTAGAAAATTCATATTAAAAGCGTCGCAGAAGACAAGAGGTACCTCATACCTCCTCCCCCTCATCGACTCTTGGGATACAAAATATAAATTTTACCCTCATTCTCTAAATTACAATAAAAATAATGATTTTTAAAGTATTAGAACATGAAAAACTGTTTTTTTTAGGGCTCTGAAAATTCAATTTTTTCAAAAATGTGTCCTTGCTCCCAATTTACTGAGCAAAGGCAATGGGCAAGCATAAGTCAGAATTATAAGAACTATTCAAGACGACAGAGCAAAAAATTTACTCTCCCTCCCTCAAAAATTTTTTCCAATATTTCAAATCTCCACATCCACTCTGTACCCTCTCAAAAAAGCTTGTAACGCTATTGCAATAAAAAATTTTGAGGTCTTTCAAATGGAAGCTAGAAAGTATTTGTGACGGCGAATACAGAAAGGGTGTATCGACCCAAAAATCGTGTTTTTTTTAATTGTTGATTCGGATTATTTGTATACTAAATTTCTCATTAAAATCAACAATTAAAAAAACACGATTTTTGGGTCGATACACCCTTTCTGTATTCGCCGTCACATTTGGTTATAGTACTTCGGGGGAGAGGATGAGAAGAGTTGAGTACTGAAAAATGTTCTCATTCAGACTTCATACGAATTTTTTTCAACTTATTGTGCGATTCAATATATCATTTTTCAAAATTTTCCATGATATTTCATCAACTTTCATAATGGTTTATAGCACTCTTCATTACAATTTGGCCAAAATTAAGTGATTTAAAATGATTAATAAAAAATTACGATGAATATTCAATTAACAGTTTCATGCAGGTATACTTAAGAAAATAATTCCTGAGGAAAAAGTTGATTTTTTTTTACATTTTTCTTGAATAACCAAAGGAACAATTAAGTATGTATTTAAAAAATGGAAAAAATGGAGGAAAATTTTTCAAAAAGTACTTTTTTAAAAAAAATTTCATCGATTCTTTCTAGTGATGAAAATTGACTAAATATAGATTGAAAGTAAAGATGGAAAAAATTAATATATCTAAATGAAAAGACTAAAACTGAAAAAGTTAAAATTGCATGACAACTGAACCTGAAAATCGTTTATTTTTTTTTTACTCCCACTGAATCGCTAAACGCACATCACATTACAAAGCTAAATAAATGAAAGAGATGAGTTATGGAGACAGTTTTTTCCCTTCAAGTGAAAAGATTATATTCCTGATACAGAAAAGGTTTCTAAAGGGAAAAATTGGACAATATTGAAAATTTGAGATCAACAAATCATCAAGAGCTGATTTTTCACTTCTTTCTTCTCCTACTGATACAGATTTTAATTCATCCTTTGTTGAAATATTTTTCAGGAATTAAAACATAAAAATTGCAAAACTAACAAAAAAAATCAGAAAAAGATTTTCAAAAAATAAAAATCTCAAAACTGAGACTAAAATGTTCTTCAGCTTTCTATCATTCCATAATATTTTCCAACTTTCATTTTTCAGGAAATAAATCATTCCATCTTCTCCAAATAAGCAAAAAAAAAAACCTCCTCGTTTAAAAAATTTGAACCATGCTCAACATTTGTACTGATTAATATTTGTGAGCCTGAATACAGAACCACCCTTAGGGGTCAAAAATTGAGTTTTGAGTGGACACTGATTTTGAGCCTTTTAGAAGGAGTAGAATTAAAGGTGAACTTCAACTCGAAAATCAATTTTTGACCCCTGAGAGTGGTTTCTTTTTTCTATACATCAAGGCTCGCATAGGTAAATCGACACTTTGAATCAAAAATCTCCATCACAATCACATTTTAGAGTTTATAGGTTAGCATAAATTTTTAGGAAAAATATTTTTCAAGTATTGCATTCACTATACCCCTCCTCCCCCCCCCCTTCCAAAAAATATTAAGACAGCTCGAAAAAAATACTACACAAATGAATATCCTTCTCAGTCCTCTTTCCGTATCATAAATCAACAACTCGAATTACTCCATCGTCCATTTCACTCCTCGCCCGTCCCTTGCACATAAGTTAGCAAAATCGTCGACAAAATTACACCACTACACACAACAGCACGAATGGGTTACAGCAATATTTTTTAATCACCACGAATACATCACCATTAATCTCATCACTCCGAGCACAAGCTGACTCAAGGTACCTATTCGAATACATACGTCTCGGCGTATGCATCAGCTTGAGATAATCATCGCGCATAAGTTGACACTTGGCACATACATGGCGTCTTTTGCCGCACGTATTCGTACCAAATATGCCCATACAATACATTCGTATATAGTAAAACGCATCAATAAAATCCGAGTTGATGATAAATGATAGAAATTTTTCATTAGCTCGTTTTAATAATAAGAAACGAGCGAGATCGCGGCGAAAAAAAGCACATTCGCGGAGGGTGTCGACGAAAAACGCGACAGAAAATGAAAATATTCAATCCTTTGATGATGATAACGAGGCGCGCGAATCTAAGCCTTTATCTAATTCGATAATAACGAGTAAAAAAATACTACCACGTTGGCAATCCGTATAATAAATCGTTTAAATATTAATAAACTAACGCGTTATAAGCGTGAAGAAAAATACAGGGTTTACATACAATAAGGGCAATGGTGTAGTTATAAGTCACACCCAGCCAATTTATCGCATATGTCGCGTTCGTTATAATACTAACTTACGCGCATTTTGAAAAGTACATACAAAACATTATCAAGCTTTATAATATCGATAAAACGGCTCTTAGAGACTGTCAACTGCATTCGCGTAAGTGACAGATGGAGTTACATTAAGGATACCTAATCCAACCCCTTTGGTTTCTTTTTTTGTCGCTGCTGACTTTTTTTCTCCCAAGAAAAATCTAGTACACCTATTTTTTCATATTTTCGCTAAAAAAAAAAAAGTTCCCTTTTGTTTTTTCCTCTCTCTGGTGTTTCTCACTTTGAACCGATGATTCGAAATATGCGCATATTACAAGCGAATTACTACGTGTTTGTTCGCATATTTTTTTTTTAGAGATGGCGGAAAGAAAATTTGATATATTTTTTTATTCGTGTACGAATATCGTTTAGGTACATTAACAAACGACAGTAGGTATAGGTACAGCAGTTGAAAAATATTTTATCGATAACGACATACGAGGACAAGTTAACATTCGAGTCTGCGTATTGAACGTGGCCTGCCAATGTGTAGCCTATTGGCTGGGACATTTTTTTCTCCCTAGAAATTTATAACATTTGAGCTAATGTACAGTCATGCTGGGGCGTTATTACGTGTATGAAATGCACCCCAGCGTCAGCGTTGTGGTACGTATTGATATGGAATGCGCTGTAAGGTTCACGTGTGTACCTATGTGTGGTGAGAGGTGAGGTTTGTACAGTGTTTGGAATCGTCTTATGTGAGTTGTTGAACTATATAGGCGAGTTGATTTATTGGTACGTAAATACGTATACACTCGAAACAATTACCACGTCAGAATTGAGATAGCTGAGATCTTAATTGTCGAATATTTTTTCTCGGATGAGACATTTCGGTGCATTATTTTTAGTCGAATTGTCCGTCGTTGAAAATAGAAGCTGATCTATTGCGAATTTCATGGAAGTTTGAAAGTTTCGATTTGGACTGGTGAAAAGCAGGAGCCAGGATGGGAAGGTTTTTTTCGTCTTTCAAAGCTGCAGAAAGGTGGTTTAACCCTTTTGTGTAGCACTAATTTTTACACACCAATATCTATGAATCAGTAATGTTGAATTTTTCTCAACTCAGAGAACTTGCTCTAAAGGTGACTGATGACAGTGATGACTGGAAAATTTTTTTTGGACTAGATTAAGGTTGCATATTTTTTTAGGTCATTTTATCACAATTTATAAAAAATATTCATTTGATTTTTTCTTCCATTTCTTGTAATTTTTTCAAAGGATAATGGTAAATTTTTCATTCTTGATGATTTTTTTTTTCACTTTGATGGTTATTTTTGTTTTTGTCGATTTTCTTCATTTTTGATGATTTTTTTCAATTCTGTTGATTTTTATTCTTTTTTGATGACTTTTTTCATTTTTGGTAATTTTTTAGGTCCTTTTCTTACAATTCATCAAAAAATAATTTGAAGGATAAAAAATATACAACAAAAAATATGACATGCACTTTTTGTCTACTTTCAAAATTGAAGGAGCTATTCAGAATGACAATCTTTGACAGTCCCTTCGATCTTGAAGATAACGTTTAATAAAAAATTTCTTTTCTTTCGAGATTCGCCACAAATGAAGTCAGTTCGAATAATAATACATACTTTTTTCATGAGATTTTTTTCATCATTCTGATCATTTTCAAAAATATGTTCAGTTTGTAGAAAAAAATTGTCCGAAAAGTAATCTTTGGTAAACTATACTTGAATGTTAAAAATTTAAAGTGCTCCTACATTGAATCACCCTTTGCCGCAATATTATGACGCTAGCTAAGGGCACAAAATGACGTTAAATTTTGAAATAATGCCTACAAAGAAAATCAAAATTTTGTAATAAAACGAAACTCAAATTTTCCAAGACTGAATTCTAAAAAATTATTTCACAACTTTGAAATCTAAAATTTTAAAACGATAGATCCTAAACATTGGAATGGTTTAATTTTTTTTTGTGAATTCTGGAAATTTTGTACGTATTCCAAAGAACTTAGTTACATTGTAATTTCTCTTTAAAAATTATATTTCTAAAGTTTTAGCTCTCTTCGCCACTCAGAGGCTATCAGCTGGGCTCTCCTTTTTCTTATGGTACCTATATTTAATATCAGCTGGAAGGCTTAAAACGAAAATATAACTTATTTTTCAAAGAAGATGATGCATTGATGCGAAATGTTCAAATATTTCGGTGTTTTTGAAAATATGACTCAATTTCGATTTTCAGGGATGAACTTTATTGGACCCAAAGAATCTTCTCTGGGAAGTTCAGAGGCTAAAATTTACAATTCAAAGTCTTCAGAAATTTCTTCAAATGATTTTACAGAGAAGTTCTCCCCTTAAAAAATCAACACTGAGTTATATTTTCAAAGGTGAAATTGGCGCCTGGCCTCTAATTGATGCTCAAGGCTAATATTTTGGGAATCCCATTTTTGGAGATAAGACGAATGAACCATCCCAGGTGTGAGATATACAAACTTCAATTGAAGACACATTTTTACTGGACTTCATTCAATAAACTACCTATTCTTTTACGACTAATTGAACTAGGTACTTTGGTACCTATATAAAACGCATTGCAATTTGCACTCACCTTCGTGATACGAAGTTTTGATTTTTTTCCACAAAGGGTCGTTTTCCAGTATCCAATTTCTTTTATTTGAACGCCTTCATTTATCAATTGTTTGGAAATCGAACGACTATCATAACAATCTGAAACATGAAATAATAAACCATTAATATTGAAACTGAGAAAATACCTTTTTAATAATAGAATTAAAGATATCAAGATTTCTACAAGCGTCTATGTATCTAGATATTTGTCTCCATAGATTAAATTGGAGGGTCGTTAACATAACATTCCACAATCCACAATCCGTCTGTTTTCCCACCTCACGCCTTACAGTCACAATCACCTTTCACCCCATAATCCCATCGAACAATTCGACTCTCCTCAGTACCAACCACGATCTATTACAATCAAACCAAATACACATCGAGTACCACACAAAGTCGGGGCCGATAAATTTTATAAAATTATCAACCGGATTAAAAGAGACACGGGATAAAAAATCCCAAAATTATTACATTTCTATTAATGCATTCGGGGCGTACACAGACAGACGAAATAACCAAGATCATACAATTCGAATCACAGCACGCAGCTGAGGGTCGCATCGACCGGTACGTGATCTTTCACATAATTAGTAGCTTCTAATATATTTTTAACGACGAGCCGTGATGATAAAGAAACATATTCTAATTCATTTAAACTTGAATACCTTTCATACAGCATTAAGCAAACATTCGAATTCTATTTGCGTTTTGTATAACATCCGCATTACTTAATACAGACATCAGTGGCCGGCTTAAATAGATTACTCCATCCTCGGCTGGATATAAATTTTTTTTTCATACAACGATCATAGGCCTAAATATGAGGATACCAACGTAAGTCCGAAAGTGAGTTGAACGTTGAACCCCTCACAAAAATATTTGTTGCATATACCTACATACTTATGACATAAGTTGAACGCATTGCAGCAGCAAAGAATTCTCAACTCCAAAGAAATTATTTTTAAAAGTTTATAGTCGGAAATACATCGGAATTACGGAACATCAGAATAAATGTAAAAATGAAAGTGATGATCAAACATTTAGCTACTCTCTCAAAATCTCAACCATTCAATTTTCAAGCTTTTTCGTCTCTCTATGAATTGATTGACCAATCAAAATGAAAACTTGGTACGGTGGAAAAAAACGGCAATGGGTTAAATATTAAATATGAATGACAAAAAAGCGTCATCGATTAAAAAAATATAGAAAATATTCATTTTTGAATGTGGACCCTTTTTCTCACCTCTTCCAGTTGATTGACTCATGAATTCAGGGTCGAAATGACTCCAGAAATGGTTCAGAGTTTTAAAAACATTTCTTTCCATACTTCTCCCAATTTCGCAATTCTTGTCTTACCCTCCACCTTTCGGATACAGACTTTTAGAAGTTCTAGGTTTGCGGTTGAAATGATCCCTGAATGTCAAATTCATCTTCTCGACAAAATTTGTTGACATAAATGTCGATCTTGACAACTGTTCTGAGGATATTGATTTGCATGAATTGTTCTGTAACCATGCTATAATTTTTCATAACATTTCGGTAACGTTTCGGTTTCGGTATACCGTTTCCATGACGTTTCGGTTTCGGTAACGTTTCCATGACATTTCGGTGAAATTTCAGTAACGTTTTCATAACGATTCTGAAACATTTCTGTACCGTTTCTAATAACGTTTCGGTAACGTTTCTAATACGTTTCTGTAACGTTTCTAATAACGTTTCTGTAACGTTTCTAATAACGTTTCGGTAAAATTCCAATAACGTTTTCATAAAGTTTCAGTAACATTTCTGTAACGTTTTATCAACATTTCCAAAACATTTTCATAACGTTTCTGTAACGTTTCCACAAAGTTTCAGTATCATATGAAAAATTAAACATCAATGAATTAAGTGAGAATTTTAGTGCAGAGGAAATTAGTGAAAAATTTCACTGAAATGGAATCTGTGAAAAACCACTGGAAAATCAATATTCAAACGAGTCAGTCAGAAAAATTTACAGAAAAACAATAAACATTCATAGAAAATGGGTTGCTTCGCCAATATTTTTTCAATTGGTTCCACGATCTTTCCAAGATTTTTCATAACATTTTGGAACCTTAAACTTCACTTAATTTTTCTTCAAATTTCTATACTCTACCTTCAACGTCAATATAGTTTTTGAAACGGTTTCTGAACATTTCATTGATTTTCCAGAACAGTCATCGCTTTCTGGAAACTTGATTTTTGTGAAATTTATGTGTTCTAGTATGCGTAATTTGATGAAATTCTGAAGACCACTTCGTCAATCGATTTACCCTCTCAAGTCGTATTTCTGGTCACTTTCTCATTCAACTTTAATGATATAAAAAAAAAATGAAATTACCATCAAATTACATCCATTTCGTCCCTATTTCATCCTCCCGGGACCTGAGAGAAAATTACACTACTTGAGTCACCATCGCCCATCAAAAGACATCAAAAGCGATCGATTTCACCCTATTTTTCAATCGTCGAAATACCCAAACTGGTTGACAATTGTACCTATTTTGGAATCTTTCCACCCTCCTGATGTCACCTCTTACACTAATCCACGTATAAAAAGCTTCTCATATTATAATTTCTGAAAATTAATTTTGATCCCTTTTAAACATTTTTTCAGGGTAAACATCAATACGTCCTGGGCTTTAGAACCAGCAAGAAAAACAATATCTCACCCGCCCATTCAAAGGAATAAGTTCTTTAAAACCATATTACTAGGTAATTACTAGTACAACCTATTTTTTTTGAAAAATTAACTTGAAAATGTTTTGTTTGGTGTCAAAGGTCGCCTCGTATTGTGTAGGTTTTTACCAAACATACCGTACACAAAACGGTGACCCACCAATCCCTCATATCACATTTCCATATTGATCTTACTTAGCAGCAATGTTCATTTATTTAGTAACGAGAGCAGAGGCGAGTACAATAGAGAAGAAAACATTTTTAGCAAAACGTTTAATCATCGCGAGCCCAGTCCAAAAGCCCGGCGACGGCGCGCGGCCACACACAAGGGGGGAAGGTGGAAAACACGGTCCATACAAAACGCATCTTATCAACGATTATTAAAACGGTTTGGCAATGGAAATACATACGTACGAGGGCTTTTTAGAAAAACGCCAAGCCAAGCGGTATTCTACGTGTACATGCCCTTCGCTCATAAAGAAGCGGCTATTGTACACATTATATAATGATTTGAAAAGAGCACTGGATGGGAGCAGCGTAGAAGGGTTGGTTAGGGTGAATACACTATACGAGGACGACGATAGTCGCGATGACGACTACGACGATGCTGCGGAGAACCAGTGAATGAGAGATACGTACAGACGCGCAATTCGAAATGGAAAAAAAAAGAAAAGCACAATAAAACCGGGCTGAGGTCCGTGACTCGCTCCGGTTGGCATGTCAATGCGGTAATGCGGCAAGAATCGGAGGTTCGGAGGTTGCCCTCATGTGAAACCCTAAACATCTTAAATCCCTGATTCAACATTCAGGCCTCTTTCGTGCCTTCCTTCCGCATGCCACTCGTCCTTCACCCCGATACGTGCACCATGATTCACCCGAATTTAAACTTTTTCAAATTAAAGTCGTTTGTATACAGACGATTCATCGTCTTCGCATAGCCGCCGGCCTACCGTACTTATGTACATTGGGTTTTTTTCCACTGGCCCCTCTTCTGCCCCGGATACGACTAAAGGGTTACACATTTATACACTTAATGGTCGACGACTAATTGGGATATGTCAATTTTCGACAAATGGTAGTCGCTTCTCATTTTTTTTCGCAGGCTATCTCGCTTCATCTGCAGGGTTCGGTCTTCGCTTGATTAATTGTTTCACGCCCGTGTAAAATCATCTTGATAAATGATATCTATTGACGATGTACGTATATCTAACCCTATCGTACAATACGTGTATAGGTTTTTTTCTCTCGAGCGGTAATCGGTTATTATACGTGTAAATTTTTTATTATGATTTTTATTTTTTTATCGCTTGGTTGGGTGATTCGAATACGCGTGTAGCCTATGCGTTCAACCACCGTATAAAAGAGTTGGTGAAATCGTTTTAGCGTGTTTTTTTGGGATGCGGTAAAAAGCATAACTCGACCTACGTGCGTGGATGAAATTATCAGATGACGCCTTATCGCCTTATCGCCTTGGAAGTACAATTGCACCCCAAGATTTGTAACGATTTTTGTTGCCAATGAAATGAAAATTCTCAGCAATCTGCGGTTCAGCTTCAGAAAAAATAAAGAACTTCATTTTTTTATATGAATACTAGATACCTATTCCATTTTCTCACAAAAATATAAAATAACTTTAAAAAATCCTCGAAATAAAATTTCGAACATTTTTTACGAAGATTGAACGAATTAAAATGCCAATAAAAACCCAAAAAGTTCGAAACATCATCATTGAAAAATGTTGAAAATGTCTCAAAAACTGTTGAACTGTTCATAAAAATACGTAAATAAATCATAATAAAAATCGTTAAAAATATAATTTATACCTCCTTAATAAATTATCGCAAAACTTGTAAAAATTGCTGGAATTATTCGAGAATTCGATAAAATTTTCAGAATAACTAAGAAATTTGGTAACAATTTTATCACAAACCGTTCAAGGTACATCTTCCACTGTAAAACTTGACTGAAACACCAGAAAACTTGTTAAAATTGCCAAACATTTCGTTTCAATACCTACAATTAAATTGGTCAAAATGCTTATAAAAAATTGAAATTTTGGAAACAATTTTTTGAACAAGTGGGTAACTTTATTGTAAATAATTATTTTTTGGAGAATTTCCCCATGATATTTTCAAAACTTTCAGGGTGTTTATGCACTTTTGTAGTTGATTTTCAACAATTTCTACGTTGATTTCAATATCATTTCAATTTTCTATATTGAAACAAATTTTTGCAGCAAAATTAAAAATGATTTTTTATTGAACTTGGAAGGTTTTTAATTTAATTTCGACAGATACATGGTGTGGTGTCTACCGAATTGAGAAAATGAAAATTCATATTATTTTCATGTTTTTCATGATTTTCATGCCTGGTAGACAGACACCATGTTATCGTCAAACTTTTGATAAGAACCCTAAATTACCGTAAATATTTCAGTAAATTATGGTAAATGATCGTAAATATTCCAATAAGTAATTACGATAAATTGCCGTGAATATTCTAAAAATTACTGTAAATCACCGTAAATGTTTCAGTAATCACGGTAAATAGTAGTAAATATTTTGATAATTACCGTGAATATTTCAGTAATTACGGAAAATTACAGTGAATATTTCAGTAATTACGGTAAATTACCGTACATATTTCAGTAATTACGATAAATAACTGTAAATATTTCAGTAATTACGGTAAATTACCATAATTATTTCAGTAATCACAGTAAATTACCATAAATATTTCAGTAATTACGGTAAATTACCGTAAATATTACAGTAATTTGGGAAATTACTGTAAATATTACAATAATTACTCACAGTAAATTATCATAAAAACGGTAAATTACCGTAAATATTCAAGCAATTGTGGTAAATTACTGTAAATATTCTGATAATTATATTGTAAATTATCACAAATACTCTAATTTCAACATTATTTGCCCGACCATTTTCATTTTGATTTAAATTTTGATCTTTCTCAGGTTTCTCATTTGAATCTGCGCCATCGTTTTTTGGCTTCTTTATATTGGACGTATGATTCGATTTTTGGGTTTTTCATTCAAATCATGAATGAATTTTCAAGCCCTGCCCGAGAGAAGAGAAAGCAGAAATTTTGTAATAAAAAAATTGAGTTGAAAAATGATTTAAAAGCAATGCTTCAATTTAAAAATTGTGAGTAAATATTGAAATTCATGTTTTTTGTGAAAAAAAATTCAAATGCATGCTATTTTCATGTTTTCATGCTACTATACCGACATTCATGCTATTTTCATCAACTTCATGATTTTCATGTCCGGTAGACACCTCAGAAAAAAGTGCGAAATTTGCCGATTCCAGAAACCAGTGATTTCGGGTTTTCACAACTTTTTCATCCAAGTATACTGAAATTCTAAATTTTAGCAGCGCGTGCTTTCGCTGACTGAATGAAGCACAACCTTCGATCACCAACAGTTCGAAAGAAACAAAAATTTCAATTCAAGGTGTCTATAGTAGACCTGAAAAATAAAAATTATAGCTAGTTTCTGAATTTGTCTTGCTACGAGTATTTTTATATATTTTTTTTTGCTGCAAATTTACCCAAAAAATCTGCACCTGACTTCTTTATTTAAAAGAATTCAAAGAAAAGAAAAATGTTTAAAATTTTGCAATTCACAGTAAAATTATCAAAAATTCTAGCCATTATCTGGTCGTCTTATTTTTGGCAAAATTTTTTCCAATTTCCAGTTTTTTTCATTTTTCTCGCTAATAGACACTTTGATATTCGCGGAATATTCGACTCAATTCCCATAATAATTACTCTGAACCACATTCTCATTCCATTTAACTTCTGCAGACACTCTAGCTCTCTCAAATCCTTCGAACTCTCACAATCCACCAAAACCCAATCTTCTTCCACAAACAACAACCCCTCCCAAATTACATGTTTTCGCTAACCCATACCGACCTCAACACCATACTCGGCATGCTCCAATAATTAAATAATTTTTTCCGTCGCAACCCCAACTCTCCAGCATCCAAATTAAAATTACTCCAACAAAAACACCAATAACGCTACCGCTTATGGCAAACATTGTTTCAAAAAAATCGACGCACATTTTACTCGACATGACTTCTCTTTCGCAGCTCCGCCCTTCTCAGTTGGTACCAACGAAATTCTCGCTTCTCTCCGGGAGGCCAAAAACCGTACTGAAACCCCTCAAGTTACATACTCGTAATAAGTCGTAATTTAGTACGAAGGCGTTGAAGGATGCAGCAAAACCCACCTATGTACATTACGTGCAGCCGCGAAACATCTGATTAACGATGTTATCTTCGGAGATAATCGTCAAAAGAAAGACCGACAGGACGTTTGTCCGAAAAACATACCGCAAAATGTACAAAAAATCATCTCATATGGTATAGCAAATAAAAATAAACAACTTCTGTGTTGAAAATGTCAACTTGGAGTACTCGTTGGGACAGTTCAATGAGAGTGAGAAGAACTTAGGCCACCATCGGCGTAAAAAAGTGCATTTGTTGGGCAAGAAGAAGAGAAACACCACAAGGAATATAATCAATTCAGCGTTAACGGATACAACAAAATAAAAACTAACATGTAACTATTGTAACGATTATTCTCGGTGAAGAGTTCGAGGGTCGCATATTATTAAATATCGTATACGCGTCTATACGATTTATATAATATGGTAACCGGCGACTATAACCTTTTGCTGACAGGCGTATCATCATCGGGTAATGTACCACCGTTGTAGTTGGAAAAAAAATCAACGAGCCCCGTTTAAGTCCCCGATACGCTTATAGCGGTGACAACCGTACCAAACATCCCCGTTATTAAAACATCAAATATTTTTTTTCCGTAGTCGTATAGTCATCGTGTACTTGGTGCCTTTGCACAGGTCTATATGCAGCAAATCGCCCTATATAAACCATCATCCATCCGTACAACCTTGTACACCTCTTCGTCTGTATCCCAAGTACATACATATCACAAATCACAAATATAGTTGGCCTATAGTAGGTATTTTGGTTACAACTCTCAAAACCATGTAACACACACCAGTTAAAAACGACAAATAATAAAAATTAACGGAATGGCGTGGCAGGCCCATATAACGGCCTTTCTAATAAATTGAACCCGGATAAAAATTAATACGATTGCGATGTTTTTCACACGAAATCGATTTTTTTTTCACCCGAATATAACATATACGTAGCCGAATACTAGGTAGGTGCTGTACACACACTGATGGAAAAACACGACGAAACAGGGACGTGTACAAAAGCCCATATATTTACATGTATCGGCTGGAAAAAAATACGATTACCGGCGATGTGTGAAAAAACCAACATCCAACCCGTTCATCTTGACGGGTGAAAAAAATGCTCCTAATTCGAACGTTTTTACACTATTTTGTATTTTACATTGACTCGTATTCAATTGCGAGCTATAGGCGTGTGGAATTACAGATAGGATAGTCGTGTTTCAGATACGACTATTTTTTTTCGCGATTATTTGCTTTTATACGATTTTTTTTTTGCAAAAATGCTAAAAAAAAGTTCAGGAAGGGCCCGTTTTGAAAATATTTCGCATTTTTTTCCTAGGTAGGTATAGCAAATACTCAACTGAATACATTAAATCGATCATGTAATCATGAAGAGTTCTTTGGACATAAAAATTGACAAGATCACTAACATTTGTTCCAGTTGAGGAATAATGCTGGAGTTACTTGAGAAGAGAGGAAGGGATGCAAAAAATCTAAATGATACCAATATTCAGAACGAATTTTTAAGGAGGAGACAAGTAGTAAAAATCATCAAAATAAGTTTTCTCACAGCTGCGATACGTTTAACCAAAAAGTTGGTAAATGCTCTAAAATGTTATAAAAAATTTATTCATATCCAAAATTGTGAACATGATCAAGAATTTTGAAAAATGTTGCCAAATTCAAAATTCATAATTCTCAAAATTTTGTCAAGTAAAAATTCGAAATTTTTCAAAATTTTTCCAAAATCTCTAGAAATTTATCGAATGCCAGAATGGAAGAGTTTGTCAACTCCAGAATCATAGCAAACAACAAGCTCAGTACAAAATTTTCAAAGAAAACAGAATTCATCAATAGTTTGCGCAAGCAAAATGATCCTACGTTAGTCCCACAGTCCAATCAGCTCATCGAGTAAAAATACCAATCATGAAAAAATTTAATTAAAAAATCAAGGTAGGTATCAGGTGAGTAATTTAAAGGAGAAAAGGTATTTTTAGGAGAAAGTGAAATATGTACACTAGAGATGGCAAAAAAATCCTGGATTTAGTCAAAAATCGGCGTGCTGGTGGTTTTAATTTGAGCGAAAGAAATCCTGGAAATGGAAAAAATTTGAGTGCACCAGTCCAAATGGGGTCTGAGCTCGGGACATGAAGTAGGGATAGGGACATTATCGAAAGAAAAAACAAGGTTTTTCGACCATAATACTCGAAAACTTTACTTAGATAGAAGTTCTGTGACGGCAGTGAAAAGATGCTGTTTGAGTTTCTACAGCTTCCTGAACAGAAGTTGGCTCGATTCGATACCACTTTTGTTGCAGGTGATTTTTTTCCTGATACATATTTCAACCAGTTTTATGCTTTAGAGCGCAAAATTTTCGATTTAGATCAGTCATAGCCTTTTTTTGAAAGCCAATTCGGAAAACTGAAATTTTCGGAGTGTTGAAACAATCTAACAAATCGATAACTTATAAAATTTTTCAGCGCATGAAACATATTTTTAATTAAAATGAGAGTTGGGAAGATGTGAGGTGCCAACAATTTTTTTTGCGAATTTATTACATAGGTACTTACGTTCAGACGTTATAAGAAATGGAGAGATAAAGTAATTCATTTCAATGTTCAAGTACATACAACTTTGAAAACAATAACTGAATAAAGTTTTCTCATAGAAAATTTAGAACAGAAAAATTTTTACCATCTTTTTAAACTTTTTGCTTTAAAAAAAAAAAATGTTTGGATAAATACAATTTTTTCATAATCTTTTTAATGCTAAAAATTGAATATTTTGTTTCTTGGAATTCAAAATTGAGATACTTTTCTATGAAGACGAAATGTAATGGAAAATTTTTCCGGGAATTCAGGTATAAGTATGATTAATTGATTATACGGTGAATAAACAGGAGAGGCGATTTCATAAAAAATCTCACAAAATTTCATAATAAAAAAGTAGAACCTTTTCAATCACAATTTTTTTGACGTGGGGGAAATAGTTCATTTTTAGGTATCTTACACTATTGTTTTCACCGAGTAAAAAAATCAATTAAAAAAAATTTAAAATTCTGAAAAAAGAACGAGGAGAAAATAAATGTGAGCCTCGATACATATAGTATCAGAATCCACCCTTAAGGATCGAAAATTGATTTTTGAGTCGAATTTCTCCCTAGAGTCAACTGAAAAACTAATTTCTGATCTCAAAAGGTGTATGGTTTCTAAACACAGACTCCCAAATGAAAAATTTCAAAGTTGGATTGAAATTTAAAAATCCTTAAAAATTGCCTAATATTATACCTATATATACCTCAATAAGCAATAATTCATTGTTCATTAATACCTATTTTAAAAACATGTTTGTGGTCCCCTTTTCATTTAATTTTCCAAACTGACCTATACCATTCGAATTTAGTAATCACCAGCATTTAATCTACTTACCAAAAAATCACGAATTATCTCTTTTCATGCATAAAATACGATTAAATATCTTGTATAAGTGATACTCTTTAATCTATGTACTACCCAAAATCGTACTCATACCTGAAATACTCCAATTGGCAAATTAAAGAAGGGGGAAAAAAAAATTATTACACACGATACATCCGGGTATCATTTACACAATGTATTATCCCATTGATAGCTCGTATGATTATTAATATTCCTCTGAGGCTCTGAATCAGTTCAGTACCTTATCCAATCCATAGCTACTCGTGATAATCTGCACATATTTACCAACTTAAGAATGAAAAATATTCCAGTTTATATGAATAGTTGGAAATACTTACGAATACATATAAATGTAAGATCATACCCCAGATATTTATTCATCATTTCCACTACTTGTCCCTACACCTCTTCTCCACATATACAACATTCGTTATTATATAGATCGTTTCTATTATTTAGAATTTCAGATAGGGTTAAGTATAGATATTTATGTACGTTCGATAATGGTAGTTTTTGTGAAATTTTACACGCGTAAATATTTAGACTTGTTGATGGTATTTCTCGAGGCAAAGATACTTCTACTTCGCCACACTATACACAAACTATACGAAATATTTTCGCCTCAAGTTAACCCCATACATATACCACATTCTTTCGCAGAAAGATTATATCGAGTAAATTAAGATTATTAATACGATGCCTTCAACGACTAAGAACGCAGTGAGGGTAGATTTTTCAAAATTTTGGAATCCTTCGATAAACCCATATTCGAATGTATAATAACCAACGTTCGAGATATCGTAAGTAAATATTTTTCAATTGTCAAAATTATTGAGGCTTTAGTGTTACAGGGGCCAGGGTACATTAATCGGTTCGAGGAAAAAAAAGTCATTCCACATACCAATTTTTTTAGAGTGATTTTGGATTTTTTTGGAATCCTTAATTATGTCTAATGGTAAGTTTCAAAAAAAAAGAACGAATGCTTGCCTTTCAGTTTTGTAATAATTCAAGTAATTTTAAAAATTTGAGGGTAGTTTTTTGGCAAAAATACATTGCAAAAAAATCAAAAAAAAATCATCAAACATTTGTTACCTCTCCCCTTTCATCATATAAATTTCAAAATTTTTGGTTCTGGGAATGATGAAATGGATATTTTTGAATAGAAAATTGTAAGAAAAAATGTATCTCACATAGTTTTAAATTAGAGCGATTTTAAAGTTTCAAAGTAGATGGGGGGGGGGGGTGGCTAGAACGTGCAAAAAAATCTGTAAAAATTCTCAAAAGTTGTTCTTTACTCCCCGCATACACCACATACATTTCAGAATTTTTATTCATTAAATTCCAAGACCGGATTTTCGACGAAAATTCGATATTTTGAAGGAAGGTGAAGGGGAGAGAGGTGGAAGATGGAAAAATTATTTTTCGAAGTCCTCAAAAATGTCTGATGATCAGTTTCGAAAATTAGCTCACAATTTCAATAATTAACCCCACGGCTTAAGACATATCTAAGTCAAAATTCATAAAAAAATCATTCAAATAAAGTCTCCTACTTCCAATTTGAAAATTTCTCCAAAATTCATCCACATCAGGTCACCAACTACAGCAATAAAACCCGTGACCTCAATTCCTGCGCGAAAAATTTTCCATAATCACACCAAATTTCTAAAAACTCGCTAAGCCATTGATAGACTAGGCCAGATTCATCGAACACCTTGTTCTATAGGAATGAAAAATTCGCAAAAACCTATAAATTATCCGCAAATGTCTCTACCTCGAACAAAAGTCGTATTGTAAGTACACCGAGTAAGGTATTTCGCACCGTTGTATAGAATCTGCAAAAGGGATGTTTACATAGTTACGCTCACAATAGGTGTCAGATTTTTACCTTTTCTTTCCTCCTTTTCCGGGAGCTTCTTCTCGATTAACGCGCAGCAAGATTTTTAATTCTTACTATTCGCAATAATCCAATACAACCTTGTATACGAATACGAGAAGATACACGACGGTGCAAAAAGAAAAAAAAAGAGGCAGTACTCGTCCATTTAAAACGCAATTTATACAAAATAAACAAATGTCAAGAGGGCTGCGGTGCGGGCATACAATCTCCTCTCGGTGCTATTCTAATAAAGCGTATAAATCACCGCATTTTATATTATTAACAATCGTACACCAACAATAAATGATTGACAAAGTGTTTATTTCATCGAGTAAAAACCTCTTTATCACCGCGATGATGCAGTTTTAATATCGCATAATTCTAGTTTTAGCCATCGATGGTGGATACGTATTGTATTTGTACGAGAGGGTGATTTCTAATCATCGCCGAGTTATCCCCTTTTTTGCCATTCTTATTCCTTGGTATATTAGGCGAGTACATATTGAAACGAAAGCGAGGTTCAAGTGCACGTATTTGAAAATATTATGTACATGTAAATTATTCGGTAAATTTTTCGGCTTCGTACGACAACATTTCTGGCGGTCGATCCGACTATACCACTCGCGCCCAGGTTACGCGGTATGGTTAACCCTTCGCAGCATGGAACGTCGCGCTATTCGAGTTTTATAATATTAAAATTTCGCCGCCTCTCGATGAAATTATTCCAAACTCGATGCAGTGCTTTTAATTAAAAGCCTCGTTGCTAGCGTTCGTATACGAAGGAGATGGAGATGCGGGCTGTGCAATGATGATTGTGTTGTTTGAAAATTTTTGCGTAGAGAACGTACCCAGTACGGGGATCGTATTACACAGTCATGTGTAACAAATTGATGCAAATGAAAGCAAATTGTACAGTCGATGAATTGTTAATGCATGTACGAACATTGATGATACAGAAATATGTGCCCGAGAAAAGGAATATCATATTATTTTTGGGGCTAGAAAAAAAGGTCAGGTAGACCATTTGCGTGATGGGGTGAGGAAATTTTCCATTCAGATAGGGTTTTCTTGACTATCTTGTTCGTTTCCAGTATTGAGTATTTATAATTGTGCAATGGCGACAGAGATGAAGGTAACGAGATCAAAAATGAAGCATAGAATTGGACCAAATTAGCCCATAGAAATTCTTAAAAAACAAAAATTATTACATTATTGCCCTGGAAATTGAAGGAGGGTGATCGAGAGATTTTTCATTTTGAATTTTAAACAAATCTTCTAATAAAAGGAAGGTATCCCAACTAAAAGTAAAATTTTGAGCCCAAACAAAAAAAAAATGAAAGTACACCATAAGAGCACCTCATATCCAAAATTTCAAGTACTGAAATGCATTTCTCAAATTTTGGCGAATTTTTGAAATATCAAATTGCTTTATGGTCTGAAAAATATCAGAACTTGATATAATCTACGAAAAACACTGAAAATTGGTGTACACCCTATTTTTGACCAGCCGAATTGATTGGAAGCAGTTTCGAGACGTTTTTCGGAGCCATCAGAAAATTTTGGAGCCCCGAAGAAAAGCTCATAAAAACGGTTCATATGAACTTCAACACCTTATCACGGATCATCAATATTAGTGACCTACTTGATTGATTGAAATGTAATTTTTCAAAATTTATAACTGTGAGTTCAAATTCGAATTTTTGGGCAAAACATTTTCCTGAAAAAAATTCAAAACTACGTCCTCTGCTTATACATACCAAGTTGAAAGCTGAAAATTGGAATATACCCTACACTGAAAAAAAAATAAAATAAAATTTATACAAAAAAATAATAACATGTCCCAATTCTCAAAATAGGTAAAATTTATCATTTTTTTGAATAAAATTTATTCTTTTTGGTAAAATTTATTCATTTTTTTGACATATTTTATCATTTTTTCTGATAATAAATATTATTTTTTAGAACAAATTTCACATATTTTGTGAATTGAAACACGTTATTATTTTTTTGAATACATTTTATTATTTTTTGATTAAAATTTATTATTTTGGTAAAATTTATTAATTTTTTTGATAAAAATCTATCTTTTTTTTGATAAACTTTATTATTTTTGGGGTAAAATGTATTCATTTTCGTAACTTCTGTTTTTTCCGTGTATTTTCGACCTGCTAAGTCGATTCAAGTCGTTTTGGAACCATTAGAAAATTTTGAAATTTTCTGTTTGAAAATGCGAGACAAATTTCCTTCCCAAAAATGTGGATTTGAACTATGTAAGCTACGAATTTCGAAAAATTAAGCATTAATCGATCAATTAGATCACCAATATTGGCGATCACAGGGATTTTTGTTAATTTTTCCAAGAACTTCACTGATTTTTCAACAGGTTCTCAGATATTTGACCGTTTTTTTAGTGAATTTTCACTGCAGTCGTTCAATCAAAGTCTATGGAATATAAAAAAGTGGATTGATTTAAGGCAGGTATTTTTAAGGTATTCAAAAATTTAAATTGGTAGGTATCGCCCAATGATTCAATGGCACATTCAGTCAAATAGTTCTTCCAATCAAAAAACATCCTTCTAATTCCAATCTTTTTTCTTATTTCATTGATTTGGACAGAATCTCTCATATTATTATTTTTGTATTTTCAGATATTCGATGTTTTGCATCAATTCCAGGAACATAACCAAGTTGGGTTATGATGGTAGGAGGGGAAGGGTAGATCAACGTAGTAAAAATTCCAATTGAAATTGAGTGAAAGTTCCGACCGAAATTGGATTTATTCTGATTTTTTTTCAATCAAAGAACAATTTTTTCTTTTTTTTTTTTTATTCAAAATAAGAATTTTTCGGGAAAAATCATCATTTTTGAAAATTTTCCAATTTAATCCCGCATCTATCTCACTAAAAATACCATTATTTGGGGTGCAAGCAACCATAGATGTAACACTCATTATTTGAATTTCCTTTCAAAAAAAGGTAAACTTCGTAGAAAATCGGCAAACTTTTTCAAGTCAGAAAATTTTAATATAAATGGAAAAAAATTTTCAGAGAATTATAAATTTTTTCAAATATTGTAGACTTATAAACTAATTTTTCATGAAGTCGGAAAAATTGTATGCAAACATGCAAGTCAAAACACCAAATATCGTTTAAAAAAAATTGAAGAGCCAAAAATTTTTATTTCGAAGTTGAAGAATTTTTTTAGACAACAAACCACTGAAAAACAAAATAATTTTCCATTTTGAAAAGCATAAATTTCATTTCAGTTTTTTGATGGATTTTTTCTCTTTCTCTTTTTTTTCAAAAATTATGCTGTCGCTTCACTCTGTCTCAATAAATTTACACAATTCGTAGTGAAACTACTAATTTATCCCTCTAATTTATTTTGAAACAAAGTTATAATCTCGAATGGAATTTCCAAAATTTTTAGATTTTTTTTTTGGTAGAGGAGCATGCAGCTCATCAAAGAATATCGTGTTTTTTTAAGTCAAAAATGTAGCACGAAAAAAGTACGAATTTTTAAAAAAAATCGGATCCTTTTTTTTAAAAAAATTTTCGTCCTTGCTTAAGTTGGGTTTAATAAAGTTACCTACTCTCTCTTTAAAAAATCAGTGAAAATGATCGAAAATCGCACTGAGAAACGGTATTAGGAAATGCAGCGCAGGATGAAAATTGGTGAAAAAAATTTCACTAAAAACAAATCGATAAGAAAAGTCCCTGGAATATCAATAAAAATCGTTGAAAAATCAGCGAAAATTCGCTGAAAATCAGTGAATTTTGCTGGTTTTTCTTGTGCTGCAATTCCGACTGTTCAATGTTCATCAGTGACTTTTCACTGATTCAGAATGAGTGAGTACATAATTTATTATCAAAATGATGGTATCGATTCTTTTTCTTTCCATTCTAGACAACTAAAATTTACTTTGTGATGGAAAAAATTGTTCTCAGATGTACTCTTCTGCCACCTGTTCGAACGTCCAACATCAATTACCATCACCAGAAAAGCACCAATTAACTCCACCAAACTCCACGGAATCTTTCACCACACCCCGCGTAATTGATAAATATACTCGAACTGCCTAACCTGCTTTTCAGACTTATCCTCGTACAACACGCGTCTCCATAATGGGAAAATCTCACAAGATATATCCAGCTTCGACAGACACGATCGCGGGCGCCGCGCCGAAGAAATCCTAAAATTAAATTCGACGTTGTTTTTGAGCCCGTCTATCGGCGTCGGCGTTTATTCCGACTTAATCCCGAGTAATATCAAAGGCTGAGGAATTTTCGCAGCTGAAAGAACGGGGTAATAAGTGGTGCAAATCCGAACCCACAAACTGATGCCAGAAAAACGTGTCATACGGTTCAATAAGTGTGTTTACTTATACGACGCTCGGCGCCCGGCCCTCGGCGGTGTCTCTGCGGCGCGTCTCCGCCAAACAGATTTGAAAATTCACACGCGACCGTGTAATTTTTTTTCGCCTCCCTTGGCCCTCGCACTTCGCATAAGCCTACGATTCTTCTCTCGTCGTCATCGTCGTGTAGTTATACCTACGTTTACCTAAGTTTTTAGACGCACCCGGTACACATACACACAGCTCGTTATGATGTAAGAAGGCGGTATTAACGATGTTTTACCAACAAAGAAATGAACCATATACGCGAAGGTTAGCTAAATAATAGCCCAACTGGCACGCATGATATATTACAGGAAAATTTTCGACGAAAAAAAAAAAAAAAAACTAGAAGAAAAAGGGAAAAATACTATAACGAGGTACGAACACGCCCGTTTAGGTTGACACAACGAATTGCCTCTTTATATCCTTTTCTGGTACGCTCGAAATGAATGAACTAACAGCTCCAGAAAATGATAATGGCATAATACACCATATATCTATGGTGGCTACGTATCCAGAGAGAGATGGAACGACAGGGAGTGAAAAAATACACGTACGAATAGCACATTCCGCCACACTACCTTCTGTTTTCTATTATTTACATTTCTACTTTAACTGCGTACCACAGAGCACTGCAGATATACCGAGTTTCGCGACTTTTTTCTCTCTCTGATTCCCCACCCCTGCCCCCGGTCCTGTGACACCTATTATATAACCGAGTCGAATTCCAAACAAGTCAACCGCAAAGTTTAGAAGATAAATAAACACATTAACGGGGCTTGAGATTCGTGAGAAAACATACACGAGTTATTCTTGAGGTGTTCGTTTTAACGTTCGATGAAAGAAAAAAGTCACCGCGTGCACAGGTGATGTTTGTATATGATTTTTTCTCGCGTCTTTTCACCGCCGCGAATCGACGTATTACTACATTCATATCAGCCTTCGTCCGTCGTCTCGCCTTTGCCATTTTTTTTCCTTCACGAATTTCATTCACAAGAAGGTCTTTATTTAAAATGACTCGGTGATATATGCGATTACGTTGCAGACCGCGATACCGACAGCGACACCTTATTTCTATTTGCTTTGATCGTACGATATTCCAACGTCTTAATCTGGCGAAATAAATCTTTCCTCAGTCAAAGGCTGCGGTTTGCCTGGAACAGGTGAACGTGGAGGCGATTTCTGGTATTTTTCATTGCGTCTCGCGTCGTGTTTACCATATTTAATGTACCGTGACATTCGCGATACCGCCTCGTCCACCTTATTCTGTCATGCTGGGTAAATATAGGTGGAAGAATTTGATTCTACGGTGCAGTTTCTTTGCACGTTTCGAGGCCTTTTGTCCGGATAAGTGCTGATGACGAATTGTAAATGGGATGGATTATTAGGCTTTCAGAGTGATAGGGGGTTATTTTTGTGGGTGAGGTGTTTGGGGTTATGATGTAGTATTTTTGCTTCAAGTATCTATTTATTGTAATTCTGATGGTGATTGGCACCACGATTGTTTATGAATTATGAATGATATTTGGGAATCTGTTGGTATGTTGATCAGTGAAATGGACTATGATTATTCTGAATATCGACGAAAATTGGTCAAATAGTTCTTATTGAGTGAAATAAGTGGAAAATCTTCCAAAGAATTGTTTGAGGTTTCCTGCCTCCCCTCGTTCAACGAAGGATGGAACTACGGTATCTCAAAATTGGACCTTTTTTTAAAAATAGTTTTTGTTACCTTTTTTTGGGGGGCATAGTGCCATCGAATGGGAACCTTTTATCATTTTCCTGAAAAAAAAAAAGGAATTCAAGTTTTTGCACATTCCTGAACAATTTATTTCAAAATTGAATATCTTGTATTTAGCCTTGATGAAAGCTCAACTTTCTTCACGAGTGTAAAACATGAGGGCTACCATTTAAAAATTTGAAAAAATTATAATGGGAATAAACTTTCTGGGGTTTTTCAAACTTTTCAAAATGGGATCTCGATACCCCTGGAAGGAGGGGGCAAAGGCATCCTCAATTTTGGCCAAAATTCGATTATTCAACTTTTTTGAACTTTTCGACTGCTGCAGCACCATAAAATTCAACCTCGCAGCGAAAAATAAAGCAACGAAGTCCATCAGGAAGACCTAAACCAAAATGAATTTTGATTTGATTATGGTTTTAGTTTTGTTTTGGGGTTTTCAAACTTTTCATTTTCGTTTCGATTTCATTTTCTGATTCGTAAATAATTTAATAGGTATGGTAAATCATAGAAAATATTTTAATAATTACGATAATTATTGTAAATATTCCAATAACTGCAATGAATTACCGAAAATATGCTAAGAATCACGATAAATTACCAAAAATATTCTAATAAATACTGTAGATTGTAGTAAATAATGTAATAATTACGGTAAATTATCGTAAATATTCCAGTAATTACGGTAAATTACCGTAAATATCCCGGTAATTACCGTAAATATCCCGGTAATTACGGTAAATTACCGTGAATACTCCGGTAATAACCTTAGAATTTTTGGTAATTGCAGTAAATATTTCAGTAATTGCGGTAAATTACCGCAAATATTTCAGTAATTACGGTATATTACTGTAAATATTTCGGTAATTGCGTTAAATTACCGTAAATATTTCGGTAAATGCGGTAAATTACCGTGAATATTTCAGGAATTGCGGTAAATTACCGTAAATATTTCGGTAAATGCGATAAATTACCGTGAATGTTTCGGTAATTGCGGTAAATTACCGTAAATATTTCGGTAATCGCGGTAAATTACCGTAAATATTTCGGTAATCGCGGTAAATTATCGCAAATATTTCGGTAATTACGGTAAATTACCGTAAATATTTCGGTAATTGCTGTAAATATTCCGGCAATTGCGGTAAATCACCGTAAATATTCCGGTAATTACAGTAAAATAATAGTACATATTTTAATAACTACAATAGATTGGTGTAAATATTCTAATAATTACTGAAAATAATCATAAATAATTTTATAATTACGGTAAAATTACAATAAATTATCGTAAATATTGTAGTGATTATTGGCTGTTTTTGATTAGGTATCTCCTGAATCAATAATTTTCAAGCGTTTGAAGAACTGAAAACTTTTAGAGTCAGAAAAATTTCAGGTCAGAAAATTATGAGGGAAAAAAATGCTATTTTGGTTGTTGAAATCTGGTTGCAGGGTTAAAAAATCAAACGTGAAACCGGGTTCGTAAGCACACGCCTCTCTTTTTTTTTACGAATCAGAGCTTGCTTGGAATACCGTTCATTTATTTTTCAACTCATTTCCTCTCATTTTCGAGATAAATGAGCCAATACATTGCCAGAAAATGTCTCCAATTTAAAAATAATCGACTGAACTTTTCACTACCATTGACCAGATGACCACATGTAGGTAGTTAGGTACCTATCAATATCACGTTACTGTTTGAATAACCCACTGCTGAATTACGTATCTGTACTCCTTCTTAGAAGGACGACACCAAAACAGAAGACAAACCAATGGGGTAGATATCGATGAAAGCAAAACATCCACTCAACCTAGCAAACTCACCACACATGGTAAAAGAAACAAAACTCTCGCCACCGCGACTGCTACGTAAACCAACTCTTTTATTTTTTTCTGCATTTTTTTCCACTTCTAATAAAAACGTCACCGTCGTACACCGCAAGCTCGCGCTATTCTCATTGTATTAATTGAAAAACCCATCTCACAACACGACAGCAGCATTTTTGGCCTTGTACATAGTACAAGAGACGAGCTACTTTTACGAGGCTGGTACGCGAAGAGCGCAGCTTGTAGAGTACAGGACGTATACCGAATCAACATAACAAAAACACCATTTTTACCACAAAAACTTCCAACTCTGTGATGTCCAGCTGTTACTTACACGTTGGTAACGTTGACATTCGATTGTTCTACTTGTACACATCTTTCAATAACAATGCATCATCGCCAAAAGAGTCAACGTAGCGATCAGGCAGAGAAGCAAAAAAAAACCAGGGATGCTGAGACGACGGGCAGATCGTTGCAGCAACCAATGTTAACGTTACTTTATTATTACCATGTATTTTAATGGTATTGGGTCCAGGATTGAAAAAAAAAACCTTTGCTAACTCGGTGGGTAATCGATTATTCAGTTAAGGAAACAAGAAAAATGTTACAAACGCTGTGTAAACTTCCTTTCACCAATTCATACAGTTTGAGAGACTCTAGGTGGTTTGGTCCTACCGTACGTACGCGCGGGCTGAGCGGGCACACACACGCAGCAGATTTTGGCCGGCGTGGACACGGATATTACACGCTGCGGGATTTCTCGTATTCAATTAAATGCTACTAGAGATGTTGTAAAACTGCCAGCCATTGACGTATTATTGTATTTTCCATTAATTAGTGTAGGGGAAGGATGGAGAAAAAAAACCAAGACACAGGGTATCGGGCTACTCATCGTTAAGGTTACACAAGCGAAACCAGCAAAGAAGCCCTTTCTATTATTTACATAGCACACAGAGTCATAAACCTCCTACGAAGTACTACCTCCGCGATATCGGGTAGCGATGTAATTTTTTTGTGTGTAAGGAAATTGTATCATCTTGAAAGGACTCCGGTCAGGAGATGAAAAAAAAAACGTTGGATTTGGTATATTGGTAAGCGACGGTCACGCATTCCGCGACTATACAATCCCAAGAGATTTTTTCACAATGGTAAGTCCAAGTATAGGTATAACTAATACATTTTATAACTAGTAGCTAAATCTTTCAAGTCTGTTTTTATTTAGCTACGCCGAAGGAATCACGTTTTCAGTCTTTTGTTTCAGTTCAGGGCTACTGAAGAATTGCAAATGATTTTTTTTTCAATGCAGATGCAGCGAGAACCCTCTTTTTATCATTTTATTTCTTCGAATATTCGGTAGCAATAGCTTTGATTCGATTGAATCGCCCACAATGATTTTTCACACATTTGGTAAAACTCATTCAATGCTGTATTACGTCATAGCCATAGGTCTGGAAATTCGAACTATAAAAAAATGGTTTCTTTAACGCCTGTTGCTTTGTAATTTCTTCTTTTTTTTGGCACGTGTAATCAAAATAAAATTTATTATACACCAAATGGAGTCGCGATTATGGGCGGTATGTTAATTTAATGACTTTCAACTCTAATGTGTAAACATGTCAAGTTGATTCATTTGATTAGCATACAAATATACGCAGACGTACATAATTTCGTTTAAGTACGTTTTAATATACGTGTTAACTGGTGATTTCAGATGATGGATTTTTCCGTTTTGAAGTTTTTTTTTTTTTTTTTGGAATTGCTAAGTAGTGTCCAAATGTACAGCGTAAACACATACTGCATGGGATTATTGTTTTTGTCTCGTTATTTTGAATAAATTTATTTAGAGTAAGTATTGATTCCTGAGTTAAATTCAACAGCTGAACCGAACAATGAGGCAGGAAAACAGCAACTCATTTCTCGATGTCAAAAATTTAATTGTGAGGTAAGTAAGCATAGGTAAGTAGATAGGCACCAGTTTTAAAAAATTTCAATATAACATTTTTCAAAAAAAAAAAAAGAATCAAAACATAAAATTTTGGTACAGAAAAAATTGCGGATAGGAAATTTCAAATTTTAGTCCCCTCACTTTCTATTTTCAGTCATCTACTTTCCGGATCTACTCAATTTTATTTCAATCATGACATTGGAAAATGTTAAAAATTGACAAAAAAATCTTCAAAATTTGTTTAAGTACCCAATATGAAATTATTAAGAATTCAATAGGTATCATAAAAAATTAAAAAATTGAACGTGATTTGAAGAAAATGATACAAAAATAAAATTTCGTTAAAAATTGTAAAAATTATTGTAAATTCTTCCTACAAAACCAAAAAAATCAAAATAATTGTCAAAGTGGTAGATATAAGTTGATCAGAAAATCAAAAAATTGCTCATAATGCAATTGAAGCATATGTTTCCAAACTGCCCTAACTCCAAGTTCACATGATTTTTGAGTTAGAAATGTCATCTATCGTAGAATTTGAATATTTTTTTTCCAAAAATGTTGCAAAACGACGTTTCCTGTTTCTGCGTTTCCACAGAGCACCATAATTAGACGAAAAATCGATGGACTTGGTGCAGTTTGGAAACATATCTATAAGGTATTTCAATGATCTTCAATTTATGTGCTAGGTATTTTAAACCGATTTCACTGTATTTTAAAATAAGACTGAATAAATTTTAATGATTTTATTTTTGTTTTGGACAAGGCCTTTTTGTGAATTCTCATTTCAATCCATTTCTGATTTGTTTTGCACAAGTTTTGCGAAATTAGGAGAAAAAAACTAATGGTATTTTAACAAATTTTCCAAACATTTTCGGCAATTTCTGCAGTTCTATGGTCATAAACATTTCCGGTAGATCTATTTTAAAGCGATTTCATGGCATGAAAAATAAAATTTCAAAAATTGAAAATAGTTTTCAAAGAACTGAAGTACTTTCAATGATTTTTTATGACTGTTTGAGCCCCTTTGTGACATTTCGTAATACACAAGTAAATTGAGTAATTTTTTTAAAGCTTTTGTGATAGGTACATATTTCAAACTGGTTCCACAATGTCCTACAAAAAATTGAGATACCTATTTTCAAGTTTTTAAAAAATTTTGCTGCATTTTGAATTATTTTAGTGAATTTTAATTAATTGGTGATTTTTTCGAACTTAGTTTCACAACACCTTTTTTGAATAAACTGAATAAAATTCAGCTTTGACTAAATTCAAAGCACTTTTAACGATTTTTACGACATATTTTACGTTCTAGAAGGTTTCCAATAACTTTATTGTGATTTTGAACCGATTTCATCATATCACCAACAAAACTGATAGATGTAATTTTTACTAATATTGAAGAGATCACAGAAATTTGTACATCTGTTGATATTTCAACAATTTTTTGATCTCAATAGAAGTCCGCTTTAAACGATTCAAGTATAATCATTTTCAAAGATTTTTCCCAATTCTGAACCATTCTCACATTACTTGATATAATTTTTCTATTACTATTCATGATTAAAGAAATTTTAAAGAATTTTCACGATATGTAGAATTCAATCTGAAAATCTGGCACGTGAAGTACTTGAAGCATAAACTTTTCAGGATCTTCTTAATATTTTTCCATTTTTCGAGAAATTTCTTGACGTAAAATTTTGAGCCGAAACAAGAATAGATTGAAAGTACATAAAAAAACACACATATCAAGAATTTCAGATAATGAACTTCATTTCTACAGTTTTAGTGAACTATGAAAATTTTAAAATTGCCTCATTGTATTTTTCAAGACGTGTCGAACGAAGCCTCCAGAAAATTCTAAAGTTTTTCAGCAATAATGGAAAAAACCTCATAATAAGAATACGAAGGTGTGTAGATACCTATATAAAATTTTCCACCTGTAATCGAAATTATTCAGATTAGAGACCTATTCGATCAATTGAAGCACAATTTTTCAAAATTCTCAACTTCGTTTTCAAATACATATTTTTTCGTAGAAAAAATTGAAAATACGTCACAGCGCTGCGTATGCATCGAAGTGAAAAGCTAAACGTATGTAGACTATTTTCTGTTTTTTCGACCACTCGAATCGGTCAGAATACTCTTGAATAATGACAGCATATTGTGTTTGGTACAAAACTTTTTTACAATGCTTAGAATTTTCAAAATTTTCGGCGGCCTTAAACCGTCTCAAATCGCTTCTAATAGATTTGATAAGTCGAAAATAAGGTAACAACAATCAATCTTCAATTTTTTACCACGATTAGATCAAATTTTCTTATTTTGCAGAGCGATATAAAGCAATTTTAAAATTTCAAAAAGTATGGTCAAAATTCAAGAAATGAACTTCAGAATTTAAAATTTTGAGTACCTATGAGGTTTTTCATGATGTATTTTCGTTTGTTTTTTTTTTTAAATTCGACACAAAAAATTTTACTTCGAGTTGGGATACCTACTTCCTTTGTAATCAAATATGTACGTATAGCAACCCACATTCCATTTTTCCGACACTACCTTCCCTCACTCGAAAAAAAAGTCCTATAATTCATTTTAATCTTTGAATTCAACCAAGAATCGATTACAGTGGACAATCTTTCACAACAAAAACCACCAACCATAAAAAACGACACAAGTGGTATTCCATACCTTGCACAATTTCACAGCCCAATATCACCTATCACTTCTCATCCCATCACTTTCATCATTCCACGCACTTTAATTTTCGCACAAGAACCTTTTCATCGATTATGCCATACAAAATCCATCATTTTCCTCTAAAACGTGCATCACTCTTCTCCAAAGTAACCATTCGCCAGGCAACAATGACATAAAAAATTACACTTCCATGAACATGGACATTGCATGTACTCTAAATCCCACTCCATATTTTATCTGCCTTCATCCTTTTCATACTTACGAATACTTGATACTTATACTCGTTATTCTATTGGCTCACTTGGTACATAATACAAATAAACGAACGGGGCAAAATTACACAAAAATTCATGCCTCTTCCGCCATTGAAAATCAAACCTTACAGAAGCAATTACCGGCCCATTGATGGTTATCTCCTCGTGAAGCACTCTATCTGTCGCGGTAAATGTTATTTTACAGCATAAGTATATAGTATATCATTGAATACATAAATGGGGAGCATACGAGCCAAATCACCGTCTGCTTCTCTTCGTGTGAGCTTCAACACATCTACATACATTCAAAGGTACAAGGTAGTTTCACTTTTCATCGCGTTTAGCGCTACTTCCCAAGGGTCGAGTTTACAGCACACTTACCCCTTGACGATGCATGCATTAAAATACTTCGCAGCACACGCACCTAAGAAACCTCCCTTCCACGATTCCATTCGCTATAATCTCCAATTACACGTATGTTCGCGAGCATATGCAAAATTATTAAACCGATGGTACAGGCGAATAGATCATTTTCTCAATCGAATTCGCGATAAAATATATAAGAATGTAATAACAATCTAAAACACGTTGCAGGGCGATAAATTATATTATCGTAGCCAAGGGAGTTGGCATTTTTTACACCGTACAAAAACGATTTTCCGCTTATATATTGGAAAACGTGGCCAGACTTTTTAACCCGATCGCTACTATAGATGACATAGAGAAACCGATCTGCGCCAGGGACGGCCGACTCGTTTATTCATTGTCAGCTTTGTCCACGCCACGAGGGGGATGCAAATCGCCACCCCGTACCGTCCTGTGAGCCGGTAACGTTTTAAATTGTTTCTAATCCGAAAAACGATCCGTATACGCGTCTAATACTAATCTTTTACCATTGGTCTGCACCCTGCCTGATGCCTTCACAAATACACGACATGACGACCAATCTATATATTATTCTGAGGGTCAACTCGCTACACACCGTTTGGATTCGCTTTGTTCTTTGAAAAATTTTTTCTCAATGGCACCATTAATTTATAGTCGGAGTAGGCGCGCGTTCGACGCGATCCTATTAACGGGACAGCTGATCGAGGGGGCTAGATAGAGAGTATTTGTATAAAAGTCTGCCCCCTGGCACCTCTGTTTATTCTGGGAAACGTTTTTCTATGATGGTGAAGTTGGCTTGCAAGATGATTTCGTCTTCGAATTTGGTTAGAAGAATTTGAACGATGCAATCGTATCAAGTATTCTCACTCAAGGGTATCACTTCCCCAATTAATAAGCCAGATTTATACATCTCTCACTAATTATCAAATATCAATTCTGCCAAGTCAAAGTACCTCAACTCAGTGCAAAATTTAAGCAAATCTCAATTCACTGATTCATAATCATTTTTTAAGCTGAAATCTTATCGAAAAATTTTCAAGATTGTTCTATTTTTATGATGAATTAATATGGTTGAATGCCACAATATCGAAACTACGTAAATGCACTTTCTAATAAAGACCTTAAACCGTAACTCTGGATCTGGAACACCTTCTGGCAAATTTCTATGCAACAAATCTGAGAAAAAATTTCAATTTTGAAAGCAAATTTTTATGAGATTTTGTTACTTATATTAAAAAAATCAGTATTTTTTATATTTAAAAAAAAAAAATTCAAACACCAAGGCAGAAAAAATATTTGAAAAAAATGAACGTGTTACAATACATTGAAAAATTATTAGAAAAATTGATCGAGTTCTAAAATTTTTTCTAATGCAACCATCTCATAAAGGACCTCAACCTCAACTCTGGAAAAATGTTTGGAAATTTTTTATGAATAGATTCCAAGCAGGAAAAAAAAGAACTAAAATATTTCTAAGAACCTACGGAGTAAGAATACCATAAAAGGTTACCGGATAAGGAACCAAAAACGGGGGTAGCCAGATATTTTTTTACAAAAAATATAAATTAACAAAATTTAGAAACCAATTGAAAGAGAAATTTGATCGTTACAATTTTTAAGTTTTATGGCGAGTCATCGGAGCCTAATGTCACAATATCAGTGCTACATACCATCTGACAGAGAACCCTGAATCTAGAATCTGAAAAAATGTAATTCGAGTCATTTTTGAATAGGTATACATTGATCTTGTGAAAAAAACCTCAAATTTTAAAACATGAATTTCTTTAAACACAATAATGAATTTGAATGTTTTTTGAAAATTTTTAATTCCTGCAAAGTCTCAATTTCAATTCTGGAAAAAAATTGAGCAGTTTTCTATGTATGCTTAACCTGGGTTTAGAGAAAACAAATCTCGAAGTCAAAAACATTGGAATCTATTCATTAAAAATTTCCAAAAATTTTTTCAGAGTTGAGGTTGGGTCCTCTATGAGATGGTTGCACTGATTTTGAGCCCCTCGGGCCCCTAAATTTAAATTTTTAAAGAAAACAATACTTACATAAGTTATTCAAAAAAAAAAATCAATAAAATCTTGAATTAAATTTTCAACAAATAAATTCAATCAAATTGGATTCAAAAAAATTACAATGAACTCTGAATTAAAAATTTTACAACTTCAAACAGATGAAAATTATTCAAAAAAAATCGCATTGAATTTTTGCTCTCTCGTTCTGAATTAGTGAAAAATCACTAATGAACAGTCAAAATTGCAACGCAGAAAAAAAAAACAGCAAAATTCACTGATTTTCAGCGAATTTTCGCTGATTTTTTTAAACTAAATTCATAAATTTTACGGACTTTTCAGTGATTTTTCTCTGTGATTTTCTCCTGTGCTACAATTCTGACTATTTCTCAGAAATTTTCGAAAATCGCGTGAAAAAAGCAAAAATATTATTTTTTGCTTTCCAACGTCAAAGTATCTGGAAAATCATGACTTTTGAGTCAAACAATTTGACTTCATTTGGACAGCTTGGCCTTATAGTTTGGCCATTCAACACCCTGGGCTAAGGTTAAGTCGATTCTCTAAAAGAGGATAGTATTAATTTTGTAGTACTTGGCTCGCAACACTCAGCAGAAATTAAAAATTTTTCAAGAACTTAAAATTTCACTGCATTTAAAAAATCTAATTTTTCAAGTTTGAAAATGTTATTCTCAGAATCTAAGCATAGAAAAATGCTCAAAATTGTTCCTGAGTCACTGATAAGGGTGCTTTATTGGATGATAATTTTAATTTCATGGCTTTTGGTTTGCTGGACTCGGCAGAAATTTAAAATCTTGAAAAAAATATGGAATTTTTCACGTGAAAACCCATTTTTTCGGAGTCTATGCATAGAAAATTGCTCAAATTTTGTAGGTAGAAAGTTGAGATTACGATTTCTTTGCAGTTGGACTTGGAAAAATTAAAAATGAATGAAAGTATCTACTGGATTTTTCTCTGGCCTTCTACCAAATTTTCAGAAATCTTTCAACTTGATCCCCCCCTCCTCATTCCTCTCACCTCTCCTAAAAAATCAACGAGATCAAATTTTTCATAATAAATATAAAAACAGTTTCAAATTGGAAGGAAATCTGTTTTTTAAATTAGAATATTATGTTAAAAATGAAAGATTTACACATTTCTCATTTGAAAAATATCTTCTTTTTTTTTCATTTTTTTACGCTAATTTTTCTTGAAATTTCGATAGAATTTATTAGTTTTTCTTGCGACTTGGACTTGTCTCATGTAAAATCTTTTGACCAAATCCATAAAGACACGATCATCTTGTAAACGAACTTTCCCAATAGGCAAAAATTATTCACTGCTCAGGTTCGCGTGCCATAATCCAAATTACTTTCGTGAACGTGAAAAAAACCTACACCGATGGAAAAAAGTTAGTTTAAACTTTGCAGCCTAAAAAATTCAAGCTATTACACCTCGTCGCGAATAAAGTGATACCACGGACGTGATGATTTAGTAGCGCATTTCACGTTACCTCCCCTCCTCACCTTACCACTCTTTTCCAAACACTCGTGGATTATTTTTCACCGGCGTCGTAGCTGATTATTTGGACGTTAAGTATGATTTTTTTTCCTGCGCGTTTTCCAAATCGGACGCGAACGCGATCCCCGGAGCCAAATAAACGCGTCGACGTCTACGGCGAAAAAAATTCACTCGCGTCACTCGCACATGCAACTTTTTCCACGCTACGTGATATCTAAATCGAAGGAAACATTTCCGTGGATTTTTTCCACCGCCCCTGTCCAAGCCCCCTGCGATTATTTCGTATCACCGCACGAATAAAAGCGTAAAAAAAAAAAGGATACCCATCAACGCGGGGTATCGATTATAAGTCGGAAAAAGCGAATTAGCCGGGTTTTAACATGTGACCTCATCCAAGCCGACCCGAAAATCCATCTTCGTTGCGAGTACGTCACCGTAAGCCAAACATCTCCCAAGGTAAAATACCATATACCCACGTCGATTCCGCGACCGAGTAATTTTTTGCTAAGCGCCGGGCTCGCAGAGAAATGTGCCGTTTACAATACATTGTTACTGAGGTCTACTTTCGACGACGACCGAGAAAAAATACCGTATACCTTTTTTTTTCATAGAAAAAAAACCTTTGTACGCGTTTTCAACGAATGCTCATTCCAAGAAATCTCAATTCTATTTAGTTGTCGAGTCTTTTTTCTTTCTCTTTTTACATTATTATATTCAACAAACCGCATACCATTAGCTCGACCATGTCGGCATCGTGTCCAATAAAATTAAGGTTAGTATCGATATCCTGCTCCCTTAGAAATTGCACCGTTCGTTCCAAGAATTGGAAAAAACAACGCTTTGGTATCATTTCCAAAAAAACTGGTTTTACACCCAAATTATTTTACAATAGGAAGGACCGATCCGCCAAAAAGAAAAAAAAAACCAAAAGCAATATTATTTCTCGACCACATCAACGGAAGTGTAATACGTGCGTTTTTTTCGTAAAAAAAAGGAAAAAGTCACTTGGAAACTAGTTTTTACTAAGAATTAGGGTCTTTCTCTTTCCTATATTTTTTCCAAACAATAAAAACCGAATTGTGTGAATTTATCGCGACATGACTTTCTCACCCAGCGCCTTTGAAAAAAAGTGATCCTCGGTCGTGCTAATGCACTTTCAAGGTTGGTTTTATGTTCAATTCTACCGGAAATCTGATTTTTGTCGGTATCAGTGACTCATTTATAATAGCTGGTGATTAGAGATCGGAAAGTAACAAATTTTCCTCATTTTTTTTTTGAAATTTCACGTGTAAATATTCAATGAAAAGTCAAAAATGATTTTTCGATGATTGCACCCCTTTTTACACAAATGACTCTACGACCTTTGCGATTTTTACTGGTTCATTTTTACGCGTTTATTTACACGAAGAATTATTTTAAAAGAGGGTAAAATTTATATAAACATATTCTACCCAAAACTGGTCGGTCTATTCTACACTGTTTTACTCCTGGTTCGAAATAATCTATACGGTCTTTAAGAATACATAAATCGATACAATTTCGCGGTGATCAAGTGTTCTCGATGCCCTTAACAAGTGTGATTTTAATAATCCGTGGCAATATGTTAAATTGTACGATTAGCGGTTGCTAAATCCAATTATACGAGTGATGTTTTTATTCGAGATTTGGTGGAAATTATTTACATCTGTTTCAACATTTTACGTTACTTGAGGCCTTTGATAAATCAGGCGATGATAATTCTTCTACAATGTGTAGTTCAATATGAACAAGTGAATTAGCATTTTTTGTATGCAAATTAGGAAGGAGAATGAAAATTAATATATTATATGGTGTGATTTGTGATTCGATGTCTGAAATTGCCTTTTGTGAATATGATCTCTTTTTGAAAAACCAAATATTTTCATAATTTCTGCAATTTTCCCCTTCCAATTCTTAATGAACTCCTGGTCATTAAAACGTTCAAAATTTATTTTTAATCCAAAATATCTCCTGGGTGTCCACAACATTTCAGAAATTATTTCAATGTAAGTATGACTTTTACAGGTTTCCTACGCCAATTTTTTGAAGTTTTATAAATGAAAGAGAGAAGATAATTTTTTTCATGCGATGACAAATGATTTTGTTTGGAAAATCCGAATCGATCTCAACAGTCATTTTACGGATTCGAATCCAGATAACCTTCAAAAATCGATTAAAACCATCCCCAAGGTCTTCAGACTTCAAAAAGTGTCCAAAAATTGAAATTTAGTGCGTGCAATTCTCAAAATTTTATTCCATAAAAGTAACAAAAAGTTCAGTTCATTAATACCAAAGTTAATTTTTTCGGATTCGGGTTCAAATAAGCCTGAAAAATTGATTGAAGTCATTCCCCAGAGCCCCAGACTTCAAAAAGTGCCCTACTCAAAATCGGGTCCAAAAAAAGCTTTTAAAAAGTTCATTTCATTAAAAATTTGAACATGTTTTTCTCAGAATTTTATTTTACTGCTAAGGTCACCTTTTTCGTGAACCACCACATATGGTTTTTTTTCAGTCACAAAACAACTTGACTTCAATTCAGAAAATTTCAGAACACCCCCCCCCACCCCCTTGAACTTATTACTAAAAAATGCAAGCAAAAAGAAAAAAATCCAGTTTCGAAACAAAATTATGAAGCTTTGAAAAATGAAATAAATTCTCTCAGGGGGCCTGCCAACTCATGCTCTCTCGAGTTGAACTACTGCAAATTTACCTAATGATGAAATAACCAAAATTGAGTCACTGCAGAAATAAAGTTTTACTGATTCAAAAATTGAAATGAATCAATTAAATCAGCCCCTAGTTTTTCATTAATTGGCAGTTGAAATTTCGCTGAACCTTTAGTAACCTTTATTTGGCCATTTCTTCAGCGAATTTTCATATTGATGCAAATTCGGATTCATCCGGGCCGAAAATTGAAAAATTTCTTCATGATTCATTGCTCCTCCCAAAAAAATAAATGTGTACTGCTGTACTTCAAATTCATCATTTTTTTGCAGGCCTCTGAAAAATTTTCGACTTGTCCATACAATATTTCAAAGACTTTCTGATACCAGGTATACCATTTCTCGTAAAAACTAATTTCATTTCGAAACTTTACTTAATAAATAAACTCGTAATGTGGACTGAGGACTGAAGATGATCGTTCGGCCATTTTTCCAAAATTTCATTGATAGAGAAAGGGGACATTAATCGTACAAAGTAATCAAAAAAAATCTTCATGAAAATTTCAGCTGCTAACCCTAACCCATAGTTTTTCTAATTCAGCCTTAAAATCTGATCGTGTTTTAAAAAGTTTGTAAAAAATAAACATTTTCCCGAAAATTATCATAACAAGTAGATGTTCTTTTCCAAAAATACCGCCAGCACCCAATTCTCATCGTCATTCTACTTTTCAGAGGTCACCTCCGAGTCAGAAAAGTGAAATTTTTATAAGTTCGATCGAAGGCCTCAATTCAAATTTTCGAATGTCAACCAGATCATTTCTCAAAAACCAACAAAAAAACTTCAATATTTCAAATACAACATTGACGAATTTACTCACACACCATATACAATTTCTAAATCACGTACACGCGTCAAAAAATACCGAAGCCGAGTCAAATCGCTCGTCGATACGTCGAATTTATGCATAAAATATCCTCTACAAACATTTATAGGCCAAGCCAAGCTCGGCTCAGCTCGAAGCACATACCGCGCCGCGCCTCGTATCAAAAAGATAAATATCTACCTATATACCGAGGCAGCAAATGTACCTTATTGTATATTGAAATCAAAACAGGAGGAAAATTAAAGTTCAGCTGCACTTTCCGGTAAATAGTTTCGGAAAATTCGTATTACCCCGTAGTATACGACGGTAAACGGTTTCGGTGTTTCGGTTGATGTGGGCTTGATGTTGCCAATTTCCTGCGTTATAGCACTCGATTGATTTCGCATTGAAACGAATGTTGCGGGCAGCAATTTTATTTTATCGTACCCGCTTCCCAGCTCTATATAGTTCCCATAGTATAGTATACTACGTATAGGTATTGTACCTCTTTCGATGTAGGAGTGCCTAAAATTAACCTGCTGTTAGACGGCGAATATGATAAAATGGGGATGGTACATAGCACAAAGAATTAATTTTCATGTCATACACAATATCGATTGATATTAAGGTGAAATAAAGATTGAAAAGATCATTTTCAGTAGCCGAACTCTTAAATTATTTTGAATTCAGAATTCAGATATCTAATTTTCCAAAATGACCAATTGTCCAACGAATTTTTTCTCTCAAAAATGACTACATTTTCACAAATTTTTGACAGAATTTTCAATAATTTCCTCTCCGATCCACAAAACTGTTTCAAAATCAGTTCTGAAAATTTTCGGACCCTTCCATGTTTTCCAACATAAAAATTTAGAAATTAAAATTTCATTAGGTATAGAGAAAAGATTTCGAATGAAAAAATCTAAGATTCCGAAGCTGAATCATTTTAAAAATTTGAAATTGAAACAAAATTTCCTATGCTTGAGAATCTATACCAAATCACGAGAATATCAAATGAAAATTAGGACTTTTTTCGGGCTGAAAATTCTGAATTTTTACACAATAATTCATTGATTTTATATCCATCCATCTAAAAAAAACTTGCTTTAAAGAGATAAATTATCGATGAAAGGCTTTTTTCGTGAACATAATATTCATTATTTTACTCACGAGGAATCCTCACCACACCAATTGCCGACGTCGATCTCCACTTTGATTATAGAATTTCTATAATCAAAGGAGAAAGGATCCCCATCAAGGCTTGGCTACGTGAAGATCAACAAAGGGGCAGTAGAAACGCTGTATTCAGGATGCCTTGAAAGATACAGTGTTGCCAGCATTTAAAAATTAATAAAATCTAAAATCTAAAAAAAAATTAAATTGCGTTCATTGTAAGCGGTGAACTGCAAAATGGATAAAAATTGTGGAATGCACGTTTTGCCTGAATCAACATTTGAAGGAGCAATCGGCTTTCAAGAATGATTGTTTCGAAAATTGCTTTGTTTTGAAGTAGTTTATCAATCCTTGCCCCTTCAAATATCAAGTTAGGCAAAATAATAGGCATACCATAATTTATTTGCTGTCAATTCACCAATTTTGAATTTACGCGGGCACTGGACAACATTGTATCTTCCAAAGTAACCCTGAACGTATGTGATGCTTCTTAAAAACTTCCAAAACCTACACTTAGGCAACCTGTCATGAAAAATCGTTGTCTGAGATTTGGAAAGAGTCTCTCATAAGATGGATAATTTTATTAATTGATAATTTATTGAGCTCGAGGAAAAATTTTTATGATTTAAGACCTTCAAAAGTAGAAAATTCATCATTTCAGCTACCACAGGAGGATAATTTGTCACGATATTGTATCTTTTCATTCTTCAACGTTTTTCATTGAAATATTCACCAAAAATCATACTTTTCCAAATACCTTCATAAAATTAAAACATTCATCGATCAATCGATCAGCTTTCCATCCAAACTGTTTTATTCTTGGCAAAAAAAATTGATAAAATCAATTATTCGATTACTTTTTGAAATCAATCTATTCATCAATAGTCAACTGATCAGTTGAAAATATCTTCTTTTTGGTTGTTGGAAAAAAAGTTGCATCATGAATATTTTCTTTTCCTCGTCATATTGCAAAAAATTCTATATCAATATAATCGATCCATCGATTGATTCAAAACCATTGTAAGTAGAGAGAGTTGCCATTATCCCTCCGCCCCGAAGGATTTCATATTTGAGAATTCGTCAAAAATTTCGAATGATATAGAAAATTTTGGTCGTATTCAGAAAAATTTCGGAATTTGAGGAATTTGAATAATTTTTCCTACCGAAATTTTTTTGGATAAATCAGCAAATTTAATCAAATAAATTAATAATTATTAATAATAAAAATACTCTTTGTTTCTTACCTGTCGCTGCTTGTTAAACTTGGGCATTTGAAAATCCAGGAGAGGTGGAGTTCTTGCTGTTTCATGATACCTGCGCCTCTTCCTCCTAGAAATATTTCTCACAGTTAGATACAGGAAACAAACTGAATTGGCATCATTTAAAAAATAAAAAATAAATAAAATAGGTATTTACGAATAAAATACAATTTTTCTCATTTTTTAGACACAAAACTAAGATTTGTCCCATATTTTCTCCAATTCAAGGTTAAAGAAGCATTCAAGAGGATAGCTAAATTAGGCTATAGGCATCACTGAAAATTGATTTCGAAAAATTTTCAAAAAATCCAGCTTCATACAAAATCTTTGAAGGTTTCATTTCATTTTTAAAAAAGTTGACATGATTTTTCAATTATTTTTTTGAGAGAAGTTAGTCCCTTTTTAAAAATAATTATAGCCAGACCAAAAAAAAATCTGAGTGCGCCTACAAGTTCAAGACAAAAATAAATATGTAATTAAAAAAGTCATCAAAAAGTCAAAAGTTTTAAAAAAATTTTCATTCTAATCTAATATTTTTCTATGAAAAATCTTGTCATTATTGGGGGAAGGGGGCTGTCTTCTCTTTTTTCTTCCTTCTCCCTTCAGTCCTTCTAATTATTATTCCAAGATTTTTTTTTTGAAAGGAATCTAAATCTACATCCTTTATTCAAAGGCAACTTCTTAAAAAACTCAATTCAAGATTTTCCTGAATTTTTTTCTGAAATTAGACCAAATCATGGCGGTGAAAAATCAACCCTCAAGTCAACAAGTGAGTACAACTAAGACTACCCGGCGGAAAACCCGAACGTAAAATTTTCAAACATTTCCACACGAATTTTGACAACCCCTAGCAATCGTGTAAAGTATCCGTATCTACAGATTCCAATAGTCATTACCTTATACGGGCTTTATTGGTTGGAACTCTATTGAAGCTTTTTTTGCCGTTGATATAGACAGAGATCGGCAAAAGGGGGAGTTTTCCTTTACTTTATTTCGTATACGGAGCATTATGTACCTATAGGAACTTACAACCAAAGCGAATACCTCGATTCTCGGCAAACTACCAATATTTTTAATTGAAAACGTTAAACATATTTAAGGTGCACCACAAATTCCTCCTTTAAGCCAATACTGCTCTACACCAAACAAAAGATACAACCGAATAAAATCGTATGGAATTAATTTAGTATAATTTTCTTCTTTTTACATAACGGTTTAGATATTATGTCTACACCTATATTTTCTCTTCTTTATAAATATTTTATCTTAACCAAAAATTCCACCAGATTCTCGTTTTACACACATCCGTTACTTAATTTTAACACACCCACCGTGCTCATCTTATTAATCTCGGAATAGTAAAAGGAAAAAAACCCAACCATCGAACCAACCTCACAAAACCCTAACAATTGTTAATTTCTACATTAACAAATTTTTATTTCTTGTCACAATAAGCTGTCACGTAGGTTCGAATTCGTACAATATCGAATTTGACGTTTATTTGATAATAAAGTAAATTGAATACCATTGTAAATGGTAACAGCGGATATTAACGCCGGATTCTGTAACCTCGTCCTCAGACTTCGATACAAACGTAGAAAAAGATCGAAAAAAAGAGAAGGAGAATTGGTAAAAAAAAAAAGTAATAATAAATAGACAACCATCGAACACACCTGGCGAATCCGGTTCCTAGTTGCGTTTTTCTTATAACATGTGTCAAAGGTTTGCCTAAAACTGCGACCGGTCTTGTTAACGGGTGTGGCCCAATTTTCACTCTATGTAAAGGGTTTCACGTCGCCGAACGAACAGGTAAAAGGTAAGTTGTCGCACCTCTATATTGTGACGTTTTTCTTCGCTCGAATAAAAATTAATTGTCGTATCTGCGGTTTCCCAAAAACGAGCTGATCAGTTGAGAGTCTACCTAGCAGGATTTTGTTACTGGTGGTGCTGATACCGATGTTGCAAAAGGGATATAATGAAGGAGGGATGGAAAACAAAAGGGGTACAAAAAAATCCAATTTGGACTGATTTTTTGTTACCTTGGAATATCGAATTATTTTTTTCGAGCCGTCTAAAACTATAACACGCGAATAGAAGGGTGATGCTGGTGCTTAGCCGGGTACGTAATAATTGAACGAGTAGCCTAATAAAATGTCCGATAATTTGCATGTAAATAGAAGGCCGAGCGACGATTTTAAATATACGAGGGGGTTATTGCCACTGCCATTGCCGTCGTTTACCACGCTTGTCGCCGCACTTCCCCTCTTGGTCGTATTAATAATTGTTCCGTTTTGTTAAATCATACACCGTCCAACCTATGAGACAATTCTATGTATACATAACCAGTTTACCGAAAGGGTTTCGTTAAACGATATGCACCAAATCCCAAGTCCACCATAATGAAAGTTTGTTTATTTTTCAAATCTTTCCTCCTTCGTTAGCGTGATTTTATGCACTGAATTGACACGTACTATAAGCTTCAAGTCTATGCGCTGGTTATATCTGTTAGCTTACGATATGATGGCAAAAGATGAAATTATAGTAAAAAAATTATTTAAAAAAACAAATATTCAAATTATGCGCACCCGTGTAGTTTTTTTTCGATTTTAAAGCTGAAAATCAAATAAATTTGCTGATTTCCTCTGTTCTGCAATTCTGACTGCTTATCAGTGACTTTTCACAGATTCCAAATGAGAGAGTAAGTACATATAGTTTTTCCTTTTTTGAAAAAATTGAATATTTTTTTAAATTCTAGAAAAATTTTCTAAAAACTGTACCGTATGAAAAATTTACAAAAAATAAATTCCAAAATAAAATAAATCATGATCGGAAATAATTAAAAAGAAGGACCCATAGAACCAGAAAAATCTCCAATAATATTTTTTTAGAGTCAAGAAAAAAATTCATTGCATTGTGACCATCACCACCATCACTCTCCTCCCCCCACCCAATCCAATAAGATTCATATTTCTCACCACATTTGCTCTCAATTTTCATTACATTCAACATTATTTCATTTTTGAATTTTTTTTTTGAATTTTTTTATCTGATTCAAATTAAAAGTATCTACCTATTGCAAATCTGTAAACTCTAACGTTTGAAAAACAATCACATAGGTCCAGGTCCCCTCTTTCAGATGATGATAGCAGGTTAAAAAGAGTTGAATTGCTCACTGATCGAAACGATTTGAGCAGTCCAGATTTAAAAAATTTTTAAAACTTGTAAGAAAAACTGCAAGAACAAGAATTGTAAATTTTTCAATATTTGTAAAATGTTTGAAAAATATGAATCTTTTTTATTCATACCGAAACTTTTTACGTAAATAGCAAAGCAGTGAAAAATTTTCCAATTCTTAAATGTTGATATTCGAAAGTTTGTATCGTAGAGTTTTAAACAGAGATTTGGGGTGGCGTCGGAGGGAGAGGGAGGAGCCTTCGGACGATTTTTCGAAGCTGGAGGCATTTATTCTAGAGCAAGAGTCGGAGGGACTTGAATCTAAAATCTCAGAGTTGGAGCCGAAGCCGGAAAGAGCAGGGCCCCTTCCGGACGATTTTTTTTGGAGCTGGAGCCACTTTTAAAAATCTCGGAGCTGGAGGCAGAGCCAGACGCACCACATCCCTTCCTCCGGATCCCTGATTTTAAACAAATGGTTGAATTTTTGATTATGCTAAAGATCTAGAGAATTGTTAGATTTTATAGGTAGTGAAAATTTTCAAATTTTCTAAAGGTCGCAAAAAATTAAAAAACTATAATATAATATTTAAGGGATGTTCAGTTTCAAAGAATAGTCGAGATCAGTGACGGATTTAGAAAGAAATGGATGAGGCATAAAATTTTTTACGATGAAATTTTCTCAAATTTCTTCTAAATTGTCTCAATATGTTCCTCTTTCACTTATAATTTAGTGAAAATTATCGAAAATTACTGAGAAACAGTCCGAATTGCAGCACAGGAGGAAATCAGTGGAAAAAAGTCATTGAAAACAAATCAGTGAGGAAAAATCACTGGAAAATCAGCGAAAATCGTTGAAAAAAAAACAGCGAAAATTCGCTAAAAATCAATGAATTTGGCTGATTCTGAGTGACTTTTCAATGCGGTTAAGAGTGAGGGAGTACGTTAAAAAAATAGCAAAAATCGAAGTTTAAGGGATTATGAATTGAGAACTGATTTTTTTAAATAGGATTTTCCAAAAATATCCCTACACATTTTATGCTCCCAATGCTCTCCCCTCTCCTCTTAAATCTGCGCTCGAAACTTTCTCAAATTATTTGGAAAAAATGTACACAACAAAACATTCCAAAGGTTAGACTGAGAATGTGAGACCCTCGTTACAATGAAAACCCAAATTTTGGCATTTCCATTGTTCAATTTTCTCTGATTGAACTTTTCTCGCAAAAAGGAATTCCAGTTGCATCAATAAAATTGAAAAAAATTGCAATGAAATTTCAAAAGTAATTTTCATACAGAGCTGATCATCTAAGTAGATTCCTGCATCGTTTCTCTATCAATCATCTATTCTCACGCCCTACAATTCCACATTTCCACTTAATTCTGAACGAAAATGAAATCGGATTGCACTTTTTTGTCCCGAATACAAATGTACTTCACTTTCACTCCGCACGTAATGGTCAACAAAAACACCATGTTTTCTGCGTCCCTGACTTCATTATCTGATCAAACCAAGAAATTCCTCACACGACCCCTCTTTCTCTTTTCAAAACACACTTCAGAACACCAGGTACTTTAAAATCACGGACAATCAATGAAATTAGAAATCCACCTGATGTAAAACCCCTGGCTCTGCATTATGTACACAAAAGGCATTACGGATAAATGTACCTACAGTCGACATTCATAGACTGCCAAACTGTCCGAAGTCTATTAAGCTGAGAAAAAAAAGGTAAAAAATACCAAGGTATCGCATAACTCGTAGTCTTTTATTTGGCAAAAGACTACATTAAAAATCTGTTTCATTATACCACTGCGGGATCCGAGACGGGGGTATTTTACGCAGTATTTCCATAGAAGACCTCTAAAAATATATACGCCAACGATCGAATGAAAAAGTAATCCTCGTGTATCATGTTGGAAAAAAAAAGAGAGAACGTATACGGTATAAATTTAGTACACTATATGCGAACGCGCTTAAGCCAAATATGAAAGATAACCAGATTTACTCCGGCGTTATGAATGTATAAAGGCGAAAAAACAGGTGATTAAAGGAATACCTTTGTGTACGGAGAAATCTTACTTGTATTATCGAATGTAATCGGATTTTAAGGTAAAAAAAGGGATCCTTTGGCCCATAAGGGCAACCGAGGAACACCTACGAAATAATTCGACGCGAAGCTGTACCAGGAGTAGATTTCTTGTGCAAATTTTTACCGCGTCTATCGGAATGTATTCATCGTTTCTTTTTTCTCGCTCTCGGCCGTCTTTTTTATAATGTAAAAAGGCGGTCATAATCCTGGGTATTTGATTACACGGATTTGCGTCGGATTAAGATCATTTTTTCTCCTCTCCTCGTCGCGATATTTCGCCAGCAAAATCGAACGGTGTACCGTGACACCCTCGATTTTCTATGTGTTTTTCTCACGTTAAACGTGTAATATTTTTTTGAAAATCGACTATAATCGTCGACGTGTATACGTATTTATATCATCGATAGAGGCAGCAGCGTTTATACGCCAAATAGTGTAGTGACTAAAATATTATATTATCGTGTGCACAATGAGCGTGACAAGCACCGGTGTCGGTTTCGCGCTAATCTTGTTATACAATAGATGATATAAAGATACGTGCGTATATTTGGTGTACGTATAGCCTTCTGTGTATAATATGTGGTGTGAGGAGGCGTGCACTGGGTTTGTCACGCTACTAAAATTTTATAATGATGCCAATTCTATAATTGTATACTTTTGAACGAGCGTTAAACGAATAATTATCTCGACTGACGACTTAATTAAAGGTTTATACGAAAAACTATATGATTGTGCTAGGAGTCGTAAAAGGGTGCTATTTTTTCGATACTTTTTTTATCAAAATAATCAGGGTAATAATTTCTGATACCTACAATTTTTTGATACGGAGGAGAAAGTCTGTACGAGAAAAGAGAAGTGGACCAATTTCCAATTCGGATGAAATCAAGCCATTGAGTGCTACAAGTAAAATGCCTGAATAGTGAATACGATAGACAAAAGGGGCTAAAAATTTGAGAAAACACGAGGGAGGAGATCAAATTTCTAAGTAGTCATTTCCACAAATCTTTCAGTCAAAAATCATTGATTTTCTCTGACAATTTGGGAATTTATTGAAAAATTGGTGATTTTCCACTGAAAAAAAATCAGTGAAAAATGATTAATTATTATTATTACAAAAAAAATGACTAAAATACTGTTCAAGTGAAGCAAAAGCAAATTTTTTTTGAAAAATTACTGTTTGAAAAGCGAAAAATGCGCTTTTTAAAAGTTTTGTAATAAAAAAAAATAATTTTTCGAGGTTAAGGAAGAAGCTCAAGCCTCCTAATCTCTCCTTGGGTATGCTCCTGCCGAATGTTGACCCTCATTTGATAAACCGTAGCCAACTTTGAACTATTTGGGTCAGTGGTGTCGGAAGCTTTTTTTTTGGAAGGGTACAAATGAGTACCAAGACTTCGAATACCATAGGAATTTTCAAGGGAGGGGAGGAGAAAAATGCACTTTTTGACTCTTTCGCCTCAAATAATTTAAAAAATTGGTACTCTATTCATACCCGAGCGAAGCGAGGGCAAAGTTTTGAAAAAATAATTTTTTAATTCCCAAAAACGCATTTTTTCATATTTTAATGCTTTAAAAATGCCTACCTGGTGTGATGGGGGGAGGGAGGGAGGATACTTTGTACCAATGCCAGGATTTTGAGGGGTACAATTCACCCCTTGTACCCCGCTTTCCGGCGCCACTGATTTGGATTATAAGGTTCCAAAATGGGCTTAAAATATACCTTAAAGTGTTTATAGGTACTTCAAGTCTTCAGAATTTTTATACTTTTTTAGGTAGGTATGAAATTTTTTCTGAAAGAAGTCAAAATTTGATTTTGAAAATTTGGGTTCCCAATTTGGACTTGCTTTACCTATAATAAAAACTCGATTATCCTATTTGATCGGGGTATGGGAAAGTCGAAAACCCAAGGTGACGCGATGACGTTTGTTATCAAAGAAATGAAATGAAAATGGACTAAAAATTTTATTTGTAGAATCCTATCAAGGCAGCAAATCCAACTTTAAGTCAAAAAATTTTGAGCCGAAGCAAAAAGTAATCTGAAATACATCGTAAAATAACTCCATATTCCAAAATTCAAGATGCTCAGTTTTATTTCTTGAATTTTTAGCGAATTTTTTAAAAGCCCCAAAAACTTTGAGGGTTGACCTTTCGATGGGGTATTAGGCGAATACTCTTAAAATTCTTCAATTTCCAAAGTTTTGAACCTCAACTTTGAATATTTCGTCAGTCAGGAATGACTCGATAAATTTTTTCAAACTTGGAAATAAGTGTAGCTCTGTACAAGGAGTTTTCTTTAGAAAATTGGCACCCCCCCCAATTTTTCCCTTCTAAATTTTTGAAGGCTTTCCTTACCCACCCTAGGTAAAATTCTCGCAATTTCCGAAAAAAAAAACACAAAAAAACACATGCTAGCACAACACATTACTTACATCACAGAAAACGAAAATGATTGATCACATGTACAAATGTACCTATGTAATATACAAACACAACATCGATTTTCTAAAATTTGGAGATTTAAAAAATTCTTATGATGATCATTGATCAGTGATAAAATAATTAGATAGGTACAACGTTTACAAATTCGTCAATAAAACCTAAAATTTTGAAAAATTTCAACATTTAAATTTGTAGTGTAAAAATTGGACAGCATTGTTTGACTTCCCCTCATGTTCTCAATTCCTCATCAAGTCAAAATTGCATTTTCAACCATGAAAATTTTAGTTACGAGTCAGGGTTGACAAAAGTGATAAATAATCAATCAATTTATGACATTATTTTCATAATTTGAAAAATTTCTAATTTTTTTTTACCAAACTGTAAACGCTATTTACTTAATTTTGAAAACCCTGCAAAAATTTTTTGAAGTACATATTACTTACTTGAAAATACATAATCCTAGTCCCTTTAGATTCAATTTAGACGTTGGGCAAAACATTATTTAAACGGAAATTGTTTAAAATAAAGATTTTTCACATCACAAAGTATTTATTAAAATATCGAACGTTTCGAATGTACAAACATTCATCATCTTAGTTCTTCAATATTTTGATGTGTTCAGTTTTTCCAAAAAAAAAAGAAAATATTTCATGATTTAAAAAAGCATGGTAACTTTGGAACTTGGAAGTGATACAGGTAAGTCAATTAGTACAAATTTTACAATACAAACATAGATATCCAACAACAGCGGACAAAATATGTAATTCGTTTTTAGCTCATTTTTCAAACAGCAATTATTAATGATAAAGGAACTTGTTCTTTGGCAACATCAGCCTTTCTTTCAAAAAAAAAAAAAAAAACTAGAAAAATAAAAATTACTCCAATCCCCAGCAATATTGCATTTTTCAGAAATTGAATTTAAAAAAAATTTTTTAATCTTGTAGATTTCAGTAAATATAACATACAACTACTTCGTGGGGTTAAATCACCAAAAACAAATAAAATTCCAAAAACAAAAAATTTCCAATCATAATAGCAAAAAAGGGGGTACCAGATTCAAAACCGTTTCGAAAAACCACTCGGAAACCTCCAAACTTGGCTACCCTACACCCTGCCACTTCGACAGAACAAATAAAATCATCAGTTTATCACCAATCACCATCTATCAAAAGCACCGATGTAAATGACACAATATAGATCAGGTATACGAATCATATCCGGAATCAAAGTGCAAAATGCCATCCATTTAGTCGCCTCTCATCACACACGAAAGAACGAAACTCCCCTCGCCTTAAAATACCCTCAACGCTGGGGGGAAAAAGTTTAAATTACACTTTTTTACCTGGCGTACACTTACCAATATTCCAATCATATCGAAAGGTAAATATTTTCCGATACAATGCTAATAGATCATTGCGTTTTCAGGGTCTAGTGGATTTTTTTCTAGTTCAGGGATACCCGGGTAATGTCGCGGATCACGCGGTATAATACCAAAGGGGCTTCTTTTTTTAATACACGATAATAATTTCGCGTTCGACTCCTCTATAAGAAAAAAAAAACGATCCGAAGTAGTCGATAAGCGAATACAGGACAAAGTTTAGCCGACAAAACGTTTGTAAGTCGAGACCCTATTAAAGGTCCCCCTATGCGAAAAAAAAACTATACACTTATCATTATTACAAATCTGAAAGGCCACGCACATCTTTATACATAGTTTATATTGGCCTCTTTTTATCCCCCCGACCTCCCTTTTCTATACGCGGCGTTTGGTTTTTATCGCAGCAATCTGCAAACTTCAACGTTTTCATGGCAAACTGCTAGTTTCAGATTTAATACTGATAAGGCGAAACAATACGCGAATTGTAAAACGAAACCGTCTCAAGATTGGATTTTTTTAAAGGTTTCCTTCTGCACTTTTCTTGTTTGCCCGCGCCTCTTTCGTACTCGAGAAAAACGCCTTACGCTCTGGAGCTCGGCCAAAATTATAACCGAAACAAAGGTGCATATCTGAACGTATCGCTTTAAAAAAAAAAAAAAAAGGCCGCGCGAAATCCACCCAGTTTACGAGATTAAAAGGAAACGCGGTGCCGGCCGCCGGCCGATGCTTTTAATATATTGATACTGTATTCTTTACACTAATTCCGAGATGCTGCGAATATTATATAAACCACTACTATAAACGTATACTATCAATTTAAAACCATAATACCATCTTTTGCTCTTAACCTTAATCTGCATCCACTTGTAATATAATGGGTCTTATACCCTAAATCGATATAGATATGCAGTGGCGTCGAAAGCTTTTTTGGGAGGGTTCAATTTAATACCTACCAATACTTCGAGTACCATAAGAATTTTCGGGGAGGGAGCAAAAAGAGGTACTTTTTGCTTTTCACCATAAATAATTCACATGATTGTAATTTTGTTCATGCCCGAGCAAAGCTTAGAAAAAATTGATTTTTTAACGCTCAAAAATGCATTTTTTCCATGATGTAATGCTCTAAAAATGCCTATGTGGTGCGATTTGAGGGGGAGGGTGTACAATAAGGTGTGCCTTCAAACATTGATTGAACCCCCCCCCCCTGGTTGGTTCCACTCCATGAGAAAATAACACACAAAAATTTTCAGCCCGATTGATGCATGTTAACCCGTGCCTCAGAGCCCATTTCGAAAAATTGACGGAGCGCGCCCGAGCTCATATTTCTCCATTACCGGCACGCGGCAACGAAACGTTAAAATTACCCCTACTGACTCGGCAGCTTAAAACTGACGTCGAAGGCGTCCAAATTGAGATACAGCGTTCGGGTTAGCGGCATTTGATTCCTTATAAAATTTCGAATCGTACAATATGTTTTTAAAATTTTTTGCGCCCCCGGGGGGAAAAGCGAGAGAATATTAAAAAGTGTGATTGAAAATGACAAACCAACAAAATTGATGCCGAATATTTCAAACAGATTCTTCGAAGGAAAAAAATTCTAGGAGGTATTCAGAGGTTCTGAATCCATTTCTGAGGTCATTTTGACTTCAAACTACATTCATGACCCAAAACAGGCTCATATGAGAGGGGTGGGGAGGGGTCAAATTGAAAATTTTCCATAATTATCGAGTGTGGTATCAAAATTGATGTTTTTTTTACCCGGAGAATTCGTTTCCGACATAATGACCCAAAATGGGTCCATGGGGAGGTGGTGGGGAAGGTCAAACCCCAATTTTTCCCCCAATTATCGAGTGTGGTATCAAAATCAAGGGTTTTTTATCCGTGGATTCCATTTTCGAGGTTATTTCATCGAAAAACCTGAAATGAGACCATGAGAAGGCAAATGGAAATAAACGACTGAAAAATTTTCAATTTGCAGCTCCTCGCGACCTTCCTTTATGGTTTCATTTTGTGTTTTTCGATGAAATGGCATTGGAAATTGAATCCACGGATAAAAAACCTTGATTTTGATACCACACTCGATAATTGGGGAAGGGGTTTGACCCTCCCTACCACCTCCCCATGGACCCATTTTGGGTCATGAATGTAGTTTGAAATCAAAATGACCTCAGAAATGGATTCAGAACCTCTGAATACCTCCTACCCCTTGTACTCCTCTCCCCGACGCCACTGCAGATATCTAGAATGTATCTTTTTGACGAGACACATAGTCTAGGACTACACATTTGATAAGTATCCTCGAAATCGTCGTATGTTTTTGAAATTGAATTACTCGTCCGTGGTGTAAAAATAACATGGGCTCGAGTTTTTAATCGTATTGTGTTTTGGGTGCTGAAGATGAAATATGTACTTTATACGATGATACTTCACACGAATACACACAGGTACATCAATATTACCGATTTTAAGAGCTTGTAAAAATTGGACTAACATGGAGCGCTTTTTTTAGGAAACGAAACAAGAGCTACATACTTACACCAACATTGTTTTCCAAATAGAGATTATTAAAAGCATAAACAACCCATGATTTCATTTTGTTATTCTTAGTGGCCATTTTTTTTGTGTTCTTTAGAATAAATAGGTAGGTAGGTATTTATAATTTCATTTGCTATTTCAAATAATGCGAGAATTTCAATTGTAGAAAAAAAATATATTACGGTAATTTTCCTACCAAAATCTAACTAAGATCTAAAAAATGAAAATTCTTTCCATTTTCATTCAATTTTTCTTGCTTCAAATTGATTCAAAACAAACCCTATTTTTTATTTTTCAATCAAAAACTTCAGAGAGAAGCAAAATTAAAATTCTTGCTTTCCACATATGATAAAACTCATCAAAATTTATGCTACAATTCTGCTATGCTAATAAAACTTTGTTGCCAATTTCCGAAATTTCTTGTTTTCCTTGATGCTAATAGGCATCTCTATCAAAATACATCTTCTCGCGTAATTCCATGAAAATCCAATCATAAACATAACATCAACTACAATGATTCAAAGTTCAGAAATTCATTTGATAAAATAAGTAGATGCATAATTGTAAATTATATGCACAATGTACATAACATTCAATTCAAAATTATGAAAAATGTACTATTTGCCGAAAGCAATTTATTTTGCCGTCAACCAGACCGAAGCAGAGTTGGCGCGAAGTAAACAAATTCATATTTCATGGAAAATGATATTTTTGTGAAAATAAAAGATTGAAACTTGAAAATAGGTAAGTATGTTTTGTTCCATTATCCCGAATGTAGTATTTGCTACATGTGCTACACAACAAACGCCGGTTATGGACCAAACGACCAAAGTACCTATGCCTATGAGAATGATGAATTGACAGTATAAATGAGGACAGAAGATATTTCAACAAGTACAGACTAGCGCACTCTCTCACTGAATCATTGGACTATTTCTCTTTCCTATTATTGGAAGAATTTTTCAACGTTCTTATTTCGCGTTGAAAATAAATCACCTAGCAAATAATCAAATATGCAACCAGAATGTCTGTTGTGATAATTGATAGGGAGAAAATCACACGAAGGGGCTCAAGGTACCTGACTCAAATTCCGTCGTTCATAGTAACTTTCGCACTTCCGCCCCCTCCATTTGATTTTTCGAAACAAACAAAACGTGATTTGAATACCTGAAACCTTTCGGGAATTACCTCAAGTGGTTAAATTTCCTCCAACTTTTCTATCAAAATTGAATCCCTGACTGAAAACTAAGAATGACCGTTTCTTTATTTAGGGAAAATGTGAACCAAATTTTGTCCTCGCCCTAATTTTCTTTAAAAACGTTGAAATTTTCTTGAAAAATAAGATATAGAACAACGATTTACGGGCGGTATCCAACTTGACCAACTGAATTTCGCTTCACATAAAATTGCAATACATATTTCTATTGTTTTTCTCGCTATTTTCCTAAAAATTCGGAATACTGCCTTCATTCCTCATAAAATGTTGTCCACAGAAAAAAATAAAACGCGAAGAAATTGATTCACTTTTCCTCATTAGGTACTTACAATGTATTTCGACGTGCTAAATTCATTTTTGAAATCAATTTGATACGTCCCCTTGAAGGAAAGATTCATAGCTTGAAAGTTTTGAAAAATATTCGTGTTGGATGTCGAAAAGTATGATTTTTGATTTTTTGATATCACTTCGTCCCTTTCTCTTCCCTGTTCCCTCATCTCCCTCCCATTGAGAAATTAACATTTTATTCAACCAAAAATAATAATACAATGTGTGCGGTTCCTCTGTGTTACTTCTAATTCCGCAATCGTACATATATCTTTCGAAACAGTAGCGTAACTAGACATCCGCTCTGGGGGGAGGGGGCAGAAGTCGAAGGATGAAGGTTTTTTTTTTTGATATAATATACTAAATGGGCATAAAGATCTCGGGTAATGGGGGGAGGGTGTGTAAACAGAACCTTCTTTGGTGCTGTCGCTTACAATAAGAGGTCTATTCAAATAGTAAGGTAGGTAATTAGGCCGATTACAGAAAAACGGTTTACCTTCTTTTTCTTCTGATTCTTTCGATTTTATGTAATCGGTCTTGGTATCATACTTTTCGAACGACTCTTGTATGTAGTTTATGGTACGTATTACGTACCTAACAGTGATTTTTTAGTTTTTTTTTTCTTGAAGAATTAAAAAGTGACAAATACTGTAAAAAAGTGATCCGATTTGATGACTGAAAAGCGGAAAAAACCTAGAAACAAAAGATGGACGGAGTAGAATTCTACGTATTTTTCTTCACGAATCAACATACATAAAGTTGAGAAAAAATTTAGAAATTTTAGAGAAAATTGACTTAGTTAGGTACCTATGCCTGCCTACTCCTATTTTTCTCCCACCAAGCTAAGTTAATTTTAGTCCGATGGCAGACTGCATTTTTTTGGACGTAAACGGCAAAAAATAATAATGGCGTGAAATTTGGTATGGTGAACAAGGACACCATAAGGAATTTTTTAAGCTCGGGAGGCCATCGCCAGACCCCATAGGAGGAGGAGTCGGAGAGGTTCAAAGGGAGGTTCAGCCCCCCATTTTTTGAAATTGGGTCATTGGTCCTGTTTTGGTGTTATTTCCATATAATTGAATCCCACTGACTGAGTTCAAAAATGTCATCAGTTTCAAAATTCGAGTCAGAGAAGTCCCTCAAATTTGAGATTTCTCAACCCTTGTTTTCATATTTTTGCTAAAAAAAACGGCCTAAAATCTACATTTTTTCAACTTTGCACAACCTGTCGACCTCCCAATCAAATTTTTATCAAGATTTTCGAACTCTACGGGTAGATTACCACATATAATCACCTTTTACAACTTCCCATAACCCCAACTCTGAGTGAGTGGGAGGGCCTAAAGTTGCTAAAATTGAGCCAATTTTTCACATTTTTGGGTAAAAATCACGATTATTTTATTATGTACGCGAGAATATTTATCGATTGAGGTTATTTATGCGATGTCTGAGTAGTATAGGTAGTCCCTGCGGTTAACACGAAAAAACGGGGAACTACTTCACTTTTTGAACACGGGTTGAAGTGTGGTTTTTATTTTAATATGACCCAAAAGAAAATTTTTGAGAAGTGGACCCATCAAAAATGTCCCTTAGGGGAGGAGTGGGGGCTCGTTTTAGGGGAGGTTTCACCCCCAATTCTCCAAATAAAGGGTTTGGGGTAAATTTGGTGTCATTTTCGTATAATTCGACCCTCCTGAACACGAATATGCGATTAGTTTTTCGATCAAAAGCATAGTACTCGCACAATCGTAGAATTTGTATCGCGAAAAGTGGCCAATTTTGAGGAAAAACCGGTGAATTTTCGATTATTTCAATCCTGACCCAAGTATTGTCGATCAAGGATGGTTTGAAACCAGTTTCTAACTTAATTCGAACCTCCTGAATTCGAATTTGTCATTGGTTTTCAGATAGGAAGTGATTTTTGTTCTCAATTGCAAATTTTCGGTAGCGGAAAACGGCCGAGTTTCGTGAAAATCGACTCAATTTTGCAATTTCTCACTTCGTCAGCCCTTTACCTCCAACCAATCCTTATATCAAACATTTCCTAGACCTAATTTGAGCCTCCTGAACACGAATTTTTGGTTAGTTTTCCGATTGGAAGTAGAGAATTTTCTCAAACGAGATATTAATGTGGCGTGAAATGTCTGATTTTTGGCAAAAATTGTATGAAATGACGATTTTCAATTTTCTTGAAGCATTCATATCCTATCCAGTGCTAAATGAAATCAGATTTTTGCCTCATTCGAACTTCTAGAATACATAGAGAGCACTAACAATATTTTTAGCTTCTTGCCAGTTTTTTTTAATGGGAGGGGGGGATGAATCATGGCTTTTCATAATAGGGACTCCTCTTAAAACAAAAATATATAAAAAAATAATTTTTAAATAAAAATTATATTTAATTATTTAAATTAAATCAATTTCATGTTTAAAAAATAAAATAAATTTAATTTTTAAAAACCAAAATTAAAAATTTATTTTTTTCTAATTAAAATTTTTTGTTAAATTTTATTTAATAATTTTAATGGCTCAGCATACCGAGGGTTTCAAGTTCAGATTTAAGTAAATGGTTAATAATGAATTGAGAATATTCCAAATAAAATGTCAGCTACTTGAAACCCGGGGTAGCTGAGCCATTAAAAAATTATTAAATAAAATTTAACAAAAAAATTTTAATTAAAAAAAAATTAATTTTTAATTTTGGTTTTTAAAAATTAAATTTATTTCATTTTTTAAACATGAAATTGATTTAATTTAAATAATTAAATATAATTTTTATTTAAAAATTATTTTTTATATATTTTTGTTTTAAGAGGAGTCCCTATTATGAAAAGCCATGATTCATCCCCCCCCTCCCATTAAAAAAAAAACTGGCAAGAAGCTAAAAATATTGTTAGTGCTCTCTATGTATTCTAGAAGTTCGAATGAGGCAAAAATCTGATTTCATTTAGCACTGGATAGGATATGAATGCTTCAAGAAAATTGAAAATCGTCATTTCATACAATTTTTGCCAAAAATCAGACATTTCACGCCACATTAATATCTCGTTTGAGAAAATTCTCTACTTCCAATCGGAAAACTAACCAAAAATTCGTGTTCAGGAGGCTCAAATTAGGTCTAGGAAATGTTTAATATAAGGATTGGTTGGAGGTAAAGGGCTGACGAAGTGAGAAATTGCAAAATTGAGTCGATTTTCACGAAACTCGGCCGTTTTCCGCTACCGAAAATTTGCAATTGAGAACATAAATCACTTCCTATCTGAAAACCAATGACAAATTCGAATTCAGGAGGTTCGAATTAAGTTAGAAACTAGTTTCAAACCATCCTTGATCGACAATACTTGGGTCAGGATTGCAATAATCGAAAATTTACCGGTTTTTCCTCAAAATTGGCCACTTTTCGCGACACAAATTCTACGATTGTGCGAGTACTATGCTTTTGATCGAAAAACTAATTGCATATTCGTGTTCAGGAGGGTCGAATTATACGAAAATGACACCAAACTTTATTTGGAGAATTGGGGGTGAAACCTCCCCTAAAACGAGCCCCCACTCCTCCCCTAAGGGACATTTTTGATGGGTCCACTTCTCAAAAATTTTCTTTTGGGTCATATTAAAATAAAAACCACACTTCAACCCGTGTTCAAAAAGTGAAGTAGTTTTTTGCTAACCGCAGGGACTAAGGTCCCATACAATAAATACAGGCCCAGAGGCACACCGTATACCCCTTCTGGAGGGGTAAGGGGGTCTTTTTTGACTGCCGTTTACTTACAGTTTGCCACTGGACTAATTTTATGTATTTTTCAATTCATTTTTTTAAGGGTTTCGCGGGGGTTGTCTCCAAATCCTCCGTATTTATGCCACTGGTACGAAAGAGAATTCCTTGGCCTTTCACGTGATGAATGTATTTAGTTTTGTGAAGTGAGAGAATGGAAATGAAAAGAGGAACCAACGCACATTTAAAAAACATACAATAGTAGCCGGTTTACCTAGTCGCGCGAGAACGAGAGAAGCCCATAAAAATGTCCCATATGTACTTCAACACTTATAATCGCGAACAGGGTGTCCCACAAACTTTCAAACCCCCAAAACAGGACCTTTTAAAAATCAAAACTAATAAATTTTGTACCCTCCGCCCCTCCCTAAAAAAAACCTATATCAAACAACCAAATTTTGCAAAAGATTTCTTTTTCAATAATTATAAGGAATAAGAGTGTTCATTTATCTTGAAAATTCAAGAATAAGGAAGATATATTGAAAAGAAAAAAAAAATGAAAAAAAATATCGAATAATTTTACAAACTTATAAAAAAATTGTTGATATCTCAGTTAACGCTATTCTTTACCCCGCGACCAGCGAACGCGGTTTCGGGTAGGGAAGTACCTATAAGAAGGGAGTACCCGCCACCCGCTTCCACCCGAAATGTACGAAACTTTTGCACCGTATTACTTCGCGAATTTCAACTTTTTTGAATTTTTTTTTCACATCATTCATTTAAAATAAGCAAACGAACAAGAGTATTTCGTCAGATTTTTTATTTATCCCCTCAACTGTCCGCCAGGCAGCCCGCGATCTGTTACACTTCTGTAGCCATTATTGAGTAAAGGAATTAATAAATGCAAAATGTCTCGACACACTCTTGTGCATAAAGGTTTAAAGATTACATTAAAACAAACCCCATTAAAATCGGTTGAAAATTCGTGGAATAATCCGGTGCGTAAGTTGGATGCTTTTCTCATCCGTGTCGCATGGTAAAGAATAGCCTTAAACTTGAACTTTTTCAAAAACAGAAAGTGATATCGTTACATAATATACTGAATTGAGGAATGCGTCATACAATAAGAAGAGATACGCTCAGCTAGTTGGCACCACCGTTGCCAATGAATTTCTGATGCATTGGACGCGCCTTCATTTTTCTTGGGCATAGACCTCCAACTATGCGCTGAGCAAAAAATACAGTTAATTGCTTTTATTGCTCCTCCTACCATTCTGTGAAAGTAAAAAAAAGAAAGAAATCACTATAATTTTTTTAATTGGTGGGGGTACTATAGAAATTGTTTCGATTGTTGCGTTGTTTCTCCAGCTTTGTTTAGTTATACGTATGTATTACAGTATAAACGTACCAGCGGTATGTTTGAATCATTTTCATCGATTATTTCTAGAAAAGCAGACGTGTATTGTATGGTGAACTATATTCCAGGCTATAATGGAACAAATACTCATTCCTAACAAACTGGGAACAATTGAAAGAAAAATCAAAGGACACATTCTGAAAATCTGCCTGAAAAATAGATTTTAAAAATTTATTTACATACAAAAAGAACTACGCAAGTAAAAAATCACATCACAAAGATACCCAGGGAAAAATTTTCTGACATGGTCAGGCATGAGCACGACTGGATTACCCAGGCCTAATCATTCATGCAAAATGGCGTAGCATGAGCATGCTTGGGCCTTAAGAATGGAAATTTATTCAAAAACCTTATTTTTTTGTTCCGCTCATGCCTGATCAGGTATGATCATACTTGCTCATACTACGCCATATTGCATGCATGACCATCCCTGAAGATTTTTCCCTGGGTAGTTAGAATTTTGATGATGCTCCCACAGTAAGTAAACTAGATATTTACCCCGCTAATTTATGTCAAAATCTAAAGATAAATTTTCAACAGGGTGCCCACAGAATTTTAAAATTCAAAATTGGCGACTTATTTTTTGTATTTTTCAAAAAGTGTAAAACCATTTTATGTTTATTTTCAGGCATGAGGATACAATTTTTTCAGAAAATGACTTCAGTGACCATTCATCTCTGAATCGTAGATTTTTAGAAGATAATACAGGGTTTCTATAATACCTACCTATTTCAGAGATAATTTTCCCTAACTTTCCAGATTTTCCAAGCCAATTTTAGTTTTTTGAAGTTTTCCAAACCTTCTGAGTACCTATGATATTCAATTTATGAACCATGAGGGAGCAATCCTCTTCGGGTTAAAAAAATTCAAATTCAGCCATGAAAATTTTTGAATTCACCCAACTCCTCATCACAAATCTGAATTTAAGATAAAATTTCAAGTATAGGTAAAGGTAGGTAGTTATAAAGTTTTTAAAAATGGAACAAATTATACCAGGTGTTTCCTAAATCAAGCGAATGAAAATTCAAAGTTTTTCGGGCTGAAAATCTAAGAGTGTTAATTTTTTCGATCTATTCGTATGAACAATGATGTAAGTGACAAATTAATACTCACTTGATAAATAAAACTTGCATCGTGAGCATAGAGATGAATAATCTTATATGTACAGCAACACTGGTAGAAGTACAGATGTGGGGAAGAAATGCAGTAGTATACATATGTAAATGAGTAGGGTAATGTGGTATGTGGTAGCAGGTGAGTGAATGAAGTAAATAGGTTTAAACAAAAAATTCCTTTTCCTCAATGACTGGCTCGGTATTTTGAACCTCTGCGACCTCAACAGGTACATCGTCTGTACTCGATAAAAAATTTCTCAACAGGAATTTTCCAACAATTTTCACTGCTGGACCAAATACGTGCCATCGCTTTGGAATGAAATATAAGATGTCATACACGGAGTTTTCTTCACAAACTTCCTTTACTAAAGGTATTCCAGTTGTCTTCAAGAACCTCCTCATTTGGTTAATAATCTGCTTTAATCGAGTTTTTTGACCCGATCCAACAGAAATCGTTATCAAGTCCTTATTTGGATTGTTTACAAGCGGGATTATTGTGATGAGACATTCAATATCATCAAAATAATGTAATTCGGAAAATGTTCTGTGTAATTCCCATGCGAGATTCAAACCTAGTAGTGAAGCAAAGAACACATCACAGTAGTTTTTTTAGGGAGCTTGATTTGCGGAAGAATTGTTACTAAAAAATTTTTGATCACTGGAACACAGTTCGTGATATTAGTTCTCATAAACTGTCCGATTTGAGCTAAGTTTTCTTTCCTCAGATGCATATTTGACCATGTTTTTGCTTGGTCTCGGAGAAAATCACGAATTTCAAGATTGGGAACCTCTACCATATAGGTGCCATAATTTGTTTGATAAGCAGTTAAGTATCCAAGTAGTGTCAGACATGACAAATACTCATCATTGGATAATTCCATTTTAACTGGGATGTTTTTTGTAATGATCACTTGTCGAGTATAGTTACAATACAGTTGTTGTAAAATTTCTTGATGGCTGTCTATTGTAAAGAGTCCGTCCACAAATAGAGAATGAGTAGGCAGATTGATATTCTGAAAACCTCGAGAAGATTGTGCTCGATTGGAGCCAAATGGAACAGTATTTATCCAATACTTCCCATATGCTCCCTTTTCAATAAGGCATCGCTGAACTGAAACGGGATTATACACTTTCTTTCCCCCGGTGAAAAATCCGTCATACCATTTTTCAAGTTGTTTCATTGCGATAGAACGAATGCCACTTTTGTTGAGAAGGGATTCCACTTCAGTTTGGGTAAAACCAAAGTAATCGGCAAACTTTGCATCAAAAATGGTATTTTCGTGAATATTATTCATGCCTGAGCCAAAAAACAAATTTTTAACGCATAGAAGCCCAGTAATGATTCCTTTATGTATGTAGCTTGAACCTTTTTTAAAGGTATTGGTGAAAAAGGGGTACATAAAGTTGATAACTTTATTCAATTCTGTTTCGTTATTCATGAGGCTATGTATGGGGTAGTCGTATTCGTCAAACAGAATTACTACATCACGTTTAAAAAATTTAGATAGTACGGCTGACAGTATATAAATACTATTTTCTAATATTTCTGGATCCTCCAAAGCTTCAATTGTGTTTTCAAAAAGTTGTACACAATCTATAGAGTTCACATTATTATTAATTGCATGAATAAGAGCATCACTACAAATTTTGTGCCAATCATTTATACCCCTGTAATCCCAGATGATCGTGCCAATACTTTTTTTAAAGTTTCTCAAGAAGTTATCATATGATTCACCCATATTCATAAATGTAATGTAGATAACGGGATGATTGCCCATGCTTTGCATGGCCTCTTTGTGAGCTGACACTTTTAAGGGTTGCAAACACATTTCCCTGGTTTCTCCTTCAGGCGTTTTCCCGCTAATCCTCTCTTTGTAAACTCCACCTTCAAAATACAAACTTCGCTGCTGGTGCTGATGGTACAATATCTTTCCATTAACATCATGAAATATAGCATAAAACATATATAACATCTGCAAGTTGAACGTTTTTCCAAACATCCTCCCTCTGGTAATTAATAGGATGTGCTCGAGCTCTAAATCAACAATCATCATGGTCTTATCCACAAATAAATCATTTGTTTCTAACAAGACTCTTTCAAAATCTGTGCCTGTAAGTGACTTCTTCGTGTCTGTGGTATCAACAACCTAAAGAAAAGGGGAAGAGACAGATGACAGAATTATTATCATAATTGCTCTAACTTATTGAAAGAATGGTTCTTCTACCTTGAAGCAAATATGATAATTGTTAGAACGCATCAATTTGTGGGATACTTAACAGATCAGAAAATCATGCTCAAGGGCATGTTGTCATGTAATCTAGAACACCTAGTATATCTAGTATCTATATCTATTGACCAATCACAATCCTTCAAATTTTCAATTAATTTTTCTAGTAAACTGTGATCTTTCAAGAAAATTTTACCCTACGACACCACACTTCAAAAAAAGTTGTTCGAATAATTTTCTAGCGCTGGACCAAAGTTTGGTATGGCATTATAACTTCAAGGGGGCGTACATAAATGTTCAACGTTTCATCTCCCTTGTTGGACAAATTGTCTACTTTTGTTTTTGAAGGGGCAGAAATTTTAGAAAAAATACTTTTTTTCGTTTTTATTCCCATTTTTTTTTTGCATTCAATGAATGAGGAGCAAAAAAATTAAAATTCGAGCCAGTCCAGATTTATTACGAAAATGTCTGCCCCTTCAAATGGAAAAGTAGGCAATTTGCGAATCCGCGGAAATGATCCACTCTCCTTACTCCAAATATATGTAAATTTCCTTGGGCAACGAGCACAATGGGGTGTCAGCGCCCCTAATGTGCAATTTTTTTGTGAAATTTGGCCATTTTTGGCTAAATAACAGCTCCGTAGGCGTCATATCGTCTGGGGGACGAAAAAAAAAGACATTCTCAACACATTCATGGGTTCATTCCATACCCATTAAGCCAAAGTTTATGGAAAACGGTCGGCACAATGGGCGGTGGTTGAATTTCAAAGTTGGGAAAATGCATCATTTTCACCCCTTCTATCAAAAGTGTATTGTTGAAAAAAATTCGGAAACCGGGTTGCGACCTATCAAAATGGGTTAAAATTTTACGACAAGCTCAAAAAAATGGGTCAAAATGTGATTTGAGTAATTTTGAGAAATTTTGAGCCCAAAATCAGCCCATTTTAGAGTAATTTGCAAAAAATTGTCGAGTGACCTATCAAAGTAGGTTAAAATTTTACAAGAAGAATAAAAAAATGGATAAAAATATAATTTGAGCATTTTTGAGCCATTTTGAGCCCAAAATAAGGCCATTTCTTGAGCATTTTTAAGAAGTTGACGAGTGATCTACCAAAATGGACTAAAATTTCACGAGAAGCATAAATATTTCGATGAAATTTGTACTTTGAGCATTTTAGAGACATTTTGAGCCCAAAATGAAGCAATTTTTTGGGTATTTTCAATACATTGGAGTGTAGCTAATGAACGCAGGGTAAAATTTTACCAAAATCTTGAAAATAATGACCATAATTATTTTTGAACATTTTTTGAGAATTTTAAGTAGGTACAGGCTAAAAATTTTATTTTACCCTCTTTCCAACTCAGAAATAGGAGGGTACTCAAAAATTCTCAAAAATGCTCAAATTACAAATTTTATCCAAATATTTATGCTTCTCGTGAAATTTTAGTCCATTTTGATAGGTCACTCGACAACTTCTAAAAAATGCTCAAGAAATGGCCTTATTTTGGGCTCAAAATGGCTCAAAAATGCTCAAATTATATTTTTATCCATTTTTTTATTCTTCTTGTAAAATTTTAACCTACTTTGATAGGTCACTCGACAATTTTTTGCAAATTACTCTAAAATGGGCTGATTTTGGGCTCAAAATTTCTCAAAATTACTCAAATCACATTTTGACCCATTTTTTTGAGCTTGTCGTAAAATTTTAACCCATTTTGATAGGTCGCAACCCGGTTTCCGAATTTTTTTCAACAATACACGCATTTTCCCAACTTTGAAATTCAACCACCGCCCATTGTGCCGACCGTTTTCCATAAACTTTGGCTTAATGGGTATGGAATGAACCCACGAATGTGTTGAGAATGTCTTTTTTTTTTGTCCCCCAGACGATATGACGCCTACGGAGCTGTTATTTAGCCAAAAATGGCCAAATTTCACAAAAAAATTGCACATTGGGTAGGGTACTATAGCTTTGATGGGTATACTTGGGGGTATGCCATATTTGTTGTCCGTAGGTTCGTTGATAAAATGTTTGTGGACTGAAATCGGTGAAGTGGGGAATAGTGTGCGTCGGTTACACTCTGCTCGAACCCCACTCAGTCCACCAACTACTAATCAACAAACCTACGGACAACAAAAATGGCGTACCCCCAAGTATACCCATTTTGCTATCAGTACCCTACATTGGGGGCGCTGACACCCCATTGTGCTCGTTGCCCAAGGAAGTTTACATATATTTGGAGTAAGGAGAGTGTCCCCTACCAGGCTGTGAAAAAATTTTTTGTCCACGGTCAAATTTAAAAAATGGGAAAAATCGGGGGTTTTTAGGCTCCAGCTCCCTGTTGTGTACGGGTAAAAATCTAAAATACGCTTTTTCGGGACTACAGGACCCATACACATGAAAAGCCAACTGATTTTTTTGTCCCTCAAAAAAGCACACTGTTTTCGATTTCTAGAGCACTTTTTGCCACTTGGACTGTAGACTACTAGGAGGCGTTACCACCCGATCACTCGATCCTGCCCGCGTAACGCAAGAAAAAACCCGGTCTGTGACATTATTTTGTCACATATATCAGTAAACCGGAAAAATATACATGTTATCAACAAGTCCTTTCAAAGGAAACTCGACTCTTTTTTTTTTTTTTTTTCAAAAAAAAAAGAAGTCAATGTTGATGAATAATCGACGCAGTAAAAATGAATTTTTCAATTACCAATTTTTGAAAGAAAGAAAATCTTTAAAAATTTCTGCTGCAAAATTTGCAATATCTACCCATAAAGGGGAAAACTGGAGGAGAGGCCCGACTGATATCGAAAAAAATTATTTTTCACGTGTAAATGTGGACAGCTCTTGAATTGGAGTATTATTGAACAAAATGGTTGATTGAAAAGTGAATTTCGAAATTGGAGTGCTTTGATCGTACAAATGAAATTAATGAAAGTAGTTTGGGCCGTTGAGCAGAGAGCACAAATCTGTTGTAATTTTTTTCATACGATAATTTCGTAATGTGCAAAGAAAGTCAGATGTTCAATTTTGAGCCTTCTGATGTTATGTACCTACTACATATACCTAGTAGTCCAGTCATTTCGTTTCTATAGTTTGAGAATGATGCACAAAAATCTGCTGCGCAATTTTCACTGAAGAATTACACTCTTCGGGCAATTATTAAAAGTACCTATAAGTAAATCGATGTTTGGTCAAGTGAGTTCAGTATATCTGCATTTGAAAACTGAATCGAATAGATATGTAGAAAATTTGGTGATAGATCAAATATAAGAAAGTTATTCTCAAAAGACGTTTGTATTTCTACTTAATTAATATCTATGAGGCATATATTTTTATTGACTGAACCCGTTTAACTAAAGATCAATTTCACTAATTTGAATGCAATATAAAAATGTCCAAATCTTTTCCCTTCTTTTCTTTTGATAAATTTTCAGTTTCCAAATTCTCAATGAAAACTATGCGGCAAATGTTCGTTGATTGTCCTTAAATTTTGTGTGGTAATGATCTCTAAATTCTCTAATGTTTGAGGTATAGACAGTTTACTAATTACCAATTCATAATTTCATAAAATGAAATTCGAATTTCGTTTCAACTTCTAAGTTCTGAATCTGAAGGTTCAGAAGGTTCCGATGTTTTGATACTTTTGATGAGTGATAACGCGAGCGCGTTTTAAAACAGCCAATCAGAGCGCCGTATTTTCTACCATGACCATTTTCCAAATAAGGATTCTAAATACGCATTGCTTTTGTATTAGAAAAGAGATGGTAACTACATATCTACAGTTTGATACAGTTTTGAGTTCAACGGTTCAGGGAGATACATACAGAAACTGAAAATATACATTTTTGGGAGAGGAGAAGGTACTGAGAGACAAAAATTACCAAACTGTTTTTTTTAATGGCGTTTTCTGAAGTTATCTAGCTCCGTTTTCCTTTTTTGAATAAGTGTCAGACTTGAAGTAATCTAAGTATGTACCTCATCAATTTTTGTTAAAATCTGAGTGTGTTCATTTTTTCGGTATATTCGTACATATGAATACTTACTGAATAAATAAATTAAACTTGCATCGTGAGCATAGTGGTGAATATTCTTGTGCGTATGCACAGCAACAGAAGTAGAAGTACAGATGTGAGGAATAAAATAATGCAGGGCGTATGTAAATGAGCGGGGTAACGTAGTAGCAGATGAGTGAGTGCCCTATTGACAAGGAAACTCGCTAAAACGCCGGCGTTTACGCCCGCGTTTTAGCAGAAAGTCTCACTTTTACGCGGTTTAAACGGCGAGTTTACCAGCGTTTTTTAACAAAACGCCTTCCCGCCAAGACACTTGAATGCGTATACGCCGTCGTATACGCACTGTTGAACCGGTTTTGTGGACGTCGACTGGCGACATGTACTGCGTAAAGGCGTATACGCGGTCTTCTCTAGCGTATACGCCTTGAAAAACGCTATGCGCTGTATGGAAGACAGAATGTAACCAACAAGCGCGTATTTGAATGGCGTAAATGGAAACCCGCTATTCAACGTTTGAAATTTGTTGAATGTGTTGCCTATTGTATTCCAAAATCGCCGCCGTGAGTTATGGGTGTTACAAATTTCCTCAGAATGTCTCGAAATCATGATATTTCTGGCTCTGATTTTTTTAGGTGGGGACGTGGGGGATATGTGCTAGAAATTCGCAAATTTTTGGAATATTTGGAAAGTGAAAATAAGGATGATATGTTCCATTGTTAGGTAATTGATTCCGAGTTTTCAAATTTATTTTAAATCTTTTTCCGACTTCAACATCCTACATAATAGGCAGGACTGAATCGCCACTTTTATAACAAGTCAAAAATTATTCGGAATAGAGCAAGAGCAATAGAAAATTTGTTTTCGAATTTATTTTCTGAACAACAAGTTCATGTAAAGTATGAAAATTATGAAATTCACCAGAAGTTGGAATTTCTTGAATCAAAAAACAAATGAAATGATCGTTGAATTGCTGTTTCATTCATATTTTTCAAATCTGTGCAAAATACGAATCAAACAGTAAATCAACTATCATTTCTTCAATTGTTTTTCGATTTACGAAATTCCAACTTCAACTTCAGTGGCGAAACTTTTGTGGCGGTGTAAGGAGCGAAATACCCCCTCCCCTCCCTCCGGTTGGTCTGCAAATTTTGGATAAATTTGGAAAATTTTGGAAAAAGTCGAAAAATTCTTGATAAAGTGGGGGAACATTTGGAAAAGTTGAGCAATATTTAAGATAATAAACCATTACAAAATGAAATATGTTCTCTCTGGAAAATCATCAATTTTTCAAATCTTAGCCCTCGCTTCACTTGGGCATATGTGGTCCTGCCGGAATAAAAAGACCAAAGGTGAAAAAAAAATCAATGTCTTCATTTTTATGTGTCTAGTCCAGATTTGGTGTCATTTTAGGAAATGGGTGAATATTGGTCCAAAGCGAGAAAAATTTTAAAAATACAGAATTGATGAGAAAGGCATAATTTTAAAGTATAAAACGACCGATTCATCAATATTTTGGACGCCAAATCTGAAAAAATTCTGAATGGTGTAGAATAGAGTGAGAACCCCCTAAACCAAAAGTAAAATTTCGTCTCTGTTCATCGACATTTTTTTCAAATTCTTTTTAATACGAATTTATGTATGAAAAAACACACACACACACATGAAATTTGAAAAGGTTCACGTTTCTTGTATTTTTTAAATTTCTTTTAATTTTTTAAAAATGATAGATACCTACATACTCATTGTGAATTTTAAAAAAAAGAGAAGTTGAGAACTTTTTTTCAAAGAAAAAGTCAGAAAATAAGTTTTAGGGAATCAAAATAATACTTTCACACTTTCACTGACGTGAGGCCAAAACTATATAGAAAAGTTATATTTATCAGGTTATTTAAGACAAGTGTAAAATTTTTGATTTCTCTGAGTTTCAGTATTTTTTCATAATTAATAGGGTTTTGGCTGTTGACTGGAGGGACAGAAATTTGTCAAACATGCTTCAAATGCTTACATTTAATCATAATATTAAATAAAAAAATTAAATGATAAAATTTAATCAGAACTGAAAAAAAAAATTTCGGACTCCTTGTTTAAGTCGTCAAAGTACTGTTTTTTACACCTAACATTCAACCTGATGTGGTGGCGTGCTCCTATAAACTTGGTCGTTCTGATACTCGCGGATGGGACATCGAGGATGATATTTGTGAAACCGGTTTTCTTTTATTTTTTTTTTGTACCAGGTAGATTACAACCAATTCCTTGCAAGTGCGAATATGCAACTTGTTTCACACCAATACGCCATCTGAAAAACGCCTTTTACGAAAAACGCTATTCTGGAGGCGTATACGCTATTCCGCCCCCATTTACGCCGGCGTAAACGCTGCTCTGATTTTGTCAATAGGGTGAAGTGCATAGGTTTAATAAAAACTAAAATCCTTCTTCTCAATGACGGCCTCGGTATTTTGAACCTCTGCGACATTAACTGATAGATCGCCTGTACTTGATAAAAAACGTCCCAACAGGAATTTTCCAACAATTCTAACTACTGGACCAAAATAGCGCCATTTCTTCGGGATGAAATACAATATATCATAAATGGAGGTTTCATTACACAATTCACTCATTAAAGGTATTCCGGTTCTCTTTAAGAACCCCTTCACTTGATTCATAATACGCTTTGCTCGAGTTGTAGTACCAGATCCAATAGAAATCGTTATCAAGTTCCTATTTTGATTATTTATGAGCGGAATTATTGTAATAAGGCATTCGATATCATCGAAGCTATGTAATTCGGAAAAGGTTCTGTGTAATTCCCACGCATGATTCAAACTTAGTAGTGAAGCAAAGAAGACGTCACAATAATTTTTTTCAGGGAGCTTGATTTGTGGAAGCGTTTTAATTAAAAAATCTCTGATGTCTGGAACAGAGTTGATGATATTAGTTTTTTCTAACTGTCCGATTCGAGCTAGGTTTTCTTTCCCCAGCTTCTTAATTGACCACAATTTGGCTTGGATTCGAAGAAAATCACGAATTTCAAGATTGGGAATCGAGACAATACAGGTGCCAACATTTGTTTGATAAGCAGTCAAGTAACCGAGTAATGTCAGACACGACAGATATTCATCGTTGGAAAGTTCCATTTTAATTGGGATGTCTGCTGTAATGGTCACTTGGCGAGTATAGTTACAATACAGTTGTTGCAAGATCTCTTGATAGCAGTCTACTGAAAACAGTCCGTCCACAAATAGAGAATGGGTAGGCAGATTGATATTCAGAAAACCTTGATGAGATTTTGCACGATTTGAACCAGAAGGAACCTTATTTATCCAATACTGCCCATATGTTCCATTTTCCTTAAGGCATCGCTGAACTGAAACGGGATTGTACACTTTCTTTTCCCCGGTGAAAAATCCATCGTACCATTGTTCAAGTTGTTTCATTGTGATTGACTGAATACCAGAATTCTTAAGAAGCAATTCTACTTCAGTTTGGGTAAAACCAAAGTAATCGGCAAACTTTGCATTAAAAATGGTATCTTCGTGAATATTACTCATACCTGAGCCAAAAAACAAATGTTTAACGCATATAAGCCCAGTAATGACACCTTTGTGTACGTAGCCCAATCCTTTTTTAAAAGTGTTGGTGAAAAATGGGTACATAAAGTTGATAACTTTATTCAATTCTATTTCGTTATTCATGAGGCTATGTATGGGGTAATCGTATTCGTCAAACAGAATTACTACTTTACGGTCAAAAAATGTATGTAGTACAACTGATAGTATATAAATACTATTTTCCAATATGACCGGGTCCTCCAAAGCTTCAGTTGTGTTTTGAAAAAGGTTTACACAATGTATAATTTTCACATCTGCCCTATTTCTGTGAATAAAAGCATCTCTACAAATGTTGAGCCAAAAATTCATTTCACTGTATCTCCTGATGATCGCGCAAATATATGTTTTAATTTTTCTCAAGAAGTTATCATATGATTCACCCATATTCATAAATGTAATGTAGATAACGGGATGATTGCCCATGCTCTGCATGGCCTCTTTGTGAGCTGACACTTTTAAGGGTTGCAAACGCACTTCGCAGGTTTCTTCTTCAGACATTTCTCCCGAGACGCTTTCTTGGTAAACTCCACCTTTAAAATACAAACTTCGCTGCCGCTGCTTATGGTCCAATATCATTCCATTCGCATCATGAAATATAGTGTAAAACATATATAGCATGTCCAAGTTGAATGTTTTTCCAAACATCCTCCCTCTGGTGAATAATACGATATGCTCAAGTTGTAAGTCAACAATCATCATGGTCTTATCCACAAATAAATCATTTGTTTCTAACAAGACTCTTTCAAAATCTGTGCCTGTAAGTGACGTCTTCGTGTCTGTGGTATCAACAACCTAAAGAAAAGGGGAAGAGACAGATGACAGAATTATTATCATAATAGCTCTAACTTATTGAAAGAATGGTTCTTCTACCTTGAAGCAAATATGATAATTGTTAGAACAGCATCAATTTGTGGGATAACAGATCAGAAAATCATGCTCAAGGGCAGTGGCGTAAATACGGGGGGGTTTTGGGTACAAACCCCCCCCCCCCAGACACCCTTCAAAAATGAATTTTTTGGACATCAAAAATCAAATTTTTTCAAAGCTTCGCCCTCGCTTCGCTCGGGCGTAAGTAAACAACATTATTATTGATTTTGGCTAGTTCAAAAGTTCAATATGTAAGCCTGAGGCGTAAATACCTCCCTCAAAACCCTCAAAAATGAATTTTTCGGGTATTAAAAATCGATTTTTTCAAAGCTCTGCCCTCGCTTCGCTCGGGCATAAAATAATCGCTATTTGAATTATACAAACGCCGTTCGAAAAGTATGATACCAAGGTTCTGTCAACCCCCCCCCCCCCATTATCCCAGATCTTTATGCCCATTTAGTATATACCTACGAAAAAAATTTTCACCCTTCGACTTCTGTCCCCCCCCCCCCCAGAGGGAATGTCAAGTTACGCTACTGCTCAAGGGCATAGTTGTCATGTAATCTAGAACATCTAGTACATCTAGTATCTATATCTATTGACCAATCGCAATATCCATCAAATTTTCAATTCATGTTTCTTGTAAACTGTGATCTTTCAAGAAAATTTTATTAAAACCAAAGGAAGTTTTCAACGCTTCAATATTATATTATTCGAAAATAATCGGTTACAGAGAAATTTTATGGCTACCAACTTGAAGAAAATTTTACGCTCTTTCCAATGGTTTTAAAATGAAAACATTTCGATTCGTTTTGCTTCAATCGGTGATTTTATGGTTGAAATTTATTGACGAATTGGCGCATTGAAAAATACACATTTTTACATACTTTTTCAACTTAATGTCCATGTTATTCAAAATTTTCAGTAGCAACATAGGGTTTTGAAATTGCTATCTGATAGGAAATAGCGTACTTTTTCCGATGGTGTAAAAGAAAATCGGTTTTAGACTGAATTTGTGCAATTTATAAGGATTTGCACGGCAAAACGCCACGATTTCTCATATAAACGCGGTATCACGTGAATTTCCCGCGGGAAATTCCCCGCGGGGGCAATTTCTCGCGGTTAAATTTCGTGTGGCGACAATTGCACGCAGCGAAAATTTCCCGCGGTAAAAACTAAAAATTGCCCGCGGTGAAAAAAATTCTCATATTTTTGAGAATTTTTCCAAGTTTGGACAACCTGCTATTTTTATTCTAATCAAGTTTGGAAAATTCACCATTTTGTACTCAAAGTTTTCTAAGTTGGAAAAATACGAGTACAAAAATAAAATTTCTCCAACTTCAAGGTCAAAATAGCAAATTTTTTCAACAAAGTGCAGAAAAATTAAAAGGGGAGAGAGAGCTACCCCCACCTCCACTCTTACTGGTACCTCTCTTTGTTTGTGATAGTTCCATGAGAATTTTTTCACCGCGGGCAATTTTTATTTTTTACCGCGGGCAATTTTCGCTGCGGTCAATTTTCGCCGCGAGCAATTGTCGCCACACGAAATTCAACTTGTCACCGCGGGGAATTGTCCGCGAGAAATTGACCACAGGAAATTGACGTAGACTCTATAAACGCGTGTAATTCTATACTTAACCCTTAACGCGCTGTTGTCATATATTAGTATTACGGCCTTTACTAGAGTTGGCCATGAGTAGGTGCATCAGTAAGCACAAGCGCATATTTGCACAACTTTCACCGGCCCTGTATAATTATGAAATACAGAGGCAGATATGTACCATGGAACATATAAATTTCCCAATACTATATTGCGTGCTAAGAGAACGCTACACTTGCCCATCACTGATAACTTGGCTTTCTCGGAAATTTCGCATTCTTTCGCAGGCAAGGTACAAAAAAATGAGATTTCAACATGGATATGTTTTTTCCTCTGGACTGAGGGGGGGAGGGTGTCATTCTAAAATAACTTTTAAGACCCTATTTTGCGCGGCGATGACTTTCAAAAGCGTTCAAATTTTTATATTTTCGAAATTAACATTAATGTCAGAAAGTCATAAATCGATGTTTTTATTCCACGCTACCTTAAGAAATTTAATTTAATATCAGGAAGTCAAAATGACAGGAAAAACATCAGAAATTCAGTTGCTGACTTTCAAATCTTATAAATTTTCATATTATCGAAATTAACTTGGTATCAGAAAGTCAACATCTTACTTTTAAAAACATGAATTTTTATATTTTCGAAATTAACTTACAAATTAGGTAAATATCAAAAAGTCAGAAAGTAAAAATGTTTGAATCTAACTATCAGAAAGTCAAGATGACAGGAAAAAACATATCCATGATAACAACAATTCCTTTCAAAGTAAACTTTACTTCATTTCTTTTTTCACGGAATTTTGGAAAGAATGAGCTATAACTTTTTTTCTAAAAGAGATATAGATCTGCTCTTTGTGCCATTCGATTTGCCGTAAAACCACGCATTGTGACAAATCGTCCCTAAAAGGTCGTAACTCCAAAATTTAGAAATTTTTGTTTTTTTGCTGAAATGGTAACAATGGGATGTCCTCCACGGCTCCACCCGATAATCGCAAAATGTCAGCTCAAACATCAAACAAATCCTTAGAATTGGAAAAAAGATATGTTGGCGTAACTCCATATTCGTAAAATTTTGAAACTTTTTGGTCGTAACTCCATCAAAAATGCAAAAAGGTAAAAATCGAAAATTTTACTTTTTACAAAACTGATAAAAAAAAAGATGTTACTTATGATTTTCAATTTTGTGAAAGATGTGACGATTTTGATATGCTTTTGTGGTGTTCAGAATGAATTTTCAGTTATTTTGTCTCGAAATATGGATTTTTATTTTGGCATAACTCCAAAAATTTTCTGTGTTCAAGTGTAAAAGGTTGTAACTCCATTTTAAAAATTAAAAATCGATATTTTGAAAAAAAAAATTCGTTGAAATTTTATTCTCAACACTAAAAAAGTATGGTAAAATCAACACCTCTTCCACGAAATTCCAAAATCTCAAGTAATACAGTTTTTTAGCTCTCCTGTAAAAAGTAAAATAACATTTTCAAACTATTTGCAACCAAAAAAAACCCTCGTTACTCGCTAATAAGTACCATAAATGAATCAATACTTGTGGCAAACTCTTTAAAAGACCGGCAATTTTAATTGCCTCTCCGAATTAATATTCGGTTCTTAATTAATGTTTTAGTAGACGATTACTGATCTAAATCTTGCGATATCTACTATTAACGAAATTGATATGAATTTTTTCATAAGGTAATTTTGTAATGTGCAAAGAAAGTCAGATGTTCAATTTTGAGCCTTTTGATGTTATGTACCTAGCGCCATTCACCGCCGATTAATGAACGGCGGCGTCTGTCATTAAACATGAAAAAAATTCTCTTTTTGGACATTGAAAATCCAATTATCTCAGAGCTTTGCCCTCGCTTCGCTCGGGCATAAGCAACATTACTATTCTTATGAAAAATTTGAAGCTTCGACCCTTCATTCATTTTTTCAAAAATAAAAGTTGACAAATTTTCTCTTTTGCGCCGTTGACGACGCCGCCACCGCCGATAAATTTTTTAGAACGAGCCGCCGCCGCCGATTCTTCCTCGGCGCAGGACTCTAGACTGATAATTGATAAATGACAAACATCTGTGAATTTTCCATGATTAAAATTTTGCGACATGCGGAAAAAATCTAAGTTTCCGCCTCTGTACTTGAAAGTGCAGATTGAATGAGGTTTAATTTTTTGACTGTGTTAAGTTGATAAAAATGATTTCATGTTTAAAGTTTTTCACATTATTATTAAAGGGAAATAGGTATTCTATTCATGCTCAGGAGCCTTTTTTCCAGTTTGGAAATTTCAAATTCCCAAAGAATTTTACCCTTGTTTTGCAGAGGCGACATTATTCTTTTCCCATGAATTTTGATTAATTTTACCCATCACCAACCAAGGTACCTGTTTTGTGTGAATGAAACTACCACTTTGTAAAATTTACCCATATGTGGCCCTGCCGTAAAGAAGGGACCTAGTGTAAAAGAAAAAAATCGATGTCTCATTTTTCACGTTTTTGGTCCAAATGACACCAAATTTGGACCAAACACATAAAAATGAAGACACTGATTTTTTTACACACGGTCCCTTCTTTATAGCAGGGTCACATTTAGTCTATATTTTAGGTTTAAAATTTGAACTCGTATCAAATAGATAAAATTTTCACCAAAATACAATCAATTTTCTTTCAAGATTAACGAATAAAAAACATTTTACAAAAAACTCAATTTTTTAGCTTGATCTTTTTTTCACATTAGGGCATGTTTTGAAAAAAAAAAAAAAACTGTTCCAAAATGATTTTGTTTACTTTCTTGATTTTTTTTTGTTGAATATCAATTTCCTTTTCACCGACCGACCATTGCAAAAAATTGATCACCCCTCGTACCTAAATCATCTAAGCGAGTACAAGGACCACTTTCTGAAAAACAAGAAAGTCAGAAAAGATTAGGTAAGGTTAGGTTCAAATTCAATTTGTTCGGGCCAAATAATTCGCTTTTCATAAAACTTGACGATCTTCATAAGCGAACAGATAGATAGAATGAATATGAAATTAATTTTTTTTTGTCTGAAGTAGTGTTCGTACAGAAAATAATTATTAATTCATGAAAATCGTTCCAATAGACGATTAATATATTGAAAACTAGGCATAATTATAAATTAAGTAGTATTGAAAAAAAGGTAGGAACATATCTTCATCTTTTATAGTCCTGATGTCCAAAAAAAAAGTTAGCCCAAATGTCCCAGGTCCCTGGCAGGAAACCATTTCTTTTTCAGGAATGTTGGAAATCTTGAGTAGAAGTTCTGTGACTTTCGTTTAGAAGTTCTACCTGTTATTGTTGATGAAGTCTTCCTTCATGAATTTAGGAATCTTACACAAAATTTCAGCCTCCAAATTAAATTTGCGGATGTTATAGCGACATGGACTTCCTCCATTACTTATACATCAAGCACTTCAAAAAATCGTCTTTTGGTAGTTTTTTGGGTCACCCGGAATAATTTTTGATCACATTCTCCTGGAAAATTTCAAGGAAGTGCTGCCAACTTCAATTTGATTTACACATCTTTGTGATTACTTTTGTACTAGAAAAGAGATGGTAACTACAAATCTACAGTTCGATACAGTTTTGGGTTCAATGGTTCAGGGAGATACATACAGAAACTGAAAATGTACATTTTTGGGAGAGGGGGAGGTAACTGAGAGAAAAAAATTACCAAACTGTTTTTTTTTTAAATGGCGTTTTCTGAAGTTATCTAGCTCCGTTTTCCTTTTTTGAATAAGCGTCAGACTTGAACTCATCAATTTGCGTTAAAATCTGAGTGTGTTCATTTTTTCGGTATATTTCTACACATGAATACTTACTTAATAAATAAATTAAACTTGCATCGTGAGCATAGTGGTGAATAATCTTGTGCTTATGCACAGCAACAGAGGTAGAAGTACAGATGTGGGGAATAAATGCAGTGCGTATGTAAATGAGCAGGGTAATGTAGTAGCAGGTGAGTGAGTGAAGTGCATAGGTTTAATAAAAACTAAAATCCTTCTTCTCAATGACCGCCTCGGGATTTTGAACCTCTGCGACATTAACTGGTAGATCGTCTGTACTTGATAAAAAACGTCCCAACAGGAATTTTCCAACAATTTTAACTACTGGACCAAAATAGCGCCATTTCTTCGGGATAAAATACAATATATCATAAATGGAGGTTTCATTACATAATTCACTCATTAAAGGTATTCCGGTTCTCTTTAAGAACCCCTTCACTTGATTCATAATACGTTTTGCTCGAGTTGTAGTACCCGATCCAACAGAAATCGTTATCAAGTTCCTATTTTGATTATTTATGAGCGGAATTATTGTAATAAGGCATTCGATATCATCGAAGCTATGTAATTCGGAAAAGGTTCTGTGTAATTCCCACGTATGACTCAAACTTAGTAGTGAAGCAAAGAAGACGTCACAATAATTTTTTTCAGGGAGCTTGATTTGTGGAAGCGTTTTAATTAAAAAATCTCTGATCTCTGGAACAGAGTTGGTGATATTAATTTTTTCTAACTGTCCGATTCGAGCTATGTTTTCTTTCCCCAGCTTCTTACTTGACCACAATTTGGCTTGGATTCGAAGAAAATCACGAATTTCAAGATTGGGAACCTCTACCATATAGGTGCCAAAATTTGTTTGATAAGCAGTCAAGTAACCGAGTAATGTCAGACACGACAGATATTCATCGTTGGATAGTTCCATATTAATTGGGATTTTTCTTTTGATATCTACTTGGCGGGTATAATTACAAAGCAGTTGTTGTAATATCTCTTGATAGCAGTCCATTAAAAATAGACCTTCTGTAAATAAAGAATGAGTAGGAAGAATGAATTCATTCAAACCACAATCAGATGATGGTTGATTTGAACCCATAGGCTCAGTACTTATCCAATACTGCCCATATCTTCCATTATTAATAAGGCACTGCTGAACTGAAACTGGATTATAAACTTTATTTCCACCAGTAAAAAATCCGTCGTACCAGTGTTCAAGTTGTTTGATTGTAACAGAACGAATGTCACTTTTCTCGAGAAGCAACTCCACTTCATTCTGGGTGAAACCAAAGTAATCGGCAAGGTATGGATCAAAAATGGTATCTTCGTGGATATTATTCATGCCACTGCCAAAAAACCAATTTTTGGCACAAAGTAGCCCAGTGAGAACACCTTTGTGTATAAAACTAGATCCTTTTTTGAAGGTATTTGTGAAAAATTTATACATAAATAGAACGACTTTACTCAGTTCTGTTTGGTTCTTCATCATGTTATGTATGGGATAGTCGTATTCGTCAATCAGAATTACTACTTCTTCTCTAAAAAATGTATGTAAAGCAGCTGACAGTATATAAATACTGTGTTCCAATATGAAGGGGTCTTCCAAAGCTTCAGTGGAGTTTGTAAAAAGTTTTAAACAATGTGTTGCGCCCACTTCTTCACCGTCTCCTTGAATAAAAACATCATCATCACAAACTTTAAGCAAGAATTTTTTACATTTGTCAATTTTGAGAACGATTGTCTTTTTCATTCTATTCATGAATTCATCATATGAATTACAGATACCCATATTCATAAAAGTAATGTAGATAACGGGATGATTCCCCATCTCCATCATTACATTATCGTGAGCTGATATTTTCAGGGGTTTTAAATTCAGTTCTTTGGTTCTTCCAGTTAATGTTTTGTGTCGATAATGTCCACCTTCAAAATAAGAGCTTCGCTGTTTTTGCTTACTGGATAATATATTTCCATTACTATCATGAAATACGTCATAAAATACGCGTAGCATCTGTAAGTTGAACGTTTTCCCAAACATTCTCCCTCTAACAATTAATACAATGTGCAAAGGTTGTAAAGCAACAAGCATCATGGTCTTATCGACAAATGCATTATTTTTTTCCAACAAGACCATTTCAAAATCAGAGGCTGTGAGTTTATTCATATTATAGGTGGTACTGTCTGTAGTATCAACAACAGAGTCTGTGAGTTTAACCATATCATCTGTGGTACTGTCTGTAGTATCAACAATCTAAAGAAAGAAGGAAGAAACACCCTGAAGTTAATATGATTATTTTTAGGACATCATCAACTTGCGAGATAAGAAAAACATGCTTAAGGGGATGGTTCCCATGTACTCAGGGTGTCTACTGATTTTTCAAAATCAAAATTTGCGACTTTTCGCAACATTTTCCAGACTTTTCAACCCATACTCTAAATTCGCCCAAAGACCCCTCCCATTGCGCATATTTGTTTTAAATAAGGAAATTTTAGGCGCTTTTTCCCTCTCTCCCCCCCCCCCCCCGCAAATACTATAGGAAATATTTTAAAAAATTTTCATGGATTTTATACCAAATCACTTTCTAAGGAAAATTATTATTCAACATTAATGAAGAGGAGACAGGTATCTTCATAGAAATTTTATAAAATCACATCATATTTTACCCTGTTGTGAAAAATTATGTTCAAAAAACCCTCTTAATATGTCTCCTATGTCCTACGAAATGTCAGAATTAATTTTGGAGTGAATCCACTTCGTTTGTATGATTGTAAGATTGTATGGACAATTGGACATTGCAAACTGTTCATGAAAAAGGTCCCAACTTGATTACTTTTTAAAAGTATTAAAATATAACACAATTTTAAGTTCAAAGGAAAGTCTTCTAGTTTCGTGATTGATCTGATTGATCTCATCTCGAAATGGTTTGCGTTTGCATTATATTTGCAGAGAAATTTACTCAGTTATCATGTACCAAGAAGAAAATGATCGTAATTAAAAAGTAACTCGTAGATATGTGTTATTTGTTACCCATTTCCATTAACCACCCCACCGTAATCTGAAAACTAAATGTGGGAAAAATGAATTTTTTTTCTTTACAAATTTTGAAATTTAAGAAGATACGAAGCGATAAAATGATAAAAATATCATTATCATTAGAAATTTACTGATATACAAGTCAACCGACCGCGTTCGGAAGTGCCCGAGAGCACCCGATGCCGTTTTGTCCAGTCGGTCCCTAGGAATTAGTAACACCACAACCTCAGTAACCAGTAAGTCCAGAGCATCCGTCAGTGTAAGTATGCAACCTGCATTATACCTCGTTCAACGCGAAGGGTATCGTATGACGAACCGGTTGTTGCAACGCCACGCCCACCACCCAAAATGACCATTTTATGAATGGAAAGGAAACGTGTTGGAAAAATATCACGTAACGTTATACATGGGGACTAGGCACATGAAATATATTTTTTTCAAGTTTTTAAACGCGAGATTCAGCTAGAAGAAATTATCGAAAAAGAATAATTTTTTCAACCCGTGCCCGCATGTTTAAGAGAATTTGATTGAAAACTCGCGAAAATGACATTCTCAAAGGAAATGCTGGAAAAAATGACGTTTCGCCACAGAACATGGGATAGAAGAGAGGTAGGGGCCAAAATTTAAACCACGCGAGGTTTCCTGACCATAAGGATCAAATTCCATCGGTTAGTTTCGAATTTCGGCTCTGGGGCAGATTCGAATATCCTATCCGCATCAAGTACCCTTTGTTCAATTTTTAAAAATTGCCTCGAAATTTTAAAAATTAGTAGAAAAGAAAAACTAATATTGAAATTATAGCCTATGGCAATCTTGGTTCAAAAGTCAGTTTAACCATACGCAGGATGCGTTGGGGACATCTAAAGGTTTTTGCATACTTCAACATTTAATTTAATATATATCTACTTCAATGGTATGCATTTTTCGAAGTTAGAAAATTTTCATAATTATGTATTTTCTCAAGTTGGGAAATTTTTCATGTTACCACCGTGCAGAGAAAAGGTATCTTCTAAAATCAAAATTTTCAAAAATGAGTTTTTTGGCTTAAATGATAGGGAAGACTACGAGAGACTTGGATGAGCATCCTAGGTTAATTTTTCGGTGAGATAAATTAACATTTTTTGAAAGTTGGAAAATCATGACTTTAAAAAAAAAATATCGAGAAAGCCACGTTAAAAGCTGCGTAGAGGTCTAAATTGCTGAAAAATGCAAAAAAATTGTACGACCCTGCACGGGTCACATATTTTTCCAGTTTGGGGTTTAACATTTGTTCAAATTTTTCCGAATCGGCAAAGTTGGATATTTATACTTTCACAGATAGTTTTATTTTATGAAAAAGCAGAATCAAAAAATCCATTTTCAGGAAAAAGATAATAATTTTATATCTTCATTTTTCCTAGTTGGGAAAATTGAATAGTTAAGGCTAGGGATAATTTGTTGACATTCGGGCAGTGGCGCAACCGAGGGGGGGGCTAAGGGGCTAAAGCCCCCCCCCCAAAACCTCGGGTCGATTTAAGGTAGTGGTTTTAAAAATGTGTCGAACAGAGGCGTAGCCGGGGGGAGGGGTTCGGACCCCCCCAACAAAATCATTACAAAATGTCTTTTTTAGTCATTAAATATCCAATTTTTTCGGAGCTTCGCCCTCGCTGCGCTCGGGCGTAAATTGAATCGCTATTATATGAACTATTTAAGACTAAAGTGCAGAAAAGGCTCATTTTTACCCCTCCCCCTTCCCCTCCCCCTAAAAATTACTCGTTTTTCAAGTCTCTGTACTCATTTTGCAGCCACCCAAAAAAAAGCTTCCGACCCAGACCCCTCCCTTTCGGACTCTTCTGGCTACGCCACTCAGCACATTTTCAAAATTACTGCCCTAAATCGACCAAAACGAATTTCAAGATGAGACTGAGGAGGTGGTATGGATGGAAAAAACTCGAATTTACACGATTCTCTCTTCATTTTACCCAAATGAGGTGTTCCTCTTTGAAAAATTCACTGTCATTTGTTTTTTAACGCTCTTTGTACTCTGTTGTTTTGAATAAAATTCACGTTTATACTTTAAAGGGGAAAAAATCTCAATATTCTATAAAAATAGATTAACACCCCCTCCCTCCTGGAGCCGTGTCGAGAAAATTTGGGTCCCAGGGGGATAATCTAAACGCGAAAAAAGGTCTTTCAGGAAATTTTAAACATCTATATTCGATGTAATTAGGAAAATTTACCCCTTTATTTCTAGGTCCCTCACCCATGGTAAGCCTTAATGAGCTCCTTGAAAAAACGGGGGTTCGGGGGACCCCCCTCTCTACGCAGGTCTACGCCCCTTACTTTTCTCATGAATTCTAGCCCCCTCTAAAAAAAAGTTCTGGTTGCGCCACTGCATTCGGGCAATGTCTAATCTTGGAGATCTGTCATTCTCACCAACTAAAATGTTGTGGGAAGGGGAACTGGCTTTTGTTTAATTATCGGTTTCTATCGTTGGACTTATTGGTTGTGCTTGGAATGTATGTATAAGTTTACCTTGACTTTTTAGTTGGATAATTGTGATTTTTAGTTCTTTAGTTCGAATAATTAATTGTCATGAGATGACGATCATAATTTTTTATCTATTAGGTATAATGAAACATATTAGATAGATACTTCGGTATGTTACCTAATTCTAAACTGTACGCAAACCAACGCACATATTATTACATTTGCTGCAAATTAGGCAAATTCAATAATTACTTACATTATTGTGATTTGTCAGCCAGGCCAACACTATAAACGCGACACCGCTCTTCATGTTGTGGAATTGTGGACAACAAGCGCAGCTTTTCACGAATGATACTCTAATGGTAAAAAATTTACTTTCAACTGTCGGGATACAGAAATTAATTAATTTTCACTCGAGATGATTTCTTCAGATTATAAAAAAATTTAATAAATACCTTGTTAATGGATAGTAAGCAAATGACCCATTCACTTGTATCAGTTCAAATGATCGGCAATTTTAATTGCCTTCTTAGAATAATATCACGTTCTTCATTAATTTTTTAATATTCAAGTATTGATTGTGATTATACGGTACTCTTCAGGAAATAAATGTGTGTACGTACTACGTAGCTAGTAGCTACGTACTCAAAAATATGAAATATTGATTAAGAAGAAATCAATCTCTAATGATATTGGAAATGAGCAGCTGATCAGGGAAACAGTCAATTGGTCAACTTCACATTCGTTTTTACAGGAGAATCAATTTTCAGTAGTAATGAATGTTGTGCTCACAGATTACAAAAAAAAAAAAAAAAAAAAAAACAGAGAAGAAATAAAATCCTCATAAAAACCGGTTATGAATGTTGACCGTCTCCCCTGGAAAATCGCAAAAACCGTATTCATGCTCTGTCTCTGTTCCAATTCCTTTTCCTTGAATTTTGATGAATTTTATCTACAAACCATGATACCTGTTATGTGTGAATGGGACTATTATTTTGTAAAATTTGTCCATTATATTCTATGATTAGGTTTGAAATTGAAACTTTTTTCAAATATAATAAAATTTTCGACAAAATACAATCTATTTTTTTTTTCAAGATTAACGAATAAAAAACATTTTAAGAAAAACTTGATTTTTTAGCTTGTTTTTTTTTTCACACTATGGCATGTTTTGAAAAAAAAAATTGTTCGAAAATAATTTGAGGAGTGTCGTTGCAAAACGCAACATCTCTGAAGACCTGATTTTTGGGAAATCGCAAAAAAACTGTCATTCAAAATTGGGTGGGGGGTTTTGGCTCGGGGCGGTCTCATTGGAAAGCTTAGGACCCCAGCTACATGTTTTGGGGTCATTTCGCACTTGAACCTCAAGGAGGGTTGGAGGGGAGGGGAGCAAAAAAAAAAGATGTTGCGTTTTGCATCGAAACAAATTTTTTGTTGCGTTTTGCAACGACACTCCTCATTTATTTACTTTTTTGATTTTGTTGAATAGCAATTTCCTTTTCACCGACCGATCATCGTGATAAATTGATCACTCTACGTACTTAAATAAATCATCTAAGCGAGTACAAGGACTACTTTCTCGAAAACAGGAAAAGACAGGAAAGATTAGGTTAGTTTAGGTTCACATTCAATTTTTTTGGGCAAAACAATTTTATTTTCATAAAACTTGATGATCTTCATATGCGAACAGATAGATAAAATAACTACAATGTATCTATGTAGTTAATTCTTTTTTGGTCTAGAATGGTGTTTGTAGAAAAAATAGTTCATGAAAATCGTTTAAATAGGAAATTAATATATTGAAAACTAGGTAAAAATAAATTAGTATTGAAAAAAACAGGGTAGCTAGGTATCTTCATTTTTTATAATCCTGTCCCAAAAAAAAGTTAGCCTGAAAATGTCCCAGGTCCCTGGCAGGAGACCCCTTCTTTTTCAGGAATTGCCAAGAAAACCAACTTTTGAACTCCTACATTCATAAAGGAAAACTCTTCATCAGCACGCATAGGTAGTTAGAACATCTGTTCTAACTACCTATGCGTGCTGATGAAGAGTTTTCCTTTATGAATGCATGAGTTCAAAAGTTGGTTTTCTTGGCATTTTTTTTTTTTTTTTCGAAAAACCCGCCAAGTTCTGTTTATCAAGTATGATATTGACACTAATGACAATAACCATTTTTTTTTTTGTTTCGGGTAAGTTACCTATATGCTATATGAATTGAATATTCGTAAGAATAAGAAGCCTAGAAATGAACGGGTAAGCCGTTTTCCCAAAATTTTTAGAGATTAAAATCGTGAGCCTGAAGTTGGAATAATTTTTTTTTTTGAACTTACTTTAGCTCCTAAACATGAAAATTTGAAAAAAAAATCAATTTCCATCGCTTTACTCACGTCAGTGAAGTTCTCCTATCGCATGTAATTTTTTGTTCAAAATGAAAAATTTATGACTTTTGAATGATTTCAAAGATACAACTTGGAGTAAAAGGCCGAAATGAGGTGTAGGTACATTTTTCTAGATAAATGCATAAAAACATGCTGGATTTTTGCAAAAATTCATGAGGCAGGGACTCGAAGGTTCAAACGTTCAAAGAAAAGTCATTTTTGAAAAAAAATTGGACTTGAAAATTTTTTTTAAAAAATCCATAAAAATGGACAAATTTGTTCGAAAACTTTTTGTCCACCATAAAAAAGAAGAGGCTATAGGTACGCCATTCAAAATAGAGAAAATTTGACATTGTTTGAAGCTCATATCTTATATACTTCAAATTACTCGTAGCTTTTTCATTTTTCATGTTGGGCAAAAAGTCTTCAGAACAAAATTTGCCCAGTTTTCAACGTACTGTACATTTCCATGGTTAATTCATTTCTTACAAATTTTTTGTAGTCCTTCAATTTACTTTAAAGTTTGGCAGAAAGTCACGAGATGAAAATTTGCTCAGTTTTCAAAGCGTTGTCTATTCCCAGGGTAGAAAAAATGTTCAAGTGATATTTTTTTCCCCCAATTTAATAGTTCCTCATTTGGATCCCAAAATTCGTTTTCCTGGATAATTGACTAGTCCTTTTAAGTCATCACATACAGAACTGTTTCATCGCCCGATGTAGTTGATGAAATGCGATTCAATAGTTTCGCCATCTCGTTGGAGTGAAATATAGGATATCATATACGGAGTCTTTCTTTCATAATTCATTATATGAATTATACATATGTAAGGAAGTCCATATACGGATTTAATAACAATTTCTGTTGGATGTGGTTCGAAAACTAGAGTAAAACGTACCTATTATGAACAAAGTGAAAAGAGTTCTTAAGGAGATTTGGAATACCGTTACTAATTATTAACGGTACTACAAATCTCCTTAAGAACTCTTTTCACTTTGTTCATAATATGTTTTACTCTAGTTTTTGGACCAGACCCAACAGAAATCGTTATCCGTATATGGATTATTTATAATGGGAATCATTGTAATAAGGCATTCAATATCATTAAAGTAATACAATTTAGAAAATATTCGGCGATTACACCGGACATTTTCCAAATCGCATTACTTTGATGCTATCGAAAGACTTATTAATCCCATTTTTGATTCAAACTGAGTAGTGTAGCAAAGATGGCGTTGCAGTAGGGTTTTCCAGCGAGCTTGATTTGTGGAAGTGCCTTTATTAAAAAACCTTTGATCTCCAAAATAGAGTTCGTGATATCAGTTTTTTTCAACAGCCCCATTCGAGCTTTGTTTTTTTTCCTATCTTCTTGTCTGATCGTATTTCAGCTTACGTCTCTGAGAAAATCACAAACACCTAGATCAGAGACACTCGCAGCATAGGCATCACTATCTTCTTGGACAGCGATCAAGTATCCTAGCAGTGTTGGGCAAGGTAAATATTCATTGTTGGATAATTCCATTTCAATTGGGATAATTATAAGATTGAAACGTTGCAGGTATAGTTGCAATATAGTTGTAAAATTTCTTGATAGCAATCTGATGCAAACAAGCCATCCATAAATAGAGAATGTGTAGGTGTAGTTTCGAGCCATATTCAGATGCATTTTGATTTTATCCAATACTGCCAATATTTTCCATGGTAATTAAGGCATTGCTTGGCTGAAACTGAATTATACCAACATTTTTTTCTTCGGTAAAAAATCCATCGTACCACAGTTGAAGTTCCTTCATTGTAATAGAATGAATACTACTTCTGTTTCAGTAAAATCAAAACATGTATTCTGCAAACTTTAGATCAAAAATTGTATCTTCATAGATATGTATTATTCATGCCAGAGGAAAAAGTCAAACGTCTGGCACAAAAGTACAGTGATAACACCTTTGTGTATGTAATTTGATCCTTTTTTAAAGGTGTTTGTGAAAAATGTGTATGTGAAGTGAATGGCTTTACTCAGTTCTGTTAGGTTGTTCATAAGGTTGCCTATATACGGGGTTGTCATACTCATCGAATAGAATTACAACATTTTGTCTAAAAAAGTTACGTACTATAGCTGATAGGATATTAAGACAGTTTTCCAATATGACGGGGTCTGCTATAGCTTCAGTTGCATTTTGAAAAGGTCGTTAACAATCTTTAACTCTGAAATTTGCCTTATTTTTGGAAAAAAGGCTCACCACAAATTTTAAACAGGAAATTTCTATAGATATAATTATATATCGACTGATGTGGCTAGCGATTTTTTTCCCCATTTCTTTCATGAACTCAATTTGCCCACACTCCAAAATGTCAAGCAGATGACAGGGTGTGTTTCCATTTCTTCTATCGCTTGTTTGTGAACTGACACCTTCAAGGGTTGTGAATTGATTTTGATTATTTTTGCAGAAGATCTGTTTTTATGGGAAACTCCGTCTTTAAAATATATACTTCGTTGTCTACACTCATCGCGTAATATACTTCTCAATTATATCATGATATGTCATAAAATTATCATGTCCATGTTAAACGTTTTTCCAAACATTCTTCCTCTAATAATCAATACGATGTGCTCAAGTTGTAAATCAACAAGTATCAATAGCATCTTGGTCTTATCCACAAATGGATTATTTTAATCTAATAAGACTTTTTCAAAATCTGAGTCTGTAGGTGTTTCCATTGTGTCTGTGGTATCAATACGATGTGGTTGTAAATCAACAAGTATCAATAGCATCTTGGTCTTATCCATAAATGGATTATTTTAGTCTAACAAGACTTTTTCAAAATCTGAGTCTGTAGGTGTTTCCATTGTGTCTGTGGTATCAACAATCTAAAGAAAGAAGGAAGAAACCGAATTATCATATTGCTCAAACTTGTTATAAGAATGGCTCTTCTACCCTGAAGCTAGGGAACTACCTGAAGCAAATATGATCGTTTTTAGAACATCGTCACTTTTTTTGTGCGAAAAGAAAACCATGCTCTATAAGATTTTAAAAAATTCACATAGATAAACCTGTGTAAATTATTTCTAATATTTGAAAATGATTTTTCATTGATGGGTATTTTCTATTTTTCACGATTTCTGATTAAAACGAAGGTAGGATTATTATTATTATTTTAATTTAGATAGGCACCTAATTGTGATTTTTAGTACTATAGTTCAAATAATTGCAATGAGATAATGATCATATTTTTCATTATTTTTTATAGAAATAGGTAAGTACTTAATACTTATGTTGAGTAATTCTCAATTATGCAAATTATTAAATTAGGTACTGCAAAGTAGGTCAATTCAGTTACCACTTACAGCACTATGATTATATTCTTCTGTTGAGAAAATCAGCTAGACAAATCCCATAAACGCAGCACAGTTCCTCATGATGTTGACAACAAGCAATTCTTCAGAAATAATACATGGTACAAAAAATTCACTTTCAACCGTTGGGATATCGAAAGAGGAGAAATAAATTTACTTTTCACCTGAGGTGATTTCTTCATATTACTTTCAATTTTAAAAATTCAATGAAAACTAGTTAATAAATGAATACGACTTCTTAGAGTAATATCACGTTCTTCATTAATTTTTTAATAGATAGAAAAGTATTGGTCGGAATCATACGATACTCCCGAAGAAATTTTAATAAGATGAAGAATTGATAAAGAAGAAATCAATCTCTACTAACTTTCCCGCAAGATAACCTCTTCCGATTATTCGCAATATCAAAAATTTCAAAGAAAAATGAGAACGATTTTTATTCGAGAATTTAATTAAGTAGGTACCTACATTGATATTATTAGTTTTTCAACACTAAATAAACGCGGAAATATGAAATGATCAGGAAAAAATGAAATTTCTAATTTTAAAGAAAGAGGTGATAATTATATGGATAGGCATTTCAGATGTAATTTTATACCTACGCAGAATAAAGCTCAAACTAAAAGGCGAAAATGTCAATTCACATATCTACACGGTTAATTTTGAAACCGAGATCAAAGTCTTATTTTTCATTTTATTATAGGTAGGTAGATTAGATACGAATTACTAAGATTATTATGCCCATTTTTATAAGAATTATCATATTAGAGATGAACAAATTGATAGGTATCTCGAATACTATTCGAAGTCTCTTCGAACAGATGTATAAATCTTGAACTTTTAATAACAATTTTAAATGATCTGATGACGGTTTCCATTTAGCCATTTTTCTCTTCAAATTCATTATTTTCAAAAAAAAAAAAAATCAAATGAGAAATAATACCAACGTCGGATTTTTGTTCAGCACATCCATAAAGGTGATGATAAAGGTGTACAAAGGAGTAATTTGACTTGCTGAACGTAAATTTGACATTGGTTTTGTAATTTGTCCCTCTTCTGTCTTCAAATTAAGTAATAATAGTTTTAGAGAGATTTATATTTTTACGTAGGTAATGCAAGTACCACGACGCCACGACTCTAAAAAATCTGAAACCATTCAGGTTCATAATGAATAATTACCAGCTAATACTTGATTACATTCGAACTGATTTCAACTTTTAAATTGCAATTTTTTTCGAGATATTGCAGCATTAAAATTCCGTTTCAAGATTATTTTTAATTAAAAAATATTTCAAAAGATTTTAACCTCTTATCTACTGAGAACTTCGCTTCGATTCACTGAAAAACACTTGAGATGACGTTCAAGTGTAAGTATCGCATTACTCGTGGCAGTCGTGGCTATGTCTCTATGAGTGAAGGAGACCGTAATATAATTTAAGTCAAAATATTCATTTTTTTTACTTAACAAATTTTTGAAAAAAAATGAAATTGCCTCTGGGGAAACGTCGTTTGAGATTTCATCTAAAAAAAAATCATATAAATCGTTCAAGACTTTATTAAAAGGCAAAGAGAGTATTCAAAATGCGAAAAATTCGTCGAAAATACCGTTGAAATGATGGTATCAACTACATAAAAATGTGCAAAGAGGGGAGAAAATAACAACTTTTTTATGAAAGCTGCTAAAAACTTTGGAAAAATCGTCGAAATGTCATGAAAATGTTTCTGAACGTCGTAAAGTTTGTTGAAAATATCATCAAAAGGATCTCAAATTTCATTAAAAAGATATAAAAATTTGAAAATTTTCTTGAGAATTATATCAAAAATTTTAATGAATTGATAAAAAAAAAACTACCTATTGACACAGAGCAAGGTAAAAAAAATAAGTACAAGGCAAGGTAGGTAAATATGTACATAAAATGTAGAATATTTTGCCTAATTCAATGTTTGAAGGCGCTGAAGTAAAACACGAGCCTAGCTCAATGGTCGACATTTCCAATAGTGAATACTAAATGAAGTGTTTTTTTAGGCGAAGAGAAACGGAAAAAACTGATGTTTTTCGAAAAACAGTCATCATAGATCAATTCATGAATGTCCTGACACAAGTTCACGTACTCAGTTCAGATAGAAAAAAATTGATGCAATTTATTTTTCTTTGGGGTAAAAATTTTAAGTATAAGATAACCTTTTTAAAAATTTCTTCAATACTTTCTTCAAATATTATTTCTCATTTTTTGATGATTTTTTTTTTAATAATAGGAACGTCTTATTTAAAAAAAAAATAAAATAAAATATCTATTGCACATTTTTATAAAATATAATGTTAGAATTTCGAGAGACTAAATATCATTATGCCAGCGATCATCCAAATTTTTTCTAAGTAAGTAGGTAGTTTCAAGCTAACAAAATGGCATTATGTCACTGATCGGTAAAAATTGACCTTAAGGGTATGTTTTCGTTTGTTATCAATAAGTAAAATTTAGGATCGCGATTTTTCATCCAATATCGAACAAATTGTTATGAAATTTTCGATAAAAGTTTTATTAATGCACTGTCTTTGGAGGACTTTTGCGATATTTCTAAAAAGTATTATATTAATCGAAAAAAAAAAAAGAATTAAAAGAATAATTTTGCAGACTGGAACAGACTTTTCCACAATTTTATGATTTTTGTAACGTAATTTTTTCAAAATTGGATGGATTTAGGTGAAAAGTCTCAAAAGTCCTCCAATGATCTCACTGTACAGAAACGAAATATTAAAAGATATTGAAAAAATGTTGAATATTTGCTGAAATATAACGATCCTAAGTTGTCTAAATTTACCGAAAGCATACCCTTAATGACCTTGAAAACGTCACATTACACCATACCGTCAATACCTTTCAAATTTCCACATCAAAAATCTTAAATAATACCTACCTCAGTACCTACATCAGTAGTACCTATTTTCATTTTTTTGCTTGTTACCTCCTTCCTTTATACAAACTCGTCAACACCACATCTATCATTTCAATTCAAACAATACAAAAATAAGATACAAAATATGAGCTATCATTCGCACTATCGTCACATAAACTACGTAGAAAATTATACTTATTCTTCCCATCTTCAATATTCTTCGACTCAAGAGTCAGGTAAAAAATTAATAAAACCATATTTAAACGTTTAATTCGAATAATTCATCTCGAAATTCAACACCACCACGCTAGCACGACTCAGACAACACGATAATTTCAATGCCCAGACAAATTATAACAAAGGCCAGTTCAAGTTCACGAGGCCACGATACGTACTAATTTATTAATAACATAATCTATTATAAGTATACGATGCATTCTGCGTTATTCGTACACCCGTAAGACAGATCACTTCATCATCGAGTCCTCAGAGAGAAAATCGTTGCGACTTTATTAAAAATATCCAAAGTCAGCAGGATCTTCGCTCTATTAGCATTACAATAGGATATGCAGCATTTCTCTAAATCTTTCTTTCATCGACCTTTTTCCCTCCTCCCCTTCGTTTCCCATCCATTCTGCTGTATCCACCAGACGACGACGATACGACTTTGTCATTGATCTCGGATATACACCACGCTACAGGTGTTTCTAACGGACCATATAGTCTTCACGCACCCAGAAAATTTCAACGCCGTTGCCTGCTCGGTCGTTGTGTAAATCTCGATGAAAAGAGACACAAATATAGCGCGGTATATTGCGGTAATGCCTCGTGTGGTGATCCATTGTTCTTGTGTGTGGCACATACTGAACGATATCTGTGCATTTCATCTGATGCTACGATGAGTAATTTGTTCGACTTATACACGAATCGTCCATCTATTTAATGAATATCTTCATTTCCTCATCGCCGACCTCGAATTCACCAACGTAGACGAAAATAATTCGTAATATCGAAAATTATACCCTAAAATTACTAGTTTTTTTTTTAAATTCGCGAAAATTAAAGGCAAAAAATCATCGGTTCGTAACGCAGACGCATGAAAACTGCAGTTAGATTTATCGTACTGTGAGACGCGACGATCGACGAATCGGCGGCGATATTCCGAGTGAAAATCGAGTCATGGTGTTCAAACATGATAATCCGATATTTTTTTACATAAATTATTTTGAAAGTTGCAATTACACAGTAATAATTACGCCAAAGTATTCGTTCGCGCCTTAGATATGATATTACACTGATATTTTATCATATCAAATCAACCAAAACATCGCTAATAATTTTTAATACGAATGAAACACTCGAACGACATCGAATCCAGATTAGACATGGTGGCGCTAAAAAAATTATTTTGTGTTTTTCCAGTGTTTGGGTAGGAATTGAGCGTACCCAAATGGTTCAAGAATGGGAATGGTAACAGATGAGAAAATCCTTGAAATTTAAGCATTTATCAACAATATACTTCAACATAAAAGGTGAACCAGAGGGTTTTTTTTACGAAAATTGTCGAAAATGGTCTTGCTAATTGACATATTATTTCAACCAATCCAACCCGCCTCCATTTCTAAACCCTCCATAGTAGATTAAAGCCCCCGCCCCTCCTTAACGTCTATTTTATTTTCTTTGCTATTATAAGGAACTACTTCCCAGATAATTTATTTTACAATACAAAATAAACTCCCTATCCAACATTTCATGGAACTTCAATACGAGTAAAATAATTACGTGAAAAACGAAAAAAATAAAGAAACCGAAACTAAACCAAAATGTTTGAAAAATCAAAAACAAAACTAAAAGGTATAAGGGTAGAGTGCCCTAAAATCGACCACTTTTTTTAAAACTGTCGGCAAACAAAAACTAACAGAAATAGAAACGCCGTATATGGCTTAAAAATTACGTTGAACCTTCCCCCAACACTATCTCAAATTTTAGAACTCAACAATGATTCCTTATATTTTTTATTCATTTTTTCCCAAAGCACCTCTAAATTCGTTTTTTGAAAAATGGTCTCCTAATTTCGACCACCCATTGAATTTCGTCGATTATAAATGCAAAAAATCGGGAAAAAATTTTTTCGTGCTCATTTTTAATAGACAAATAAAATAAAACCAACCCGACCACTCTAAACCCGAAATTCGCAGAGAAAATCAAAGTTGAAGAAATTGTTGGTATGAAAAGTTTTTGTTACCTACGTAATTCTAATCGAATATAACTTATATCAACCGTAGTGATTTTTGCTTTGTTAATTACGTTTTGTAATGGTGGTTTACTAGAGATTACGATAGAATTGCCTTTTCTTCAATTAATTGAAGGTAAGTACCGAAGAACAATCCCGAATAGAGGTGGTCGAAATTAAGGCACTCCTAATATTTCGAGCTTTCATAAAATTTTTCGGTACTTACCTTCAATTAATTGAAGAAAAGGCAATTCTATCGTAATCTATAGTAAACCACCATTACAAAACATAATTAACAAAGCAAAAATCACAACGGTTGATATAAGTTATATTCGATTAGGAATTATGTAACAAAAACTTTTCATGCCAAGAATTTCTTCAACTTTGATTTTCCCCGCGAATTTTGGGTTTAGAGTGGTCGGGTTGGTTTTATTTTATTTGTCTATTAAAAATGAACACGAAAAAATTTTTTCCCGATTTTTTGCATTCATAATCGACGAAATTCAATGGGTGGTCGGAATTAGGCGGTAGGCGGAATTAGGCCACTCTACCCTTACCTTGAAAAAACAAGCGTTTGTAAAATCAAACTCGAAACCAAAATCAAAACGTTTGAAAAACCAAAACAAAACCAAAATCACTATCTTCTAAAAATCAGATTAAAATCCTATCATTGTTTTGTTTCTGATGACTAAAAAAAGGGTCTAAAAAAACCTAATTTTTGAACCTAAGAAATAATGAGAAGGTGACCCAAAAATCTTGTGACACGCTGATTTCGCAATATGCGAGATAAAAGAAATTATAACAGTCAACGAATAATGAAATCTCATCTATAACCTAATAACACACCTTTCTCTATCATTATTCTCGATTTTTGCATTTTTTAAAAACAGAAAATTAAAAAAAAACTGAGTACAGATTTTGTCTAACCTGAGATTTGAAGGGGCAAAAATTGACTAAAAAATCAAGTTTTCATGAAATTGGTAACACTGCATCTCTCCCTTCAACCTTTCCGGACATTTCAAATGCGATGTTTGTGTAGTCCCTTAATGACCTAAATGTAGGCAACTCTTCTTTCAGACCAGCACAGGACAAGTAGAAATGATTCCTCTCTCTTCAGACCAAAAAAAAGTTAAGTTTCAGGGTTTTTGAATCACTCAGTACGATCTAAAAAAAAATATGATACAATATTACATTTCCCCAAATTCGGTGGTTTTCATTGGAGAAACGACCCCAGCCCTATTTTTATGAAAAAGTGAGCAAACATTGTTGCCATTTTGTTCAAATTTAGGTAAGAAGTTGTTATTTCAGAATTTGACTCTCTGAAATATGTACTCAATGAATTGAAACCCACAGAACTAGAAATTTTTTTTAAAAAAAAAAGCAACGCTCAACGAATAATTGTTCATTTTTCTTCAAAAAATATAAACTCATCTTTCAGTTTTTTTTTTTTTTTTTTTTTCATTTCGAGTTAGTGAAGAAAACTCACTGGAAGTCAGAACTGCAGCACAGATAAAATCAGCAAAATTCTTAATTTTCAGAAGATTTTTACTCATTTTTCAATGAATTTCAGATATTTTACTGGCTCTGCGATGAATTTTTACTGATTTTCCAGCAATATTTTTCATTATTTGCTTTCAATGAAATTTTTTTCACAGATTTATTACGTTTTCCAATGATTTTCAGTAATTTTCACTGATTCATAAATGAGAGAGTAGGTACAAATCATTTTGAAAAATTGAACTTTTTACAATTTTTGTTATTTTCAAAAAAAATTTCTAACCCCAAAATTTAGAAAATTTTAAAAATTGAAATATTTCAAAACTGATATTCGCATATGATAGAACTTTGGATAAGGATTTAAAATCACTGAATGCAGATTTTGCCTTTTCGAAAATTCAATAATTCTACTTGAAATTGCCATCACTGCATCGTCAGCACTCTAGATATTTTAAACATAGCGTTAGAGTTGCCCCTTTCCGATCAACATATAGGCAACCCCTCGTTCAGAACAGCTCGGAACAATTTATATAATCTTTTTTCTCCAACACAAAAAAAAGACGTCATATTCCGGAAATTTTTGGCACCTGATTCTATAAAAATACGTCACTTTCATCATCACTTAAAATACAAACCTTTTTTTCAAAAAAAATTCAACCAAACATCTCAATCTCACCCTACATTTTTCAAATCTCACTCTACACCTTCTATGAAGATTTCATCTTGTAGGATTTTTTCAAACCTCCCTGTATACAAAAAGATATCAAGAAATATAAAACGTACAGTCGATAGAACGGAGCAGCACGGTGTATAGAGATTACAAATAGGGCGATTCGGAGATTTGTGGTTTTTATGGTAAACCATAAACATCCGTCGTCAAAGGCAGAGCTATTGTTAAGTAAACTGATAAACCGTGTGATTAAATATAATTATGAAATTCGGTCCCCGAGTTAATTTCAATTTTTTTTCTCTCACTGGCATAACACTATACCGTACACTGGATGCATTTTTTTCAATCCAAGTACTCGTATTAGTTTCGGTTTACCCGAATACTTGTCCAGTCCACTGAAAAAAAAAATGACAACGGTAAAATCCTGTCTCATAGGGTGTGATTCGATAACCAGTTATTGAGTAAACATCGTCGTCTGTCGTCTTCGAAGTCCGAACGTGTTGTAAGTATACTAAGGTACGTGACCAGTGACTCGTAAGCTATTGAAATACATCTCTTTTCCATGAAAGGCGATCTTTTGAAGGTTCGACAGAGGCAGATTCAAATGTACGTGAATATCTTTGACTCGACTATCAATTCTTCCTGTTTTGAAAAGTCAACTTGTTCGATTCTATTGAAAAGGGTGAATATTCGTGGTGCAGAGTAAGATTATAGATATTGTTCTTTTGTTTCAAGACTCAGGGAAGAAAAAACTGAAAACAATTCTACGAAGAAATGAAAGAAAAATAATCTCTCTAGTAGAAAATCCGTCGAAAACTTGCTTGAAAAATTTTTCTCGCGACTTTTTTTGGAAAAGAAATACCTGATTCTCGTCATTTCTTTACTCGTTTCTAAACATTTATCTAGGTACTAAAAATTCACAAAAAAAAGTAATTTGTTTATCAGTTGATTATTTCACGTTTAAAAATCACCCAATCCTTTCAAATGTCATGAACACGGTTTAACATTATACAAATGATGAACGTTCCTTTTTTCAAGTTGTCGAGACGTTAGACCCCTTTACGTGAAATATTCACGCAGAGACTATAGTGTTTTGCAAAAAATCGTTTAAGCGTAGGTATGGAATTTTATCCTTTTTACCAGCATTTTAGTGTTGAAAGAAAAGAGAGATTATCATTTAATGTTTAAAACACTTCATCAAATTTTCTAGGAAGTTACTGCGTGCTATACAGTATTCAAAATAACTGAAAAGTCGATAAAATTATTTCAATATTGTGAAATTGAAATAACATAAATTTTGTTGAAATGGAGTGATAATTGCTACACCATTTTTGCTTGAAAACAAAATGATTTTAAAACATTATACCTATCTTTTAAAAAAGACTTGAGTAGTAAAACATTAAAATGTTGAATAAAAAGAGATTATTTTCTTTCAACGGGTGATGATATCTTTCATTTTCAATGATTTTCTTAACTTTTCCAAAGATGAAATTGAAAAAAATATTTTACATTGAGCTAAAAACTATTTCAACAAAAATTATAATATTTCTTTCATATTTTGAACATTTTTTTGATTTTCAGTTCAATTTTAATGATTTCCATATTTTTGAATACTTAATGTTCAAAACAAACTTCGAAATTTTCACAGAAATACTATTTTAATATTTGTTTTGAAAAATTCTGTACTTTTCTAATTATTCAATAATTTTATCAAATTATATTTCAATTTCAACAACGTGATTAACAAAATTTAAATGTAATATTTCTCAAATTTTTTGGCTATTTTTTACTTCGTAATGTTTCGAAAAGTTATATTTTATGTATCACTTTCCCCTACCCCCTCATCCTCCCAAAAAATGAGGACATTATCGATATTCTATCAAAATTTCAGATGACAAAAATCATTTTAGAATTTTGGCAATTTTTTTAAACTTCAAAATTATTTTATCTCTTTGAAAAATATGAAAAAAATTGATTTAATCAAAGAGAAGGGCAGAAATTTAGTATGTACCCTATTCTCGATCTCCAGAATCGATTGGAGGTGATTTCGAGACATTTCGGAATCGCCAGAAAATTTTGAAATTTTCCAGCACTGAAAAAAGCTCATATAAAAATAGTCCAAATCAACTTTTGCACCTAAAATCGAAAACTACCCGTGTACCCGTACTGTTGATCTGTTCAATCAATCAAAATATAATTTTCCAAAATTCATAAATTTGAGTTCAAATATCAGTAATCCAGAATCGCAGATAACCCATATTAGTAACCTATTTGATCAATTCAAGTAGAATTTTGCAAAATTCCTAACTTTGAGCTGTAATCCATTTTTTTTACAGAAAATTTCCCTCATAAAAATATGGAAAATTTCAAAATTGTTTAATGGAGACTCTGAGTCGTCTCAAAACAGCTTCCAATCGACTCGGAAAATTAAAAGTATGATACTTGCAAACTATCAGATTTTTACTTCAATACGTACGCTATCCACATTAATTTTGAATTTTTTCAAGAAAAATTTTCCGTCAAAAATAAGGATTTGAAGTACAAGTTTTGGAAAACTAGGTATGCTTTAATCGATCAAATAAGTCACCAATAAGTATGGGTAATCCGTGATTAAAGGTGCAGAAGTTCATATGGATCATTTTTATATGGTATTCAGAACTGGAAAATTCAAAAATTTTCTGATGGAGACTTCGAAACGCCTCGAAACCAGTTTCAATCGATTCCGGAGGCCAAAAATGAGGTAAATAAGCAAATCGCTGAATTTTTCGTTGCTGAAATCGAATTTTCATATTCATTTTTCAAAACGATGAATCAATTTTAAAAATTCAAAAATTCGTCAAAATTTGAGAAAGAATTCCAGCACTTCAAATTTTGGATATGAGGTTCTTTTAAGATGTACCTACTCTTGATTTATTTTTGTTTTGTCTCAAAATTTTACTCTGAGTAATTATCAACTCTTCTTCGGTACCAAAATTTTCTCCGAACGTTTCAATCAAAAATTCCCAATTCTCATTCCCGCAAATATATTTCTCAGCTCTTCTTCCTTACTGACAAATTTCTCAACTTCTCAAAAGTAAAAATTGAAAAAATCTTGCAAATCAGGGTTTTCCCAATTTTTTATCAACTATACTGATGACTCTCCACCTAGTTCCTTTTTTCCTATGCAAAATCCATTCAACATGGATATGGAAGTGAAAATTTCCCAAAATACCTACATTATATTTACAGAAAATTTTAATGAGTATGCCACCGCAGTTTGAAAAACTGCCAATACCATTCAGAACACAAACCCATTAACTCAACTGGATTCTTCCATTTACTCTGGATATGAATGGGGGAAAAACGCTTATCAAAATAGTTCATTCATAAATCAAGGGCAAAATCAAAACATACACAGCTCCCTTCGCCCACTGATTCATTCATTTTACCAACTGATTCACTGGTAAAGATGAATGAATGAATCACCTCTCCTCTCTGGTCCTCAGCGAGCCTTAAAAGTAACCATAACACTCGTAATACATTGTATCGAACATACACGTTTCCAATCTAGGAAAAAACACAACCATAGATCAAAGAACATTCCCCTCCAATACCCTACAGGAGAAAAAAAAGTAAAATCCAACCGGGTAGCAAAAAATAAACCAAAACATCGCCGCAAAATCGGCACCTCGTCGCGTGAAAAATACACCGCGATCAAACCAGTTCTTCGCGACTTAAACGAAGGTTAATTAAAAACAATTAGGGATTTTCTACGATGGCACAGCTCACTCCGCTCTCTCCGCTCGTCACCTGTACCGTGGCAATGGAAAAACTATAATGAAAAACTTATAGTCTGGCGGGCGATACGTGTTAAGGCGGTTTGTAGTATACGGACAAAGTGAAACTGGCACGAGTTAACCGCCAATCAGATGATAGCGCGATACTAAAGTAAAGGTAACTGGTAAGGACAGCAGAGGTGGGAATGTATGTGTATCAAAAGAGGCGTCTCTCTCTCTTTCTCTCACTCTATCCGAAAACCTAAAACAACACCAAGCTCTTCGCGTTTTAAATCTATCAATGGAATTGTTGTACAGAATGTTTATGTTTATGTTTTTAGTACGAAACAAGTGTTAGTTCGCGGAGGCTGGTTTCACGGCTCATCATATAATCCCGTTCGGTCGCCGCGGCACGCCGGTAATTTTTAGTAATTCGCACGTGTCCCATCGTATACGTTGTTCGATAAAATACCTACGTATCTTTCAATAGAGGCCTAATCTCAATTTTTTTTTAATCCGAACAAATTTTCGTAGAAACCGGTTCAATTTCTGTAACGTTTCGTACTCGCGGTTATGGATTTTTTATCGCCTTAACTTTATTCGTAAATGTAAACTTTTGGAAATTTTTAAGAAAAAAGACTGTCGTCAAAATTACGACAAAATTCGAGTGATTTTTCCACCACTATTTTCTAACTCAACGTTCAATGCAACTTCCTGTGATGTCGATTAGCGCGTCCACGGACACTGGTGGACAACCGGTTACCAGCAAAAAAAGAAAAAGAAATTTGGAAAATGCCCCTTCGGACAGTACGAATTACGAAGATCTATGGTGGACCGAAAAAGTCATCAATGATATTCAAAACGAATACCCTCCCGGGGAACTGGTTCGGACTGGGAATCCGTATTTTTTGTGCTCCGCTCTGCCCTCCCATTGGAGATCCAATAAAACGCTACCTACGGCTTTCAAAGTTGTCGCTTTAGGCGAAGTTCAAGATGGCACTTCGGTTGTAATTCGGGCTGGAAATGATGAAAATCCCAGCGCGGAATTGAGAAATTCTACTGCTATTATGAAATCCAACGTTGCTAAATTTAACGATTTACGATTCGTCGGACGATCTGGCCGGGGTGAGTTGATCAAGATTCAATTTTTGTTTCATTGAACTGATTTAGTTTTATAAAGGAAATCTCAAAAAAATTGAGCCTGGATAGGAGAAACTATTCTTAGGTGTGAAAAATTGATTTTTGAGTTGAGGTTCGTTCTTGATTCTACATTTTCTATCCCAAAATCAGTACAATTTTCGGGGACTAAGGAAGATTTCTAAATCCAGGCTCACATATCAGTATATTATTAATTAAGTACACTAACAGAATTTTGAATTTAAAAAAAAAGTTTAGGGAGGGGAAAGGTGGCAAAAATGAGCACCATAATAATTACACATTTTAATCACCTTAATTTTTTCAACCGATCATTCAAAGTACCTAAATGAGTATTTATTCTCTCAATGTCTCAATAATACCTAATTTGAAAAATACCCTTTAAGGTGGAAGAGGGGATGAAAAATTGTAAATTTCCGATACAGAATTCAAAAATTCTCATTCGCGCCAAATTTTCTTGACTAAAAATGAAACTCCACAATAAAGAAGAGAAATCCCCGCTCCGCCCGTTGAATTCAACTCTAGAAAAAATAAGAAGGAAGTAAAATTTTTGATTAGGAAACGGCAAATTATGTATTGAGTATAATTCACGCACCCACGACCAACTTGAAGGATAATTTAATTAATGTAAATTAGAGTTGAAAACGAGCTGAGAATTTTCAAAATTACTAGCACGATATTTTAATTCCTTTTCCTATGCCTATTTTAATTTACAATGTGTAGGCATACTTAAGGCAATGCGATTGAATAAAAATTTGATAATTTTAGAACATCATGTAAGTATTAGTGGATTTGCATATTAAAAACCAGCAGCCTTCTCATAATATTCGTACGAGCATCATTCTGTAAGATTGCATGACTCACGATGAAGTTGATTAAATCAAAAATAATAATTTACTCTGCAAGATGCACATTTTCTATCCATCTAGGAAAACACCATCCTTTCTTTGACATCTTAATTTTGTTTAACGATCTTTCCCTTTCAAAAATCAGGAAAAATGAAGTCCAAATAGGTACCTCTACCTATTACTGACTCTCCATAATACGTATACCAACTATGAAACAACATTCTGCATGTTTAATATATAAAAACAAACTAAACATGAAAATTAAAATCTAATAAGTTAAAGATACGAATTTTAATAATTTTCTACAATCAAAATGTGTACCTATAGGGATGCACACTACTGAAGAGACAGAAAAAATTTAAAAATTCCTACCAAAGTGTAATTTTTTCATTTTTTTTTCGACTTGAAACTTGAAACGAAAAATTCTCAAAAAAACGAATTAGAAATATAAAATTACTTTTGCTGGAAAAGTCTATTCGTCTTTTTGGCTTTCTGTTTAGTCCAATATTGTTTTAGATTGACAACAAACTCTTGGCACGATAAAGATACACGGGGAGAGGTTCTAATATTACAATTTGCATAGAAATAAAAAAAATCAGAAAGTTTTGGATTTAAAAAAATAAATTGCATTTTCGTCATGTTTTTCATCATTAAAATAATGTACCCAAATCCACCAACTTTTTTTCTTCAGATTCATTAATATTTTTCAATTTTTATAATATTTTGATCACGTCGCGTCGTATAAAAAAAAGTAAATTATTTGCATCAAATAGAAATGTTTTTTTCAAAAATCAAACGGTATTATTAAAAAAAAAAAAATGTTCAGCTAGGAAACAATTTACTGGCAAAAAATGAAAATATCCATAAAAAAATGAATCCAAGTTTGACTTCCTTATTTTTTCCGAACAAATGTAAAGTTAGGCCCCAACTATCAAAAAAATATCACTTGAAACTTCTAACAAAGAATCGAGGAAAACTTTCATGAATTAAAAAAAAAACTGAAAAATCATTAAATAATAATTATTGTGATCGATTTCGAAATTATCAAAATCAACGAAACATTTTAGCGCAGATTCAGGTAAATTTCAATTTCCAGTCATGACTTTTTATTCATAAACTTCAAAATTCTCAAATAATCGATTTCTAAGGCGCAGTATAGGGGGAAGAGTTGGGAGGAGGAGGAAATTCAAAGTTACTTTATCTAAAAAAAATTTACCTTTGCTTATTTTTTCCTTTATTTGATAAAATATGTCATGTAGATACATATTTGAAAAATTCATTTAAAAGCCACATTATTTTTCAATTTTTTATCGGAAAAACTTCTTTTCCGGATTTTTTGGACAAATTTCAAGTTTTCTTCATTTCTTTTTGATGAAATGGAAAAAAAATTGCAAAAAATTACCCCTCTCACCCTCACAAAAATAATTCTCGTGAAGATTCGCTAGTTAGTGGTTCTTCATATTTATAGGTATACTTGATTCGATTCCACGTTGTTTAAATTATTACATTCTTCCCTCCTTCTCCCACAAACAGCTCATATAGTTTTCCTTTCTCATTCTCGAAAATGTTCATCAAAAATGGATCTTATTTTGAAAAATTTACAACTAAAAAATGTTTACCAATCCTATTTTTAGAAAAAACGCAGGCCTACTCGTTTCCTTGCCAACAAACGTACCTGAGCATAACGCTTTTAAAATTTTCAATAGTCGTACCATCAAAATGTGAGGCTCCTTTTCCGATTTTCGAGCCTAATATTGCTCATAATCAAGTATCAATATTTTGATTTCAACCAGATGAACAAATTTTGAAGCATCTTATTATCATTTCCTAGTAGGCTCAATGCTCATCGTTATTTTTTTTTTTTTTGAACTGTCGCACATTTGAATTTTAACCAAAGTTTCATTTTCAATGATACAAAATTGTTCTTATTCTTTTTAGAAATATTTTCGTAGTATCTCAATATCCCCTCGCTAAAAATAATCAGACTTGGTCATCGAATATGGTAATCAATTTTCCTTAGCAAACCTACTCCTATTAGATTCAAGATTACACACACAAAAAACTTCCGAAGTGGATATTTCAGCTTCGAAGGGGAAGGTTCCAATTTTAAAAGGTAGACGAGCGAAAAAAAAATGAAAACTAAAAATGATAATGTCATTTTAAAATTATTTGGAATGCTTATGGAATTTGAAAGTCGCCGGTATTCGATGCCATAGTCAGTCTGGCTGAATTGTGCGGACGCGTACAAATGACGTTAATAAAATGGGGTAAAATACGACAACTAAACGAAACACGCAGATTAGATACAACCGTTACCATAGGGGTTCGGCTATTTCAGGAACCTGCGAATCTAAACGTGTGGAAAAAATTACAACGGGCGGTTTTCAAATTTGTTTCGAAATTGGAAAAATATTTTAACCAATAGGTGTCTACATTTTCATATTTTTTATGGTATAAAAATAACATTCCTAAATGAATTTTATATGTAGAAAGTAGCATTTCTATATGATAGCTCGAGAGGGGAAAAGAAAATCACTCCAACGACGTAACCTAAAATTTACATATATTTACAACTCAGAACTTGTCAATTATTGTTAATTAATGATAAGAAATTTTATCACGATAAAGCACGATAGGAAGTTCCAATTTTCATTATGATTATTGTATTAAAAAAATAACTTCGACATAGGCGGAAACCACAAAAACCAGAATTGTGAAAATCGAAAGGAAGCTGTATGAAAATGTATACGTGATATCGAACCCGCGGATCCATACGTTCGATAGAGACGATCCTTCCTATGATAAGACATTTTTTTTGATTGAATTATTATCAAATACGTACAAATACCTAGAAGTAATAATGCTTCAAATTATAAATTCTTAATTCGGAACTTGAGCACTCCAAAAATCAATTTCTTTTCAAATTATTTAATCAAATTCAAATTACATAAAATAATTTCGAAAGAAGATCACTTTAAACACCTTCCAAATAATTTATTGAATTTTAGAGACATCTTCAGTGAAATATTTCGAACATTAGGTGCATAAACATATCTACTCGCAAGGGAGGTATCCTAGTGCAAAGAAAACTTTGAACCCAGACAAAAATAAATCAAAAGTACCTAAGCCATTTGAAAAATCCAAAAATTAAGATGCTGAAGCTCATTTCTCGAATTTTGACGAATTTTTGAAATTTCAAAATTACCTTGTTGTCTTGCAAAATATAAAAATTCAATCTATTGAATGAAAAAAAAAATTGAAAATTGGTATGTGCCCTATTTTACCCCTTTAGAATAATTGATTGAAATCGGTTTCAAGACGTACGTTTCAGAGCTTTCAAAAATTTTGGATTTTTTCAATTCTGGAAAAATGGTCCATATGAACTCCAGCGCCAATAATCGTAGATAAACAATATTGGTAATTTATTTTATCGATTAAGGAAAATTTTTTGCAAAATTCGCAACCCTGAGTTCAAATCCATATTTTTAAGCTGACAATTTTTCTAAAAAAAAAAATAGTTTTCTGCTAAAGAAGATGAATTTGAAATCAAAGTTGCAAATTCTGCAGAATTCTTCCTTAATCGATTAAAAGATCACCAGTGTTGGTTATCTGAGATTATGGGCGCTGGAGTTCATATGGACCATTTTTATGAGCTTTTTTCCAGAATTGGAAAATTCCAAAATATTTTGAAAGCCCAAAAAGTCTTGAAATCGCTTCCAACCGATTTTGGAATTCTAAAAATAAGGTATAATGAACCAAATTTTAGATTTTTTTTTTGTTAATTAGATCAAATTTCTATACATTTTAGAGCGATGCGGTGATTTTAAAATTTTAAAAATTCACCAAATTCGAGAAATAAACTTTGGAAAGCATTTTTTATGGAATACTTTCGATTTATTTCTATTTAAGTTCAAAATTCTACTTTGAGTTGGGATACCTCTCTCGTTAGTTTAGTTACCTAATAGAAAAGCAACTGTTTCGTTTCTACGGTCAATAGATTTCACATGCACACGTCCTTAGCATTCATTTTCGACCTACGTGTGCCTTTCTGTTTATAAAAACAAAACCACCCAATAATATGGTAATTAAACCAAACGTATGAAAAGCGAACTCGCGGTTAAAAGTGAATTTCCAAGGGTCAACCCTCCCTCGACCAAAACGCAATCATTTCCCTTCTTTTTTCGGGAAGCAAGCAGGTAGATAGATATTGAATTTCACTTTTATACCTAAGTACCTAAATATCTCCTTATTCTCCCTCGCTTTGAAACCAAAACAAAAAATAGTAAAACCCTGGTAATTAGGGAGGGTTTCGAATAATGAGACTTATCTTGTAAACGAATGTGTTAATGACGATGCTTTTACTTGTAACCAATGTTCGATTGGTTGTACACTACAGCACCGTTTTTAACAATAAATTTTTCAAATACATCGTGTATTTATCTTTTTAAAATCTTCCGGTATTTAAAAGTACCGTTGCGATGTTCTTGACGCGCGACGTAGTGTTGTTACCAAAGACACGAGAGTCGGTGATAATGATTTTCCTCCCTCCTCCGGTATCCACATAACTACACTCATAATCTCTCAAACTTACACATTATTACCTATGTACAAATAAATAAAATGAAAACTCGTGTGGAGTATTTTTACGAGCAGTGCTTTGTTGCTATGGTCGTCTCGTAAAAAAAAACAAAATCATCGAATAATACGTAATGACATTTTTATGCGCAATTTTCACTATTCAAACGATCGTAAATGGATTTAAATTATACAAAGGGTGGATTTGTGGATAGAGAAGCTACGAGGCTATTTTTCTCTTTGACTTTTTCAAAATCTTATCTACGTTTATTACGACCTAGGTTGGTTCATCTTCAAACAACGAATAAGTACCTGTAATACAAAGTATAGTAAGCATACTGAGAAAAAAGGTATACCTACAGGTACAAGAGCGATTGCATACTCGTAGATTTCGATTGATTCGATCGATCGTAAGTACGACTAGGTGATGTGACGAATTCGACATCGACGGATCAGAATTTAACATCGAATCGAAACACGCGATATTATGTAAGATTAATGTCATTTCAAGGCGATTAGGTATACAAATGTAGCCAAAATTTAGGAATTATCATGAGAAAGAACAAGAGAAAATACGAGCGTTTCATTTTTATTATTTTTATTTTTACGAAATTCATTTAAGGATTAAATTATATACCTAGGTATTTAGGTTCAGATCTGATGGTATCAACGTTTGCGAGCGTTTTATTATAGGATCGATTTATTACTTCTCTTATTTTTTTTTAGGTTTTTAGATTTTCTGATTTTTTTTAAGAAGGTAGGATATCATTTTTTTTGTCGTTCGAAGAGTATTTTTAGTGTGATTTATTGGATCGATAGGGGACTTTGAAATGGGATCTCGGAAAGAATTTCGTATTATGCAAGATACTCCTGCGCTTGCATTTTCTTTAAATACGTGTTAAAAAACATCGAAAATAAAAAAATCAACGCGATTTCACGCACAATATGTCAAATTTCCAAACAAAAAATCATTAAAAATACAGGAAAATTTCATCAGAATTATTTTACCCAGGTACAAACACTGATGAAATTCGTATTAAAATTTTCAAAAACTTGGAGAAAATTTGACTAAATATAGAATCTTGACGATTTTTACACTTTCTTCAAAAAAAATTTATGATTTTTGTGATACCTAATGACAAAATGTTGAAATTTATGCATCAATAGATATAAAATGAAGAAATTCACAAAAAAAAAAAAAAGTTTTCTGTAATTCATTTTATTTCCTTGAAATTTTTCTATTTTTTTTTATAAAATCAGCAGATTTTTCCAAAATTTTAATGATTTAATTTTTTTTTGATTCAATTAAATCTCCAATATTTTTAATAGTAATTTTCAAAAAATTCCCATTGCTTTAGAAATTCAGGTACCTATTCTGGATTCTTTCAAAAGTAGGTATACAACACTGATGATTAAACTGATAATTTTGGCATGGTCAGAACTTTAAAATTGTTTTCATTTTTTAAATCAACTATTATTTCATATTTTTGAACTATAATACATCAATTAGAGGCTAAATCGAACAGAGGAGGAGACAGGTGTTGCTGTTGCATGTCCTAAAAAATTGAGATTGAAATCCAAGAAGTTTAGTTGACGTCAAGAAATAGTCAAACGATTTTTTTTCAGACTCTGTAGGAAGTATTGTACATTTTGAGTCGAAAAAAATTAATTTTGAGTTAGAGAAATCGAAAAAATCTCATTTGAGTCAGAAAATTTGAATTTTCACTCACTCTCCCAGAACTATCAAGTTTTTTTTCCCCCTGGTGAACTGAAAATTAAGTATCGCATTATATTTTTGAAGCTCTATAATTTTTTTCACAAAAATTACAACTTTTTCATTTTTCTTTCATCGTTTTTTTTGAAATATTTCCAGTCAAAATAACGAATTTTTGCTATTTTTCAATAATGCAAATTGCAAATCTTTCCACAATGATGATCTAATGTGATAATTAAAATATAATAAAAGGCACCTAAGTAAAATAATTACTTAATAATCAAAGTTTTCTCATGAAAATAAGAAGAAAATCCTTTTGAGATACTTATTTCGGAAAAATCAAAATTATGGTCAGAAATCATCATTACTTGTATCAAAATGTGTGAAAAATTTCAAAACGCGTCAATTTTCAAACCAAAATTGTTCCCTTCACCGCAGCAAGAATTGAAATTTCTGAATCGAAAAAAAAGGATTTTCCCGCAGATCTTCATCATAATTTTTGCCTGACTTTTGGTGAGATATTTCACCCTCATCAGTAGGCCAACACGAATATCAAACATTAAAATAATTAATCAATGCTTTGCAGACTTGTTCAAATTCTTTTAATAATTCGATCACACGCAATAAAAAAATTAATGAAAACGGAAAATTGAACAGGACAGAAAAAATTTAAAATTCAATCAATTTTTCTAGAAGAATTCGGAAAAAGGATTAATTTTTAATTTAAAAAATGCAGGATTTTTGAGTCAATTGCAGAACTTTTCTAGTATTTTTTAAATTTTCAGAAACATATCACAATTTGCAAAAGATCTGTAAACCAAGTTTTGAAGAACGGAAGAAGGGATATTTCCGAATTAGATACAAACAAAAAAAGACCGAAAATTAAAATTTCAAAAGCTCAACGAAATTGAATTTAGAATCTTCAAAAAATGACATTTGAACTTGGAATTTTTCACTCAAACAGTCAAGTCAACCCTTCAATTGTGAATCATTCTTTACCAAGGCCATAAAGGTAAACTCATCTACCTGACTATTTGGTCATCCGACTACAATTCTTGAAACCCTCCATAAATTTTACTTAACGTAGGTACCTAGTAAATTAGGGACTATGCAGATATTTTTTCAAGGGAAATGAAAAAAAATCCGCACTGTTAAAACCCATTAAGCACGGTATCACTTTAAAAAAAGACACGGTGGCGACGTCTCGTCTTTCGTAACGTCATATCCATTTAATTACATTTTTCACTCTTTAATTTATGAAACTATAAGTACCTTTTAAGATGACAGAACACATAATATAAGATATACAATAGTCAACTCATCTACTCGTCAACACATAGTCGAAAAATTACGATCTTCGAAACGTGTGCGGTCTTCGGCGTGTGGACTATTATATCATCTCGAAGCTAACACTGTTATCATATTAAAACCAGTTACGACCATTTGTCGTACGTCGATTGGCGAACGAACGTTTAAAAAAAAGAAGACGACAAGAGAAGAAAAAAACAGCTCCTAAGGAACACCTGTGCCAGCGTCGAAGCATAATGGCAAAGTCTTCGAAAAGACTTATGAGACATCGGAGAATCGCCATCATTGTTTTTTAGCGCATAAATTACTCAGCCACGACAATGACGAGGCAGCGATTATTACTCGAGTCGCGAGCGCGAGGTAAGACACAAAGAGAGCGAGAGAGACCAGACGAAGACGAGACTGGGCCAGAGAAAGAGGCGAATGCTGAGATCGCGAGATGCGGGATACTGCGGTAATTGTCGAGTTCAATTCAAGTCGCGTTGAGTCTTTGTAGCGTACGAATCAACGATTATTAATGGCGTTTCCGACGCGTTACGTTGATTCTTCCATTTTAATAACGCTACGTTAATTTGATAGGTATTGAAGTGCCTAAAGTTCTAGTTGCCATCTTTTTATATGCCTCTGTCGAAAAAAATAACTAGAATGGGAAGTGAGGGGGGAAGGAATCACGCGAATTGTGTACAGTGTTTTATTGAAATGAAGACTGATTGACGTTCTAGTCTAAATCCAAAGGAAAATAATGAAGGAATGAAAAAAGCTGGTCAAAAAAAGACGAAATTTTCAGCAAACGAAATTTATTTTTTATGATTGTTTTACCTGAATTATTTCCACGAATGAAAAATCCCTGCAATTCTCGATTTTTTACCCAAATAAATTCTTCCGAAAGACATTTCCCCAATGTTTTTTACCTCGAATGCCCATCCTCCCAAATAATAATTTTCTGAGCTGCTTAAATTCTTTCAAAGTATCAAAAAGACTTCGTTGATATACTTAGGTACTTGATAAAAAATCGAGAACGCGATGAAAAAAAAAAAATCAAAGCCTAATCAACAAATCTTTTCAAGAACTAAAATTACAAAAAATTAATTTTTGATAAAAATTGAGGAATTCTGAGTTGAATGTTGAATTTTCCAAAAAAAAATTATTTTGAGCACTAACTTTGTCCATTAAGGGCCTGTTAAGACCTCGTTTTGAGTACATTCAAGAATATTTATAATGAAACTTTGAGGTTTGAAGTAATTTTGGTTCAATTTTTATTGAGTGATATGGTCATTTCTAAGTGAAAGAAGCATTAGTGCTGCATTCATTTTTTTCTACATTTTTTTTTATTTATAAAATAATTTTGGAAACTTTCGGGTATTTGTATTTTTTGGGTACAAGGAATTCAGAGAAATGGGTTCGGGTAAAAAAAATTCTGGAATATATCTCGGGGGAGAGGGGGTGTGGATTCGGTTAAAAATGGGATAGGTAAGTATATTTTGAACAGGCAGGCATTTGGGTAGTAATGAGGACCTGATTTCAACCTCTCGATTATCACATCGTTATTTTGAAGCTTCCGGAAAAAATTGTATTCACATCTAAAATGAACAGAAATGAACATCAACTCCTGAGAAAAATAATGGGTTATGTTTTGGAGTCCTTCAATTGATTGATCAACATTCCAGTAAATTCTGGAGGAATATTTTTCGGGAACTTTCCAGCAAAATTTCAATTTTTTCCAAAACTAAACCTATTCCTGATTCTTTATCTATAAGTTGAAGAAAATTGATAATACTGATCAAGATTCCTAAGTATTTTGAGGGTGACTCCAGAATATCGAGCAAATAGGCCAAAAACCTTCCTGAAGAATTGCGAGTAAACTGATTTCTCATTTATAAATTAGTGAAAATTATCGAAAATCGCTGGAAAACCGTCGAAATTGCAACGAGGTAATAACTAATAAATCAGTGAAAAAATTTACTGGAAACAAACACTTGGAAAAATTGCCAGAAAATCAGTGAAAATTCGCTGAAAAGTTTAGTAAAATATTTGAAATTCACTGAAAAATCAGCGGAATTCTTTGGCAAATTAGGAAAATTTTTTCAAAAATCATGGAAAATTTGTTGAATTTTGCTAATTTTCTTGGGCTGCAACTCTGACTTTTTTTCGCCGACTTTTCGCAAATTTGAAATGAAAGAACGGTTGAAGATTAATAGAGATTTACAGATATTGGCCAATCGAATTTTTCAGCAATCAAATTTATTTTTCATTAATTTTGAAAAAGGTTGAAAATATTGAATTTTTCTGGAAGCTCAAAAAAAAAAATGAACGGCAGTGATTCGAAAAATTCGGTTTCAAATAACGATCGAATCGAAAATTTGATTCTGAAAATTCATGTTGCGTTAAAATGTAAAATTATCCAAAGGAAATATTAATTCTCCAACAGTCCTCAAAATATCCAAGCTCACATATAAAAAAGTAAATGGAAATTTGAGACTTGACCTAAAAAATCCAAGTTGATAAATCTTCATCAAAAAAATTGAATATTTCTTTCACAAAATAAACAAAAAAAAACTCGTCAAAATTTTCCTTTCACTCCTGGTATCATATTTTCGAACATTTCCACCAGGAGGGGAAAATATCGAGAAACAATTACATGAAAAAAATATCCTATAATCTTGATTTTCCTAATTAATACACATGTATCCGAGATTTAAACCGCAATCGTAGACGTACTAATTGTTTTAAAAAACCACCCCTTCCCACCAGCCTAAAATACGTATTAGGAACGTCTCAAACACATCGATACCATTCAACCAGGGCCAATCACGGGTAAAAAATGATTATACCATTATGACAAGTATTATTTAAGCGTCAAAATGCGAACACCTTCGATTTTGACATATTTACGAATACACGAGAATCTCTCCAATGTATTCTTGATTTGAAAAACACCTATTCTCTATTTTTTTCCTTTCACACGGATACGTTTGAATTTTTAAAAAGCCAGCACTCGTGTATCATTTGAACTGAAAATCGATCGTCATTACGAGTATTTTTCCCCATCAAAACGGAAGTATGATTAGTTGGATGTTTGATTACGTAAAACGAAAGAGAATTTCCAATTTCGTATCTAAATCTGATCAATAAAATCATCGGTCCTGTTGAGTTTCCGCGATACATTCATAGGGTTTTTATTCGCTACCTCCGCGAGCATGTGCTGGATGAACAAACAAACTGGGAAAGGACCGTGGAAGTTTCCATAGATTTGCAATTTTTTTTTACTAGCGCCGGACTTCGTATGTTTGGGAGATACGGTGCGGTGATGGAGCAGAAATACGTAAAACGCGTGCAGTATACCTACGTAAACGCGAGAACACACGACGACAGCTTAGGCCAGTTTGGATAAATTCGAGATTATCGAGGAATTTACGGTGAATCATAGCACGTGCTTGGAAACCAGTATAATTGTGTTAATTTTGTGGTAGGTCACGCCGAAGATACGCGCGAAACCGGTTCAAGTCCGGAGATAATCTCGTTAATATACATAATAAACTGGAAACGATTACTTAACGAGAGATTCTACGTTATAGGTACATCTGCGTACACTTCACAATAATATTTTGTCAATTTGATTTAATTAAATATCAAAAATGTACGAATGTAAAAAGCATCTCAATTTTTTCTTTGGTTCGCCGAAAATTATTTGTTGGTTGCGTTTTTTTTTCGTTCTCGGGAATGAAACGTAAGAGCATAAGACAGACATGGACGTATTTTATTGTCGATTTTCCCCAGTTTGTTTTCATCCGAACACGGATCCGTATCAGATGAATCATTGTTTTTATGTAATAGGTGAATGGTACATCACATTACTATGTGCAGAGTAGAAGAGACGTATGTTCCCAGAAGTATTACCTGCAGATTTTGCTGACTTTTTTTTGCTTTGATGACGTGACAATAGTTTCGGCGATGTTTTTAAAATGAAACTGATGGTGAGATTTGATTTTCTTAATGTCAATGCCGGAAGTTATGTCGAATTTTACGTGGAATTGGACGAGTAATTTCGAGTATTTTACAAAACAACAGCATTATCGTTTCCGAAAAATAAGAACGGAAGAATAAAATATTTTTAGGCGTGTTAGATAAAAACGAGGACAATGTAATAGATTTAATTGTTATCAACTTTGAACTTATGAAGGTTACTAAAGATAATACAATTTTTAACCTAATAGAAATCCCTTGAAATCGAGAGTAAGCTATGCATTCTAGAGAAGTCACATAATCGACCGAACGAAAAATAATTCAGGCACGTGAATTTTTCTATACTTTTTTTTTTTTGTCAAAAATCCATGATGATTATAAAAATTTATATAATACAGGTGTTTGGAATTTGTGTGCTACCTACCTATGAAAAATATGTATAAGTAGAATGACGTAAAAATGGATTAAAATCAACGTTTGGACAAAAAAATTGAAGAAATTTTGTTGACAATGTGAAGATGGGAAACTAAATTGATTCAAATAAAATGAACAGCTTCGAAACCGGTTTCGTAGTTCTAAACCAACAGCTAAAATTTCTTAAAAATTACGATTTGGAAATAATTTGAAGTAAAATTGGCAACAAAAAAAAAAAAAAAAGAATAATTTTTCATTTCAAATTAATTTCTCATCCAATCTTGGACTGAAAAAATATCAGAAAAAAAAACGAAATAGGTACCTAAAATTTACATTTTACAGCTATGTAGGGGGAAAAATAATGCAAAATATCATGATTTTTTCATTTGAACTTTTAATTTGTATCACTGGGTTGTTTTTTAACCCTTAATTGTCTAAAATGTGCATAATTAGTTTTGAAAAAAAAACAAAAAAAAACGATAATATCTAAGTATGGAAAAAAATTACCAAACAAAAATTATACTTGGAAGTTTGAATAAGTTAAAAATGTTGAATAAAATTAGCTGTTTGAAAATGAGAATTGTACTAAAATAAGAAAGAGGTCGAAAAAAATCAGGTATTTCAATTAAATTTACAGGAGTAAGTAGTTTGATTTTGAGTAGAAAAGTTGATATCTCCTTAGCTTTACCAAGTAAGAATATGAAACAACGAATCTCCAAAATGGACTAGAAACACAGGATTTTGATCAAATGCACAACTCTCTTAATTTGAATCAGTCTGAATTGACTGATGAAATAGTGAAAATCAAGTCACTGATAATCAGTCAAATTCCACTGATTTCCCAGTTAATCAGCGTCATTTTACTGCCAATCAGTGAAAAATTACCGATTCAAATAGTGGATTTCGATTGTTAAATCAGTGAAAATTAGTTGACTGATTGAAATCAGTAAAAATTTATTGATTCAAATCAGTGGATTTTCATTATTGAAACAGTGAAAAAAATTTCACTGATTGAATCAGTAATTAATTAACGATTGAATCAGTGAAATTTTATTTTTACTGATTTAGTAGTGAAATTTCACTGACTGAATCGTACTTTTTTTTACTAATTCCTACAGTGACTTTATTTTGTCGATTTTAATCAGTCATTTTTGACTGATTCAAATTAAGAGAGAAGGGTGTTCAATTTTAGTCAAATTGGAACCTAGATCTACAGCAAAAAATTTCAATTCCCTACCTCAAATTCAAAAGAAGATCTTTTTTTAAATTATCGTTATCGTTTAAATAGGACAGTCCTATAATTAAAAGTCTCAAGGGAAAGAAAAAAGATCAAAAAATATATAATTTGATTTTCTACAATTTTTAAAACCATTGATGGCGTGATTCGGAACCAATATGGGGGGGAGGGAGATTGCTGACTGAAAAATTGTAGGTAGGTGAGTAGTTGAAATTTTCGTGTCCCATTTTAAATTAAATGCATTGATGTTATTTCTAAAGTATTTATTATAGAAAAAATATGGGAGGGAGAGATCAAATCTCAAAGAAAAAATTGAATAACCTGTGATAGGGCTGATTTTTCTCTGATTCTTCATTTAAAATTATTGAATTTCTTCTGCCAAATTGGTAGACCTTGGAGTCTGAACTCGGAAGGGGGGGGGGGGGATCAATTTTCAATGAAAATTATTCGACTGATTTTCAAAGGCAGAATTTAATCAAAAACTAATTCTGATTTCGAGAGAATTTTTTTTTGAAAAATCATGTTTGAAGGCAAAAAATATATTTTTACATTTCAAAAATGAAAAAATCTCCTTTCCGAAATTGGGAAAGGAGTTTAAGCTCCTTGATCCCCCTCCCCCACTTCGATTTTTACACAATTATTATCATTATTATTATTATTTTGAAAGGTTGAAAAAAAAAAATCTTTGAATTTGGACCTGATTTTCAGGACCAATTGTTTTTCTCAGATTTTTGAATTTTTGAATTTAGTGATTCTCACAAAGGAGAAGAGTCATCATAAATTCGCCAAATTTTGCATGTTGTTCAACGTTTGCAGAACTAACGGTTCTTGAAAATTGGCTTAAAAAAATGACAGATTTTTATGTTCTTATAAAATGGCAATTTTCGAAAAATATTCACAGAATCATTATATTTTTTGGAGTTGTTCAAGAGAAAGATTTATAGAAACTTGTTCTCAAAAATCGACCTAAAATTTGAAAAATTGTTGAAATCGTGTATAAAGCTACATTTCGTACGCACGAAGTGTTTTGATTTCGAATTCAAGATTAGAAAAACGGTTTTCGTCGCCACAATCCCAACTATGCTCTAAACATCTGTCGTGAATGATAACAACGGAGGATGTGTAAAATAAGATAATATTCGTGGTCAAGCGGTAATATTAGTTGTGTGGAATCGTTCGAAGTCGAGCGTACAGTGAAATTTCAAAGTGTTTTTAAATATTGCACCATCATAATGGATAATTCGAATGAATGTGTGATCTGTAATTTGGTTATTTCATCAAACGGTGAAAATTGCATCGAAGCTCGAAAAAAAGGAGTTAAAAGGTTGAAGGAAGCCAGCCAAGCACGAAAAGACTCCAAGTATTTGAATTTTGAGAACTCAGAAAGTGTATTCGTTCATCCAATATGTCGACGAGATTATACGAAAGAATCGAGTATTGCAGCGTATTTGAAAAAAGTAAGTTGTTTCCAAGTTTTCTACTCGTCATGAGATCACAATATTTGTGCATTATTCAGATATGGAATTCAAAGCTCTGTACTTATCCTTTCATAATTATTGTGTTTAGATTACACCTCCACCCAAAAAAACACCAATGGAATTGGATTTGAAAAACAAATGCATATTTTGTTATGACGTCATCGATGATAAATTTATAGCAGCGGAACGAAAAAAACCAAAAGATTGGCGTTTGGAAGTACACAAAGTTGCTAAAAATTCGATCAGAATAACTCTCCTGGAAAAATGTATCGAGCGAAAGGACAAATGGGGAGACGAGGTGAAGCAACGAATCGACAATGTGCCCGATCTCAAAGCTGCAGAAATAATTTATCACAGAACGTGCTACGGGATGTTCATGAATCTGAGATGCAAATTTGAAGGAGGCGTAGGAAAAGGTGGTCGTCATTATAATTCAGACATTAATGAGACGATGGAGAAAATTTATTCGATTTTGAACAACTCGCCGGATGAATGTCAGTTCGTTTTGGAAGACTTACTGAAACAAGTAGGAGGGTATGTACGATTCTAGCATAAAGTTGAGGATAATATTTTTAAAATATTTTTTCAGTATTTTTCTCCAATTTTCACAGATACACGCCTAGTCTTAAGACAGCTAAAAAGAAATTGCTAGAGAAATATGGCAACAACGTCGTTTTCTCTAATCTTCCAACCAGAAAAACAACCTTCACATTTCGAAAAAGCAGCGACGTTAAAATCTTAACTGATCAATGGTACAAAACTAAAGAGATCGATGGATACGAAGAAGAGCTACGAATTGTACGAACAGCAGCCATTATCATTAGAAAATATGCGAAAACTACGGATGGTACAAATTCGAGTCTTGTTCCGAAAAATTTCCCTTCAGAGGTACCTGATTCTCTAATGGTTTTTTTGAAAGGTAAATGAACAGGTTTTGTAATCAGAGTTGAGTGTCTGAAAGAATTGATATTTTTAATAATTAATTTTTGCTATAGAATTGAAATGTTCGCTGGTTTGTGGAAAATGCGAAGGGGTATCTTGCCTTGAAGCTGCCAACTTCAACTGGTTAGAGAGTGATTCTGACGAATCTATTGTGGATCTGACTTTAGAGGAAAATACTGAGGCGAATTTGCAGCAAGGTATCAAATAAAAATTCTATAAGGTATAAAATAGAAAATTTCTCAAGAAAATAATCTCTCAATGTTTAAATCACAGGAAATGAGACATCGCAATCTACAGATTTTCCATCTCAGCAGCAAATGGATTTAGCAAAGCCATCGACCAGTTCTGTAGAATCTCCTCGTCCTTCATTGCGAAAAAGATCACACTTACAATAATCAGAAAATAAATTTTGATTTGAAAAATTTCTTGTTGTTCATTTTTAATTGTTTACACGAAGTCTTGATACTCAAGAGATGTAATATGTTTTCATCATGGTAGGGTAAAAAATATTGCACCCTCTTACTTCTGGTGGGGGGGAGGGGGGGAATCTCAAGGCAAAAGAAAGACTTGAACGAGCATCCAAATGATAGGTAGGAGTCAAGGCTGAATTGATGACTATCATTTTTTAAAGGCTCTGGTGTGGTAAGGGGGTCAATTAGCCCTTGGTCTAACTTTGACCAAATTCTTATGCCATTCGATTTGGCATGGTAGAAGATAATTTTAGAGCGCATGAGCGAATTTTTACCTCACCCCTGGGGGGCTGGGGGGCCAAAATACACGATTTTCAAGCTGAAAACTCTTAAAAATTCTATCTCCTCGAGTTTTCAACCGATTTTTTCCAAACTTGGCACAAAGGTAGTGGTACTAGAGGGGAATACCCTGAAATTTTTTCAGATTTTTTCGACCACTCCAATGACCTTGAATTCGACTTTGAAAATTTCAAATCGCCCTGGGAGCATCGTTTTGCCGCGGGGTATAAAGAAAAAATTTTTTTCATGTTTCCCACTCCATTTTACACCACTCAGAATTTTTTCAGATTTTTTCGAGTGGTGGTTTACATGTGGCGTCCGAAAAACTGATAAATCGGTCGTTTTATTACTTTAAAATTATGCCTTTCCCATCAATTTCGTATTTTTCATTTTTTTCTCACTAAAAATACATTCATGCTCGCTTTTTATTAAATTTTGATTAATATTCACCCATTTCCCATGACTACGACATTTTGAACAAAGGGTATCCCCGGATATGATAGGCGAATCGGCCCAACAGCTACTTTTTGAAACTAACCAGCAGACATTATTAAGGACCCCAAAAAATGATTTTAGAAAAATTTTTCCACTCCCTAACTCACCCTACCCCCTTACCCCCACCCCCAAAATAGCGAATTTTCGTCAAAAAATAGTATCTCGGAACCTAATGGACCAAAAATTCAGAAATTTATGTGGGGTAAGTATATAGGGAGTGGTGACCAATTTTTGAAAAAATTTTCAGATTTTTTTGCGATGCATTCTATTCTAAAAAACCACCTTAAAAACTTTGAATTGCTCGAAGGGTCAGGCCGGATAAGGGGTGATTTTGGCCATGGGTTGGATTTTCGCTTTAACCTTCCCAAAAGGTACCCTCTGATGTAAAAAAATTTGAAAAAATTTTCAACCTCCCCCCCCCCTCCTTCTATTTCTGAGTTATGGCCATTTTATTGCTAGATTTTCAACAATTTTTTAATTTCAACTGTCGTGAAGGAAATTTTCTGTTCTTTGGCACTAAGTCACGCCTCGTAAAGACGTATATATGATATTTTTTTCAAAAATGTTGGTACATACATTACCTATCTTCATGCTTTTTCGGCTATATGAAGTTTTCATAATCGTTGCAAAAAAACACCATATGAGCATATATAAGTGAAGAACAACCAATTTGTGAATAGTATCCCACAAATATGTATTTCAACGTAGATTCACGTCACGTATTCAGTTTTGGCGATTTCGAAGCCGCAAGGGTCAAGAATCGCAAAATACCTAATACTACATATGAAAATGTTTTTAGCTGATTTTTTCACATTTTTCAGCATTTCGTGCAGAAAGAAATGATCACAACGTCGCATTTGTGTATAGCTGTCCAAAATACCTAGATAAACTCCCTTTTCGCGATCGTTTCACTTGAAATCTCGAAATTCGCTATTTCTGTCATAAAAAGTCATTGAAAATGGATTTCTGAGAATTTTTCAGTTTTTCTTTGCGATGCATTCTATCACAAAACCTACCCTAAAACATTGAAATTGATCCAATTCCAAAACTAAAAGATATAAATTCTTTCTTTTTGACATAAATTCAACCCCTCCTTGATAGGTACAATAATTTGAATTTTTTTTCAATTTCAAATTTTCATTTCCCAGCCCATGACAAAAAATGCACTGTAATACAAGAGCAAAATATTAAGATGAAATGAAAAAAAAAACTTTCTTTCATAATTTGTAGATACGAGACATAGATAACTTTGTGCCAAAGAACAGAAAATTTTCTTCACGACAGTTGAAATTAAAAAATTGTTGAAAATCTAGCAATAAAATGGCCATAACTCAGAAATAGAAGGAGGGGGGGGGGGGAGGTTGAAAATTTTTTCAAATTTTTTTACATCAGAGGGTACCTTTTGGGAAGGTTAAAGCGAAAATCCAACCCATGGCCAAAATCACCCCTTATCCGGCCTGACCCTTCGAGCAATTCAAAGTTTTTAAGGTGGTTTTTTAGAATAGAATGCATCGCAAAAAAATCTGAAAATTTTTTCAAAAATTGGTCACCACTCCCTATATACTTACCCCACATAAATTTCTGAATTTTTGGTCCATTAGGTTCCGAGATACTATTTTTTGACGAAAATTCGCTATTTTGGGGGTGGGGGTAAGGGGGTAGGGTGAGTTAGGGAGTGGAAAAATTTTTCTAAAATCATTTTTTGGGGTCCTTAATAATGTCTGCTGGTTAGTTTCAAAAAGTAGCTGTTGGGCCGATTCGCCTATCATATCCGGGGATACCCTTTGTTCAAAATGTCGTAGTCATGGGAAATGGGTGAATATTAATCAAAATTTAATAAAAAGCGAGCATGAATGTATTTTTAGTGAGAAAAAAATGAAAAATACGAAATTGATGGGAAAGGCATAATTTTAAAGTAATAAAACGACCGATTTATCAGTTTTTCGGACGCCACATGTAAACCACCACTCGAAAAAATCTGAAAAAATTCTGAGTGGTGTAAAATGGAGTGGGAAACATGAAAAAAATTTTTTCTTTATACCCCGCGGCAAAACGATGCTCCCAGGGCGATTTGAAATTTTCAAAGTCGAATTCAAGGTCATTGGAGTGGTCGAAAAAATCTGAAAAAATTTCAGGGTATTCCCCTCTAGTACCACTACCTTTGTGCCAAGTTTGGAAAAAATCGGTTGAAAACTCGAGGAGATAGAATTTTTAAGAGTTTTCAGCTTGAAAATCGTGTATTTTGGCCCCCCAGCCCCCCAGGGGTGAGGTAAAAATTCGCTCATGCGCTCTAAAATCATCTTCTACCATGCCAAATCGAATGGCATAAGAATTTGGTCAAAGTTAGACCAAGGGCTAATTGACCCCCTTACCACACCAGAGCCTTTAAAGTCGTCAAAATTCAGGACTTCCGACTTATGACAAGCTCACCTGAAATAAATCATCATTTTTAATGATTAGTTTCAGAAAAATTTATAATTCTTCACGTTCCTCTTTCTAAATATTTTGATGAACTGATTACCTCTTCCCCCCCTCTTTCACCACCCACATCACCTTCGATCTAAGTTACATCGTAGAAAAATTTAAACTAATAGAAAAAACATATTTTTGTTTACCTATTCTAAAAAAATTTCAAAACAACATGAAAATGCTACAAAAAATTGAATACGTAATTGGGGAAAAAATTTAATTACATATTGATCTGCTCCCAGAATTTGCTATAGAATTATTTCAAACATCAATTACATGATTTATACCCAAGAAATCACCAAGTCAACAAAAAACTGGCAGAAATATCAACATAGACAAGACGACAAGACATCAAAATGAATGAGAAATCGTAAAAATTTAGTATTCAATTATTATTGAACAATTCGTGATTGAAAAAATTATCTAATCTCATGAAATTCATTCTCATAACAGCAAAAAAAAATCAAAATTAAATATTGATAGAAAATTGAGAGAGAAGCTCTAGGAAAAAAATTGAGTATCGAACATAATTAGAGGAATGAAAAATTGTTCATTTTAATATTAGATTTTTGAAAAAACTCTATTGAAACGAATAAAAATAACGCAATATATTTTTTCACAAAAAATCATAAAAACTCCAAACTACATACAAAATTGATGCCTAGCATTTTCGGAAAATTATGTAAAAATATCAAAAAACATGATCAATCGTAACTCCACTTTTTTATAACAATTTTCAATGTCGACTTCGAGGAAAAAAGTCATTTTTGATATTCTAGATATTACTTATCTATTTTAAGATTTTTTTTATAATAAATTTTTTGAACAAATTTTTAAGTAAGTAAATTCTGTCGCAAGTAGTTTTTTAAAATAATTCAATCGAGATTTTTTTCGTAATTTCTCAAACAACTGTTCTGTCCAATGTGATCGATTTTCACGTCATGTTGAATCATTTTCATATTGATTTTTGAAACTTTATCAACATTTTGAAAAACTTTTGATGATGTTTCATATCGATCTGTTGACTTAAAAAAATTTTTAGAAACCATCTCTTTCACAACTCTGATTTACCTTCACGTTGAGTCGAAATCGAAATCACAATCAAAAATGAAGTAAATTGAGCATTGTTTAGAAAACAAAAAATAAAAAATTTTCAACCCATCTGGATAGAATTTTTTCTCATTTATTTCAACTTCAACTGCAAATTTTCTTCATACAATCCATAATTTTATTCATCAAAATTCAAATTTTTATTGAAATTTTCTCTTTACTCTGAATGAAGTCGTGATTCATCGACTCTTAGTCTCATTCTCCTCACCTTCGCTCATTAGATAATTATGCACTTCTCCGTTTTAATATGTAAATGCTTCATAACCCAATAATTTCTAATTTTTATTTTATTTTATCTTTGTTCGCAGGCAAAAGTTTTAATATTACCATCATCGTCAATTCGAACCCACCACAGATCGCTACCTATATGAAAGCCATTAAAGTCACCGTCGATGGTCCAAGAGAGCCGAGATCGAAAACAAGTGAGTTTAATATCACATTGACTTATTTTTCTATAGGCACTTCATTTCAACTCTTTTTTGTCGAAATGCTAAAAAATCCTTGCTGAGGGGGTTGTCTTGAAAATCGTATTTTGACACTATTGACTGATTGTTGAATGATTATGTAGATACCTATAATTTTTACATTAAAAAATAAAAACGAACTTGAATATGTGACCCTGCCGTAAAGAAAACACCTTGTGTAAAAAAAATCGATGTCTTTATTTTTATGTGTTTGGTCAAGATTTTTTGTCATTTGGACCAAAAACGTGAAGAATGAAACATCGATTTTTTCTACACAAGGTCCCTTCTGTCCGGCAGGGTCACATATTCACATTTCGTTCATTTTGAGCGAAAAATTTACTCAATTTGGTTTGTTTCGTCTTATCCTTTCAATTACTATATTCTGGATTTTGCATTTCACGAATTTACGATTTCCAACTCGGACATTCTAAGGAAGGGTCAAAAATTTTTGGGCGCCTGGTTCAAAGAATTTACGTTAAAAATTAAAATCCAAAATTCAGCTCAAATTCTATAATTTACATCTTGGAACGATCCAAGTCCATCAAAATCCATCGACTATCAAATTAACTCACCCAAAAACTGCAACCATCTCAATCCATCAATATCTCCACTCCATAGACGTCAACTTCATCTACACCCCATTCTACGATCATCTTATCACGCCACGGAAGCTCTACACATCGATATCCTAATCCCTATTCCAGAGTCACGGTAACCGGTCAGTTTGACTTTTGATTCGAGCCAACATAGCCCCTTTTTAACAACACCACATTCGGCTATTACTATTAGCATCGTGATTTACCCAGGCCAGCCCCTCGCCCTCTGCTACACTTTCAATAGCGAAGAGTTAAAAGCGGCGGCACTTCTGTCGTTTACACGTTTCACATTTTGACACGAAACAGTCTCTCTTTCTCTTTCTCTCCGACACTCGAGCCGAATAAAAAAATACACACCGAACGATATTACACTAATTACGAAAATTTCGTAATTATGATTATTATACGAGCACTCAGGCACGCGATATTAAACCCAAACTATAAAATTCATGTTTGCCACCTGTTTTTCCGAACGACAATAATACCGCGTTTTTAATCCGGCCTATTGTCCGAATTCTATTCATTACTCGTCAATTTTGACAAGGCGCGTTCGTATTTATTATTAGAGGTTCGTTTCTACCAATTTTTTTTTTCACTCGAGACCCTCTCCGGGTAAACTAGCCGATCTCTTTTTTCCTCTCTATATATGGTCGTTTTCCTATATAAAAAGAAGCACGAAATATAACATTTACCGTAATTTAATTACTATTGGTTCGATTGGCAAATGGTTTAGAAACGATTGAAAGCTGCACACCGGCATCGAGCATATTTTCTATGTGGACTGTACGTGCATAAACGTCCCATGTGCTCTTTACAAGTACTTCGGACGATTTCCTTGAATTGAAATTATTATGTAATAATACATTTTATCCGAATACGCCACCGCAATCGAAAATTTCAGAATTGATAAAATTTTTTATCTGGTGCGATACGAGAAAGAACGATGAACGTTAACTATCCCACGGATGTGTAGGGATCGATGAGAAACTGGGCTCGAATTCTCACGGCACATCTTTCCTGTTTTGCATTGATTTTGTTTTGATATGTTGAGTATCATTGACTATCGGTATCTCATCCTTATGATTCTGATATGATTGGCAGAATCGCGTGAGATTTGGACAATATAACTAATTCCTATGTAGATAGGGACTTAAATTTTATTGTGATAAAAATTTACGAGCCTGTTGGGGAATTTCGTGGAATGATAATTTGTTTTTCAAAGTGTACGGGTAGAAATTGCTTTGATTTTGTAAAATATTAAATTCTTCTTCGAATAATAAAGAATTTTAGGTTCATCGTGCCCTTTCTTCTTATAAAAAATTAGATGATAATATTCTTCAGTCGATTAGATTTTCTACAGGGAACAGACTTACATAGGGAGGTACCGAATTGAAAATTTGAGTCGAAACCAAAAAAAATTGAAAAAAACTTCCAAATTTTGGCGAATTTTCGAAATTTTACAATCACCTACTCATCTTCATCGTTTTGCAAAATGAGAAAATTTAACTCAATCAACAAAAAAAAACTGATACTTGGATGTACTTATTTCCGACCCCTAGAATCGATTGGAAATGGTTTCAAGACATGTCAGAGCCTCCAGAAGATTTTGGAATTTTCCAACTCTAGAGACAGGCTCATGAAAATTATCCATATCAATCAGTTCATATTGATCATTTTTATGGGAGTTTTTCCAGTTCTGGGACATATCTAATTTTTTTGGAGGCTTCAAAATGTCTCGAAATCATTGGTTAAAAATAGGGTATACCAATTTAAGCTTTTTTCGTCGGTTGGTTCAATTTTTCATAATTTTTCAAGACGATGAGGTAATTTCGACATTTAAAAAATTCACCAAAATTCAAAAAAAGAGCTTTGACTCCTAAAATTATGGATACGAGGTTCTTTCATGATGCACTTTCGATTTTAGGAAACTATTCACAAAAATGAATCGAATCAGCTCCCCCTTCCTCCATTTAAACTCGAACCAACCAAAAGACTAAAATCCATTTCATTTTTCAACCAAGAATTCGATACATAATCTTACGAGAGAGGTTTATGAAGAAATTAAAAAATCAAAAAAATCGGATCAATTAAAAAGTATTTTTTAAAGTCCATGCACCACCCATCTATCCACCACATTGTCTATTTTCTCGAAAATGCAATTTGTACATAATTCTAATCCAGAAAATATACTACAAATCATCTTTGATCATTTTGAAATTATTTGTCAATGAAAAATGAGGGAAGTTTCAATTTCAAAATTACATTAAGTACCCTACCTACATCTTCGAAACAATTGAAAAATTCCTATTTGAGTTTTGATTGAGCTCAATTTTCTGGCATTTCAATTTCTAGCCAAGGACATTAGAATCCTCCACTTGGTGAAAAATTGGTGTGCCTCTTGAAGACGTATAATATTTAAATTTAAAAAATAAAATTCGAACTTTTTCATATACTAATTGAAAATTTTCAAGCAGAAAAGCCTTATATCTCACTCAAGCCGAAACGAAGTTTTCTTAAAACAGACAAACCAAAAACGTCCTTCAAAGTAAAAAAAAAAATCGAAAAGAAAAAAAACAGCATTAAAAATTCGAAGATGAAACTTCAAAATTTGTAAGGAACTCGAATATTGAACTTTAAAATTAGTACATTCGATTTTTAAGGTTGATAAAGGAAGAGAATACGATTATCGAGGCAATTGTAATTAATTGATGTTGAACGGCTCATCAAAACTTACTCGTTGGCATCATTTTTTATTTTATCCTTGTAATGAAATTTTTGGACTTACCTAAAACAAAAAAAAATCAAACGAAACTCCAATTAGTTTGATTAGCTACATATATCTAGGTATTTTAGCTTAAACAAGTTTTTTTTTTTCAAATCGAGTAAATAGAATAAATTTTATCTCCAGAATAATACCGATTTTCAGCAACCCACATTTTTGGCATCACACAAGCACACGTTTCCATTTTACATGCGTCGAAAAGAAATACAATTTCAAGAGCACAAAGCACAAGCACAAATTGATAAAAAAAAATTAGGCTAAAAATCAACCATAAAAAAAGACGGCATTAGCCTTCAAGAACTTGATTTTATTTTGTAGGGAGGATCGACGACTGATTATTGCCAGCTGGGCAAAAAGAAATTCTCAAGGTAAAACATTTCAAGGACTAAAAAAAAACAATTCAAACTATATTTTAATTTTTATAAAATTTATCAATTTTTTCAGCAGTAATTTAATAATTTATATTCTCAGATGCTACTTAGACATACCCACTTGTTTGTTTTATGGTTGCCACTACACACCGAAAAAAATTGCACAATTTGCCAAGAAAGTCAACTATGTAATTTTTACGTTAAATTGTGCAATATCTACGCATATAACGTGTTTTCCATTTAAAAAAAAATTGATAATCAGTTCTGATAGAGAACAGAATACCTACGTAATATTTTCGTCGTCGAATTTACGATCAATTTTGTTCATTGGAGTGCATTTTGTAACGAAACCAACAAAAAGAAACTGCATTGTAGTAGATTACAATTGGATTCCTATCATAATCAATAAATTGCATATTTTGAAATTACGAAAGAAAAAAACACCAACTAAATTTCAATTTCCGGTATTTAATTTTTTTAGGGCAAGCACACCAATACCGAGTGATGGGCTTGGGACAACGTCCATTCGTCGATACACCATTTACCACACATTTGAGGGACCTGGATTACAAAAAAATAAAATCGGAGCCCTGTTCGAATCCTACCGTTACGAATGATATTAAACCAATGAACCAAAGTCAACAAATGTCTCAAGGTAAATACCTAATTTACATTTTAAAAATATCTAAACGCTTTGCCTACGTAGTGCTTCCAACTCTGATTTTTTTACGCTAAACCTAGCTGGCAATCTTTCGCTTGCCAAGCTACCGGTAAGTTAAGTTTTTAATATACGTTTATTTTAACGTTATATCAAAGTATACGGTTAGTATTTGTGGTTATTAAACTGTTGACTAAAAGTTTTGTTGTCTAACTCCTAAGAGTGAAAGTTTATGCTCGATTTGTTAGCAGTATATACGACTACAGCGTAGGGTATACGTTTGTGTAAATATAATTTGTTCAAAAACAGGCGAATTTCGCGCGCGAAATATACGACAAAACGTCGTAACGACGAAATGACATTCTCAAGAAGGACGGGGTAAATACGGAGGTGCTACGTGTTATCGTGTGCAGTGCGGTTTTGTATTTCAGACGAAAATAGCTGTAAAATTAGTTTTCGGGTGGTAGTTTATGTTATCAAAGTCAAAGACTACCTATTCTCTCATTGAATATCGTGTCGCGCTGCTGAGTAACCTGTGGTTCTGTGCAATTTCAATGGAATAGGGGTAGAGGGGCGTGAGCGGCGAGATTCCAACTTATTCGTAGTACATATACCTAAATGTAACGGATAAAATTACCTAAAACAATGTCTGTTGCTAATTAATCTTCGCGAGACGACGTTGCGTTGAGGACCCCTGAAAAAAAAAATTCCAAATAATTTTCTTTTCGTGAAAATAAATTCAAGTTACAGATTAGAAACAACAAAATATAGTGAATAAAAATGAATTAGATTGGGATAATAAGGATTTGAATTTTCTTAATTTTAATAAAATAGTTCTGCTCCATTCACTTCATTCGAAGTTCGAATGAAAAGAAATCGAAATCAAAGATTTTTTTGAATCCGGAATTGAATAGGTACCGTATTCGTTCTAAATTCTTCAGGCGAGGTAGTGTCCCATATTTTCTATAGGCGCCAATTTTTTTCAAAACTTCTCAGAGGAAAATTAAAAATCAATAAAACGTGTTTAAAAATTTTAAAAAAACAGTTTTTTGGATAAAAATTTAAAAAAATCAACTTGATTTTCAGAATGATTTTCCATACTTATGAAAAATTATGTTTGAAAAATAAAATCTCCACATCCCCTACCCACGATAATCTTCTCCATTCATTCGTAAGTATTATCTCAGAACAATTTCACAATTTTATCCAAATAGATTTTTTCTTCAGATTTTATGAAAAATCAAAATAAAATATTTTACATCATTTTTCTTCCGAAAAGGATGGAAAAATCGGAGCCGATGAGACAGAAAGATTCAGGGTCGAGATTGAGAAACATTCATTTTCAGTCGTGGGTGCATTAAATTCGTTAGATCATCACCTTTTGAAACGATGAACTTGAAATCAGCCACTGATACGAACTTCCTTGATCTATTTTGATAATTTCATCTGACCAGGTCTACGAAATTACTTCCTGAGAAAAAAAATAAATGAAAATTAATGAACAAAGATAAGCAAAGAATGACATAATTGGAGAACTGACGAGAAAAATCTATTCAAAATTATAAACAAAACAGTACAACGTGAAATAATCTCAATAAAATTTTAAGCTTACATCTGTGAGCTTTCCCCTAATCATTTATTCATTCATTCTTTTGATTCGGCCTAAAGTTCTTCGTCGAGCTTCTTAGCCGGTACCATCGTAATCATTCCGAAAGTCTCTTTACATTTTGAGAATACCTGAAACAAAAATCATCCCAGTTATAGGCAACAAATAAACATACTCAACGGAAAAAGTCAAATAAAAACACAATAACAAATAATTCGCGAGCTACAAACATAGACGAAGAATCGCTATACACGATTCACTCATTGGCGGGATTTTTAATCATAACTTCATCACGGTGACGTTGAAAACAAAATGTATAAAATAATGCGCGGAGGTTTAGCAGGATACCAGGGTATACACTTGTTAATATGTCTGAAGTTGAAAACAGACATTTTCTATGAAGGGGTAATTAATTTCAGTGTCAAACGCAATAGTCAGGAAATATGATACCCCATATGCCATTTCTGACACTTTGCACAGCTTACATTATAATACAGTAACTTAAATTGTATCCGTACAACGTATTAGAATTGAGTACTGTAAAATCACCACCTATATCGATAGGAGCTGAAAATAGTTACCGTAAAACCTTACAACACGTACGAATTATAATTTTACTTTAGGATGAAACTTATAGATCATATAGTTCTTCAAAAGACCCATATTTATAAGATCACAACACGTATTCGAGAAATTTTTCGTTTGAATGTTTCTCAATCGAGCTTCTTTTATCTTTCTTCACATTGGATTCGATAATCTCCAGCAGGATAATTACGTTCCAGTCGGTTGGTTTATTTCTACAGTCGCAGTCGTCGGTGTAATAAGGAAATCATTTTGATTTCTCAGAACGATAGTTTTCCTAACACCGCGCTACTGTTTCAGGTTCAATTACAACCCTATCGTTGATGACTCGGTACGTGCCGAAAACTAGTTTTGAACACTCGGATAAATTTTCAATATTAGTTACCTGGAGAATAAGTCAAATCACATATAGATACAAATTACGTACCATTTTAATAGTACATTTATCGTACGACTTCCTGACTTTGTGTGAGGTTTCGAGATTACTTCAAATTATCGAACACTACCGAAATACCGAACTTCTGATGCCAAACACCGATGTACATTGATTTCGCCGTTGGTGGTCTACGAAAGTTGATCATCGTTCATAGAAAAATTCAGCGATAAATTTCATCAAATACAATATACGCGCAATTAACGAAATAAAATTCACGAACAACGGGCATACATTAACTTGTAAACTAAAAAAAAAATTGTAAGTTACAAAAAAGAAAAACTTTGTCCACCATTTTGAAAAAAAAATCACAACACAAAAAAGTACACAATTTTTATTGTTTTGTGATTGGTCGATAATTGATTTGATTCTTATGACGTCATTTGACGTCACATCAAGTTTTTAATTTTTTTTAAAATAAATTTTTGTTAAAAATTGAAAGTTGGGCAGAAAATGAATAAATATTAAATAAGTGGTAATTATGGCTTAAAAAACAATACGTTACAAAAATATACCTAAATAATTCTGAAAATATATACGTAGTGAATTAAGTATAAAAATTTTAATAATATTATTTCGACAATATAAGATTTTAGAAAATTTAATGTTCTACAATTTTATTTGATTGATAGCAGAATATTGAAATTTGAAAAATAGACGATTTAGGTAAAAATTAAGCGTACGAAGCAACGAAGTTATTACAATAACTAGATGACTAATCTGTCTACTTTATTTAGTAAATTAACTAAACTATCAAACATTAACACCAGATGACCTTTTGGTTGTCAAAATTTAAGGAAATGAATGATATCTAATGTACTAAAGGTATTTCTCGTGTAGTTAAAAGAAAAGTAATTCATTTTAGATATCTACATCGACACTTTCACATCAACTTGGGTACCTACATTGACGCACGAGTAAATTACATCTTCAGGATTTGACACATACATCGTAATCAAAACAAAGGCACAATTTTTATTAATTCCCGACAATATTTGATTTGTTTCCCGTTAAATGGCGTATATTTAAACCGCAACCAATTCTACGCTAATTTGTGATATAAATGGAATCGATCGAAACCGCAACCTCATTTTATTTAATTTTTCAAAATGATCTCTCGCCCTAGTCTATATTTTTATTCCGACAAATGGTAGGTGCTTGGAAAATGCAGCACATTTCACACATTCGTCAATGACATTGTTGCTCAGACGCTTCTATTCGTTAACAGTTATATATTTTCGACAGTAAAAAGTATTTTAATATTTAGCCTATGGCACAGTTTTTTTTCTCTCCTTCCTCCGAGTATACTGTACATGCTACATGCACCTACTACGACGGTCAATCATTTAAAAAACCTAGATTAGAAAGACGCACGTAAACATTTTTTAAAAATAATAATGAAGTTGTTGACCGTTTGTGAAGTCATTACAACTTGCACAGAGAAAGAATTCACGCGTATACCTATACATGGCTTATAATATTAAAACATTTCTGTTTGGATGTGCGAGCCTGAGATGAGTAATAAAGGGTAATATCCTAAAGGTGTTTTTATGTGCATAAATTTTTCAATGATTGATGATAGTATTTGAAGAATTTTTATAATTTAGATAATCGCAATTTTATTACTGCGAGTATTTTCGTTCGGCGAATTGTTTCTTTATCTGGCAAAATTAAACGTAGGTAAAGAAAACGAGTCGGGAGAGACGACAGTTGAACAAACTCGAGCTATTGTAACACATTCTATTCATCGTTTCCTTAATTTTTTCGAAACCAGCAGGTACCAAGGATATACCAACGCATCAGGTGTAAATCGGTAGCACTATAAACAGATGCAAAATAAACGTTTAAATAGATAGGATCTTCGATTCGGTAATAAAGATCATTAATGTGGGCAAGTTTGACGTCTACAGGAAATCTTCGATTCGTAGTTAAATTGTAGGTAATCGTCACGAGTAATCGAATTAATTACGATAAATCATTTCACGCTGTGAGGCAACGATTTGAAAAAAGAATCAGTCTTGTTCGTCGTTCTGTGATCTTATTCGAATAAAAATTCGATTCTGAAACCTGCCTACACAGCTACAAAGCATAATACACGAGAATTGCAAAACGTATCATACATTAGGGGGAAAAAATTCAATATCATAGCTCGATATGTCAGTTAAACTTATTTTACGATTCACCGATTACGAGAAATTTTTATTCAGCGCCGAAATAGTATATATTCGTCGATCAATGAAGCGAGAAATACAAAAAGAATGACTGGTTTTTTCAAAGACTGTAATCAAGTCACTGGTTCGACTACGTCATCGACACCGTTCCTATATTTCCGATTCGCAGATACAGCTTAAAGTTTTCTGTTCCATTCACATTTCGGTTTCCTGTTTAGTGGATATTTTGTAGCTCATCGTATGATACATTCAATATTCACCGCACACGCATTTCTTTATCTTGATTTAATGTCTCCAAGTCGTGATAAAAATCGATCTCATCCGATCCTCTCGCGGTACTAAATTCCACCATTTCATTGAACGGTGCTAATCAGTTTTTTTCTTTCATTTTGAGTCCGTTGACCATCCGCATGATAATTAGTTGCTTCAACTCACCGGATTACCTTGTAAACTGATATTTTTCTGATATCTTTCCCGTTTTATGTTTCATACTAAAATAGACATATTCAGTGACGCATAGAAAAACATTACGATTTCAAAGATAGAAAAAAAATCATTGTCTCTTTGCTTTTCTCTTGACCATCTCACTCGATCGGAAATATCCATAGCTAAAGGGCAAATAAGCTAATGAGTTTTGATATCTTACCCATTCGAGTTACCTAACACAACGTAGCCTATTTTGCAATTAGATGAGCTGATATAACTGGTCCTTTCCAAAAAGAGCGAGTGTGTCAGGCGGAAAATCCATGATCAATACGAAGATTTTCCCAAAACGTATCTTCATCCTTCGTTCTTTTGAGTCGGAATTCTAAAAATATACGGTCGTTCACCCAGCAATCTGTAAGAAAAAAATTTACTTTCGTAAATTTTCGACCATTGAGCAACGATGCGAGACAATTATTATACGTTAATATTATGAAAGTATAGGTAGATAGGTATATCGGCGGACTAATTTTTTCACTTATACAATATTTCGTGATTGTTGAAAAATTACGGCCGCTTTTTCTGCGGTTACCGAAGAGCGCACAGATCTGCATTTCGTTGTGACCGGTAGATATAAGCCGCCGTACGCGTGTGGTTGAATAAAAAACAGATCAATTCGAACGTAATGGCGCTTTTGTGTATTGATACGTACAATGTTTCGTATTCGCGCCGCCATTTTCGCCTTTCATACGAATTAGAAAGTCGTATTACGCGAGTAAAGAGTTATACTAAAGTACAGTAGTGATAGAGGTACCTGGAGCTAATCTGCCTACGGTCGTAGACAAAGACAATGTTGCGGTTAGACGTGTGAGGGTGGTTCGCATTCGTGGTGACGTATGAGGGTGTAAATTTTCGATGCATGGGTACAGCGAACTAATGGTATAGGATAATTAGATGGTGTAGTCGATATATAAATTTTTAACGAGTTACGGTTCGTTGATATGTGATCTTGACCGTATAAAAATAAATTACGAGCCGGTTGCAAAACTTGTAAGCTGTTTATAGTTATTTGATGTCAATTAATCGTGTAAGAGTCTATACCGTTGGTCGATGTTGGGGAATAGGTAAATAAGAGTATTTATGAGGAGGGATGGTGGTGATGGGGAGGGAGATTTTTAATCTAATTTAACGAAAAAATACGTTTTTATGAATTGAATTTCGTGTCAGAAATTACCACCCTTCTCTACGGGGATCGAGAAAATAGAAAGCAGGTGGCGCCAAAGAGAGAAGATCTATACTTAATTTTAAAAATTTTTCAATTGAGCACATGAAATTTAGGAGCTAAAAAGGAAATTTTAAAGGTGAACAGAGCTGACAGAAAATTTAATATTAGGTTTACTCATCAAGAACTAAAATACCTACCCAAAAAATTTGTGATTAATTTTGTTGTTGAGAGAATATTAACGTAGGTATGGTGAAGTTGGATGAATGAGAGGTAAATATCTGAACATTTGCTGAATTCTTTCAATCTCATATTTCATTGACATCCAATATTGATCCGTATGATCTGCAAAAAAAAAAAAAAAAAAAAATTAAGAATGAATAATGACTTCTAAGTACGAGTAAAAATTAAGGTACCTATGTATCAAATAAAATAGTTCGTTTTAAGGGATTCAAAATCAAATGATTATTGAAATTGAAATATAAGTAGATAGATTAAGCATATTTTCTGATTTAAACTCAATTTTTCCAACATTAAGTTCAATTAGTTTCAAGAATAAGAAAACAGAACGAAAAAAGAAAAGGAACTGTAGAGAAACAAGGATAAGAGCGACGCTTATATTGGTAATACTTGAAAAACAAATCAATATTATTCTTGCATTGCCGAAGAAAAAAGTATCCACCATGGAGAGGGAAGGAGGGTCAACATGGAACAGAAATTAGATTTTTTCTCACTTTTCCCCTCAAAATTTTAATTTTTCATATTTTTTTTATTAGAATGAAAATTTTTAGAAATACTTTTAAGAAGTAGACTTGAATACAAATTTTTCAGTTGAAATACAATCTTGTTATTTTTGAAGAAAAAAAAAACTGTTTTGAAGTTAGGATTATTATAAAAACGAAAAATTCAAGAACGAAATATACCTATTCAATCGAAAGCATAGGTAATTTCAAGATTTGATTTTATCAAGTTTACAATAAGTAAATAAAATTTATTTAAAATATCTTCCAAAAAATATTCAATTTTTTTTTGAGAAGGTAGAGTACTGACAGATCTATACAGAGAAAATGAGGGTTTTTCTCCATTGCTCGAAGTTTTTTGATGGGGAGGTGATAGAATGACCTGCTAGGACTGAAAAATATTACGTACTTGTAGTAATTTAAATAGGTAAGTATGCTTATCACGTAATAACTGAGAAATGTGATTAAAAGGCATAAGCAAAATTTGAAAATTGAATACCTATCTCTCGACTCAAATAATTTTTCTTTCAATTTTTAAGATTCAAAATTCTCAAGTCCATTTTTGACATTTTTTCGTTTTAAAACGCAAGATGAAAATTTCCGTAATATTTTTTGATTCGAACTTGATTTTTTTTTCAATATTAGAAAAAATACTTACAATTGTATTTATGGGGAGGGCGAGGAGGATGAGGAAGAATGTTATTTTACAATTAAAAAAAAATTCTCAAATTTCGATTTTATACTACTTCTTTCTTTTCCGCAACTATACTCAAATTACCATTCATAAATTTCCCTATCCGAATAATTTTCAGAACTCTCCCAAATTAAGGCAAAATTCCCCATTAAAATAAGTTACAACTCATCCTTTCATTTTTCGTTAACAAGAACAGATCACCAATTTATGACATCTATTTCTGAAAATTAGGAAGGTAGGTTTAGGTATAAGAGGAAGACACATTTCTCCACATGACCTGTGGACAGCTCGTGGATGAGTCAACGAGGAACAAACGCATAGAAAAACTCGACAGACCAGACAAACCCAATAAATGCATAATTAAAATGTCTAAAAGTCTAATACTCAGCGGTTTATCTTTAAAATTATCGCCTGTGTTCTAAATAAAATACGTATACAGTGGCAAATCGTACGAACAATTTAAATTGGCGAGAAATGGAAGCGAAGATACACAAATGTTCGCTTTTTAGAGTTGACTCATCGTGAATTTTTTCCTCGTCCGAGATTAATTCATCTGGTTTGTATGGAATTTAAATCTGAAATGAAAAAAAAAACCAATTTCAAAGAACAAATCTAAGAGTGCACATCTCTAATAAATTTATGCTAATCAAATAGGTATTGATTTTTTCCTTCTTCAAGTTTATAAGTACCCACATTTAGAAATACCACCTGGGTAATTTTATTTCTTGAAAATTCGTCATATAAGTGCTTTTCCTAGCCCAAATTTCCCCCAAAAAGTACCTACATTTAGAAATACTTACTAGATAATTATATTTCTTGAAAATTCATCAAATAAGTGCTTCCCCAGTCCAAAATTCTCCCCAAAACGTATCCTCTCACAACCGCCACCATCTCCAAATCTCCACCATCACATTCGACTCTTACGTCTGGACCAGATTGGCGTCGCTGATTATTCGTCGTAAGTTTCCACTCGCCTATACCCAATCTATCTCTGAAATCAATAAGTCATAGAGCACGAGTCAAAAATACGAAACAAAATACTCTAGATGAATCTCAACGCGAGCTAGGCTGTAAAAAAAAAATTTTCGGCGCCTAGGCGACACCATCGACTCTCAAGGGGCGCCTGTAATATGATAGCGCCCAGACGATTTCCGTTTCGGGTACAATAAAATACCTAAAAACAAAATCCACGTGTTACCTACACTAATCTCATACGTAGATTAGGTCAGATGATGATCGGTAAAAATCGAAAGTTTCCAATCCACGTCAGCGCATCCTATCCCGATACCTTTAGGCATCTTTAAGTGCATTTCAATGAACTTGACGTCGCGCTTCTGGTCGAGGCATTAAACGGTCATTTGCTAAAAAAAATACACATAATTAGAATTTTCCAAACAACTTATTAGGTAACAAATTATATCTGAGATGAGTCATTAAAAAAATAACTCGCATGACTAAAGTTATAGAAAGTCGACGTTTTGCACCGATGCTTTATACAGATCTATGTACAACCCAAACATAGCTATAGGTAAAGGTGCTGATATTTTTTCACCAACGCGGAGATATTTTAATGGTAAATCATACGGATGATATTTACGAGCGTTCAGATAAGACAAAAAAAATTGCCAACGTCGGGAAGTATTCTGGTAATTTATAGATTTGGCTAAAAAAAAAAATCGCATAGGACAAAGAAACCAGTTTTACCGTTTGACACGTTCCTGATACTTTCGAAGCTCATCATCGCTAATACAATGTATTACATAGAAACTCAAACCGATGACTAAAGTTGGACCGAAAAAATTCGCTGCGAAAAAAATCAGCCTAATCGAGAAATTACTATCACTTTGGATTTGGAAAAATAGTAAACATGGGTCCGGCCATGCTGAAGGACACCAGAGAACTGCAAATGACCTAGAAAACCCGTGCCATTAAAATGTAAATAAGTTGACGATAAAAAGGACCAGTATATTTCAACTTGACGAAAAAAAAATCAAATCGGAAATGCCTCGTGACGTCATAGAAATCTTCATCGATCGAAGATGCTGCCAGGACCGGTCCACCATATACTTACAACGTTTACCACCCACTATGGATTCTTCGTAGTAATTGTTTTATCGTCGTATTTGTCTACATGTTAAAATCAATGTTCGAATCGGGTTTTATTAGATTTGACATGTTATTAGGTGTATCATTTCACAGGATGAGTGTGGTTATCTCCGAAACACCTGTAGTAACGTACCTGCAACAAAAAATAGGGATAGGAATAAACCATCGAACAGTAGGCTCCTATACAGCTACCATTTTTAATATTTAAAAAATCTAGTCTTCTTCGGACAAAGAAGACGTGCATGTTTAACCTACTATTTTCTTTACGCCATTAAAAATAATAGATCAGTTATGCACTGAAAGTTATTACGCCGAGTTCCAAATCAATCATTTTTCAATGTGATATCAACTCGGAGTTGAGAAAAAAATCATCGTTTCTCGATATTAAAAAATAAAAACCATTTGTGGTCAGATGAATCCGTTTTACCTACATTACACTCTAGACTTCTCTACTGTTAATCATTCCATTCGACTACCGACACTCGTCATTTTTTTCAGCTTGGAATTTTTTTTACACGAAATCCACTTCGAATACGAATAAAAATTTGAGAATTTTTTTTCACTTCGATGGTTATTTTTTGCGGTGTAAACAAAAAAGATTCGCGTACTTCGAATAATATTCTGCAGAAACAAATATCTGTAGCACCGTTATCGCGATTCTTCATCTGAAAAAAAAAAAATGTAATCAATATCGACGGAAATAAGTCTGTAACACGTAAACGTAAAAAAATATTCAATAAATCGAGTCGTGTGTTTGGTACAATGACGCATAGACGACTTACTCATATCGAATACTTTTCCCCAATAAAACTGATAGGTAAAAATTTCACAATAACGGAATTCCGCACTCATCGATGCCAATCTAACCATCTTGGGTTGATTAATCGTCAAATTTTCGTCTTCCCATCGTATTGAATTTAGCCAGAATCTAAATTTTGGTAGTAATTTAAAAAAGGAACTTCGCCTATAAACCCTTTTCCTCGGTACGTGATCGAATGGTAATTGATTTTTACCATTCGGTAGAGTTCTTAGAGAGATTATAGGGGAAGTGGACATCTCTTTGAGATGAACCTGTTCCGGGCCTGCGAACACGCTTCAACGGAGATAATAATGATATGTTATTTTCCGATCTTCCGTTCGCGAGTTCGCAGCCCTAGCTTATTACCACTATAAGAAGATAGCGCCGATATAGTTAGCTATGGTGTATCTTGTTATCTGTATATGCCCTAAACCACAATTACAATTGAATTTTTTCAAAGGTGATAATGATAAACGATCATCATTAACCGGATGATACCTACGTTTACATTTGGTTCTCTAATAAGATCTTGTAGAATTGAGAATCGAGTTATGGGTAATATACTGTTTGAAGTTTGATTGTTTCTTGATGACGGATCTTGGATGGTGTTATTTGTCAGTATATTATATCAGAAGTATAAAAGAATAATTCGTTTATCGAGTTAAGATGACTGCATTTACCTATAATAAGTATCAGGAGCAATGACCCAATTTGACCAAGGTTTGCTAATTTCCAAATTAAATCCAAGGGCATTGATTGCGGTTTGTATTTCTGAAAAAATAAATAAACTATTCATAATTCAACATGATCTGGAAATCAAACAATCAGGTAGCTTCGAAGACTAAAATGGTTAATCGAATTACTCATTGTGTATAAATCAAAGTGGGTAAATACGTTGATTATAAATTAAAATAATCATGATTAACGTATTATTGTTACTAAAATAATATAATGCGAAAAGGTTGATCGTATAGTTTCGAACGAGTAAATTAGGAAGAATTGGTGTTTAATGGAACCCACGATATCGTAATTTTTCCATCGATTGCGTGGCCTTGACCATATCGTCAATGAGTAACGACTCTCAAAACGGTCTTCTGTCATATAGTTTAAGCAGAGAATAGAAAAAAAATTAAGATAGCTCCTCCTACCCCACGAAAAAATTGATTTTTTATTAGAAAAATCAAAAATGAGATAAAGCAGAACTTTTTTTTACTTGATAAAAATGGAATGATCTTTAAAAAAATGTTTTGTTAAAAATTAGTAAAAATGGGAAAAATCGTACTTCAGGGGGAAATGATTGATTTTTTCTTCCCCTCATAAAATCTGAGCAAAATTCAATTTGCCCATGTTCAGCCTTTTTACATTTTTTATTTTGAAAAACTCGTTAGATGAAAATGATAAATCCGTATTGGGCAAGAGAAATGGCTGTTCATTTTCCATAAAAAATTAGGTACAATAATTTAGAGTTTCAAGTTCGAGAAATGAGTAATTTTTATGACCTAAAAAAAAGTAGGTAAAAAAAGATCAAATGCATTCTAATTTTCAAATTCAATAATAAAACTGCAATTACTCAACAAGTTGTTCTAAAGTTCTTGAATTTTTTAATGATAATTCGATAACTTCTTCAAAAAAAATTTCAATTTCTTAGGTAAGGTGATTTCAAATTTTAGTAGGTAGGTTGTCCTGGATTTTGAAGAGTTTTAAATTTTTTTAGTTCCCATAGATCATTGTTTAAATTTTTAAAAATCGTCAAATCTGTTGATAAGACTAGCAAGATTTTTTTAGATGTTGAAATTATTACTCAATTCATATTTTAGAAAGCAACAAATCAAGTTTTTAAAAACAATAATATTTTTATGAATTTATTGAAAAATTAAAAAATTATTAAGTTCATCAATTTTTGAGAATTGAAAGTACAATTTTTTTCATTTTGTCTTTCTTTGGACAAAAATTCCTCCCAAAAGAAGTTAAAATCTTTGAATTTTTTTCTACCAAACATTTAAGTTTGCTATATTATTTTAAAAACTCTTTCTTCTCTTTCCCTTGCCCCTCTGTCACCTTATTCGATCCAACCTTGATGATAATTTTTTCAAATCTTTTAATTATTTTGAGTAATTTTTGAAATCAATTTCATTGTTGATATCTTTTCTAATATTTTTTGAAACATTTAAAATAAACTAAAAACTGTTTCAATTTTCCTTTTAAAAAAGTCAAGCCTATCTAGATCAGGAGAAACGTTTCCGATATTTGAAAAATGGCACCAGAAAAATAAAATATGTACATAATGAAAAAAAAAAACACAATTTTCTGAAAAAATGAGTCACGAGTGACTACATCATACATCACGCTTTGAGAAGTTATCAAGATTTTGACGTAATTTCAGAATCAAAATTATGTATTTCAAAATTTGCTCAATGTAAACCTAGTTTTTCATGATTGAATTGAAATTTCAGCTAATTAGGCATGATTTAAAAAATTTCAATATCAAATTTTTCTAAAACTCCATTTTAAAATATCATTTCAGTAGGTAGCTTTAATTGTTATAGCGAGATCATTACACTTTTTCAAACCATTTTCTGCATCAATAGCAACAAGTAGAAACAATGTGAACAATAAACAAACACACTCGAACGACCCTTTTTTCCAAAACAAAAGATAACCACGAAGATCCAGGTACCTGAATTTACTTTCGTCTCAACCCCTCTCCATGCCAATTTCGGAAATAATGTCAAGTTCACCTATCGTGCTAAAATATAGCAATCCTGAGTCAAGATTACGATAACCCGAACACGTGTACTTGATTAAAACCATGATTAGATAATTTTTATGAATGAACATAGTAAAATGTAGAAACAGAAAGCGAAAAATAGCGGGAATTACCAGTGTGTGAATCTGTGTCTACTCGATGAATGATTCATAAATCTAAAACCACGGAATAACTACAGCGGTGCGATTCCGTAAACGCTGCGGGCACTTTCCACTATATTAATAGACCAGTTTAAAATCATTTTGGTTTTAACGTCGTTCCGTAACTGTGTCCCAGATCCAATTTACCTACAAGCTGACTAATACCTGTCTGCTCGTTGCTAAAGATGAAGCAAAAATTTATAACTTATGTACCTATAGGCCTACATATTTGCTTTTTTGTGTGTAAAAGCGGATACTCACAACAATTGGTACATTTTTCTTTTTGCAGATATCAATATGAATGCTACTCCTGTACCTGAAGTACCTTGGAATAACTATAACGGATGTTATTCCACGTGTCAGACGTATCCACCATACCATCCCAACGAACTGACTCCGATATTAGATCATTCGACGAATTCCCATTCCGGTAAGTTGCATAATTCAGTACTGAAAACAGTATTTTAAGATTCTAGTATTATTATTCGATCGATCGAATAAATAATTAGGTTAATTTAAAAGAATACGATAAGACGACGTATAGACGATACAAAATCCGAATTCCTTCTCGATCTCAAATTACCATAAAAACAATTTCAGCTATACCGGAACATCAACCGGGCGATTATCCATGTTTCGGCGGCCGGAGTAGTCCAGAAGCGAGCAATACTTTTACATGTAATACGCTGTCAAACGTATCGAATTCCCATTCGCATCAATACCAGGGTACAAGCGCAGGACACCCACGATACGATACGTCTCCGTATTCAACATCCGTCACCGGCTCCTCGAATCCAACTTACTGGACGTCACCGTACACGAATACCAGCCAGCCGCCTCAAGCGAACAACTTTCATCCGCAGAACTGTTATCCAAACTATTACGGTGTCAATGTACCGGCTAGTCCGATTACACCGGCACCCGTGCAGAATAATCCTTACCTGAATCCTGTACCGGTGGTGCCACCACCTCCGCCGCCACCTGCTGCGCCAGCCACCATGCTCGTGTATCCGCATCATTTATACTCGACGGTGAACCAGAATCAGATTCATTTGCACGTTCATCATACTGATTTGAATAAATCTGTGGAACAATATGCGAACGTGGCGTCTGTCGTTGGGAGTATTACTGCCGCAGAAGCTGAACCTGAGCAAAATGATTCGGTATCGGTTTGGAGACCTTATTAAATTTTTATGTAGTATAAATTACTTAGGCTGAAACGACGGAACCAGCGAACAGGTCTTCGTTTTAGGATCTTCGTTAAACCGTCGGTTTGAAATCTGTTCTCAGTAATCAACGCCATAGCATTCGATATTCGTAACCTTTTTTCCAAATCAGCTCATCTGTAGGCACATTTACATTTTAATATAAGAGGGTAGCGTAACCGTGAATGATTTCTGTCTATCGAACCGATCAAAACACTCACCCATATTTCCGATTCCGATACCTTCGCTGATTTAGTATCTACCACAAGATAAATGCGTCAAAAGATTGGAATTTATTGATCATCGTGGCACTGAAAGAATAAGATTTTACCAACTTTTATGATAAATTCGTCTAGTTGTCTGAACTGTTATCAACTTATCAACGTATTAGAAAAGAGTCAACAAATGAAATATAAGTATCTGACGCCATGACGAAAATCTTACTTCATGATCTTTATTCTTATTCCTTCGTATGCAATATGCCTACGTTAAGTACATATTACGTACTCAAAAAGATTCTGCATTACTCACATTTCATTTCAAGTACATAGTCGTACCGCTTGCTGTTCAGTTTGATTTTCGGCGACATCTCAACAACTAAGTAGATACGTAGCAATCATATAAACATTCGTTACTCAATAACGATCCCAGATAGAACAGAACTGAAAATCGACTCATTTATCCGTATATCAAGCGTTATCAATGACTAAAGTTACTTTATAAAACGATAGATTACTTCACAAAAGCTATCAATACAACAATAGCCGATTAGTTATACTTGTAAACAAACGATGAAGGCAGTGATCTTCGTATGAGGTACACTCGATCCACTTCAATACCAGGTTACTTCTGCGAAATAGTGATTGATTATTACACAGTTTACAGTGGCTTGTTTTCGATACAGTACGTAAAATGGCAAAATAATTTAAAAGCGTTTTTCATCAACATAATAAATTCTACAAACCATCGAAACAGCACATCTCTTGAATCTAGTGAAAGAAAACGAACCATCTTGATAAAACGATTAACGTAACCAGCTGAATTTCTGAGAAGGTTTTACAGAAAATGAAACAATTCTGGAAAATTTATAAATTAATAAATTATATTGTAATTCTACTGAATTTCATCTAAATTCTAAAATTTCAACATAAAATACATTTGTACTTACCAATGTGACTCAGCATCTAAAGGTACTAAAATCTCCCAAGAATAATTTGGCGAATTTTGGTACTTCTTGTGATTTAATACCACATTTTTATTCATTTTTCTGCGGTTTTATAGTTGAATGCAAATCGGAATAATTAAATTTAAAACAATTCTTATCAAAAATTCGAAATTACGTTAGCATTCTCGTTGTTCCTCCTCCTCTCCTTCTAAGCACCAGAAATGCATCCAAAATGGCAACACTGATTAGGTACAGTGTAACCAAAAAATTCTTTCTAACTGAAATTATTCTGTTTCGTTTCGATTTTATTGTTATTTTTATTTGAGAATCTAATTAAAAATTTATTAATTAAGTATCCATTTTTGGCAAGGTTTCATTTTTCAAAAGTTCGAATGAAGTACATAAGTAAGTACATTTTACATAATAAAACAGAAGATGTCTCAAAAGAGCTGAGAGTTGTCCTGATATGATTTTTCATAAATTTTTTCCCAATCAAACAATGTTTTCCAAAATTGAAAACATTGGAGGTCTTTAAGCATTTTAAAAATTTAAAACAAAAAATTTACTCATATGGTCTGTACTTTTTAAATTGAAAACATCGAAACTTGCTAAAGCGTAACGCATTTCTGAAATTTAAAATCTTGATCAGTAGGTACCTACCTTAGGGTTTCTCCTATTTTTCTGGTCATTTTGTAAAAACACGTAGCTTAGTGAACAAAATTGGGCTAAAAAAAGTCCTGCTTGCGGAGGATCGGAAAGGCCAATGCCAGATTTGGATTCAGGAAGTCAAACACTCAACTCCTTCATACACTATTCGAGTGATCATTTTACTAAAAATTTATGATTCATGTTTTTCTCTTGATCTCTCCACGATCAATTAATGGAAACACAAAAAAGTTTTGAGAATTTAATCAAATAAAATACACTTTTTACAAAAAATTGTAATTTTTCAATACATAGGTTAGGTACCTACTCAACCTACGATGCTCAGTTTTTGATTAATCATCACTCTGGATTCATCAGAAAAATTCTCCTGTAATGATCTCATATGCAATAAGTTTTTATAGTCAAGACGATATGTGAACATTCCAAAATCAAAATTAGTTACGATTATGAGGGAAAATAACTTTCTATGTATTTGTATTTAAATACTCGAATATTTATGTATTATTTATTACCATTATACCTATTTTAAGTATTTGCCTACAATTTAAGAAATTTATCCACTCGAATTGCATAAATGTGATGAGGAAACTCAATCAAAACGAATACTTATAATTTAATTCATTTTAGGTAATTTCTACAAATTCAAATACCTACCTACTTTTTTTTTTGCAAATAGGTGGGTTATATGTGTAACATATCCATTTATTTTGTTCCTATCTAGAATTCATCGAGCAGAAGTCAGGAATTTTTGTGTATACCTATTTCATATCAGTCAAATATGCTTTACATCTCGTCAAGTCGAATAAACGAGGGTAAAATTGTAAAAAAAAAAAAAAAAAATAGAAAAAAATTTGTGTGTAATATACTCGTATATTCGTATTAGGATCTCTGTTATGTTATGTAGTTTTTTCTGTAAATTTTGTTACTTGTTCAATAATAAATGAAAATAAATTATTGATTTTTTTCTCGTAATTTTCTTAGACCAACTGAATACGATGAAAAAAAATTTGGAACAATACAAATTTATATTTCAATTCAGCATCTTCATATTGAGTTAATAATTTACTATAGGATAACAATACATATCATTTGGAAAAAAATACAAAATAACAATATGGTAGGTAAGTAGGTATAATATTAAATTCAATTACATAAATCGCACCATCTTCATTTTAAAAAAATGTATCAAGATTATCACTATAATCGAATTCAAAATAATATACAAAATGGATCAAATACAAAATAAACGTATATCAAATCGAGAACCAGATCCGATCTCATAAAATTCTCTCTTGTATCGGATCGTTTCATCGTACGTAAAAAAATTCAGATCAAAAACAAAAACAAACAGCTCACAATTTGAACACTCGTTCACTTATCGAATACGAAAAAAAGCTTCTTAAACAGCGCAACTTGTTCGCTTAATGGATAAATTACAAAAGTAGCTATGGACTGAAACCATATACCACCGCTACTCTGTGGAAGAATTCAGCCAGGGCATGCTTCAAAGACGGATGCGTGGCATGAGCTGTAAGACTTCGAACACCGTTGAATAATACTGGAAGCAGTATACGAAACACCTCGTCGTCCAGCTGGGCCAAAATATCGAATACCGATATCAATACTTCCGCCCAAACGGCTAGATGAGCTTCGCTGTCCTGGTATCAAACAAGCACGAGCGAAAAAAAAGGTAAGTACCTATGCATAAATAATTGACTAATTAGGCGTGAAAAATGCTTTTTTCACGAGGTAAAAAAGTTTTTAAAAAACAAAAAACAATTAGGATTTAAATTGTGGATTTTTTAAAAAATGTAAGCGAATAATTTTCAAATTGATCATCGAGATCGAGTGATCAAAATACTGGAAAAGTTGGGAAATCATCGAAAAATTTTTCAGGGTTTACCTTGAAATTGGATAAAAAGGGATTTAAAAAGCAATGAAAATTTTAAAAAATAAAAAATCCATCATAATGTACTTAGGACTTACCTATCTAAGCCTGAGCCTGAAGGCTAAAACCACTTTTATGGGTCGAAAATTGGTATTTGAGTTGAGGTTCTCCTCTTGATTTTATTCCTTCTCAAAGGCCTAAAATCGATGTCGACTCAAAAAGCAATTTTTGACTCGTAAGGGTAGTTTCAGCAGCTAGGCTCAGTTATTGTTTGAAAAGTTCAAAAATCAAGTCTTTAGGTACCTAGACCTACTACCTAAGTCAATAAAATACGGTTGAAATGTTGAAGACCGCCATAAAAAATCAAGAAAACGTTAAATTTCTGTGGAATACGTTCAAAAATGACTTCAAACGTAAAAATTGCTCATGAATTCTTATGAAAATTGCAAGAAATAGTTGAGAAAATTTCAAAAAAAAACCGCAAAAATTGTTGAAATAATCAATAAGGTAGGTTTCTGGAGGGAGAGGGTCGGTGCTCGAAAGTTTCCAACTAAAAAGTAATAAGTGGTCAACCTTTCAAAAATATTCATTTTTTCCAAAAATGTGATTTTGACCAGTGACGTAGCCAAGAGAATTCCAGATGGTCCGGACCCCCCCCCCGCAGGTCGAGAAGTCGAGATATAGTGAAAAAATGTCATAATTATCCGAGAATTAAAAATAGAATTTTTTTATAGCTTCGCTCGGGCATGAACAAAATCACAATTATTTATAAATTATTCGAGGTGATTTTAAGTCTTTGTCACTCCTTGATTTTTATAAAAATGATTAACATTTTGAATTTGTAGTGTTTTTCTAGCAAAAGGAAATCGATTGGTAGGGGAGAAAGGGTGGAAGATGAAGTCGAAATTTCTCAAAAAATTATAAAAATTCGATCCCTCTTTATGAGAAATTTGAAGCTAAGCCACCAGAAGACAGGTGAAGCAGCCCCTCTCTGTCCTTTCTTTTGATTCAACCTTATTGAGTGAAAAGGCATCACAGAAATCAATTTCTTCAAATTTTTAAGCCAATTTCTTAACATTTTGAATAACAATGTATAAAAAAAATTGTTCCATTTTTGACAATTTTCACATTTTTATTCCCAATCTAAAATCTGTTAAAACAGTTTGTGTACCTACGAATTTTACAATTTCTTTACATGCAAGCCTAGATATTTAAAAACCACCCTTGGGGTTCAAAAATGGTTTTCAAGTTGATGATAATTTTGGTTTTTCAGAAAAAGCAGAATCAAGAGGAAAAATTGACCTGAGAACCATTTTTTGATCCTTGAGGGTGTTTTTTGTATCCAGGATCCCTTATTTTGAACAGTTTTGCGAAGATTTTAAAAAATTTTCTCTTCAATTTTTACGATTTATGACAACTTTATAACTTTTTTTTTGCAATTTTTATAATATTTTTCTAAAATCATTGAAGGTTTTAGGGTCTAAAATTTCAACAATCATAGCAGCTCGTTTAAATTTCATCACAGACACCACGATCACACGTACCCAATTCTTTTTTTTTGCCTCACCAAGTTACATCCAAATCTGACCCATAGCAACGATACCCTGAGACATCCTACACCTCAACACGAGCTTTTCCCTCGGTCTATCGATACATTCCGATCACGAATCGGTTTTTGGTTACCGAACGAGCAAGGGTGCTGCGATACTTTGAGAAAAAATACCACCTACACCGGATAAATGCACGTACTGCGTACAGGTTGTGCGTTTGTTTACACGTATCACGCCGAACTGGTTCTGTAGCCTTCGGTCTCGATTCGATATCACACGGCAGTAATTTTTCAGGTCTAGTTTCCGCTCATCACGTTCAAAGCAAGTGCTGGGCTGAGAGTGGTATTCGTTGCAAGTTTAAATTTCAATTTCGGTTTAGCCTGCGCCTCTCTCACATCACAGCACAGACGACACGACACAACACGACAGTGAAAAGAAAAATAAAACTTATATAACAACACGTTAGACGGTAACAATACTCTTGTTACATCGGCTTCGAAAACCAGGGTTAAGGGGGCATTGAGCGGCACGAAGAATAAAACATTGATATACGATTCACTTGAATGAGGACCCAATTAATTACACGAGGAGTATTTTAATTCAACGGCATGTAGAGTAGGTACCTAACCAGAGACAGGCGATAAATAGGTATTCGCATACCAAACTATATCTAACAATAAAAGAAACCAAATTAACAATAGAGCACCTTAAGAACTCGTGAGATCGATATACTCACTTTATTAATACTGCTTTTCCTTTGCTGCTCAATTTCCGGAGGTAAAGGTTCCATTACTCCGACATTATTCGTATACCCGCCAAAAGATTGTTTTCTTTTAGGCAAATGACTAGACGTAGGTAACATGGTACAAGATTTTTTACGTTTGACATATTCCTCCACAACCGAATCGATACTTCGACTGCTGGCCATCATGTAAACCGATTCGACATCGTCGTCGAGCCCTGATTTATCAATTTCATTGGCTGCTGGACCACAATCGTCTTGAATATCGTCTTTGCCAAGGGTCCCACCATCGCCACCAGCGACACTTTCGGTGTCATTGTTCGAATCAGCCGTCAATGACATAAAATCCGAAAACGTGAAAGGTTTCTTTTTCGTAGATTCGGCGTCGGTGTCTTCAGCACCTGAAGAACCGTCGATATTCATGGATTTTATTTGAGAACTCAAAGTGGACCCTGGATCACCATTTTCTATTTCCGTTAATGAGGCAGAATCTTGATTCGATGAAAATCGAGCGGCACGATTCAATTCGGGAAAATCTTCGGTTTGAGAGATCAAAAAGAAGATTGGTTGGTCGCATACTGAATCGATGACTGAGTACATTCCATCTTTGTCCAGCACGACGTCGACGTATTTTTCGCAAAGCCTGTCGAAGCTTTGACGTAGGCAGAATATGTATACGACGAATGGTTCGTACTGGTGGGATAGGAGATGGTTTAATGAGAATTCGTTGCTTGATTCGTATCTGTGAAAATTAATTTGAAAATATAAAAAAAATTGAATGAGGAAATAATAGCTTTATCGTCACTTTTTAGGTTTCTTATTCAATTATTTTTCCAATTATATTGATGGTCTTTTGTTTTAGAAACGGCAGTATCGATTGGCTGAATTGTTTGTTTTCCAACTCCAACGAAATATAATGAAAATAAATCGTTGAACATTTTTTAGAAGTTTTTTTTTTCTGGACAATGGTCTAAAAGGGCTTCCAAAAGGTCTCTTTGTTATATAAAAATAACATTCAGTAATAAAATATATAGACGGTAAAAAAATATGAATGTGGACATAGTGCCCCCCCCCAAAAAAAATTGACGTTCTACCTCAGAAAAACTCGATTTAGGCATGGTGTCTCAAAAAATCCAATTTGGACATACTGTCTCCAAGGGGAAAAAAACAATTTGAACGTGATGTACTAGAAATCCTTATCTGGACACAGTGTCCCTAACAAATCCAATCAGAGGGAAAAAATAATTTGGAAACGGTGTCTCAAAAAATTCAATTTGGACACTATGTCCCAGAAAGCCCTATTTGGACATTGTATTCCAAGAAATTCAATTTGGACCTACGTACTGTCTCCGAGGAAAAAAATTTGGAGCTAATGTCCCAGAAAGACCTATTAGGACATGTTGTCCCAAAAAATCTAATTTGAGCATATTGTCCCCAAGGAAAAAAAACAATTTGGAAATTACGTCTTGAAAAACTATATGTATTTGGACATAGTGTCCCGAAAAATCCAAATTTGGCACATTGAACCAAAAAATTAAGTTTGGATGAACATACTTATTTTTTCGAAAAAACAAAAAACGATTTGGAATTTTTGGAACATACTGCCTCCCCCTCCCTAAAAAATAAATATGGTGTCAAAAAAAAAACTAAGTAATTTTGAAATATTCCTCAATTTGAAAACATTACCCCAAAAAACATAAATTAGATACATTGTCCAAAAAAAAAAAATTAAAAATTTCATTTGATGAGTAGATATATACGAGTAATTGCAATGGAAAAAAATTTAGATTTTAATGTTCAGTTGAATTTTTAAACGAATTTTCAAAATTAAAAAGTTTTGGGTAAGTACCTAAGTACCTCTACTGAGTTCAAAAATTTGGTTGTTTTCACTCTTTGTCCTAAATTGATTTATTTTCACATTTTACAAAAATATGAAATCGAAATAGAATTGGATTTTCATCTAGATACAAATTGAGCTTAATTCTTCGATTCGTAATCATGAAAAAATTGATTCTGATGATGATTTGGGTAGTTTTGCCAAAATTCAAATTGAAATATCTTAATCTAATAAGGCGAGGAGAGGAAACTGGAAAGAAGAATTCAAAGAATCATAAAAAATTTTCATACACATGAAAATCGAGATTTTTGGAAACGTCTAGTTCGAAATTTATCTTTTTTGAACTTCTACCCCTCCCATTCTCCGATTTATTTCATTAAGTAAAAAAAAAATAAGGAAACGAAATGAGGCAAGTTTTTCATCTATCAACTCATCTTATTTGATTGAATTAGCAGTGATCGAAAAATTACTCTTGATGCTGGTTCATTGACAATTGAATTAAACGATTTGGTGAAGATAAAACGAAAATAGAGATATTCCACGAAAGAATTCGAAAAAATGATTAAAAGTATTAGTTCACGTCAATTTCGAGGTGTTTGAAATCGTTGAGCTTAAAAATGACAATTTTCACTTTTTTTTTTCAAAATTTTTAAATTCTATTTTACTGAAAATATGGAATCGAAGTGTCGAACCCTTTTTATCCACCATTTCAACCAAAAAATGGCTCTTGATAGAGGGTCAGTTTTATCATTTAGGAGTAAAATTTAAACAAAAATGTAAAAATGGAGGAAAATTCAGATAAATAGGTAGTTTCAAAGTTTTGGAACATATGCTTTACCTATAATTCTGAATACTCACTTCAAATCAAACTTCTCCATATGATCCTTGACTTTATCCAAGGTAACCTGGTATTTCTGCGATTCATACAGATATAATTCAAACAGCGCAATAATTTTCAACGTCCAGCAAGCTCCGGCTTGCTTATATAAATTCGTGGCCTTCTCCAAACCGGCTACTTTTTGCAGCAGGAACTTGAGACCGGGACGAGAATCGAATGAGATGGCTTTTTCATAGGAAAAATCCAGGCAACTGAATAATACGTTGATGTGAGATTGGCTCATGAAAGATGTGAGTCCGTATAATTTCGGTTCGTTTTTATCGTTGGTCGTTTTTGTAACGGCAGATTTGGCCATTGCCGTGGGCGTAATGGCTGCTGGAGTTTGTAGCAAAACATTGGCCAAGCTGTGGATTTAAATTAATCATTACATACCTAATAAATGAATTGATATCTCTCAAAAATAATTATTCAATGTGGAATGAATCAAAATTAGATTTTCGGTAAGGAAAGGGAAAAAAATCCAATATTTCTGCCTAAAATTATACTTTTTCTGATTTTTTTGAGACACCAAAGTTCAATTTTTTTCAATTTAGAACAAATAATTTCCAAAAATTAGTCATTAATTTCGAAAATTATCCACACAAACCCAATTTTCTCCAATAAAAATGCATATCTGACTATTATAAGGGGTAAACTGACCCTTGCTTAGCCTTCTTCATTCAATCTGGCCCTGGTGAATCAATTATTTGAAAAAATCTAAATTTGAATTTGAAGCAATTTTTCAAATCTCGATTTATTTTGAAATATTTGAATAATTTTTCCAAAATTTCCATCTGTAGACTTGATTTATTCATTCTAGCTCCTCAAAATATTTATATAAAATTACCTCGGCACAATTCTTGGTGTACCCTGTATCAGCAAAGTAGCAATAGTTTGAAGTATGAGCTGATTGGCCAACAACCCGATTACAATATTCCTATACGGAATTCTAATCACAGAATGATTATCAGTTCCATCCAAAGGGCACAATAGCAAAATATAGCTCCTTTCTTCATCAATTTCGCAATCCGATTGTTTAAATTCATCGTATTGATTTTCCAGCAAAAAAATCTACATCAAAGATCAAAAATTATCAAAAAAATTCCAACAGCCAGTCACCTTCTTCCAATTTTTGATTTCCCAATACCTGCTGCGACAGTTGTTTAATCCTATAATTTTCCTCAGCCGTCGAATCTTTCCTAGCAGCCACCTTGACCTGAGCCAAATCTCCGTAAAAACTTTGCGAACACGGGTAAAACGCCGCCATCAATTGCATAAGAGGATGTAAAGATAACACGCAGGCTTTATGAATTGTCAAACAAGCCACCATCCATAACTCCTCGTTCAGCAAAGGTCCCACGCTAAGGATCATATGTCTGTAAATGAACATGAAAATACTCCGGTTATAATTCAATTATTAATGAATTACTTCTTTCAGGTAGGTATAGGAGACTTAAACAGGTTGAAAAATAGATCGAAATATCAAACCTTCCGCTCTCTTTATCGTCATCTTCGATTATAATTTCTCGTTACAAAAAAAATTTATACACGAATAACGAGAAGATAGGTAGCAATAATCTAAGTACCAGATACGTGTTTAATCAAATACGACAACACACTGTCAAGCGACGTTAACCGCAGATTAGGAAAATATTGACAAGTCGACTGGTCATAGTAAATTACAAATACACCAATAGAGATGCAACAGAGGAGAGAAAAAAACTCAGCACGCAGTTATTCAATATCTCGCCAACAATATTCTTTAACAAAGTTACAACAGAAGTTATAATATTCTTTCTCTTCATCACTGGTGTTCTCTGAATGGTGACCAGAATAACGTACGGATATCTTACGGGTGAATGGATAAATCTTAATTCATGCGAAAAAGAAAAAAAACTCGTTTGATTAAGGAGAGAGAAAAAAAGGATGAATTTCTTTCATTTTATTTTATGATTCGAGTATCTACCTACATTTATATACCTAGAGATTGACATTGTCATTTATTTCAGTTTTTTTTTCCTAACAAAGTACTCACCTCAAACAAGCACAGCCCAACCTGGTGATGGCTTCTTTGGAATGAGCGATTAATTCGATGAATAAAATCATCGATTGTTTGAACATCAACGTTGCTTTATCAAGATCCGATTTATCTATAAAACAAAAATCGGATGAGAAATCATAAACGAGAAATTAATTATGACAACAGTTTGAAAATGTGTCAATCGATGTTGATTTTCAAATAAGTGTCATCTTGACATAATTACCCATCATTCTTTCTGAGAAATTTTACACAATGAATAAGCCACAAAATGACAAAATTAATTTCGGTAGATATGATAATTGAATGAATGGTTTTAATTTCTTAGATATTCTTTCAGTTGAAAATTTTCGAATCACTGTACTAAATTATTAGAAATTGACGAAGAAATTTACCAGCTAAATATTGAATGTATCCCACGATGAGATCAGTCAGTGTCCCGCAGCTTTGCTTGAAATTAACCAACGTCGCCTGATCCGTAGAATCGGTCGTGGGGCCGGTGGGAATTTTACGCAGCCAGTGTTGCATAAATGGCAATAGAACGTTATTTACGCAGAATAATGCAAATTCAATGCCTAAAGGAACAAAATTCGTATTAAAATGCAATTTTTATTGACGTATTAAGAAGCCTGTCAAAATTTTCTTTGAATGAGAGAACCACATAATATTAATATAGGTACTTATTAGAATAATTTAAAACAAATGAGCTGAATCGAGATGCAGTCAGATGATCTTTGAGAAAATGCATAATTATTAGAATGTTATAGTATTAAATGAGCTCACTAGGTACTGAATTTTTGGAAAATTTCATAAAATTACGTGAATTGTCAAGTCATTATATTCATTCTCAATTATTATTGGATCAGTTTTTAAGACCAGAGCTGACAAGGAGGCAGAGGGGGCAGATCCCTCACCCTTAAAACGGTCAATAGTAGATATTTAATTTTCAGTCGAAAAAATTAGGCTCGAGAGGAAAATTTTCTAAAAATGATAAATGACTTATTAGTTTTTTTAAAAAAATTTCATGCTGAAAAAATTTAAAAAAGGGGCTGGATGGTCCCACCACGATTTTCGATTTTATCTCACCAATGGTTTCTGTTCATGTAAAAAAATTCTGGAAAATGTTTAATCTCTCCCTCCCCTTTTTAAATCGATGACCAAATAAATAAATTTTAACGAAAATGAAAAAAATTTTCTGTCCTCTGGCACAAAATTACCTCTAGTAGAGGCTTCTTTTCTCAAAATAATCAAAGCCTCATGAAGAAGTGTATCAAAATTGATGAAAAAAATGATATGCTAATAAAATAAAATGGTCATAGCATCAAAGAGGGTGGGGGGGGTGGAGAGGGGATGCAAAAATTTTCCAACATTTTTTCACATCAAGGGCACCACTGGGTCGGTGATCGAAAACCGGGCGGGGGGAAAATTCATCCCAGCACCTCTTCATTGCAAGTCAGAAAAATGTGATTTTTTAAGTCTTCTTAATGAAACATAATTCGATTCATTCCTGCCAAACATGAACTTTTTTGAAGGAGATTTGGCGATTACCTTAGGCAACGTGGAAGTACCAAAGTTTTCTCAATTCCCCTCCTCCCCCACATTCCGGAATTAATTTTCTAAAGATTGAAGAATTTCACAAAAATTGGGTAATTTTTAAATATTGGGAAAGTTTCTAAAAATTTACCAAGTTCCCAAAACTTGGAAGTTTTTAAAAAATGAAATGTAATAATTTTCTAAAAATTAAAAAATCTCAAGACTCGATGGACGAAATTTTAAAAAAAAAATCTAAAACCAATCAATTTTTTCAGCCAATAAATCAAATTTCAAAAATTTAAAATTTGAAAGAAATTGAATTAAATTTTTTTAAAAATCATTTTCGACCTTTCCTCGCCTTCCTAATCTTCAACAAAGATATTTTCACTGCTTCACTGTTCGTAAAACATTTTGTTTATTTATTCTCTAAATTACGAATATCCTCTTCTTACGATAGGTAGTTAAATATAATTTCTCAGAAATGAGTATATTTTACTCACCTGTCATCGAGATAAACCGGTTCAACACAACCACACAGATGACGAACGACAAAAACAAGCGTTGCCGAACTACAGTGCGCCAGATAAGCCGCTTAGACAACCATTCGTACACCGATTAAAAATATATTGCCAGACAAACTGAGAAAGGGGATTTCCAAGCAGAATATTCTCAAACTCTCAAACAGAAGCATATTGGAAAAACAATAATTTTGAAAAAAAAAAAAATCAAAATTGATAAATCTACGTTCAACCAGAAAATTCTAAAAATAAGTTTTTTTTTTTGTTTTTTAAAAAGCCAAGTTCATCCTTAGATGAATGATACCCATGCAAGTCTGAAACTGGACTTCACAAAAAATCCCTCCAATTTTCATAAATAAAAAGCATTTCAAGCCAACTGCAAACAAAAATTCTAAATATTTTTATGACGATTATGTTACTCACCTGGAATATTTTTCAGATCTTGTACGATGACAAATAACATATCCAGAGCTTGCGATTGATATTTTCCAATCGCCACCATGCACGTAAATGATAAACTTTCGATCATAGATGCCCATACTCTCAAAACACCACTCGGTTTATCAATCTGAGATAATGATATTTCAGTCAAACCGCTTAAGGATAACGGGCTATAGATATCTTCGTTTTGGACATCATTTGGTTTTTCATCTCCAAAATACACGATGGTTTTGTCTGGAACTTCGGGGTCGATTTTTGATAAATTGATTTGAACGCTGGGGAAACGAAAAAAAAAACCGAATTATTCGGTTTGATAATGGTTCTTTTTATCTAAAAGAACTACTCGATTCAATTCTCACTTGTGAGCTGTATGAAAAACAGGACAGGCAGGCATATTAAACATGGACCCTAAAATACCACAACACTGATGCAGATATTTTAACGCAGCAGCAGCTAATTCTAATCCTTTTTCGTCATTTTTGGATTCCTCTAAGGTATTGGCTTCGTCTAAGGCAATAAGATTATCAAATTACCAAATAGAATAATTTCGTCGTGTAATTAATGCGGATGGAATTTCTTCAGGATCTCAAATTTCGTACGAGAGAAGCTCATTAAAATATTTATGCAGATAATTAAGCTACCTGTTCCTTTGACGTGACGTAAAAGACAAACAATAAAATCGACAGCAGCGTTTGAAAACACCAGAGTATTATCAGTATCGAGAAACACTTTGAAAACATTATTCAACGACGCCAAATGAACGCTGCTAATTACTCTAAGGCCACCGAATAAAGATCTCCAACCAGATCGAATATCAGCTCTGTTCCCTTCGACAAATTCGCAAATACAACTGACGATCTAAAATGAAAACACATTGGAAATTTTAATATCGTCACGAATTTTTATAATTTTACGAAAAATCTCAGAAGTTTGTCATACTTGATCTTGAATATCTGAATCACACAGTTCCAGGCATAAAAGTATTTCAAATGGTTTGAATAGAGCTTCATTGAAATGAAAATGAGCCAATTCGACTTGTTCATTTAAGAGAGCTGTGATAGTATCGTGAATACAAATCACCGAAATTTTCGAGATAGCTTGTTCTTTATTACAAGCAGCCTGAAAAAAATTACCAAAAATAATAAAATTATTACCTACAATAAAAATTGGTACCTATTTTATGAATTATTTGCACATTGCAATAGTATCTATATTTTTTTTAAAAAGGAAATTCATTTTTGGAATTTAAAAATTTTACATAGAAGTAATTCGAGGTTGCTGATCACAAGATTCAGAGCTCATTTTGAACGATGAAATTTTAATTTTAATAACCTATTTTCATCTCGAAAAGTTCATTTTCAGTGAAATTATGGCACTTAAATTGAAAACAATACCAAATTCATGATCAGCAACTTCAATTAGAAATTTTTGGAATATTTCCAGAAAAAGGTTACCAAAAATATACCTATCGGTTTCGCTGCCTATTTCCTCAATTTGAGGCAGAAAAAAACTCGTCTAAAGCTTAAAATGATTAGTACCTCAATGTAATGTGGTCCAACTAAAGACCAAATTTTCATCACATGCAGCAAGGGCCTTCCACTTCTGATACATTTCAGCATCACTTGATTAATTCGCGTTAAAAATAGGCTATGATCCGATTCGTCGTTAAATGAAATCTTCCCTATGTTTCTTAATTTCCACCAATGCTTGTTCAGCATTTCCGATGTAGATACACGTGAAAATAATTGTTGATGAGAGACAGCACAGAGACTTTTTACGAAGCCCATCAACGCTTCGAGATTCAATTTCAAGGCTGCCTCTTCAAATAACCTGCGAAAAAAATTATTGGTAAGATTTTTACCTTATAACCTCCGAACTGCTTAAAATGAATTTTTTTCACAAAATAATCCATTTACCTATCTATTTTCTGAGATAATAAGCAAATAACATGAGATGCAACCTCGTTGCTCAAAATACCACCATTACTGTCCGCTTTACTCGCAGTTATAATTTCAGCAATGGTTTGCTCATTAGATGAGATCACTGGAGAAGGTGAAGTCGCCAGAAAACTATACACATCCATTCTACAAAAAAAGACATTCATGAATTCGAAAAAACGTTTCATCTCCTAATATCTCATTGATAGGCAACTTACACTTCATCGTCTACATTTTCATTCGAATTCAAAGTCAATTTTAGACTTTCTGTTGTACTCAACGATGCGCTGGTCACTGCATCTGTCGATGTATTTTTCTTGGTGTGAGTAAATTTTCTCAGGACTGATTCATTTGTCTGCTTGAATAATTTTTGCTCCAAATGACAAACGTATGAGGTACATCTGCAAAATACCTCTTTTTTAAAGAATAAAATTCTTTTTTTAATTTCCCTGATTCAAAATTTGTGTTTACTTGAAAATATGTTTCCATGAATCAGGCGAATGACTCCCCAATTCTAGACCGCAGCTCAACACGACATCCATGCTCAAAGCTTGGGATACGTGCAGCTTGTGATTATTTTCGAGAAACATCAAAGGTGAAGAGATTTTATCGTTATTGGTGGTATCGGGACAAGCAGCGTTCACAATTAATGAGAATACATGGCCACATCGACTTTGCAAACCTTTGAATAAAAATCATAATAATTCGAATTAATCTTAAAATAGTCTAAAATCAAAAATTTCATTCATTCTGATATTACGTATAATAAAAGAAAAAATTACCTAACACATTCGTCAATTCGGCAGCTTTCTGTAAACTTTCCAAACTATCGGAGAAACAATTTTTCAAATAGAATTCGTTATTTTTATTCTTTCTAAGAAGCTTAATCCGAGAGCTGCTACTATGGCCGGCTGAATATTGTAAAGTTGTAGACAGAACGTCCAATATGGAATCCCAGCAGCACGTTAATATTCTACGACTCATTTTACGACCTGGTAAAATAATTTACATTAATAGAATTAAAACGATTTTTTTTTTCTATCACATTCATTTCTTACCAGCTTCGATTTCGGGGGTCAATTCTGGTCTTATGAAAGCTTTCTCTAATCTTTGGTAATCTGATAAAACGTGGCTACCATTACGACTCAAATTACCATCGACATCTGAACAGAAATTTTATCGTGAAGAAACCTCAATTTTGAATAAAATTTCATCCAATTTTATACCTGTTAGTAAATTAATCAAAGGCAGGTATTCGTCGGTGGTATTTGGATCGTATCCGGCATGTTGAAGGAAATTGGTCACCAAAACTTGCTGATACAATTCTGAAAGCCAGCTGGCAGATAAATAAACTAAAATTCCACTGCCATGAACTTCTTCCACAAATTGATCCTAAAAAGAAAAATTTTCAATTTAAAATACATGGGTACCTACTATTAAGGTATTGATAAATTGTAAATAATTTTTTAAAACCAAATTCAAAAAGAATCATATCCTGATTTTTTTCAACTCATACGCACGCGTTGTGCGATTTCTTTCTTTGGTGTTAATAAAATTGCATACCTGATTCGCCGTAAATATGCGTTCGTCACTTTTGAGGAAAATCAACGAGAAATTTATTTTGATTTGCAGGTAATCTAGAAACGTGAGTTCTGATTTTTTTGCATTTTTTCTTTGAATTATTTCTGACCTAGTGATTGAATACCACCTTTTGCTCACTACAAGGAGATTGAAAAATTGAAGATTGCGAATTTCAAGGTTTTTTGGATTTTTAAAAATTTAAATCGCCCACGTAAGTATTTCAACATTGAGTCCAAAATTTTTTGGTCACCTGGAATAATTTTTGCATAAATTTTCAAAAAAATTGTCTTTGTAGTGTAGCCAACTGTATTTTGATTTACGAAATTTCAATGAAATTTCAACTGGCAACACTGATACAAAAAAATTCGAAAATCTATTATTTATATTTATTTCCATCTTTGACACAAATACATTTTTGGCAGTTTTTTCAAGCCCCTGAATGAATTATGAACTAGAATTTTGTAAAAATTGCCCGAGCTAAAATGCAGTTGGCAACATTGCCATGACAATTTTTTGGAAAATTTCATAAAAAGTTATGTTAGGCGTCATCCAAAAAAAGTTTGACTGGATTTTCAGATATTTGAATGAGCAATTGTTTTTTTTCTCTCAAAATAACTATTTTGAGGTTCCCTGGCTTCATCCTTTTTTGAGCTAAGGGGTTTCAAAATTTTTTTAGTAAGTCATCCACTCAAAGTAAACCATCTCACCAATTTTTATCAGATTTCAAAATAAAAATTATGTGTTTCATTCCACCGCAACAAATGATAGCGAGGTAACGCACATTTACGGCGAACTAGTTAGGCAATTTTATTAACACCAAACAAAAAATTCGCTTAGCGCATAAATAGGGTTGAAATTAATACTGTTGCACTTTTGTAAAAAAGAAACTCTGACGATAGCTGGAAGTTAGAGCTAATGTTTCATCGTTTTGAAAAAAAAAATGAAATGATGAAAAATATTTCCTGCTGTTAATTACTTCCTCCAGTTTTCTTATGCAAATATGCCAACTTTCAAATTCTCTATACGAGAAAAAAATTATGATAATGTACCTAAATCAAGCTCACCTCTGTCATTGGTAAATTTTCACATTCTGTTTGATAATATCCTATATTGATCAGCTTCAAATTGAACCTTAAAACCGTATAAATGGCCAAATAAATACCATCAGCGTTCATGATGGTGGCTTGTTCGGTAATTATACCATTATCTATAACACCTGTTGTGAACCAAGAAAAATATAATGAGTAACTGGACATTTATCGCTTTAATCATGATAAAAAATCGGTACGATTCAAAGGAATTATTTCTCTTTATGGTACCTTGGCAATATTTTGATGAAAATTCCTGCAAAGCTTCATCAACTTGTAAAGTACTTCGCAATTGAAACAAAGATGGTAAAAATGACAGCAGAGTTTTAACAAATTGACGAGCATTTTCACGTTCCAGATCTAACGATTTAACTACTTTCTGCATGAAAAAAAAAATGAGAAAAAACATGAATAAACACATATAAAGGCACAGCACAGATGCCTAATTATAAATAATTAAAGATACATACTGCATCTGAAGATTTGGTCATAGATTCGGTAATAGAAGCTCTTCGAACTTTATTCAAACGTTCGGTTTCTTTTTCTTGTTTTTTACGTTCAGTTTCTGAACATGGTTCTTCAACCTTTCATAAAAATATCCATAAAATAATAATTACTTACCCTAGGAAATTTTACCATAAAAAATATTATTCCTCAAGAAAAAAGTTGTATACTTACATCAGAATCATTCAATCCTTCTTCAGGCCCTTCGGTATCCCCACTACTATGTCCACTGCTACTTCTACTAACACAGCTCATATTATCGGAAGCCAATTTATACTGTAAAATTTCACGATAAACGTTTGGTAACCGAGAAGATGAATCGTACGTCAAAGGTCCTGTATAAAACACATAACCAATAAATTTGGATTATTTTTTGAAAGAAAGTATAATTTTAGTGAACTTATCAAATCATACCAGAATAATCAGCATCTGCCAATGTGGGAAACATTGTATTAATTTTCTCCACGTATTTCTCATTGATCCCTTTTCCACTCGACAATTCAGTCAGAGTTGACAATAAACTCGATATACAAGAAACGCAAGCATGTAAAATTTCTAATTGACCGCAATGGCTACTTTCTTCGATCGAATCCATTACTCTGAAAAAAATTAATAAATATTTTAAAGGCTACCTGTAGGTTTTTTGGTATTTTCATTTCTAAAAAGGAACCTTTACAATCCACCCAAGCCAATCAAATCTCAATTTGGCTCACTGAAAAATTAGATCACCCATTCCTTAGAATCCAATTTTCATCTGTTAAAATTGACTACAGCGTTTCTGGAGTGATTCCAATGAGTTGGAAAGAATTTAACTTCTGAAAGCTCTAGATCAACTTGAAAATTATAGTAATCGATTCAAGAGGTCAAATATACGAAAATCAATTTTCAGATTTTTTCCTTATTTTCTGTTATTTTTATGAAAAGTTAATAACACGAGTATACCTAAAAGTGAATCAATAACACTTTTCAGAAATTCTTTCAAAATCCACCAAAAAAATGGAAAATAAATTTTAGCAGCTCAAATTGGTTTAAGGAGTAGAAAACATAATATTTTTCTAGTGAGCCAAATTTCTAAATCAGCAAATTATTTTGTGAAGACGAATAAAAAAATTTTTTGACGAAGATTGCCCTGTTAAAAAAAAAAAATAGGTAGGTACCTTTTCATATTACATAAATAAGCATCACTTACAATCTCGTAAGAGCCATATCACTTTGCTGACAAAACTGCTGTTTATCATCTTCGATTAAAATTGGTCCAGCAAAATCAACCAATCTGTTTACACTTCGTAGAATCTAATTTCATCAACAACCATTAAATGCGTGATATTTTTCCCAGCATATCATTACATAATTAAAAACCTAACCTCTTTTAAAGCTTTCAATGCTTCTAAACGGTGTTCCGGAGGAGGGTATAATAGCATTCGATGGTAAACTGATTCTAATACTGGACGATGTGAGCCAACGCAGCCGACCAGTCTGACTAATTGGTTTCCAATACTGTTTGAAAATTTTTAGAAATTATTCTTAAATTAGATATTTTAATATCAGTATGGTTTGAAGATAAATAAAGGAAATTATCAAAAATCACTAAAAAAGAAATGGCCAGAATTGCAGTCCATTGGAAAATCAATGAAATTCACTTAAAAATCAGTGAAAATTCCCTGAAAATCAACCGATCTTTCAGATTTTTCCAGTGCAGCAACTTTTTACTGATTCAGAATTTAAAAATACCAACTCCTACCCTTGCCAATTTAAATACTTATTTTTAAAATTTTCATTGATAAAAAAATCCTTCCTTTTCATGGCACAACCTACCTATAAACGGTCTTGGCCTGATAACTATCAAATCCTGGGGCAGTGGCCAAACCTCCCGAACCTCTCCCAGTCTCACCACTTTCGCCAATCTGTCGATCTTCTCTCGAAATGAACTTCTTATCAACTCTGGGTGATCCCAAAAATGCAATCAAAACAGGACACAGTTTTTGCCACAAGAATGCTGTAAAATGCCTATTCAGATGGATTTTTTGAGGTAGACTTGATGTCAGCGTATGAAGGCATTCGAGGAAAAACACTACACTTTGACAGCATCTGCCTCCGCTATTAATTCAAAAAAAAAAATACAAAATATAAAATTAACGACTCAACTGGAATAACTGACGAAGATCGATTACCTGATATCATAACTTACCTTTGCGTTTCGTCAACTTTACAACAGATGAATTGTAATATGGGAATCGCTTCATTGAAACATAAAATTCCAGCACTGTTTGACGTCTTGTTGGAATCTACTTCTTGGCATTCTTCGTCTGGAATTGGGCAAAAAATTGGATAAATATTTGAAAAAACCTTTTTCACCCCAAAACTTTTATTTTTCCAAAAAAACAGCCTCATCTAATCTTCAATCCCCCTCCCCCTCTCCATCAATACTATGCAAAGTCATATTTGCGTCCAAATTAATTAGATACGTAAAAGTTTACCTAAAAAATGGCAAAACGCGCATAAAATCTGGCTACTGGCCGCCTGGGACGCTGATCTAATCGCCAAACTCCCATTTTCATACACTTCGGAGCACATGGTCAAAATTTGAATTATAATCCTTCCGTTCACCGTCCAATACGTCGAACAGGCCACATACAACAACACCTGTAGCGTTACCATCGAAACGAGTAAATCCTTTATGAGCTTACGGCACGATACAGGATTAGTCTTAAAACTACCCCAAGCATACAAGTGGGGAAAATACAAGGAAGGGAAAAATATTCGTAATACCTTCAACATATCAACTTGCGCGTCATCCGCTTGCGTCTGTATCGAACTGAAAGCATGCAGCAGTTGTGAAGGAAACCACAACGAATCGTCCTCTGGTTCGAAATTCGACTGGAATCTGTCATCTCGAATCATTTTCTGCAATATTTTGAATAATTTGATTATTGAAGGGATCTAAAGTCGGAAAAAATGCACTTTTATCGTTTTTTACTCACGTAAATTCCGTTGATCGCCAGTGTTATCAACTTGTTGCGTTTCGTTTCCAGAGCTAATTTTATTACTTGGAAGCATTTTGATCTGAGGACATGAGGAGAATCTCTGGCACCACATTGCTGACATTCCAGAAATGCTGGAAAAAAACAAGAATTTTTAATTTCCTAATAGATAGCAGTCATTATAGAAAAAGTATAAACCGAATAGGCTTAGGCATGTTGCCAATTGGTTTGAATATTTGTCAAGAAATTAAGTATCTCAAAAGTGAAGATTTGGATTTAAAAATTTTCTATAACAATCCATATGTCGATATGATGCAGCCGAACGATGGCCAAATAAATTTTGGACCAAAAATCGGAATTAAGAACTTGATTAGGTTTTTGGTAAGAAATAGATAGGTAGGGGAATTTCGATTGAAAAAATGAGAAACTGGTAGATCAAAATTGAGAAATTCCAAGAATTATTGATTCAGCCTTGAAATTTAAAATGACTTGTTCAATTCGACTTCTAAAAAAAGGAAAACTTTTTTTAAAAAAACGATTACATCTTGACCAATAATAATCTCAATCGAACTCTATCCTCGAAATTTGACACGTGTACCTACATCATGAAAATGCCCGAAAAAACCTACCAGCAGAAAGCTCAACAATCAACAACCCATTACATAAAATTACTTACCATATGCATCCATAGCAGCCTTATGTACAGCGGAGAATTTATAATTCAACGCTTCCTTTGATAAATTTGACAGCAAATCTTCCATTTCGAATATTTCAATATCCGTCAACCTATCTTTTCACACTTCCGGAACTGAGGAATCGCAGCAAAACACCACCATATGTTTTCTTATCAAGATACGAGTGGTAGAGAAGCAAAAATACAGCTACGAAAAATTGTAATTTTATAGGCGAGCGGACTCGATTATTTTCAACTCGATCAAAATTGACATGAGAGCATTTTACGAGATGAGAAGTAACGCCGAAACGTTCGGAAAACTTTGTTTTTTGGAGGGTAACTTTAACGAAAGCTTAAGAGAGTTTTTATACGATATAAAAGCATACCGACGACGACAACGAAATATTTACGAATGAAAATCGATAAAAGCATGCACTTACCGTTTTGATAAACAACTCCGCCAACGCGAACGCGCGCAAAATCAAGCAGTGTTGCCCAAACTGATGAAAAGAATGGGCATGATAGATTGAGAGTGAATTTTCTTGGAATTTTCGGTGTTTTTTTTTTGAAATTTGGATAAGATGAGGGCTGTATAAATGTTGTTTTTGGATCTCAAAACGTCGAAATGATCGGATAAAAATTTTACTCTCACTCTCCCTCTCGCCATCCTACTTGGCCTTAAGACTTTAAAAAAATTGGAGTAAAGATATTTTTCAATTTTTTAAAAAAATATACCTACAGTAGTTAAGATTTGAATTTTTAAAAAAAATTCTGCCATCCATTTTTTATCTTTTCTCTGTTTTTTTTTTGGGGGGGGGGGTGTTAAAAATGGATCTGACTGGATTTGATAAGATCCAATTGAATCCGAAAAACGGCGCGATCAAATCGGATCCAATTGGATACAAATACATCAAAATAATTCAATTAAAGACATTTTTTTCTTTAAATTGAAAACAATTGCATCTAATTGCATCTTTTTGGATCTAATTGAATAAAAAATTTGGTAAGTAAAGTTATAAAAATTAGATTCAATAGGATTCAAAAAATTTAGAAGAGATCTGAAAAGATCTGAACATATTCAATCAGATCGAATTTTATCTCAATTTAATGGGAAAATATCTTTAATTAGATCAGTTTAGATTTGTGTGGATTCATTTGGATCCGAAAAATGGCGCATTTTGAGATTTAATTGGATCTAATTTTTTTACCCAAGGAGGTCCTTGAAAAATATCAATTTCTTGCTTTTTATCAAATTAACTTACTCAACATAAAAAAAGAATATACTTTGGAATAATCTCCCATATAATGATGTTGGTATATTTTCACATGACTAGACTAATTTTTCAAAATGAAAAATGAATCGAACATTTTTTTTGAAAAATTTTGAACAAAAGAAAAACCCCGAATGTTTAAAAATAGGTAGGTACCTACTTTTTAAAGACCCTCGATGCTATGAAAAATGGGATACCTAAACGAAAAATGTGACAAATGAATGTCAATGTTGTTTCTTTGGGTGAAACTATTTACAGGGTGCTCAATAAAGTCGTCTGACAAAAAATTTGGATAATTATCAAGTACCTACTATCCAATAAAAAAGTTTTGATTTTGAACACGCTTGAATTTCAAGACTGAGGAGAGAGATTTAAGTTGATGCGGAAAGGGGGAAGATGAAATTTTTACGAAGTCATTTCGAGATCAAGCCATAACCCTTATTTGTCCTTATTCGTTCAAAAAGAGGTAAAGACTGGGCAGTTTCCTTTTTTTCACATTTTTAAATGCAGAGAGTTTTTGATTTGATTTTTTTGAGTTTTGTGAGTTTAGACGGTTATTCTTCAATTTTTTCCTTCTCTGGAGGGGGAGGGGCACATAGATGATCCAAAGGTACTTGAAAATCGCAGCCTATAAAAAACAAAAGTGAATATTTTTGGGAAAATAATATTGAAAATTGGCTCCGAAAAGTGGTTGAAATTCTTAAATTTATTTCGAACGTCATTTGGACCTCAAAAGTGGAGAGTGAAGGGGATCAAGGTTTAAAAAAATTCCACCAACATTACGGGTGTGATATAAAAATTAATGTTTTTTTTCAACTTCTTGAGTCCATTTCTGGATTAATTTTTCTAAAAAAAATAATAAATGGTCACTAAAGCTGCATATAAGGAAGTAAAATTGAATAATTTTCTAGTGAATTATCACAACGCACGTTTCTTATCCTCTGAATCTATTCTGAAAATATTTTGTCATCTCTAACCGAAATCGAAACCTCAAAACCATCGTAAGATCACAAATCGAATAAAAAAATCCTAAAAATTAAAAAGTTCGTTGTATTTGAATAATTTAAAAGACAAAATATTCATTACCTACAGTCAAATAAAACAAAATTCATTACATTTTAACAATTAATATAAAACAATTACTACAGATTCGTTTTTCATTACGAATTCTTAAAATTAATATTGCACAAAATGCCCCTCTCATTTCAATTCATTTATTTTAATTGCTTACTTAGCTAAATGCTTTCAACGATAGCACATTTAAAAAATAACAATAAAACTATAACAATAGCAATGAGTATGAAAAGGTACCTTCGGTACTCAAAATCACTTAAAAAAATACCTAAGAATATTCATTCTCAACAACTCAGGTTTTATAGTATACTTTAATATACTTAATTTCTCTTCAGCACACTCACGATAAATTAATCTCTACCTACTGAACTAATTTATAAAGAAAATAAAACAAAAAGCATTTTAAATGCTAATTTAAAAAATCATTAATGCTAATAATACTGATCGAAGACGTTCAACAATTTTTACAAGTTTAAAACTTGCATTCTTAAATAGGTATTAAAAACCTAATTAGTTATTTCTATCCTTAAAAATTAAACCTATCTCTGAAATTTGTTCACAGCAAAATTCTTATAAAATAAAAATTCAAGATAAAAATGGCTCATTGTTAACCAATTAAAAAAAAAGATAAAATATCGAATTATAAAATTTAAAAATTTATATAAAACTTTGCAGAATAAAAAAAATGATAATAAATTACAAACATAATACAACAAATCAACAAAAAAAATTACACAACAGGTAGGTAAATATTAAGTACGATAAAACACAGTCTAATACAAAGAAAAATTACAAAATATACCCCTATCTCATAGAATAATCCTTTTCATCGGATGAATAAGGAACGCAATAAGGATTTTGATTGTATGGCCTTCCAATGGTAGCATAGCTAGGTCTCAAAGGAGGCGATACAGAAGGCGACGATGCCATTTTGGAAGGCAAAGTCGAAGTATAATTAGGATTATAAGCGTACATAGAAGGTGAGACTTTGATACAAGGGCACGCTGGATTATTACAATGGACTTGTAACATGGATGGCATCGTGGTCAAAGCACCACCATAGGGATCGAATCGATTCGACATTCTTAACCTAATAATACAAATAATAATTATGAGCAAAGCTATAAATGCTACGACACCTCCGACTATGCCAATAATCAACGTATCGTCGTTATTGACGATGGTCATTCCTGCCTGAGGAGGTTTAACGGTCATTTGAGCTTTGGCCGTGGTCATCGAAGGCAATGACCAGATTATATCCGGCTCTGTGGTCATTCTTTGAGTTTGTTTCATTTTGATTATGGTTACAGAAGCGGTGGTAGCTGTCGGTGTGGTTGGACTAGGGGTAGAGGTTTGTTTGTGAATATCGCAGGTCAGATTATCGTCGGCTATTTCAATTAAAAATTTACCACTGAGGTAGGCAGGCGATGAACATTTGATACCGAAGGCTAGACCACTTCTGCGTAAAGCACGAACATTGCAGTCGCACTGGATCGGGTTTGATTCCAGACCTTTGATGGAGAGATGACCTCGACGATCATCCAGACTAGTTAAAAATTGTGGTATAAGCGTAGTCAGTTGATTATTACTGAGATCCAGGTTTATCGTCGATGATCTGGGTAAAGGTACCAGCAGCCCTTGTGGAATCGAATTCAAAGACGTGTTCGATATTTTGATCATAACGTTGGGCATTTTTAACCCTGCCAAAGCTCCAGACGACAGAGAGGTCACACGTTGGCCCCAGATACCAATATAGTGCAATCTGGAATTCATAGCTGGGGATAATTGCTCGCTACCGACCGATGGATCTTTGATTTCGATATTTAACGTTTCAAGGGATGTTAAATGGTGCAGAATTCCAGGAACGTCCAAATATCCCAATTTATCGTAACCGTATAAATCGAGTTCCATTAAATTTGCGAAATTTTTAAAAGCAGTTTTTTCAATTTTAATGCAGGATTCTAAATCGGACATTTTTAATCTTCTCAGGGAATCCAAGCCATCGAAATCTTTCTGAACTATTGTACCGATTGGATTCGATGAAATATCCAAAGATTGAAGATTTTTCAATTTGGTCCAAATTTTGGACAGATTTGATATATCGTTTATGTTATTATTGGAAATATCCATACCTTCTAATAAAGTAATCCTTTCAAATACTTTTTCAGGTACTTCGGTGATCGAATTACGAGATAGATTTAAATATTGTATGAAGGGTGTCTCCATTCTGCCAATTCGAGTGATCCCGGTGCCTGCTAAATTTAATTTTCGAGCAGTTTTGGGCTCACTGAGTACATTATTGACTGATTCCTCAGTCAAAGGGTTGTAAGATAAATCTAATTCTTTGATATTGACGATGACCGTGTCATCGGCTGGAATATCTCGAATATTATTATATGATAAATCAATCGACATCAAGAAAAAGTATTGTTTTTGCAGACTTCTCAGAGGAGCTGCGACGAATCTATTATTTGATAAATTTATGTTCTCGAGCATTCGAACTTTGGCACGATCGAAAATATTATCTGGTAACTCTGACAGCGAATTATTTTTCAGGTTTAATTTCTCGATCCGATTTAAACCCTGGAATGTCCTTTCACCTATTTTTTCGACGTTATTGTTGGATAAATCTATAATCTGCAATTGGGTCGAATTATGGAATGCTGTCTCGCTTACGATTTCGATATCATTATCGTTCAATTTGAGGATTTTCAATCTGGGGAGTCTACCAAAATCGAATTCATCCAAGGATTTCAAAACATTACCACTTAGATCGATTTCTTGCAGGAATTCCAATCCTATGATCAATTCGCCTGGGAAAAAGTTGAATTTATTACGAGCCAAGTTGATTGATCTTAAATGCGGATGCACTTTGAAGGAGGTTGGGAATAGGTAACTGATTTGATTATCCGACAGGTCCATTTTTTCAATCGATGTTCCGTTACTTTTCCACGTGATAAAGAATTCGCCTTTAAATGTAGTCAGATGATTTTTCTTCAAGTTTAATTCTTTTAGAGAACGTAATCCGACAAAAATACCGCTTTTTAAATTTGAAATATTATTTCCCGCCAAATTTAAATACAGTAGATTGCTGAGTGCATCGAATGCATTTTCGGGTATTTCTCCGATCATATTATTTGCCAAGGATAACCATTCGAGCGATGTACATTTTACGAAAAGGTCGACAGATAAAGTTTTCAAAGAGTTGTAACTGAGATCCAGAACGTTCAAAGATACCAAAGGTTGGAAAAGTCGTACTGGGATTGTATTCAGTTGGAAATTATGGCTGAGATTTAAATGCAGCAGAGATGGCATCATTGCGAATGAAGTGGGAGATATTTCTTTTAGTTGGCTGTTCGAGACATCTAGGAAATTCAAATTTTGCAGAGCTACGGGTTCTTCGAGCATTAGAGATGATATTCGGTTGCCTCGAAGGTTCAGAGATATTAGAGATTTTTCCAGACCGGCGAATGTGTGAGGTTCGATGTTTACCAAGAGGTTGCCACTGAGGTCGAGAGTTTTCAGTTTTTTGAAGTTCTGTAAAAAAAAAGAAGAAGATAATTATGAATAATTAATACCAAACTTCATTGAGCTATTTTTTTAGCTCGAAAAAGAGAAGAATATGTGATTTAAATTCCATTTTTTTAAAATTCAAAAATACATTCAAGTACCTATATGAGCTTGGATTTTGAAAAATGTTTAAAAACACGATTAAACAACATTTGATTAAAAGAGCGTGATGAAATTCACCTTGATAATTTTTTTTTTAATTTATCTGAAAAAAAGAAGGTACCCAATGAAACTTTGGTAATTAAACAAGATGAGACTTCTTGAGTGAAACCCTATTTACCTAAATCAAAATTTCAATAAATAGATTTCAAACTAATTTCTTTAACAAAAATATTACGGCAAACTGGTTATGCAATTTTATTAACACCGATGAAAAGAATCGCCCAGCACATACGTAGGGGTTAAAAAAAATCCAATTCAAAAATGAAATTAACTTCTCGAATGCATTCTGACGATCTCAGAGACCAAAGAAAAAAAACTGAATATTGTACATTTTTTAAACTTCATCGCCTACAAACGTAGATAAAACATATTGGTAACTTATTGTATCGATTCAAAGTCAATTTTCCAAAATTTCAATCTATATTTTCTTCCACCAAAAATTTTTGATGAAAATTTTAAAAAATCAACGCATTTTCATCAAAGTAGAAACCTGGAAATTGGTTTATACCTCATTTTCAACCTTCTGAATGCAAAAGTATCCGATTTGAGCCGATTAGGTAGAGTCTTTAAAAAATTCTAGCATTCTTCAAATTTAAATAAATTTCAGAAAAAGAACAAAGAAAAATCCTTAAGTATATCAGATTACGCAAGTTTTTTGATGGAATACCTATAATTTTGAGTTTAAAAACCTAAGTTTTTATTCCTCCAATCCAATTTATTCTAATTGAGAAAAATATCGATTTAAAACTTTTCAAAAGAAATTTCAAGGAGTCGAATAAACTCCTATTATCTCAAATTACGTCTTTCAATATTGAGGATTTGGGGATTATTAAATGCAAAAAAACTTTTCTTGATTCATTTTCCAGATACATTGGAGGATGAGGGGGGGGGGGGGTTAAACATTCTTGGCAAAGTTTCAACTCAAAAATCATCACATCTCAAAAAAAATTGTAAAATTATTAAAACATGCCATTCATAAATTACGAAATAATTTTTCCACAAGAACTAATTTCGGTAGAAAGTCAATTTTTCATCTCTAAAAAAGTAGATGTTTGAGTATTTTTTACGAAAAATGTCATGAAAATAGAAATAAAGGTTAAATATTCTATAGGCAAACCCAAGGGGCGGCTCAAGGAGCTCGAGCCCCTCCCTTAAGCTTAGAAAAAATATTTTTTCATTGCAAAAATAAAAAAAGGGCATTTCTTTGCTTTTCAAACAGTATTTTTTCTAAAAAAATGTTCGCCTTCGCTTCGCTCGGGCAGTATTTTAGTAATTTTCATTTAAAATTTGATAATTTTTGGCTAATTTTTCAGCCAAAAATCATCCATTCTCAATACATTCCCAATTTGTCGGAAATTTTTGACTGAAAGATCAGTAAAAAATGACTAACTTAAAATTTGACCCCTTCCCCTATTTTTTTTAAATTCTCACCCCCTCCCTTAATTAATTTCTGGGCGCGCCTATGAAATATTCAATTACAACTTGGGCTCATTTTACTGAAAATTTCATGATTTACAAAAATATTGTAAATAGATGAGTAAGTATTCTCAAAGACAATCAATCAAAAGAATAATAATAAAAATTCACGGCAAACTGGTTATGCAATTTTATAAACGCCAAGAAAATCACCAGAACATACGCAGGGGTTGAAAAATTTTGCGAAATCGGGGACCTTTTTATTTTTTAGTTACCTTAATACCTGTATTGGAGGCGTATTTTTTTCGAATCGAGTTCAATTTTTCGAAATTCCCAATCACTATGTAGATCAAAATCATATTTTTTATGATAAAAATTCTTTTTTTTTCTAAATTGAAAATTTCAAAATTTTCCAAACGATTTATATTGACTCGAAACCTCTTCCAATCGATTTGGGAAGTTGAAAATGAAGAATTTTTTCGTTGAATGATATGAAATTTCAGTTTAATTTTTCATGAGATATTTTCTTTGTAAGACTAAGCATATTTTCAAGAAATGGCGATTTTTTAATTTTTTTGGTCAGGTAGGAAGTAGATTTGAAAGATGAACAGGAATGAAATGAGGATCGATCTAACATATGAAATTTTCACCATTACGTCTCTTTCTCCTGCCGTTAAAATTTCGAAGAAAAATGAGCACATTGATTATTTCTAGCATTTTTCCTATTCATCTTACGATTAATTTTTCATAAGTTAAATTCTTGAATAATCCGAAATTGAAAAATAAAAAATGATAGAATATTTTGTGAATTAATCCCACATTAATTTTTCAATAAAACATTTTCAAGACTTGGAAAAATTTAAACCCAAATTGCATTTTTTAAAATAAAAATACAGTTTTTAGTAAAATACTAACTTGGAAAGCATACGATGGTAATTCTCTAATAACATTGTAGCTCAACCCCAGATCAGTCAATCGATTAGACAAAATAGCTAAAATTTCAGCAGATACAGCTGTAATCCGGTTATATCCCAATTTCAAAACTTTCAATTTGGTCAGCTGATTCAATGTAATGGCCGGTATCAACAGAACATTGTTATCTTCTAAAAATAAGGTCTCTAAATTATTCAGTCCTTGGAATGTATTATCATCAATCTGCAAAACACACAAAAAAAAACATTGTAAACGACTCAAAAATTAAAAAAAGTTCTTTACAGAATAATTATTTCTATAAAATATTCAAAGCTGAAAAAAATTTTAAACCCGACCATCTCTTTCACTTCTCGACTAGGAACAAAAAAACTTGTATAAATTCTCCGAGAACATGTAACCAGGTCACACGACCGATTGTCAAACCAGTTGCATACATCTTACCCATAAGGAAGAGTTCATTTATGGCATTTCCATGAAAACCAAGTATAATAATATTTTGTAAATCATGCTACTTTTATTCTTTACTCACCGCTCTCAGCATATTAACACTGATATCTAAATAACGAAGATACTGCGCGTGCTGGAACGTTTTATCGGCAATGGTGGCGATATTGTTACGACTCAAATCGAGAATTTCCAAATATGGAATAGATTGTATATGCGATGGTTCAAGTTTCTAAAATAATCAAAATAAAAATAAGCACACCAAACAATCACTTCACAACATACGGTTCAGTTGTTGATTCAAAACAACCTGAAACACTTACTTGGATCAAATTTGATGATAAATTCAGGTATTTTAATTCTTTGAAAATTTTCAAAGCTGCTGCTGGAAATTCGTTGAGAAAATTGCCTGCCAAGTCCAGAGAGTGTACTTTTTCGGTACCTATGAAAATAAAAATCCAATTTTAAAAAATTATAATTTTTTTTCCAACCGTAGAATGTAATTTTCGAACCTTCAAACACATCGCTATTCAAATGATCCAATTTATTAAACGCTAAATTGACGTGTTTCAATTTTAACAAATTATGGAACGCGTTTCCGGCCACAGTCGAAATGTAATTACCCATCAGATCAATTTGTTCGAGATTCGGTTGCGCCGTAAACGCATCTTTTTCGACAGAAGCTGCGGGGAAAAAATTAAACACCTTAATACCAGTTTACCACCGAATAATCTCGCTACATAAATCACCCAGCTTACAAATTCGATTAAAATTAATAGACAGGATTTTCATAGCAATGGGTCCATTGAGCGAAGAACTCGGTATAGAAGATAACCGATTACCATCCAGCTTTAATTCCTGGAATAATAAAAATCATCGTGAGTTGGAAATCCACACGAAATACGCAGAACCCTCCGGGTCATCGGTTAAATATGCAAACACACCTGCAGATTATCGCATCCTTTGAAAATACCTTCTTCTAAGGCTCTAATTTGATTATTGCTCAAATCCAAGACCCTCAGCTGGTTCAGGCCATGGAATTCGATGGATGAAAATACCGGATTAAGGGCATCTCCGAATAGATTTTCAGCCAAACGTAACTCTTGAAGGGTATTTTTCAATCCAGAAAAAATTTTCTCCGTTAATCTTCGTAATAAATTATTGGAAAAATCTATCTTCTTCAGTGATAAACCTGAAATCATAATGAAACCGAAACTTGGATATTAATAATTTTGCAACGTGTTTAATTAAAAATGGTGACGACGATGGTGATGTTGTAATAATGCTCGTAAATATTGCGGTTCTTTTTTTTTGTCACTCGAAAGACTCGTGTCGCCGTTGAGTTGTTTATTATTACAAAATATTATATTATGTGGAATATTCATTAAACTGTTTTCATTCACTTTTCGAGTAGCGAGAGAATCATACGGGGAAATTAGAGAAGAAAGTGTATTGAAACAATGAGAACTAAATAAGACTTCCAACCGTGTATCAAGACGCATGAGATATTCAAACGTGACTTTTTTCATAAATGCGTTCTTTTTACTATTTATATCGAACAAAAGAAAGTTCCAAGAATTTCTTTATGCTCAGTTTACCTATTTACAAAACGTTGTTACGGTGGTTAGGGTTGATTGTTAATTTCGAAATAGGTACATACGTCTCTGCGATGGTAATCGACTAATAAATTATTCGAGTTTATTGTTCTGTATATTTTTACCTACACATAGGTACTAATAGAATTATGCCTTTGGAAATTTTTAATTACATAATAGCGGCTCCGATAACTTGATTTGAACGATTGGTATGTGGATACGATGGGGCTTTAAAATCAGAGCAGAAGCAGAATCCCTCCGGGTGTATTCTTCATAACAACCTGCTGCTGTTACGTTTCAAAATGGCCACCGATGTAATGCAGATTCACTTTTTTCTACCGTGAATAATCGGGAAATTCATTTTTTTCTGTGGTTTGAGGCGATGCGATAGCCAGGGTGAGGTTTTTACTTATGATGGATTACTCAATGGTCAACTTCGAAGGTTGAAGAAACCGGTGATTATTCAGCTAAATATGGTGATAGAAAATTTTTAAATAAATGTTCGTTGGTGTGCCACACCCGTTTAGTTAATGACTTCTGGTACCTACTTGGAGTAACATTTTAAAAAGTGAACAATTTTTGTCAAGATTTTTAACGAGATTTTACTGCTTGAGGAACTTGAATATTTTTTTTTGGTTCAAAACATTTTCAGAAAGGAAGGAGTATTAGAAATTGTCGTTCTTATTTTCAAAATTGTTTCATTTCGAAAAAAAGTAATTGAAGTGAAAAAAATTTTTGAGTCAAAGCTTGATGACTGCGCAGGGGTTTTCATTAAAAATTTAAGAACATTTTTTTAAAAAGGAACGGTTAGGATTCGTTTTTGGTCACTTTTTTTATAGCTAATTTTTCATCATGGAAATAGCGGATTCTAGAAATTGAAGTTTTTAAAATCTGGTAAGTATATTCAGCTTCGATTTCATTTATTTTTTCTCTAAAAATCAAACAAATTGAACCGAAATTGAACTGCTGGATTTGTACCTATGAAAGTTTCAAAAACACGAAAAAACATAAAATCTGTTAAATGGAATATCAACATCATTGGTTTCAACCCACCTCCTCCTTTTCCAAATTTTCTATCATTATTTTGTATCAAAAATCAATTTTTGAAGTAGGTATAAATTTTCCCCCAGGAAACCATTTTTTAAAACCAAAAACGACACCTGTACACCTTCAATAAAATTCATAATGATGGAAAATCAAAAAAATATTTATTCAACACCCCTCCTCGATCTTTCACACTCGAATGTGATTTTGTGCCAATAAATTAAATTTTTTCCAACTCTAATCCAATTTATCCCACTAAAATTATAAATTTCTCATTATAGGAAGGGAAGCTGCCTCCTCCCGTTTTGTTCAACCTTGGACCATTTTGGAATTTTATAACAAGGTAAGTACCTAAATTTAAAAATACGTTTTAAAATTTAATTGACTTTGGATTTTATGCTTTTTGCCTCCTCCTCCTCCTCCTCCTCCCCCCCCCCATCCTGAATAATTTTTCTGTAAATTTGTACTAAAAAAATATAATTTTCAAGGTCCATTTTAGTGCTAAACTGAAATTTTATAAGAAATAATGTTTTGAATTGATCAGTTGTAAATAGTCACTTTTGTGTCTATAATCCATAATTTGATTTTTTAAAGCAAGTAAGTAATTAGTAATTTGTTTCAATTTTTCAGTCTTCTTTTACAAAACGAAAAAAAACAACAAAAGTGCATCCTAAGAATGTTTTTCATTTTTTTGGTTCTTAGATTAAATTTTTCTTATTCTTCCTTTTTTGAAAATTTTCAAGTTGAAGTTTCCTCAAATTTTTTCGATCTTAAATAGGTACTTACTCTAAAAAATTATATAGTTTACATTTTCATAATTTTTTCAAATTGTTCTAATTATTTTTTTAGGTTACCTTCAACTTTTTAACAAAAAAAAAAAATCATTACAATGGAATTTTCGCCTCACTCTAAATTTTGGTTTTGCACCAAAAAAGTCAATTTTCTCAAAGCCATTCAGTTCCAGAGTTCATTGATATTTCACAGAACTCCCTCTTCCTTCTCGCCCCTCCCCTAAAAAAAACAGTAAACTGAACCCATATCGCAGAATTAAAGAATAAAACAACCTAATCAGGCACCAGATTGGCAAAATATTTCACGAAATATGCACCATGCATGTCCAATTGTCCAGCTCACCACGAGATTATCTCTCTTTGAGAATTCGCCGCCTTTGGGTTATATTTTCCCATCGTTAAACCGGTGACAAGACAATCGTACAATTAGATATTAAAATTCAAACTAAACCAAACGGAAGGTAACATCTCTAATAAACATAAGTACACCAGAATTAACGCATCCTTCGACCATACCTATCTACAAATACCTAGCTATGAGAACAGTGCATCGCAAATCTAATTCGTACCTAACGTATGTACCTCAACAAGCAAATCGTACTCAACTTCACGGTATAATCATACCTAATAAGAAGTATTTTCCAAGCACTCAGTTTGATATCTCGTTAAACAGTAAAAATTACACTAAACGCGGTATGGCAGTTTTGTTTTTCTAAAAAATCGACTCGATTACCTGGAGCAGTGAAAAGTTGTAATGGTAGCGATTGGTAACCGGCGTATCTCTGAGTGTACGATATAACCGAATAATTGCTGTCTGGAAGGCTGGGTAAATCATTGGGAAATATTACTCGATCGCAATCCAAAGACAATTGGCCATCTTCCAAGTTGACGCAGTCGCACGGTTGACGAAATTTCTTCAACAAATTATCGCATTCGTCGGCTACCACTGCGGATAGTGATGCAGCCAAAACGAACAAGGTTATCAAGTAGGCCATCCTGAAATAAATAGACGAAATTACCGAATAAGATTACGTTTAACGTTTCCATACATTCGATTTATTTATGGTATAAATACGTAAGTAGACAGATGCGTGTCGATCGGGTGTGGGGGGGGGGGGAGTGTGACGTGATTGGTACCAAAAAGTTGGGTAAATTGAGATTTCCAACTTTTTCTTAACTTGTCCTAAATTTTCCTAAATTTAGATGAGGAAAAGTTGAAAAAATTGGTAAAATTTGAAAATGTCACAAAAAATTTTCGCCTTCGCTTCACGGATTCAGTAACTTGCCTCAATTTATTTTTAAAATGGTGATATGAGTCTTCTTCCCTTTTGAATATTTTTAAATGAAATAAAATTGCCATTCTTATTTATCAAGGAACTTCGTGACAATCTTAGATGGAATAATTTTCATAAGTTTTTCGATTTTTTGAAAGGAGAGGAGCTCATCGAGGAACGACAATTTTTTGAAAGTCAAAAAGTAGAACGAAAAAAGCACGAATTTTAATGAAGAAATTTTAGTTTTTGGATACGCTTCGTTTTCCGCCAAAATTTTCATCCTCGTTTCGCTCAGACTCGATAAATTTACACAACTTTTCAAAATGATGTAAATTTTAAAAAATTGTTCTTTTTTCTGAAAGAGTAGTGGTCATTGAAGAATTAGGTTTTTTTAGATGTCAAAAAGTAGCTCAAAAAATCCAGAATTTTGGTTTTTTGTTTTTAATACGATTGGTCGAAAAAATTTCATTTTTTAAAAAAAATATGAGTCAGCAAATTTCTACCTTTTTTAATTATATTGGGTGGTGGATAATTTTTTTTTTGTTTTCACCCTCGACCAAAAGTGTTTGTTTTGCTCAGTTGTTTCTTCAAATAATTTTTTTCACAAACTGTTTTTAAACCTTTCTTCACTCAATTTTTTAAAATTCAGACTTTTCAACTCAATTTGACTCTCAAAATTTTCGTCTTGCATTAAATAAAATAATCATTTTCAGGCATCGAAATTTTTTTTGGAAATGATTTTTGATAAATTTAAATTTCGTAGAATTTTTTAAAAAGTTGTAAATTAGACAGATTTTTTTCTCAGATAAAATAAAACCAATCTTTACAGAATTTAAAATGGAAAAAAATTTTGAGAAGTTGAGAAATTTGTAAAATGAAGCTGGAAAATTTTATGAAAGTTAGTTGTTTTTTTTAAGATCCCAAACAGGAAGAATGGTTGAAAATTTTTCAAAAAATTATGTTGGGAAAATTTGAGGTACTCCCCTCTCCTCAGAGCATATAGTTTCGTTACGCCACTTTAAGTAGATTGGATTATAGGTGTAGTTTGTCTCCATCTAAGAGCATAGGCGGATTTAAGGGGGGGGCGCGGGGTGGCTTAGCCCCCCCAAGAGTGAAATTAGCCCCCCCCCCCCCAAAAATTTTTCGTGTTTGATTGTCAAATTGTTTGACAATCAAACTCGAATGTACCTACTATGAAAAAAATGTATTTTCTGGGCAATAAGTACACAATTTTTTCATAGCTTCGCCCTCGCTTCGCTCGGGCATGAACAAAATCGCAATTCACGAATTATTTTTAGGCAACATTGAGGAAGGAGGCGCCTTTCTCCGAAAATTCCTTCCGGTACTTCATGTCTTTTTCCTCAATTTGTATTTTCCCAAAGAAAAAGCTTCCAACGCCACTGACTGCGAATATGTTTTCCCTCCCCCTACTCCTAAAATAAAATCAAATAGGAATTTTGAAATCATTAATATAGGAAAAAATCACTTTTATGGCCATTAAAAATTCAATTTTTCAAAGCTTCACCCTCGCTTCGCTCGGGTATGAATAAAATCACAATTATTCGAATTATTTGAGGTGACAGTGTCAAAGAAGGCCCCCTTCTACTTCATCTTATAAGATTTTTCTGGTATTTCTAGTCTTTGTATCGATTTTGCAGTTTGCATCCTTCCAAAAAATCTTCTAATGCTTTTGATCTGGGGCTAAGCCCCCCCAGATCCATTTTCATAAATCCGCCTACGTCTAAGAGACGAGATGTAGGTACGAAGATGATTATGCCAAGAGATGTAAAATAAATATTATTCTCACAGTCTCGTATTCGAATAAAGGTCTACAGACGGCGATCATATCATATAGTAGATCACCGCTTCAGGTTAATCAAACCGTTACTACATCACTCATATATACTCGATCTATCCACTTATTGCCGATCATCACCGAGCACGTATAACGGTATACTTAAACGAGTACGTGGAGGAGCCAATGATTTATGAAACTATTGCCATAAGTACTCGACCAGACTCGTACGTAGGTAACGAGTAATTAAAGAGTGGAAAAAATTCATCAACTTTGGTACCTATTTGAGAGAAAGATAAGAAAACGTTATGCCTACATTTTTTAAAACACTCGAATCGTCTGTACGAATACGAATTTGGTTAAACTAATTTCCTTATCCGATGGTTGTTTTATTAGAATAGGAACGTTACAGTTTGCAAGAATCATCGTAATGAAATTATGTTCCGTGAGATAATTATTAAAGTCGAATTTACGCTCGACTGTCGCAAGTTAGGTCGTTATGCTCTACTATACCGTAAAAATCGTTAACATCGTATACACCTGTCATCCCTAATTATTTTATTATAAGTGTGTCGATTTTTATCGCGTCTATTGATTTCCCATTTCTTATAACTTTTTGATCGATAACCTTTGTACGTGAACTTGACTAAATGTAAAAAATTTTCGATTTACGAGCCATGATTTCTTCCTCTTTCCTCTCGCTGAAGCTATCGAATTACAGGTTGAACTCGCAAATCAAAGCTTTCGAAGGTAGCAAGCTTACCTGAGGCGATTGAGAGTCTCGTGTTACTCACACATTCCATTTTACCAACGTTTTAAATAAATAAGATCGATGATAATGTAAATTTTTCTTCTCAAAAATTCCAAGAATATGTAATTTAATTAGCGAATTTTTTTTCTTCGGTAATTATTCAGATGTTAGTCTCAAAAACGTAGATGTAGTTAACAATCATGGGAGAAATACTTCTAAATTGATGGGAAGTTGTAGTTGATGTTCACGCAACCCATGTGAAAAATTCCAATCATTATGAGTAATAAGTAGGCAGTAGCAAAATGTATTCGTATTGATATAAAAATTACATATTGGTCGGGCGGTTGAAAAATTAAAACGTTGGTGTTCAGTTCATTCATCTTGATCTTATGAGTAAAGAATTCAATAACCTTTTCAAAACATTAAGACCTGTTTGTTTAATGATTCATCTTGATATGTGATACACATAAAGTGCTGGGATATAGATCTGACCGGGGGCAGGGGGAATGGGCAGCTTGCCCCTGAGTGATAATATTGCATTTTTTTTTTTTTTAGACAAAAACAGTAGACAGGGGTGAACCTCACAATTAAATAGAGGTATTGAAGGGACAAAAAATATGATTTTTTCACCTCGAAATGAGATTCAAAATGAAAATGAAAATTATTTTAGAAAATTATTCGACTCGAGTCTAATTATTTCGACTAAAAACAGAGTTGAACAGGATCAAGATACAAAAAATTAAAGAATTTCAGATTTTCAAATTTGGATTTCAAAGTGTTAAGTCTGTTTTCTGAAAGGATTTTGAATTTTGAATCCCATTGTGTGGATGATCTTGAAATCAGTTTTTGCAAAATTTTGTCTAGGATTTTTACTAAAAAAAAAAATGAACTTCTGCTATGTGAGAAAGGGACAATTTTGTCTTCTTTTCGTTCATTTTGGTTCTGGAATCTCAATATTACAGGAAATTTTCGAAATTTTTTTCACAATTTCCATAATTTTTTTTAGAATTTTTTTAGAAGTTTTCAATACTTTTTGTGATTTTTTGACATTTTTAAAAAGTTGTTGACCATTCATGCCTTATTTCCAAAGATTTTTTATGTAGATTTAAGCTCAAGATTCTTTTCCATAAGTATACATTTTTTGAAAAATTCAAAACTCGTCATCAAACTTTTTATGATTGTGAAATGCCAATTTGCAATTTTTTCAAAAAAATATTAAGATTCTTTTTTAAAAAAATTTGTTTTGAATTTTAAAAAATCTAAGAAATTGTGCTTTGAATCGAAACAATTAGAAAAATCCATGTGAGTGGTTGGAATGCTATCAATATTCGCACCTCTTATTGAAAGAGATACGGTAGTTGGGAAAAATGAGAATTTTGAATCTGACTTAAGAGTCAAGAAATATGAATACAACATTTTTTTTCCTGTAGAAAAACTACTCTCCCTCCCCCCACACATCAACATCAGTGAAATTTTCTCAAAAGATTCGGGGTCTTCAGTTACGAAAATTTTTTCAGAAAATTTGAATTTCAGTGATTTTAATGATTCCATGAAGGAGTTCATTTACAATATTTAACCTAACTTCATGAAAATCATATTGAAAATCTGATCCAAACTCGTGTATCAATCATAGAAATAAAATTAAGCGATTTTGAATTTTTTTTTTTAAATTCAAAAAATAGGATACCTACTTACTTACGAATAATATCTTGAAGCACTTGGTTTGGTACAAAATCGACCAAATTTTACGCTTTCATTACGAGAAGTTATTTTTTTGAAAAAATTGCAAATTGGCATTTCACAATCATAAAAAATTTGATGACGAGTTTTGAATTTTTCAAAAATGTATACTTATAGAAAAGAATCTTGAGCTTAAATCTGCATAAGAATCTTTGAAAATAAGGCATGAATGGTCAACAACTTTTTAAAAATGTCAAAAAATCACAAAAAGTAGATGAAAACTTTTAAAAAAACTTCTGATAATTTGATACGCACATTTTATGTAAGTATGCATAAATAATGTTCTAGAATGATTTTTATACAATTTCTATGACATTTTTGCCAGTTATAATTTTTTTCAAAAATTTTTACCAAAATTTCATCATTATTATGAAATTTTTACTCAACAAAATTTTACGGAGTTTTCACAATTTTTACTAAATTTTCAAAATTTTCTTCTATCTTTCCTTTTCTCTACCTTTTCTTACCTAAAATTAAATTTTCAGTTCAAATTTTCCCGTAATGTCCCATCTCCATGAATTTTCCATCAACTTGAAGCAGAACGAAATTATAGGTAAGCTTTCGGTATGGAAATTACACCCTGATGTTTTTCATATTGATTTTTGTCATTCCGTTACACATTAAATTTTCCGCACCAACGTCTCATTTCGTATTTCGAAATACCGTACAATCGTACCACGGACACAGAAAACAGTTGAGCATCACGAATTTGGCCATAAAAACGGATTTAGACAAACTGCGATGTTTATTCAACGCCATAAAATTATGCCAACTATTCAAATTCATACGCAGATATTACGAAACCGAAGGTAATTCTTAGTTATTACATTGAGAGCATTTCGTTTCGATACGATTATGCAGGAATTCAAGATGTAAAACTAGTTTATAAATAAGGTGTTTTTTATTTTCTTTTTTTAAAATACTTGGCCGAATCACGGGATCAGTTTCAAGTTCGCAGAAATTCCACATTGGAACGTTCTACCAACGATATTGTTTTATTTAGAGATGTTCCAGATAAAGATGAACGTTATCCAGCCAGGCTTTAACAGTTATATGAACCTAACACCTGTATTGATTGGTTTAATCTGGAAGTATGTCCAATAAGGAAACCTATTACGATCAATCACATCTGGAAATACCTTACAGCTATTTGATTTGCCATATTGGGCCCAACAAAATGCGCATCGAGTTGTCAGCAGGGGAAACATTTCCGCCGAAGTTGGGTATTATGTTGGCTGTGTCGATAATACGACGACAGCGACACCGGTATGAGGCATCGTTCAACTTCCTTTGAAAACTTTTACCAGATTAATTAAGCAATTAAAGTAACACGCGGGTTTGTCGCATGAAAAATCTCCCGGAGAGGAAAGAAAATCTACGATGGCACTGTTTCGAAGGTCAACACACAGCCACAGGTGTAAACCTACTGAAAATAGGTTCGATTTTCGGACCAACTTCACAAAAAGGTATAATCGGCCACCTTCTCATAACAAAACTGGTTCCTTCGTAGGAATTAGGAATTCACGTAGGTGTTTTTTTTTAAATTTACATTTTAAGTTTCGCATAGATGGAAAAAAATCGAGGAAGAGATCCAAATAAAACGCATTTCCTTCGGCATATTCGCCATGTTGAAAAAACTGTCACATACAACTTTCGAGTCGATTTTGGATTTGGAATAGTTAGAATGATAGTCACGACATGGGATATCACGAACTGCGGATCATTATACACTATAAAATGCACCGTTTCAGATTCTCCTTCCTTCTGTACAATCAATTTACATAATGGCCAATGCCACTGTAGGTATGTTATTGCTCCCGACAAAGTAACGAAATAATCAGCTCAGATGTTAGGAACGCTTTCCTTTGGAGACAATTTTTTTTCTCCATAGGAGAGTCCCAGCTGAGATGAATTTACGGGTGAAATTCCATCAACTTTTACAAAGCAACTAGTTGTAATAGGTTTGCGTTCACGTTGACTGTGATGGAAGATACCATAGATAGTGATCGTATACTTTGTGTACTTTACCAGCACACAAAGTAATGAGGGTAATATGTTTCCATCGCCTAGTTATTTTACTATACTGTATAATGGTTTATTGTTTTGTAATTAATATTTGTAATAAAAGGTGAACTTCTTTATAGGTATGCTACCGCATGGTGATCGTAATGTTTAAATTTAAACGACCTAGGAATAGAGGAACCGATTTGCTTTTAACACACATGACGTGAGGTGATGGATCAGCATAGCGGTAGAAATTTTTGAAATAGGTAGATAGTCTCGGTGTGAGTATTAATTATGAACGGAGTGTAAATTATTTAAAAATTTCAAGTTGAGGATGTTAAATGAGGTAATTAGGGATCGTAATAATTTATTGTGAGGTCGTCAGTGAATTGCAGTATTGGGTAGAATCGTCTGGAAAATGGTTCGAATCATGAAGAATTTTTTAACATGAGGAATAAGCCAAAATATTATCCGATTTGTAAAAATCACCAATAAATTTAACGATTTGTAATTCTTAAGTATCATAATTTTATCAATTTCTCCAACATTTAGAGCCTCGTTTAGTTTTTTCTTTGACTATAGAAATATAATGTCAATGAGTAGCTTCCGACGAAATTCAAAAAAATAAAAAATTCTCATTTTACAGAAATTTTATCAAATTTTTTTCAACAGAGGAAAATACTAGGTAGTAGGTACTTGTCCATTTAAAAAAACTACCTACCAAGTCAGTAATTTTTTCAAAAAATAAAGGACAAATGCCCATTTTAAAAAAATGCGGACAGCTGTCCATTTTTTAAAGTATCAAAAGATAAACGTCCATTTTTTTCAAAAAGTTAAGAGGAAACGTATATTTTTCTAATCCAAAGACAAAAGTCTGTTTTTCAAAAAATCCCAGGACAAATGTCCATTTTTAGAAAGTCTAAGGATAAATGTCCATTTTCTAAGAGTTCAAGGACACCTGTCCTTTTTTAAACAAGCCAAGGACAAATATCCATTTTTTGATGAATCAATGAACAAATGTCCAGTTTTAGAAAGTCTAAGGATAAATGAGGAGTGTCGTTGCAAAACGCAACATCTCGATTTTTATCATTTTTGAGTTAATATATCAGTCTTATAGGAAATTCAACGAGGAATCGAATGGTGCCATAGACAGGACTCCATAACGACCATAAATACCTTTTATCTGCCATAAAAGATAACGTTTCGGTGCAAAACGCAACAAATACTGGGTGTTTCGGTGCAAAACGCAACATCTTTTTTGTTTTGCCCCCCTCCAACCCCCCTTGAGGTACAAGTGCGAAGTGACCCCCAAAACATGTAGCTGAGGTCCTAAGCTTTCCAATGAGACCGCCCCGAGCCAAAACCCTCCACCCAATTTTGAATGACAGTTTTTTGCGATTTCCCAAAAATCAGGTTTTCGGAGATGTTGCGTTTTGCGTGTCGTTGCAAAACGCAACATCTCGATTTTTATCATTTTTGAGTCAATATATCAGTCTTATAGGAAATTCAACGAGGAATCGAATGGTGCCATAGACAGGACTCCATAACGACCATAAATACCTTTTATCTGCCATAAAAGATAACGTTTCGGTGCAAAACGCAACAAATACTGGGTGTTTCGGTGCAAAACGCAACATCTTTTTTGTTTTGCCCCCCTCCAACCCCCCCCTTGAGGTACAAGTGCGAAGTGACCCCCAAAACATGTAGCTGAGGTCCTAAGCTTTCCAATGAGACCGCCCCGAGCCAAAACCCTCCACCCAATTTTGAATGACAGTTTTTTGCGATTTCCCAAAAATCAGGTTTTCGGAGATGTTGCGTTTTGCAACGACACTCCTCAAATATTCATTTTTTAAGATTTTAAGGACTGTCTTTTTTCAAAGAATCCAAGGACAAGTCTATTTTTTGAAGAATCTGAGAACAAATATCCAATTTAAAGAGTCCGATGACAAATGACCATTTTTCAAAGAATCTTAGGGCTAATATCTGTTTTTTCAACATATTATGCGTTTTTTAAAAAATCATGCTCAGTTCATTTTTTAAAAAAACAAAAAAAACTGGATGGATCAAAAAATAGCATTCTGTGTTTTGTTGAAAATTGGTGAGAAAAAGTTTCAAAAAAATTAAAATCTTCAGTAAAAAAAATGGCATGAAAAAAGTGGAGCCATTCCAACAAAAAAAATGCAGTTTTCGCTACTTTTGAGTAGTGGCACTTCCGAGGATCCTCGGTCCTCTTTCTGAAAAGTTGCGATTTTTTCTACACGTCCCTGAACCATAAACTTCAAATTTTAGATTCCAATTTTTGGCCTCTTCGAGAAAGTTTTTCGGTTTTAACTTAATTACAAACGTCAACTCAAACACTTGAAATTCGATCCAAAAATGTTTTGGTCAATTTAAAAATGTTTTTTTGGTATAAATAAAAAAAATTAAATGCACTGTTGCCAGCTACATTCTAATAGGTAGTTAGATTCAGGTAATTTTCACAGACTCAACTTTTTTTGATCATTGAAATATTTCAGTTTCAATTATTCTTTGAAAATTTTCATCCAACTGAAATTTCACGAAAATTGAAAAAAAAATAAAAAATATAGTAGGCATCATTTTCTTGAAAATCATTCTTGGAGACAAAAAAATTTTCTGGCTCGATTTTGAGATTTTGAATTGAATAATTTTAATTAGGTAAAAATTCAAAAATATTGAAGTTTGCGATCGGCAATTTTTCAAATCTCTTGTACAGGTCAAAAATAGTACCTATATATCATTCTAATTAGGTACCAGTTCTATGGTTCAGACAGACGTAGAAACCTGAATCTCACCTTTTTTAGTTTTTTGGGAGATGATCGAGGTTTCCAATCAATGATATACTCAAAAAGGGTAAAAACTCTGTTTGTTTTTTTTTTTAATCAAAAATCAGCTTTGATGTCTTCAATATCATCACTTTTCAGGCTAAAGCACTCAAATTTTATTTAAATGGGTTCCCGTGCAAACTAAACTGACTCACCAATTTTCGTCAAAAAGAATTTTTTTTTCATCGACCCAAATGGAAAATTGGACGTGCACATTTATTTTCAAAAAAATAAAAGTGAACAAAATTTTCGTTTTTGAAAATAAATAAATGGACACAATGTACTTTATTGTCAATTTTTCAAAAAACTGAGAACATCATTTTCCATTGTTCAAAAAAAACATGGAAGTGCCTGAAGAACAAGGTCACTTTGTCCATTTCTCAAAAAAAAAAACAAAAAAAAAAACAGGCAAACATAATATTCATTAATTCATTGTTTATTTTTCGCTGGAATTTCTTCCAATTACTCAATTCCATTAAAAAATTTCGATTTTTCTCAATTTTTCTGACCCAAAATGCAAAAGTATTTAAATTTTCTAAAAAAAAAATTCAAAAGGTAATTTTGTAATTTTTTTGACTCGAACATGATTTTTTCCCACTTGCTCGTATGCAATTTTCATCAACTGCAAATATATCCTATTAAACCTCAGGCAAATACCAACATCCCACAATACCTAATTTAAAAATAACTCGCAGGCTACCCACTTCTCGGTCATTCAAATAACAGATGAATGAATTGCACGCACCTAAAAGTGACTTACAATATAAGCAAATTTTTTACATTTCTGCTTGGCAGCAAAGTACGGTAAATTTACATAAATTACCCGCAAACGCACATACAGTGATAAATATTAATACACAGTTAGATGCGGGTTTCATTCATACCTCATACACCCAAGCGTAAGGTGAAGATAAGTAGGAATAAAACTGCACAAATGAGAGACATTGGGAACCATAATCTATAACTGTACAGGTTATAAACGAGTATACAAATATCATCAATTAGAGCTTCGTTGCAAGTCCAAGTACCTACGTGATGCATAAATGTACTTAATATGCTCGCATTAGATTTCACGCAGGTCGAAAAATAAACTCGACGAGTCCGAAAACTAGGTAAATGCCTACATTAAGATGAAAATTAAGGTACGCGCTACCGCATTAATAACACCGATTTAAACAATATAAACACATAAAACATTTTCACACATTAAAAGAGACATATTTACGGGCCGAAATAAAATTCGCTGCGTAAAAAAAAAAGAAGGTGTTTTCCTCGAATGCGTCCATGCATTATTACTATTTAAAATTCTAATGTGGTAATTGCATCGAATCTTATCGAGCGACCATCTTTGAACACTAAATACCTACTTTATTCACTGGTTAATTTTACTTCCACTCTTTGTCATGTCTCTGATTAGTCTCACAGTTGAAAAAAAAAAATCCAATAACGAAGCTACACTATTTTTCCACTTGCTGGAGGCATACACCATACCAACCTTTACATTTTCAAACACACCAGCGTAATTTACACTTACCCTATTGATCAACCAAGCATTTAGAAAATTTCGTCATGGATGCATGGCATCAACAAGTGGTAAAATAAACCAGAAAGTGAAAAAAGATGTAAAAACGAACGATGCATGCATGATAAATGTTAATAACCCAATTCTATAAGTTTTAAATATGCTTATTTTATTGTTACTGTACAATTCGATGATGTGAGAGTATGAGAATACGGTAATTATCGAATCACACGATCGAGTTTCTCGATGGCGAGTAAATATTAATTATGCTTTTTTACGTGAGTTTTCTTTCAACAGAACTGGGAGTCGGTATTTTTCATCACTCGGAAGAGACGGCCGTTTCAAGTGTTCTTGGTTGGTTTCTTCAATTTCTGGATTTGAAATTTTTTCCTGTCATTTTTTTCTTGCAACTTTTGAACTTGAAAATTTTTCTTGTAATTTGTTTTTTATATTTTTGGCCAGTGGCGCAGACAAAAATTCCTTAAAGGGAGAAAAAAAGGGGTCAAAACTCATAATTTTTGGGAAAATTTCAAATTTGGCTCCCCCTCTCTTCAGAAAATTTTCTTTCACCAATTATGAAAAAACTCAATTCGATATTTTAATTTTTTCATTTATTGCAGGGATCCATACTTTGAAAATTTCTTACCTCATTATTGGTACCCAGGTACATATTTTTTTGAAGTATTCGTTTTTCAAAATTGATTCCATAATTATAACACAGTTCTATTTTATTTTCAATTTTTGAAAATTATTGGGGAAAATCAAAAACTTTGATTCAAACGAAGATTTTAAAAGGGCGTGACCGCATGAAATACTTTTTCTCCAATTTTTTTAGATTTCCTCGAGGAAAAGCAAAGTAGGTAGATTGATATTATACCAACACTGCTTACCTATGTATGTCAAAAAATTAAAAAATCAGGTTTTTGCTATAAAAATTTTGAAAAACGGGGTGTGTATTTTAACCACTTTTTCAAAATTTAGGATTATGCTACACAAAGAAAATTTTTTCGTATTCTTCAAGCTTTTTTAGGCAATTTTGATGCGAGTGGAATTCTTTTCCCTTTTCCGGCGATATCAACGCTCGATCGACTTTTTCAATTAAAAGTCACTTTATTGAATTTTGTTTTTCATCGTCCTGAAATTAGTTCTTTTTTTTTTAAAAAAAAATGAAAAGTCCTATACCTACTGCACACTTTTAAAAAAGTAGATACCTACAAAAAGTTCACGAGGAAGATATCGCAACTTCTTTCCCTCTTTGTGGGCGGATATAGGTAAAAAGTATGGATATGGAGATTTACATAAAATACCAGAAAAGAGGGAGTAAAAGTTTTCTGAAATTGTTGAACCAAAAATTGAAATTCTTTGAAAATGTATGACGTATGACTCAAAAATTCCAAATTTTCAACATTTTTTGAATCAAAAGTCAGAATTTTTCAAATTTTTTGGTCAAAATTCGAGTAAGTACCCACTAGTTTTGAAGTTTTGAATAAGGCCTTTTCACGAAGTCACTTTGGGAGGGGGAGCGAAAGGGAATCCGAACCTCCTGGCTACGTCACAGTTCTTGGCATCAACAGGATTTCAACGATATCAATCCAAATTTACTGTAATTTCAACTCATTTTTTTTCAGTTTCTGTAATTCTGAATATTTTTTTCAAAATTTATGCCGAAAATTTTTTTCAACATCAACATTTATTTACACTTCAATTCTCTTTGATTTTCTCAAAATTTCTTCAATTTCATATTTTTTTCAAAACTTTTCTCCAACTATTGAGAAGAAAAAAATTAAGGCACCAAAAATTGGAAATTATACAATTTCTGAAATTAATTTTTCAAAATCACTCCAAAAAATCAGAAAATTGATTATTTTTGAACATTTTTGACCTTTGAGGAGACTTCTAATTGAAGGAAATAGGAACGATAATTTTTTTTTGAAAATTCAAAGCTGAAAAGAATTGGAAAAGTTACCATATCAAATAAAAAAAATTCGAAAATCCATGTTGAAAAATTTTGAAAACATTTGTCCAAAAAAATTATACTTACCTACTCTGAGAAAGACTATTATTTGGACAAATTTTTCTTGCTCGGATGTTTCATTTTTTTTTTTTTTTGATTCATGAGTATGTAATTTTTTAAAAATTCTTTCAACTTGAAAATGACTTTGATTTTTTAAAAAAGATTTCAAATCCATGTTTTTCAAAAATAGAAATCCAACTCAATAAGTAATCACTTAATTAGAAGATTTTTTTGAAAGTAATAAAAAAAAGAAATTGAAGAAAAAAATTAAATATCAAAGTTGGGGAAATGTTGAGAAAATTTCAGCTTAAAAATATGGTTTAATGAATGAAAATGCGACCAATTCAATATCTTTCTGAAGGAAAAGAGTGAAGATTTGAGTGGAAGATCAGTACCTATCGTTCATTACTCTTCCGTAATGGAAAATAACACCTCAAGAACGGGACACTCACAGGTATTGATATTCAATCAGTTTCTCTTTTAATATCGACGCAAAAATGCAAATATTTAATTTTTTTCTCAATAGGATATTTTCTTACGAATTTCATTGGTTTTTTTTCGTCTAACATGCTGTAACAAAATGAAAATTATATTCACGTAAAGAGTCTGGTAGGAAAAAAAGTGATAACCAAACCGTTCAAATTATACAAGGCTTATTATTACAAAATAAACAGGAAGCCGATAGACAGACGAGGAAAAAAAAACACCCGACATCATTTATAAATATCTATAGTTCAATGAAGCGATACATAGTACGCAGGATACTCGTAGCGGAGAGGTAATCGGATCATTGTTTGCAGCTCGAGCACCGAAGATGGTACCTCTGAACTTTGTGTAGGTTTATCATCAAACAAAGAGTTTGGAAACACCTTTCAGAGCCACAAATACCCTCGTAAAACAAACGTGTACCTCATCAAGTTGCAAATAAATGAGAACAATTCGCCCGCGAGCAGACAGCTTTTCGCACGAGTACGAAATTAGGCTACTTGAAGTTTTTCGAGATCGTACGAGATGAAAATATAGGTAGACCATTGGGAAGGTGCGCTGTGATTATTTCATAATTCTTCAACAATCCAAACCACAAATTATGTGATAGACGAATACAATGGTACTGGTATCTGCCCAAACCAACACCTACAATGTGACACTGTTTCGTACATACGTGTCGATGAAATAAATCGTCTGGAAACCGCAGCTCGGTGAGTGAATTAGCACGACCTTATCAGCGAATATCAAAAGTAGCCGTTTGATTTTCACACAACAACGAATTTTCAACCGTACTTTTGAGATAATTAATATAGGAGCTGGTCGACTCGCTACATGTGTATGGTACTTTCTTCATTTGTAAAAAATTCACGTTTACAAACAAAGTGCATTGACCGTAAGAACACGCCTGAAAGACTCGTGTTTTCTTACAGCAACTCACAGATGAGGCTACTTTAAAATTGGACGCTATGCGAGTTTAATTGTATATTTTTTCCAACGATAAAATGTATTCCAATGGCGAGTTTGAATATATAAATAAAAATATCGAGCTTATATAATTTTTGCTTCTGAGATGACGAAGAATTGCAATGTAATGGGCAACGTGCGACTTTAAAGTAAGCAGGTGGTTTTGTTAGTACAAAAAACAATTAGTCATTTTCAAACACCATTCTATTAGCTGCGACCTGCGACGAGGGTAATGGCCAGAGCAGCATCAAAGTGTATAAACATTCTTACCTACGTGATCGCGTACCGTCTAACTAAAGACATTGTTCTCATTTACAGCTCATCTCTTTATAATTTTAAAACCCATAGGAAAGTCGCAGCATCCAGTACGAGATGAGAATTTTAATGCGATTGATTTGGATTCTCGAAGAAATAATGGTCGATTGATGAAGCGAAGATGCTACTGGTTCGGGAGGTTTATTTTCTTTGAAATCTATCCTTGCGGAGTAATTATAATCAAGCAGGTAGTTGTTTAGATTGCCATTTAAAGAATTATTGTGAAAACTGTAACTGATGATGGCTTGGTAGGTATTTCCAAGTGAGGATTTTCAATTTTTTCGAATCTTGTTGGTGGGAATTGGAAATATTTTTTTACTCAAATTGCGAATTTTATGACAAAAGAAGTAAAATAGTCACAATTTCCAAGAACTTTCAACTCGAACCTTACCTTTCTACAAAAAAAAAAATTATTGAAGTTATAGAAAAGCGAACTGTTCGAAGTTGACAAGGAGGATCACTTGAAAACATAAAAATTTTTCAATGTCAAAGAGACTTTCTTTTCAACAAATTCTTCAAAAAATTGTAAAATTTTTGTAAAAATGGACAAATTTTTGGTATTTTTCAAAATAAATCTAGAATAATTCCTACCTTTGGCCCCAGTTGCTGTATGTTACCTACGTTGAAAAAAAAAAATCACCTACTTTGAAAATACGTCGGAAATATAAAAAGATGTCAATTTTTTGATTGTGGGGGAGAGGCCATTAAAAATCATTTTTCTGAAGAAAAGATGGACCCAAAATTTTACAAGAGAGGTCCATGTTTGATCTCTTTTACGCTGAAGCTGTTACTTCTGTCTCTCCTCTCTTCGATTTGTTTTGATTAGAAAAGGGAATGCCTATAAATCTTCAAAAATTTCCTCCCTCCAAGTAGCATTCATTTTGAGAAGCTTTGTTGCCTTCAGTCCATTATTTAAAATAATTACGAACGCTGAAAATAACCTCGAAAAATTTTTATAAAAAATTATGATTGAAAGAATAGTCAGATTAAAGGGCATGGCCGCGGGGATAATTTTGGGAGTCTGGACCCCCTCTCCCCTGAGTCATGAGTTCAAGAATTTATGTGAAAAATGTCTTTCTGGACACCAACAATTCAATTATAAAAATCCTGACACCCCTCCCCCCCCTGAAATGTAGAGAGAGACAGCAATCTTTCAAAAATCATTTTTATTATGTGAAAATGGTTTTAAAAAATTATGAAAATAAACATTCTAAGCAATTTTACAATCTTTTATTCAATTTTTGAAATTTTTCTATCATCTCAATGAGTTATGACGATTTTCCTCTCAAGTTCAATTTTATTGTTTCGAACAATTTTGATGATATTTTAATCATTTTTGGTTAATTTTTAGTAAGATTACCCAACTAGAATTACTATTTTTCAATTGAAAATAATTTTATCGCATTTTAAACGATTTTCATGACATCTTGAACAATTTTGGCGTTGTTTGGACAATTTATGGACATTTGAGGTGGTTTTTTTTTGCACAATTCAATTAATTTTACAACTTTTTAAACAGTTTTTTTGTTTTCCAAGAACACTGCTTTTAATTTTTAAATAATTTTCCAAGACATTTCTCATTTTCCTTACTTGAAATATTTTTGTTGAATTTCAAGACTTTTTTCTGTTTGAGAACATTTTCCAAATACTTCATTCAACCAAAATTATTTTTGATCAAGTCCTAAGTCCTAACAATTTTTACGAAATTTAAAAAGCCTTTTTCCTGTCAATTTGGGAAATTATTTGGACGCTTTGAAAAATTTTCAAAAACGTCCCATTTTCAAATTTTTGACAATTTTGGATAATTTTTGAAGCTTTAGTTCAAAAATTTCCCTATCATTTTTTTTATGGAATTCCATTAACTCCCTCACCATTTCAAACAATTTTCGGGGGGGGGGGTGTTACTAGGAGTATTAGTCCATATCAATAAAGCAAAATTAAAAAATTTTGATGTCTTAAACGATTTCTACAGTAAGTACCTCATTTCAAAAAAATTTGTAATAGGTATCTATTCCTTTTTTAAAAATTTCCTACAAAAAATTGGTGAGTTTATTTACTTAAATCTCCCTCCTCTTTGCTCTCTCCTTGCTCTCGGAGAGAAAATCCTGACCAGACTACTTTCAATAATTTTTTTTACTCTCTGGTTATACGCAATTTTATTCATCTTTACTTTAAAAAAATCCTAGCTTCGAGTCTAAGATGTTGATAAGTTGATATTTGCGTTAGTGTGCATTTTCCATCCTTCCTACTTCGTCCATAAAAAATCTTTACTAAAAAAATGTAAATATCGCTCTTTTTATTTTTCTGAAATAATATATTCAGTAAAAAAAATCCATAAAAAAGTCATAAAATTTTAAAATCTTACGAAAATCACAATTTAGAATATGAATATTAACTACCTAGCTGAACGTACGTCATATTACACGTGTTACATAACTCCTCAACTCTTACCAAAAAGAAATTTTCAAAAAATTAAAGGTACCTAAATAACTAATTGAATACAAATGAATCGGTAATCACTCCATTGGAACGATTTGGTTTCTGGCAACGTGAAAATCTTGGACGACATTCAAAAATAAAAACTCATGCAGGCATAACGATTAACTCGTACATACGTAAGGTATCTTATCTAATACACCGCTCAACTAAGGTTTGTAAATTCATCTTACAGCACAAATTAAAAGCCGAATTAAGAATATTTCTACCATCGTGAAATGTATCTCTCGGAATGATCGCAGGTAAATTTACGAATCGTGACTACGTCTAAAAAAAAGTAGGTTCTTATTGTTGATCCGGTTAGCTGTCCTAAATGTTTCCGTAAAAAGAAGGTACTATTCGCAACACGACGATAAAGATACAGAATCCCGCGCGCCAATGGTTAATTTCGAATCTTCGCAGGTATTCGCATCGATCACGAAAAAAGCTTCGACTTCGATACACCGTTAATCTGCGGTTAGCTTGTAAATCATCCGCTAGTTTGGTTTCATTTTCAAAAATTATTATTCTACCTGATGTGATTAATTTAGGAAAACAATCGACCACGTACGAGAACACTTCGCTTAGTATGTGAAGGTCGCAACGAGATCATGAAAAAAATTTATACCTGGGATAAATCGAGATAGTGGTTTGATAAATGAACAACATAGTACACGAGCCTACTTTCTTTGTAGCTATTTATTTCGCACTTGAGGTAAAAAAAAAAAAACGATGTAGCCTTTCACCGGGAAATACTTAAAATTTAAGAAATTTTTTATATCGAGAAGTAGGTATTGGTGCGTAGGAGAGACAAGCTTCATGAGCTTTATTTGGATAATGCAGAATGGACCTACGTTCGCGATGATGTTTGATCATATACCTATATAATTTCATAAATCTTAAATCCACTCGAGGCGTTTAAGTCTCGAGAGTAAATACGACAGTAGAATTGTTGAACTGTTGACCTATAATTTTCAAGAGGAAACTCCGCCAACGATGTGACCACGTCACGTTGTCCGTGTTTTTCCTCGAAAATTTAAGCATAAATCATTCGTTAATACCCCGTATTTCCGTCTGGTTTTGGCAGCAACTTCGACACAGAATTTCCCTTTCTTTTTGCACGAATATTTGGTACGATTGATGGTATTTCGAACGATGGCAATAAAACTAGAACTAGACGAATAATCGTTTTTAATTAATACTTTTTTTAATGAATGCTTGGCAAGCAGATAATTAAAGATAAACAATCGAGCGAGCAATTTAACTCTTAATAGCTTGGCGAGACATAATTATGAAAATGAAAAGTAAACATTGTATCAAGTATTTTAACGATGAGGTGAGAAAATGAGGTGGAAAAGTTAAAGGAAAAATTCAATACCAATTTTAAATCTCATTACATGCTGTCAAAATGAAACTACGATTTTACAAAAGTTTTTACTTCAAGACCTCTCTTTCTTCCCCTCTGAAGTTAACCAAAGTGCACAAAATTTTAACCTACCGAAGTGAAATATTTGAAAAAGACCTCACTTTGAAACTTTAAAATCGCTCAAATTTCGAAACTAGATGTTTAGTTTTGAGAGACTAATAGAGTTGGAGAAGGCATGGAACCTAAAAATGGTTGCTGTTGGGAAAAATTTTTGTAAATGGAGACAGAAGACAAGAGGTTGAATAATAGTACCAGAGCTGAAGGACTTGAAGTATTTCGACCCCAGATAGACAATTGAATTTGAAAATGTATTTTAAAAATTGAGAATATTCCTGAGAATTTTGTCTCACCTACCACTTCTAGATTTTTGAAGGATATTTAGAAATTTTTCAAAAATACGTAATAAAAATGTCTCATTTTTGCCTTTGGATTTTTTTTTAGATAAATTGCTGCCATATTACATTTTTTAAAACTTTATTGAGTACGTTTAACTTTTTTTAGATACCTAATATAAGTGACGAGACAAAAATGATAAAAAATTTCAAAAAAAATTTGGCAAGATTTTTTAAATTTTTGAGGAGCAACTCTGTATCCGACCAATCATTGATAGGTATTATAATAATTTCCTCGCAAGAGAACATGTAAATTACTTTCAATTGTAATCTGGAAGTCGGAGAGTACAACCTCAGCATCTTCCCTCTCAAAAAAAAACTGCTAAAAATGACTAAAAATTCGAATGATTTTCAAAAACCATTAAAATAGGTACCTAACGCTTATAAAAAAACATATCATTCGAATTCATGAAAATTTGAGAAAAAAAAAATCTGAAATATCTCTAATAAGTATTTTATCAAATAGCTCCTCCTCCTCCTCCTCCAATAATGATGAAAATTTTATTTTCAGTGAAAAAAACGTACTTTTTGAGTAGAAAAATCCAGCAAAGTTCTTATACGAATGAAAATTTTCAATTTTTTCTGCTTTTCCAAGAAGTCAATTCAGTTCTTTCTTTGATGATTGAATATCACGTATGATCGAACCAAAAAAGCATTCACGTAATTTATCCTTTTAATGTTTGACTAGTTATCAAATTTGAAGGCGTGAAGGGGGGGGGTCTTTACCATCCATTTGGTTCAACCTAAAAAAAAAAAAATGAAAACCTTTGATTTTATGACTTTTGAAATAAAACCTTTTGAAACATTTTTTGGGGGTACAATACAAACGATTTCATTCAATTTTTTTTAAGCATATTTTTAAAAGAGGTATAATTTTGACGTTATTTCTGAATTTTCAAACCTATTCAATTGACGCTTTTATCTGAAAAAGTTTTACCATAATTTTGCCTATTTTCTGGTACCTTTAGAAACATCGTTGATATAAATTTCAAAATAAAAATTCGAAAATCAACAAAAAAAATTCAAATTTTTTTTCGAAACAAAATTTTTTTAAATTATGGATAAATAAATAAGCATTGATGTTTAGGAAAAAAATCTTGCACCAATTTTCAAAATTTCTAAAGCAAACAATCTAGTAAATTGAAAAGTATAGGCACCCTACCTACCTGAATAATCGAAAAAAATACTAAAAATTACATTCAAAAATCGAATTGATAATGAATTTTTTCAATTGATTTATGGTTTGATAAATTATCAAAAAATCAGGTTCTTGAAAAATAAATTTTAATGTTTTAAAAAATATAATAATGTCAAATAGTCGGACTTTTGATCTTTTGAATATTTTGTTTTGCCCCCGGCATTTTTTGGATGGCTTCCTCTTTCACCAATGAGCTTTCAAGTACCTATCTATCTTGAAATTGAAACTGTAGTCTCGAAATTTTTGATAAATCAGATTGAAACAAAATTTTTCCAAAACCTAGCTATTTTTGCAATTTTTTAGGATGAATTTTGCATTTTTCGTTTTTTAGGAATCAACTATGATTTTTCAATCTGTTTTTTGTAATTTTGCCAGGATTGCCCCTATTCAATAATAGAAAAGGATCGAACGAAAAATTAATGAAAACTAACCCTTTCCTCTCAGCCAGTAATAAAATTAATAAAACTTAAATGAAGAAAATTATGAAAATAATGGGTACTTTTTCAACAGCTGGAATTTTGAGTTCATCAAATTTGAAAAATTCAACCTCATAGAGTGTGAAAAATTTTTCATTTTTAACCCTCTTTCAAAAAAATTGTCAACTGTCTGTGTTTCATTTCATGTCAACCTGTTCAATTGAAATTACGAGTTTTTAAAAATTTTCTGATTTTTCCATAAGTAATTATTTTGATTGATCTCACAAGCAACCTTTAAACAAATGAGTATAAGATGAAATCATCATAACCCATCAAAACAAATCCAACCAGTTTGACGAATAAAAACAACAATTCACGAATCCGATTCAAAACAAAATAATAAATCCCAAATCTACACCGCAAATCTCCAAATCAAGATCAACTCGAATTAAAACACGTCAAGAACAAAGACTGAGAAAAAAATCAAGGAATTGAAATCCACAAAGCATCGAGAACCACCGAGGAACGACGAAACAAGTAAATAAATATTCCAAAACTGGGATTTTTATTTCCAAAGGTAATAAAAATCACCTGATACAATGTATATCGTGAGAACATTCTCAAGTTATCTGCTTTAGCTGACGAGCCGAATACACTCATACTCGTACACCTGTTCCACACAGTCAGACGTAGACATTCGTAGAATAAATAATGTTTCGTCGAGTTCAAAGGTATCTAATTCCAAAGTTTACTTAGTACAGGTATAGGATAGGTACCTAATACCTCGAGGTAATTATTTCGTATGACAAAAAATTTAGAACGAATTGATAAATGAATCGAGATTTATGTCATTGAATACCATAATAGCCTGACATTTGATTTGAATAGTCTGAAAAATATCAAATATGCTGGGAAATTATGTAATCGTGCAGATTTAATAAATTAATATCATAAAGCCTTGGATGTTAAACGTATATGTAGAGATAACTTTCCCCATAGCCTACAATTATTTTTGTTTCGTATAAAGCTATTCAGCTAACGGCCATGTACCTACAGATAACTAGAGACAAGACAACCACATTATATCCAGACCACGAGTAATTTTTTTTCTATTCGGGTACTCTGAGTGGAGTTTAATTATGATTTTATAATAATTATATTGTAATAGTTATCTATTAAGTACTTTTTATATAATAATCGTATATTGTACAGAAGTACCTCCTACCTATGTGAAAAAATTTACACCGTTTTTAAATCTTCTCTGAATTATGTAAAAGGCTCTTTATCGTACCATAGGCTCAGCTCACGTCAGTGGAATCTGTATGAACTTCAAATAGCCTAGGTATATGTAGACTTGACCACTCTGTTTCTCATGATACATCTCATAATATCGAGTACCGGATCATTAAAATTATAGCTATTCAAAAATTGTTGATTTTTATCACGAATACAATCGTTTACTCGCCGTATAACTTTCTTTGCATGGATGGAGAATAATACAGTAAAAAAAAAAACGCCCGAGTTAATATTTTATGCGCATATAGAACAATTTCTTTGGTTAAATTAAAAAGCAAAACTTTTACTCGTGTTTCAAGCAGGTAATAGGTACTTATAAAAATTCGTGATTAAGAATTGACGTATGATGATGTTTCCTTTTTTTTTACGTGCTTAAATTGTTCGAGTCGACTGGCGCGTACGAACTACGAAGTTGCAATTGCCAATGTTATTCGATATAGAAAGTTTATAAATTCTTCGTAAATGAGTATTATCTTATTAGATTGATCTTTGGAATACTTGATCCCGTTAGGAATTAAAATGTATTGGAGCATTGTAAGCCAAGTCGACGAAAAATCCCAAGAAAGGTGGGTAATTTTTTTTCAAATTTTTTGCTCGAATAGAGGTCATTGAACTTGGCAAATGATGGCATATAGAAGGTTTTGATGACTTGTTGACGATGTAATGGATTTTAAAATTTAGAAAAATTGTAGATACCTACTTGAAAAATTTTAAATGAGAAAAATCAGTTCGGGGGTTTAAAAATTTCACCATTTTATTCTGAAAAATTCAAAGTAAAATCTTTAATGACGAAATCAATGTTGCCATCACTTTTGAAAATTTAAAATAGAAAAAAGAACTTAAATTTAACCTTTTCGAGTGAAAATTCTGAAAAATTCTTAGAAATGGATTTTTTCAGAAAAACATATCGAAAAATGGGGTATTTTTGAAAATTGTAACCTTATTCGAAAAAATTAAAGGGTTCAACTTGAAAAAATCCTTCCTCTTTTGAAATTCGTGAACGAATTGACGAAAAACTTGCACATGAGTACCTAATGATAATGAACTTCTTTGAGGAAAAATAAAAAATTATGTCTGAATTTCTTTCCATTTTTTAAAAATCTGTAATGGAATTTGGAAAAACATTCGAAAAAACTGATAGGTAACTAATTAAAGAATATTTATAGGTAACTAAAAATTTCTGAAATTTGATTTTGTGGTATTCTTTTTATTCTTAAACTCATTTTAATGTATCTGTAGATTTTTCGAAAATTTCTTTTTGTTTTTTGCGAAGAAACAATTTTTCTAGGGTCAAAAATTGATTTTCGAGTGAACACTGATTTTGTGCTTTTTAAAAAGAATAAAATCAAGGGAGAACCTTTTGATTTTTTTCCCATAAAAAGTTTTTTGCCAATTCATTCTCAAAGAATCTTTCCTGGTACGATGGTTAAAGAGGTCTTTTATCTTTTGATCGGATGTAGTTTTAATTATTACACCCCCCCCCCCTTAATTGGAAATTTTGGACTCAAATTTTTGATGTCCAATCATAATCCTTTCTAAAATTGTTGTCTCTTGCATTAAAAAAATTAAAAAATTTTCATCTTTGGAAAAAAATGTTCACAAACTCTGGAATTATTCAAGTGCATTTGTAAAAAAATTTCAAAATTCTCCCCTTCGCACCACTCCCTTCAGTCAGAGTCGATTAAATGTCAAATGGATCTTCAGAATTTTTCCAATTTTCAAAATTAATTGTCAAACAATTTCAATAAATCGAAAAAATATAAGCAAATTCAACATTTAAAAAACAAGTCTTTTTGATTTGGTTTTTCTTTTTGACAAAACTGTTCTCATCTTTGAGTTTCTGTAAAGATTTATTTTTAATTCAGCCATATTTTTTACTCAAATTTTTTTGGACAATTTTTTTAAAATTTTTAAGTGGGTGGAAATATAACTTTAAAACTTTCTGTAAAATTATCCAAATATTTTTAGTCATCCTTCAAAAATAGGTATGATTCATTGAATTTTTGATGCATAATGGGCAACAAGGGACAATTTTTACAACAGAAAATGAGGGTAATGGTCAAAAATTCGGGTCCAAGGTCATTTTAACTATTTCACCCGGAAAGAGTCTTTCAAAAGAGAAAGGGTTATTTCATACATCCAATTACGAACCAATATATTTTTAAAAAAAAATTCAAGTAGGTACCTAATCGTGTAATTTTGCCATAAAAAGTCGAAAAAACACCTATTTATTTTTTGATACGTTATATGTATTGCAAAAAAGATCCATTTTTGGTCATTTTTCAGAATTCTTACTCGGAGGGGAGGTTCGCTTTTTTAAATTTGGATTTTGAGCCTTCAGTTCAGATTAATTTTCATCACCGAAATTGACGCCACTGATTTCCTCATCAAAGGCCATTTTTCCTTTGAATTTAAAACGAAATGGAGAAAAATTTCAAATCTCTGAACTGAATATAATTCTGACTTTCCTCAGCTGAAATTTACCTATAATTATCTGTCAACTTGCTAAATTTCAAAGGCTCCTAACCTGGCTAAAAAAATTCCCAGATCTTTGGTTTGGCCATTCTCATCTTTTGATGCCCTCTCCCTCGACTCACATTCTAAATTTTAAATAATCGATCCCCAATTATGCAATTTTTGGTCAAACTGACATGCAATGATCGATCGGTATGTGATATACTCATGCTCGAGCCACGTCCGCATTTAAACACCAATTTCCATTATTCGTTACGGAAACAATTAGACCTTGATACAATTCTTCAGTGATAGCAGCCATTATCGTACAATCAAACAGTCGACATAGTGCAATTGTTCTCGACCGTCTCAGCTGTGCTGGAATCGGTAGCAATGTCATGTAAAAGTACAGTAAGAATAAAAAATTCAAGGACGTCGATCGCCGTTCCATGAAATTAACCGCAAAGCGACGAATATTAACATAAAATAATCGTGGCTTGTTTTACATAAATAGGCGAATTACCGTTAATTTCACAATTGTTATGAGTCTGTGATTCTAATTCCAGTTTGACCATCTGTACCGGTTATTAATCTTTAAACCGCTCCGGGCGTTGTACACCTAACGCGCCGAGATACCAGAAGAAGATCACAGAGAGGAAAAAAGTAAAAAGAAATGAAAAAGGTATAGGAAAAAAAACAACGCTACAGTAATCAGCCTTGACCGAAGTAAGCTTCAAGTTGAAATCGACATTCTTTAGCAAAGTACTACAGATAACATTTATATAAGGTCGGATAGGTACAGAAAGATGCTGGACAGGTTCGACCGGACCGGATCATCATCAGTTTTATTCGAATTACTCAAATAGTACCATTGTTTAATTTGAAACGCGTTCTTGCCCACTATTAATCCAGTTTTTGGTTATCAGCCACGTAATGTGGTTTCGTTTTAACTACCAGAGCACTGATTCTCCCAATAAGACGTTTTTTTAAATTAAAATGAAATTTTTTCCTAGGACGTGGTCGATCACGTTTTTTTTCCTCCTCAGGTGTGGAAGAACGTTTAATCTAAAACAGATGTGGAGTTTATCACGTCGGTCCTTTTCTTCACCGATTGAAAATTAAAATTTTCCAGGCTTCTTTTATCTGTTTCCAAGTAAATCGACGTGTGTGGTATTCCAAGTCATACACGTATAGGTAACTGACTCTTTATACGAAAGCTATGATTTTCTTGACATACCTAAATCATTCGTCTCGTCCAATAGTTGCAGATTGTATGTAATTAAACTCGTACGAAAAAAAAAAAAAAAAAATCAGCAAACGTAATATTTGAGGAAACGTGAAATCAACTTACAGTTATGATTTTTTGGGGACAAAATCGTAAAAAATGTGGACTTGGAATACCGGAATGTGCACCACGCATCTACGTGTTTGAGGCCATTCAAACGCATACAATACTTATTACAGAAACGAAATGAATACTTCCAGTTCCAAGCGTAAATGTCCAGCTTCGTATTTTTCGCTACATGTTGTATAATTCATGCTCATTCTTCATGGGAACAGTTATGACGTGTTGTTACATCGTTAAACTGAATAATATTATAGTACATACAGGTATTTATAATTATAAACAAGTATTCTCAATTTACTTCACTTCCAGGCGTCCATAGATAACTGAACTTGGTCGTAATTTTCACAGATATGGAGTTGTTTTCATGATTGTGCTTTAGGATGGAAGAGGGATTTGAAAATGATTTGGTTTTGATTTAGAGGTGCAGGGAGGCCGAGAGGATCCAAAATTTCTATAAAATTTGTGAGATCATCTCAATTTTGGTGATCATCAAATTTTGCGTTTTTCTAGGTAGGTAAATACTTGCAAAATCAAAATTGAGTGTCCAAAGCTGAAATGTAGGTAAATATTTTGAAAGAGATCAAATTTTTGAAAAAGTTAATTTTTACCTACTTAATTTTGATTTTAGAGCCAAATCGTTATCAAAATAAGGATCACCATGTCTGAAAACCTGTTTTTAATTTTTTTTTTAAATCTCAACAGTGAAAAAATATTCAAATTATTCCCCCTCTACTCCACTCCACTAGTAATTCACTAAAAAGGCTGAAATCGTCCCTCACATAGGCGCACCCAGAAATTAATTAAGGGAGGGGCTGAGAATTTGAGAAAAAATGGGGAGGGGTCAAGTTTCAAATTGAGTCATTTTTCATTAATATTTCAATCAAAAATCGTCAATTTTTTCTGACAAACAGAGAATTTATTGAGAATTTGGTGATTTTTGACTGAAAAATCAATCAAAAATTGTAGAGTTTTGAAATAAAAGTACTAAAATACTGCCCGAGCGAAGCGAGGGCAAAAATTTTTTGAAAAAATATACTTTGAAGAGCAAAAAAATTGACTTTTTTCTCATTTTTGAAGCAAAAAATTATTTTTTCCGGGCTTAAGGGGGGCTCGAGCCCCTTAAGCCCCCCCTTGGGGCGCCTATGTTCCCTCATCTCCCATTGGAAAAATATTATGTGATGTAAAATTTATTCGTCATTTGTAACATGATGAGTCCAAATTACGAATTTAATTTTTGAGTTTATTCAACTGATCTGATAATCAGTGATTTTTCACTAATTCATCAGACAAAATTATTTTCTGAAAAATTGAGAATATCGATGATTTTTTACTGAAATATCAGTGGAAAATCATTTATTTTCAATGAAAATTATTTCACTGATTCTCAAAGGCAGAATTTTACCAAATTCGGATTTTGAGATTCATGTTTATTCAAGAAATCGAATAATTAAAATACTGTCTGAGCGAAACGAAGGCAACATTTTTTTGAAAAATCATGTTTAAGGAGTAAAAAAAATAGTTTTTTCAATTTTTTGTATGTAAATGCATTTTAATAAATTTTTGAAGAATTTTTACTCTCATGCTCATCCCTACTCTTAGATGAAAATTTTTTGTCAAATTCGGATTTTGTGACTCAGAATACATATGGGATAATGGATTTTCACAACTGGCTTTTAATTGGTGTTGAAATATAGAATTTGAAGATCATGAAATAAAAAAATACCAAGAGGAAAGAAGATTAAATTTTCACTCATCAACCTCATTTTTTTTTTAAATTTTGACCTAAAGTGAAGGATAAGGAAGACTCGGGAAAGAGAATACAATCAGAGAAATGAAATTTAAATTTCTACTCATTGACCTCGATTTTTTTTTTAATTTTGACCAAAAGTAAAGGATCAGGAAGACTCGGAGGAGAAGAATATGTACAATCAGAGAAATTGAATTTTAATTCGAAATTCGAACTTGACGTCCTCGAAAATGTATCCAGTCAACCCATACGTACCTCACTTTTTGATATTTTGACTCAAATTTAAGTGGAATGAAAAGGAGGAGGGGGTTGAGAGAGCCAAATTGAAAAATTAAATCAAAATTCGAATTCATTCAACCCTCAAAAAATTACTAGTACTGCTTAAATTTTTTAAAATTTCAATTCAAATTTTTAAGAGAGGGTGGCTGAAAAGGGAGAGAGGGCCAAATTGTGAAAATTATATCAAAATTCGAATTCAACACCTCAATAAACGCAACAATAATTATGCTTTATTACGATTTTTTGGAAATTTTCAACTCTTTCTGGACCTCGAATGAAAAATTTTATTAGCTTTTTCATTGTAATAGGTATCTGGTCAAATTATTATCCTTCCAGAAGGGGGAGAAAATTTTAATGACCTGCTGATCAGGTTTTGATCATTATATTTTCGACTGAAATTTTAGTCAATGATCTTTTAAAACACTCGTATTATAAAAGTAAAAATCGTTTCCTTTTTTGAAATTACCCATCTCCATTTCTAAACTGACTGACTAAAAAACTTTTATTTAAGAGAAAAGGGTTCAGTTTCAAGAATCCGGTGTCATTGAATTGCTAGTTGGACTGGGGGAGGGTAGAGGGAGGGGTACGGGAAATCAACTGACAGTAAGTACTTTAAGTCTTTTCAATCAGTTACATTGTGATTGAACATTCGAATTTTACAAAGCGTTGATATAATCACTGATGAATCGAAGTACGATTACAATTTCCCCAGTACTCGCACCTTGAATTAATTACAATGATATCGATCTCGAATCGTCCATTGATCGCGATCACCGATCACTGATCAATCTCTCATCAGTGGAAAACAACATTTTTTAAGCATCATTAAAGCATTAACACGTGGGTTACAGGTAACCATATGTCAGCCGTTTAGCTGATACCTACCAATACCTTATAAAATGTATGAATAGGTACCTACATAGGTAGTTTTTAGTTTTTTTAAAATTATTTTTGGTGATGATTTCAAAAAAATCAAAATTTTGTTTACCAAAATTTTTAATTATATAATATTTTGAAGAACATGAAGTCATAAATAAAAGCAAATACCAACCAACATAACTTCCTCCCATCAAACACTCAGCTTGAGATGGAAAAAAAAATACTCAAAGTAGAAACAATTCACAACTTGGCATATTTTTTCAGCCAAAAGGAACTGTAAAAATTACGAAATAAAATACTTCTCTTCCTCTCATATCACAAAAATGTTTCGTAATGACATTATTACGAAGAATAATTTAAAGAATTAATACAACACGCGTAATTAACACATTAATTCAGCACATTCTGCGGTACGAAGTTAAACACGTCAGGTATGTGAACCAGTTAAATTGATGCGAAAATTGGACCATGGTCAGATACACGAATGCATTTTAAATAAAAAATGATATTTCATCGCAGATACATCGATCAGGTAGGTACCTCTACCTATATAATTTCATACTTAGGTACAAAAAAATGTGCAATTTTTTTCATTATAATTATCTATAACAGTACCTCGTTTATGCTCGAGCCCTGCATCACCTTCCGAATAATTTTCAAGTCGTTTGCAACATTTCACGCACAAAGAGAATAAAAATGTCATTTTTCTAAAAGGTAATCGTTTCAAAGAGTTTATAGATTAATGTAAATGAACCATGAAGTGTCACGTCAAGTAACAATTACACGCGAAATAAGAATACGAGAAGTATCAGACGTAGGACTCATTGAAATCGAATCTTTTCTATAATCGTAGAGCAATTTTTATTGTTAAAATTTTCACATAATTGGCTTCTCGTAAGAATGAAATTTTTTCAAAAGCATTTATGACATCACTCATCACAAAGGTACCTACGAGCTAACGCTCAGATCGATTTCAATCAATCTCATTTCGATTCTTTGATTATAAGAATATCTTGCTTATTTGACAATATCTCAGGATGGGAAGGTATCTTTGAGATAGGTACCTGCATATGTACATATAACCGAGATGAACTTCACGAACAGGTTCGCGAGAATCATGTTATTTCCTTTCGATAACGAGAGTATATTACACGAGTTTTACTTAATTATGAATGAAATCGATATTTATTGGTAATGAAACACCGAGCTGAGGTTTTATAATTAACGAGCCTCACCATCGAACCGTTATTTTACGACGAATATATTTCATACGAAAGTGAAGTAGGTAATTACTTAACTAATTAATTAAACAGCCGTAAATTTGTTCGAACAATGTTTGTTTGAAAATTATTCCACGAATTGATACTCAAATTGAAGAATGAAATCTATGACCGTAGGACAAAAATCTTCGTTGGACGAAAATATTGTAATTTGTATCGAGTAGGCAATTTTTAAGTGGAGAAAATTCAACGTTAATGTGGCATATCGACGTTTAAATTGTTCAACTGCTAATGATCGACGAATACCTGTAATCGACTCTGTGTAAAGGTAGGTAGCTAGGTAGTAGGTACCCAATAAATAATATATAGTATCTTCTTCATTCGCGCAGAAAATTGACATGGAACTATCGAAATTAGATTATTTACAAACATTTTATCAAAGTTGATGGAATAGATGAGGATCCATAAAAATGATGAGTTTACAAACAAGGCTATTTACGGAGCCAGCACGTTTATGTGGTTTTGAAAATGATTGGCAGATTTTTGGGTATTGCTTTGATAGGCTATGATCTAAGCGAGTACAGAAAAGGGGCTCGTGAGGAATTTTTTCGGGGAAGGAAAAATCGACTGAAGTAATAGTAATATTACGTTCGTATGTGGCGGAAATTTAAAAAAATGACCGTTTTGAATTTTTTTCAAGCTTGCAAATAGTTTGAATTTCAAAACTCTCCATCGAGTGAATTTTTTCTTCTCAAATTTTAGTAGAAAATGGTCTCATGAGTCAAATTGCCCCCATTTTTCTAGTTTTCTTATGCAAAAATTATTTCGAATGATGGAAATTTCTGTTTTAAGGATATAATTTCCAATTTTAAATTAATTGAACACATTTTCCAAAAATTTTGAATTCTGGAACTGGATTGTTTTTCAAACTTTTGACCTAAGCTGAATTTTAAAGAAATGAAACTCGTGTTTTTGGGGAGGGGTGGAATTATTTTATGATGTTTGAATGTGTTTTCAGATAGGTATTGTAATGTTTTGAAAATTTTTTTCACAGATTTTGGTCTTTTTTTGTAATAAAATTGCTTTGAAAACGATATATAAAGCTTTGAGGATTGGAAAATTAGTAAGTACTTTATCTGTGAGCAAATGGGTTCAGATAGCGAGCCGTAAAATTTGTCAATTGTCTAGTTATTTTAAAAAATTTACTTAAAAAATGGATTCCATAATTTTTTTCAAATAGACTTGTGATGTTGTGATGTATCAAAATATGTGACCCGTGTAAAAAAAATCGATGTCTCTTTTTCACGTTTTCGGTCCAAATGACGTCAAATCTGGACCAAAGACTTGAAAAAAGTAAAGACATCGATTTTTTTTTACACAGGGTCCGTTCTTTCCGGCAGGGTCGAAATTTTGTTAGGATCCCGAAAATGCCAGTAATTTTTTTTAAAAATCATATTATAGATTTTGGGCTCAAAATTTCATTCGATTCGGCCATGAGAAAATACTTGAGGCGGGTTTTTGCAAATTTTGGCTTCCTACTTGTTTAAAAAATTCTGAATTTTACGAAGAATCCGAGAATGTCAATATTTTTTTGAGGTTAAAAATTTCATTCGCTCATGAGAATTTTCGAGAAGAAATTTTTCAAATAAAGCCAATACTTAATTATCTTGACACCCCCCCCCCCAAATAGAAAATACTGATTCAAAAATTGAATGGCAACATTACTACATGGCTGTTGGAATACGTACTTTCTATAATTTAAAAATTACCAATTTAGTCTCCCAAGAATGTCGAATAAGTAAAATTTTTAAAAGTTCATTTTAAAGAGCCCCGTTTTGAAAAAAAAAAATGAAAAATTGTGGGGTTAAATATGAGCTTAATCTGACGTTTTACAGCATAAATCACAGTTCCACTTTTAAAGATGATTCTCTTATTAATTTTACTACTTTGCAAACCCTCATGTTTTGCAAAATAGGTACTTAGGCACCTATTTGTAATATTGTCTCATGGTAAATACTTATGGAACGAAATTTGAAGTCCAAAATTGATGATAGGTATTTCATTGACATTTTTTTAAATTTATCAAGAAATCAACCTACTTCAAAAGGTTGCAAGTTCACGTGAAAAATTCACAACTTGCTATTCTCTGTGCTGTTTTTTAAATTTTTGGTATTTTTGAATACGGAACGAACTCGCTTTCATTCCTCAAATCTTTGTAATATCATATCCAGAACCATTTTTGTGCAAACGGTGGCAAAAATCAATGATAAATTGCACTGTAAACGTCCCATGATATCTTGCCAGTGTATTAAAATTTCATTTGCTTATTCAGTTGAAATCCAAAGTGAGACCATTGGATTCAACTGTAGAAGTCAAAATTTTTGAAAAATTCTGTCCAATCAATTTGAATGTTGGACGCATTATCTATAAGATCGAAATTTCAACCATTTGAAATGATTTTTGCATATAAAGTCAAAAAGAATATGAACTTTTTTTGCTCAGGAGACCATTCTCTACCAAAATACCTACTTATGTTTACATAAGAGAAAAAATTCTCTCAAACAAATTTTAATAAATTGAGGTTCTTGGTACTCAGCTCACAACTGTGCTTTTTGAAAAATATTCAAAATGGTACAATTTTTTATCCTTGAATATGGATTCCAACCACATACTGTAGTGTACACATTTAATGTGAGAACTAATTGGAGGTTTCTTCCTAAAAAAAAAATCATATCATTTTCAAAAATTCAAGTTTTTGGGGCAAAAAAATCTTAACTTCTCAATTGTGAATCAAAATTTGAAAAAGGAAAGACAGCCATAATCACAAAACCTGCACATGGACCAATATATTCATTTGATTTCAAACCCCCATGCCTACTCCGAACTTTTCGTCGACTAATTTACACTAAACTCAAATTCAAATTCATCGACTCACCTGCTCAAACACATCCTCCCAATGTAAAAATCAGTGTATCTTCATGATCTTTCACTGCGGAAGAAATAAAGGGCACACGCACAACCGCAGCACCCAAATAAGCGAACTTTACGTACAAAAATCACATTTCCGAAAACGCAAGTCAAAACAAATTAGTCTACTCTAATTACACCAAAAAAAAGAACCGGCATTCTTGAAACCACATTCTTAAAACAACTCGCTAGAACCGTTAAGTAAACAATGTCCGATAACATTCAGTTCGAAGAAACGTCCATCACGGCTTTCGTGGTTTGTTGAACTGGTTCCACGTTATAGACATGGAAAACTCTTGTCATGCGTTGCAGCGACATAGGAGTGGTCTTACCATTCTTCCAGTTCCAAGTTTTCAGGTCTCTCGGTTCGTATACGAGTTCTCCAGCTCGAGGAGAGATGTCTTCGAAAATTTGGCGTTTCTTTTTCAACTTTGTGGTTTTTGAATTATCGCTCGCACCGAATCAATTAACGAATTTATGGCGATCCAATTGTCAAATATTCAATTGATTTAGGTCGACGGTTTTATTACATTGTAATTTCGATGTTTTAGTACCATAAAGTCGCAATTCAATACCCTATATCACCTCGTTTTCGATTTTATTAGAAATCTTTATTTTATACCAAAAAAAAGGGAAATTTTTTAGTATGAAATGGAAATTTATTTTCAAATTCCAGAATTTATAAATAACACCTTTACAATCATAAAAAAAGAAACAATAGTAATGCAATAAATGAAACAATTTTATACATTTTATCATAACACATGGTAGGTATATAAACGCATATGACTAATAACAAAATAATAAAAGAAAAAAAATAGTCAAGTATACATTTAAAATGTAATTGTGTATTAAAAAATATTTAAATACAAATTTTCGACGTGTTTATATGTTAGGTAATAGCGAAATTTTAGCTGTAAATGAATCGAACACATTTTTTTTTCAAACGAACTAAAAAAAAGTACGCTGCATGTACAACACAGTGCTATCATTTAAAATGAGTGAAATGCAGCGAATATTTTTCAGTACTAAGCGGAACATAATTTAGCTTTTTTCCAGCGAGGGAGCGAGGTGATTACCCTACGCTATTTATAGGCACTGAATCGACATATAGTCTGCCGAATACCGAACAAAAGAATACGACGGTTAAGCCAAGAAGAAATGAAGTTGATGTGAATGTAAATAATGCGGCGAATTGAAATCTGCAATACCATGCTAATGATAATATGGCCACGATAATGAAACACAGCAGTTTACTCAAATTCCATTCCGGTGTAGTGGTTTGTTCGTTATTGGAAGAGAACTGTTGAGATTGTTCTTGCGAATCGACATTCGGAGAGGACTGTGGTCTTTCGTTGAGGATCACGCAATGAACGACGCAGTTATCAAAAAATCCATAATTTTGGAGGGATAGATTATCGTCTCGGAGAGCTCGACCGTTGAATATTAAACGTATCAACTTATTCGCGCTCAGTTCGGTTGAGAAGTTTCGTCTACGAATCAAAATACGAAAGAATTATTAGTATTGTACATAGGATGTGAAATTTTTCAATGTGGCATCGTTACAAGGCGATAATTATTCGCATAAGTATGAATAATGTATATTTCCTCACACACCAATGCAGAAGAGCTCAAACTAGGAAAACTTACTTCTTAAAATCTAGTAATCGTTCGTGTAGTACCCCATCGACTATACGTAAATCATCGTTCAGATATTTTAATCTAACTTTGATATTATTTGCTTCTGATTGATTATCTACGTTTTCGTCTTCAGGGCGCGAACTTCTAGGCGTTGCATTATCACTAGATGTACTCGTACTATGAGATCCGGCTTTGAAAAATGCTATACGTCGACGTAGCATGTTTTCTTCACCGCAAGGTCCGGCGGTAGATTCTGCACTAGTTTGAAGGACAGGTACACCGTCGCTGTTTTGAAAACTGGCATTTTCGCTGGATGTAGTTTGTTTAATGGTAACTGTAGATTGACTATTGGATGCTTCTACAGGTAATGGATCACCACGGTCACCTATATAATGAATACATGAATTATAGGAATTGAATGGGTGGTGTAGTTGATTGGCATACCTTCGGCACCTCGATCTGTAGTATTTTGTATTCGAGCTCTTTCGTTAGCAGCTACGTTAGTTCGTCGGTAACGTCTTTCTAATACATAAACGGTTCTGAAGAAAGGTTCATCAGCGTTTCGTACCCTTGTTGTGAGCCATAGTAATAAACATATGAAAATTATACCCAAGCCGACGAAAAAATGAACGACTTCGTCACCAATTCCTTCGATGGTTGGCATAATTTTGCATTTGATGACCTGTTCAGAAAACTAAATTAAGGTGATTGTTTGAATTCGTCGTTGGTGATTGAAGTAATGCGTAGCATAAAACTAGCAAGGATAAAGTAGAATCGTGAAATATTATTCAGTGATTTCAAGATGTTACAATAAGAAAGGTGAGATGATATCGGTACTTACCTTCTTACAAAATTGCCATTAGGTGTTGGGTTGATGGTAATTGAATAGTTTGAAGGTCTGGAGGCAAAAGAAACCATACGGATAATATTTTTGATGAAAGATATTCGTACTTTTACCCTGAAATAAAATTTATTTTACAATTTTACGTAATAATATCACGCAAGATAATTTGTTTACTTACGATTCATCATCAATTTGATAGCAAAACCTGAAAGACTGGGCATTTTTTATTGCGATACCTCAAAAAAATCACGTGACCGGAAAATTTTTTCCAATTTTTTTTCTGAAAAAATTGAGGTATTTAAGAATTGCGATGTCACTTATTTTCAATCATCCAGTTTTTGCATTTTTATGTACTCCTTACTTTTTCTTTATTTTCTTTCGGTAAATTTTCTCCTATCTCCATAATTCACAAATAAGGTGCCATTTTTGTTATTGTAATGTTTCTAATGTTGGAAAGTGTGTCAAATTTCGATCAAAATGTCTAGATTCATTCAATTACTATTTCTATTAATATACTGTAAGTACTCTAGAGATCATTTACAGATTGATCTAGCTGTCTTATTTTTCAAACTGCTCATCAATATTGTCTTATATTTTGTTCCAGTATCTCTTATCAGTACATCATCTGCTTTACATTGTCACTCATACAGGCCTTTTAATTATACCGATGAGTCTGAATCACTCAGTGTAGACCCTAGCACAGCCGGTAAACCTTTTTCGGAGTTATTCAAGTGGGTTGAATGTACACATAAAGAGAATGCCTGCTCTACTGGCTGGACCAGCGATAATGGCACTAAATTGCTAATAACAGCGGTACGACATAGTTTTCTGTTTATTTTAAACATTTTTCCCACAGTAACCTGGATTTTGCGTTTTAGGGCTGTTATTATTCTCCATCACCTACTGACTGTAATGAGCCAGACGTATGTGTAGACCGAATCCCACGACTATTCGATATATTCTTTTGCTGTTGTCCCAATTCTGGGTGTAATAACAATTTCTCTAGACAACTGACGACTACAATTCCTCCACCGACAACTCCTCTGCGTAGGTGTACCTCTCTTTAATTTTTTTTTCGATCGTAATTGTAAAATTAATAAGCTTTGTTTACGGTTCAGCTAGAGTTAAAGAAGATGATACTGTATCGTTTTATGTAGTTTATGTTGGGTTCCCGATGTCGTTGGCGTTGTTGTTGATTGGCATGTATTATTTGAAAAGGAGGAAATATAATTTTAGCCAGGTCAGAATTATTGTAAAAATTATTCATCTTACTGGTAGATTTATTTATTTATTTTTTCTTAGATACCCAATATGGATCAGAATTCCCAATCGTTACCTGCGACTCCGCCTAATGAAAAACTGCGACCTATTAAACTCGAAGAAGTCATAGCTCGAGGTAAATACGGAGCTGTTTGGAAAGCTACTTACAAGAGCGAAGCTGTTGCTGTGAAAATAATGCCTGCTCAGGTAAAATCCTAAAATCTCATCAATTATGTATATTTTAAATTCGAGCTTAATTTTTACAATAATCGTTTTCGTTTTAAGGAGAAGCAACCTTGGCTAACCGAACAAGAGGTGTTCAAATTACACCATATGGCACATGATAATATCGTAGGTTTCATAGGAGCTGAAAAAAGAGGTGATAGTTTACGCGCTGAGTATTGGATTATAACCGCTTACCATCCGTTGGGATCCTTGTACGATTATTTGAAAACCCATACTATCAGTTGGGAACAGTTTTTACGCTTGGGCTTTACTATAGCAAGGTTCGTATCGTTCGCTTTGAATTTTTAGTGTTTTCGTGAAAATTTCAACTGTTGGAAATAAATTTTCAGGGGATTGACGCATTTGCATGAAGAAATTATGCCTACAAGAGGAGACGATTATAAGCCGGCCATTGCGCACCGTGACTTCAAAAGCAGCAACATTTTATTGAAAAATGACATGACAGCTTGTATAGCTGATTTTGATCTCGCTTTAATTTTTAAACCTAATCGAGCTTGTGGAGATACACATGGCCAAGTGAGAATAAAGAATACATTTTTTAAAATTGTATTTTGATCAGCGTTTACTTATAGTTATAATTGTTTTGGATTGTCAGGTTGGAACTCGAAGGTATATGGCACCGGAAGTACTCGAAGGCGCAATCAATTTTTCCAGCGATTCGTTCCTTCGAATCGATACATATGCTTTTGGATTAGTTCTGTGGGAAATTGCGAGCCGTTGTTCGTCTCTTTATCAGGTTTGTATTTAAAATTAATTTTATGCTTTGGTAAAGAATCAGAATTATGAAATTATGGACATTTTCCCCTCAGGATTCTGTTCCTCCTTACAAGTTACCATTTGAAGCCGAAATTGGCGTTCATCCAACTCTCGAAGATATGCAGGAAATCGTCGTTCAACAGAAAAGAAGACCTATTATCAAACAAACGTGGTATCAACACGATGTAAGTTTTGTATTTCAGCCATTACCGAAATCACTTCAAACTGGAACTAATAGTGTTGATTTTAATTTCGCAGGGCTTCCTTATACTATCTTTGTGTATAGAAGAATGCTGGGATCACGATCCCGAAGCTCGTATATCCGCTTCATGTGTAATGGAGCGATTCTTGGAACACATCAAATTTAACGGATCACCTAGTACACCTTTGTTATACAACGATACCATGACTTCTGATACTGTCAATAGTATCAATCCTGAACTTGCAAACGGATACCTAGCTGTTTAGGTATTTTAAGTTCTACTTTTCGGTGTTTTGTTTGAAAATATTCCATTTTTTAGTCTTTTAGTTGAGAAACCAACAGATTAGTAAAATAACTTATTCGCTGGTACAATTATTAAATGTCAATTGTTTCCAATTATGTGAGTGTAAAATCAGTTGACATTTGGCGAGAATATGAATTTTGACTTTCGTAAATTCGAATAATGTTTTTAACGTATGTCTAAGTTGTTACTGCCATTTATGTTTATACTTTTCGTTTTTTTTGCTGTGAAGAATATTTTTCCTCAATCTAACTACCTCTTTTAGAACATAGTCTTAAGACGAATACTCATAGTTTGCTTTTATCTTTTCCCACCTTCTGACCGTCCTAACGCTTTGTAACATTCCATCGCAAAGTATACGATTTTTATTGGATCTCTTTTTTGAAATCAGACGCAGGCGTTTTTCTCTGGATGCATTAAAGATCGTAGTTTTGGCATTATTTTTCTACTTTACCAAGCACATTTTCGCTTATGTTACGAAATGCAATTTTTTATATATCGTCTGGATTTTTATTTTATTTTTCCTTTTTTAAGTACTTGGTTTCTTTGTAATTGAAACTGTGATCGGTGAACTTAAATGTTAATTTTTCGAACATAATAATCATATTATTTTAATTTTTAAGGTGGAATATTTCGAGATACGTATCTTTAAAACGTAACTCAATTTTTTATTTGTTATTTTTATTTGTTTTCGCGTAATTTTATTTTTCAGAATTGGGTTACAACTCGAATTATCATATTAGTCTTTACGTAGTACAGTACCCCGTACCTATCATTTTATGCATGAATTTTTCTGCAAATTTTGATCGTTATGTTTTTAAGGTATATGTTTTGTAATACTTATTTAGATTTAAACAACTTTCTTTTATGTCGATTCAACTTTTAGTTTTATTTTTTTAATCTGTTGTTTTTCTTTATTATGTATTTGGAAACGTTTGCAGTAAAGTGAGTAATTTTTAATGTTGAAATTATTTCAGATGTGTGAATAAGACTAGATCATTCATTTTTCAACAAAGCTGGTGCTAATTTTTTATTAGTTGCAAGATACAAATTGGTAATCACATAAATTCGTGTAATGTTTCAACTTTATTACATTGGTTCAAAGTAAAAATATAAAATTACCATTACATATCTTTAATAGGTTGTGGATGAAATATTTCTTCTCAATTCGGCCGATTTTTACTTTAGATTTCATTTTGCTGAAAAATTATTTCTCAGTCATCGTACAATTCAGGAAAAAAACTGATTTCTCTTCAGATTTTACAAAGAATGGGAAATATTTTTTTGCATACGTTTGTGATTTTCTGATTTTTTCTACTTAATTGTACAAAGCTCTACTTTGAAACCTCTCGGCTCTCATACGTTTTCGAAACTCTCATTAAAGAACTGTAGAAAAAAGAAAATCACTGAATAAATCTGACATACGAGTACATTTTTTTCATTACAGATTCTTGGATGAACTTTAAGCAAATTTTCATTCCCATTTTTAACTTTCTATGGAAACGTGAAACTTCAAATTCGAAAAATTTCGATAAATTTTTCAAAATTCACTTTTGGATTCAATTCCAGCCGTGAAATCAGTTCGATCACAATATTAACAACTAAGAGAAAAAAAGAGACCGAAGTTCCATAATTTCAGCAGAGGTCACAATCCCCTTCTATTTTTTTGACTGAAGAAAAATTATGGCGATTTTCCAAAATTGTACGATAACATGAGTTGGAAAAAATTAAAAAATTGAATGAAATGGATGAACCCAAGGGAGGAAATTGATGGAATTACGATGGAATTGGAATGACTCAGGTACCAGATCTGTTCCTATTCCCCAGAATTGGTCAGTCGAATTAACCTAGGTAGGTACCTAGCTACCTACATAAATGATATGAATTCGTCCCGGAAATTTCTCACCGTCGGCTAAAACATCGAGACAAATCTTATAAAAAAATTTAAAAACATAATTTTACCAGGAAAAAAATTACAAATTAAATTCTGTTAGATAGGTAGGGAATCACTTATCGTAAAATTCCTACACAGACGTAGGTATGTATGTACTCCGATAAGACGAACCAATTAACCAAGATAATAAAGAATTGCGCTATTACGATAAATGCTGATAAGAACACCAGATTCTCAAACGAAATAAAAATTCGACTACTGAAAAAAAATCAAATTATAAAAAAAATAGATTGAACGACGGAAGACGGTGCATGGGAATTGAACAATATTGAAGACTTTACGTTAAAAGAAGACCTACACCATCGTGAAAGTTTATATAGGCACGTGTTTCGAATACCGATGGTTTTTTCTGTACGGAAGTAAAGATTTCAATTTAGCTGAAACCTTTTTACTCTCCGGGTAAGAATCAGAGTCGGATGTAGTGGACATCGATGGCAAATTTCCATTGTCGTCGGTTAAATCGGAATTAGTTTGGGAATCGGTGACTGTGTCCAATTTATGAGTCTCCGTTAATGTGTTAGAATCGACTACTTCGTCTTCCAGACTCGAATAGCTGGCGGTGGTTTCTTCTGAATCTCTTTGATCGCCGCTGCCGGTACTTGAGATGTCACTGGCGTCGTCTAAAATGTTACCATTTTCGTCGCTATTTGCGCTCGTTTCGTCTTCGCTGCTGCATTCTTCGATTTGATTATCCAATTGGTGAGCTTGGTTGGCTGCAAGCATAAAACGTAATACGAATATTAATCGTTGATTGACGAGAAGGCGGTATGGAGTAAAGGAATATGAAATTTTATATCAAAAAATACAAACAAAAGATCAATAAATGGCTTATCTAAGAATCGCGCAACTTTTCTAAATAGTCAACTTATCTAAACGTGAGTTCTTTGATGTTTCAAGTATTATCTTATAATTTTATAAATTACCAATGTATTGTATGGAATTACAATGCAATGGAAACCACGTCACGAGAATACTTATTGCAACAAAGATGTTTTATTTTCTATCGGACAGTGAAAAATTTATCTAGGGATCATTTGCATTAAAATATGATCCACATAAATCATATTCTGTAGTCTGTACAACTGCTTAATCTAATTCTTTCAAGGATCTTTTCGCGGCAGAGACGAGGGCTGGACTCACTTTGAAAAAAACTTAGTTCAACTGGTTATTATGAAACAATTTTCAATTTTTTTCTTAAAAAAAAAAAATAGAAAAACTGGATACAAATTTTTGTACAGATGAACTAATTTTTTATTCTCGAGGCATTTTTAATTAAAAATAGGTATATAAGATTGAGGAAAATTAGAATTTTTTTTAAAGACCTAAGTATGTTGTAGGTACCTATTTACATTTATAAAACGAAGCTATCAACTTGCGGATCGAAAACTGCAGATACCTATCAAAATTGAAAAACCTGAAAAATGTGGACGAAAAATTTCGAAAAAATTTTAAGCTTTTGTAAAAAGCAGAAACTGGCTTAAAATTTTAAACTTATTACAAATTCAAAATTTTACAATTCCTTCAATTTTATCTTTTTTTTTCCAAGTTGTACCCAATTTTAAAATTTTTCCAACAACAGACATTTTTTCAAATTTAAATTTTCTCAGCTTCGATTTTTTTTTCAATAGGTATTCAATATTTTTATTAAGGTACCTCGGTACAAAAATTTCTGTTGATTGGGTACCTATTCGTGTAGTTGGAAGAAATTTTGAAAAACATATGTATTATCTAATAAAAGTACGTTATTTTTAAAATTCAAAATGGGAAAAGATTTGAAGAATTTTTTGATCGGAATTCTAAATTTTTTGCCATCCTATTAGCCCTTTTGAAAAAGTCAAAATTCAAAAAAAAATAAAAAAATGAGATGGAACTTGTCGTTTTTTAGGTTTTTGAGGGTACCACATTTGAATATGTGCTTATTTTTTGGATATGACCCTTCAGTTTGAGGAAATATAGTGTGGCATACAGATTCTCACAAATTTGAGAGCGTAAATTTCGAATATCGACTCACTTTCTGATTCGTACTCCTTCCCCGTCCTCAAATCGACCCCCCTCCCCCATTCCGCAAATATTCGAACTTGGTGCCCTCAAAAATTTAACAAACAACAAATCACAAGTTATTTTTACTTTTTTTTTGAATTTTGACCTTTTCAAGGAGGCAAATTGGAAGTTTCAAGGGGGAGGGGAGTCCGATGAAAAATTTGAGTACATATTCGAATTCAACGCCTTCAAATTAGTAGAACTGGATACTTCACTTTAAACTTTCGATTAATTTTAATTTTGATCAAAATTTTGAGCCTTTGAACCCTTCAAAGGTGTAGAGATTCCACCTTAAAAATTTGTTTATACCTAAGGCCTTTTTCTCGTGCACAGTTTTTGTTGATATCTCGATTTGGAAAATCGCTTCTCAGTTGAATTGTTCTATAATTATTGATCTCATCATCAGATTATAAAAAAGTAATGTTTTTTTTTCGTTTTTCTTCTCAATCATATTTTTTAAATAAATATAAGTAAATTCAGTGCGAACAGTATTTTACAACTCAGGGGTAAGCTCACTTGAAAAATTACTTAAGACATCATCTTCCATCTAACCTTTTAAAAAGCATTCAGAACATACTTATTTTTCTCTCTTGTAAATTGACTTCCCTCCCCCCGCCTTCGAGGATTTGACCTTTCGATTCGCTTTAAAAAAAATTGGCTAGATCCACTACTGGGATTTTCAAAAAACGTGTTTCATACTCATTCAAAATTCCCCAAATATAATCTCAATGAATTGGCGATGAAAAATAGTTCATTGAAAAATTTACTTCCGAATATTATAAAAATTTACAGAGGCAGAAAGCAGAGAAAGTACCTACATTTGCGTTTGGCACATGGCATTTCTTCTCCCTATTAAAAATTTAATAAAGTAATATTTGGCAAAAGTTACCGTCCAACTTTGTATAAGTTTCGATGAAGAAAAAATACGGAATAAAAGAAAGTTTGATTCTGTGCCAAATGCATAACATGAACTTCTACGAAAATCTAGTAACTACCTTGTGATTCATTAGTCTGGCATGAATAGCTGATGGAAATTTTTCACCGGAATTTACCGCGTTATACAGAAATCTACAAGATAAGTCGGTGAAGGTCCGTAGAATCTGCACGTTTTACATATTTTTGCAAAAATGAATGAATTTATGATTAATTATCGTTCGCATTTTACGAATATAATTCCAAGATGTACTTTTAAACATATTTTAAGCACAGAAGTACTCCAAGTATCTTATTTTAGGACCGCCAAGCCGCGAAAAAAATCCACTTTTATGCGGCTAGATTCCTCGATGACGAATTTCGCACATTCTCGAAGTAATCTAACTGCATTCTATATAGGATTGGTCTAGTACCAAGAATTTTCGTATATGCAGCTCAATAAAATGTATCTATTTATATGCAAATTAACTAGGTGCATGTTTAAATCTGGTAACTAGCTATAAGCGTAGGATTATACAATTTAATTTTAATGTGGTGCCTCGTCGATGAACATAGGCCATAGGGGTATTGAATTAATGATGGAGTAAGATGTGAGAACAGATAATCAACAGTAATGACGTGCAAATTACAAATTAACCAAATCAATAACTGAGTAATTTAGTTCTCGCGTATTTAGCAACAAATTTCGTTTGAAGCAAGTTTTTTTTAACGGAATATTCGATAATGTTGATTCATTCAAAATCTAAATTCTTGAAATAATAGCAAATAATATTAATACAGAAATGTAATTACGATGCACAATTTTTGACCTCCCAAAACGATTGAAAGTGAGATTCAGAAACGTTCCGAAGTCATAAAAAAAATGGAAATTTTTGAGACCTGAAAAAATCCCTAAAAACTATTCAGTCAAACTTTAGTTCCCACAAACGTGGATTGCCCAAAATGATGACCTATTTGACAATTTTCCAAAATTCTAGCTGCCGCGTTAAATCCATATCTTTTAAACACTTTTGGCGAAAATTAAAAAATACGTCAATAAGTACTTGAAATATTTATTACATATTGAAGCAGCAAGTTGAAAATCAGTACCTATCTATACATTCCATTGACAGACAACCAAGTGATTCGTTTGGAAGAGGTTTTAAAACGGTTTAGAGCCTCAAAACAATTTCAGATGAAATTAAGTCACCAATAAAAAAATTTAGAAAACTGTTTCAGTTGATGAAATGTGTCACCAATATTCGTAATCAGCTTTCTTATGTGCTTAAGTTCAATTCGACCATTTTTACAGACTTTTTTTTCAAAGCTGGAGAATACTGAAATTTCATAAAGGCTGCAAAACGTCTTGAAACAAATTTAGATCGACTTGGAAGGTAAAAAATAAGGTCATAATCTCAAATTTCGAATTTCATTTTGATTACCTCTGCTTATACTTAAATTAGAATTTCATATTTTTTGCTTTGGTAGGGCGGTGGAGTAATTTTGAATTTTAAAAAATTCGTCAAAATTTGAAAAATTAATTTGAGTATCTGAAATTTTAGATATGGAGTACATACTTTTAGGTTGTATGTACCTAATTATTTTAGTCAATTCAAGATTTAAATACGAAAATTTTAAATCATACAGTTACCTAAGTATAATTTTTCAACTTTTAAAAATCATCGACCAAAGTTCAAAAACAAAGTGAAAAATAATATTTAAAAAATCCTTAAAAAATGAATAGGTATGATGGTAGATATTTTTTGGCAGTGGCGTAAATACGGGGGGGGGGGGGGTTGGTTACAAAACCCCCCCCCCCAGACACCCTTCAAAAATGAATTTTTTGGACATCAAAAATTAAATTTTTTCAAAGTTTTGCCCTCGCTTCGCTCGGGCGTAAGTAAACAAAATTATTATTAATTTTGGGTAGTTCAAAATTTCAATATGTAAGCCTGTGGCGTAAGTACCTCCCTCAAAACCCTCAAAAATGAATTTTTCGGGTATTAAAAATCAATTTTTTTCAAAGCTCTGCCCTCGCTTCGCTCGGGCATAAAATACTCACTATTTAGATTGTAAAAGCCGTTCGAAAAGTATGATACCAAGACCGATCACAGAAAATCGAAACTTTAGATTACAATTTAGAGACAATGTTGCCAATATTTCGCAAAAAACACCATTTCTGTAAAATTAATTTTTTAAAACTTTTTACCGCTTTTCTGTAATTGGTCTAATTACTTACCTTACTTTTTGAACAGACCTCTTATTTAAACCGACAGTACCAAAGAAGGTTCTGTCAAACCCCCCCCCCCCCCATTATCCGAGATTTTTATGCCCATTTAGTATATACCTAATAAAAAAATTTTCACCCTTCGACTTCTGTCCCCCCCCCCCCCCCGAGGGAATGTCAAGTTACGCTACTGTTTTTTGGTAAAATTAAGCAGATGTTTAAAAAAAAAAAATCAAACATTTTTTAGTGTGATTTCAACACGAAAAAGCATGTTTTGAACTAAAAAAAATTGAATTAAAAACAAAGTTTAGTCATTTAAAATAAGTCAAATCGTTAAACAAGAAAGTAATTTTCATCAAAACAAATATGTAACTTTTCGAGTACATGTGAAAAATTCTCAATTCTAAACTGTGCCCGGATGTCAAAATTTATAAATTTTTAGATCAACTAAGTATGGCTGATTATTTATGTTTCAAAAAAAAACACATTTTGAATTTGGAAAAACGCCATATAAAACAAAATGCTCATAACAATTCTCCACTCAAAACTTGAAATTTGTCATTTTTTCTTGAGTTTAATGTGCTTTGAATATGTAATTGACCAGCACTGTTTCCCACTCAAATTTTGAAAAATTTGCAACATAGTTGGGTATAATTTTAGGAAAAATTTTAAATTGAAAAGAATATTATCTTCCAAAAAGAGGGGAAAATTTTGATCCACCTCGTAAATGTAACGAAAAACTTAAAACTATATAGTCCTTCCATTTGAATTTTCTCAAAAATTTTCCTTTCAAAAGAGAAAAGCAATTTTAAAAAATTCAAATCAAAATTGCTTTGAATTTATCTGCAAGTACAGTTATTTTATAAACCTACGTCTATCCTGAATTTTGACCAGCATTTTTCATAAAAATGATTAAGAAATGTTAGGGAATCAGCTATTTATTCAGAAATTTCCAAATAACCTCCAAAACTGAGATTTATTGAGTTTTATGTATTCCATTTTTCACGACTTAAAATTTTTCTTTTTTATTATTTATGAAATTTGAGTTGGAATTTTTCATGGGTAAAAAAATGAAAAATACAAAAAATACATAGGTAAGTAAGTACTTAGGACGATGAAAATTTGAAAAATCAGTTCCAAATTCAACTTTTTGCAGAAATTTTGATCGAAATTTTCTTTATTAATTCCTCTCTTTCTAATAAAAGATAATTTTTGAAAATTTTCACCTAAAAAAATTCATGCCTCCCCATAAACTTGAAATAAAATTAGAATTCTTCTTCTTTTCATATTGGTCAACTTAAATTTTTCCTTTAATAATCATCTTTTTTTGAGTGGGGGAGAGCATTAAATCTCGATACTTTTTTTTCAACCCCTCATCGCCCTCATGCCAAATTTTGTTCTTCTGGTTCATTTTATTCCTTTTGAAAACCACCTTCGTCTACAAGGCTACTAATCTAATCATATTTTTTACACATTCATTTCCAGAAGTAACCAACCCAATTACCGATTAGCGATAATTTCGCACCACGGTTCATAAATATAGTAATGCTTAATCTATTTTTAATTTCGTCTTCAAGGTCCAGGTGGCATGCCACCGAATTCGTGCATATATCGTTGAATACGTACAAACAAAACGAACACATTGGCAAAAATTCTGCAGAGAATTATACAAAATTGAAATTCGAACATAGATTTCATCATTTTAATAGGTAAAAAATCACATTAGAATTAACCTTCGGCCAACTCTTCGTAAAAAATCACTCAAACAGTATAAAAATAGCCAAAATTACTAAACGTCACGTCCGATGCTCTAATGTTATCCATCAACAAACAAACGTACCTATACCTACGTTTGAACATCTGATTATGATATTTTTGATGGCACCTATTACCGAATTATATTCGAAATGAGTCAGAAATTTTCTCAGAAAAATAAATTGTTTCAAGTTCAAGGCTATAAGTAGGTAATCAAAAAAATACATAGTCTACAATTTAAACGACCATGAACAAGTCTTCACTCGAAATGTGCAAGTCTGGGCTGAAGAATATAAATGATGCCGATACCTTTCGACTGGTATTTTTTTTCTAAAGCAAATTAATCTTACCTTGTTGAATTAATAGCTTTTCTTGTATCAAAGGGTAGAATTGCTTGGCGGTCTCGTGATTCGGTTCGTACTGCAGAACTGCAAAAAAGATAAATGGATTTTAATTTCGTAGATGTGCAATAAAATCTAACTAGTTTTTTTTTATTTTATTAGTCGAAAAATCAATATAGGAGCTAAAAATGATAATTTGATAGATAAACGTCAATTTGAAATTTGAATCTGGCAAATACCTTCTTCTGAAAAATATAACCAATCGAAAAATATTAATTATCTCGACATTTCTATAGGCAGGATTTTAAAATTTTATAAAAAAAACTGGTTCATAAATATCATATTTGATTTGAACATCCTTTACAGACAGTTGATATCAATTTAAAAAAAAAAAAAAAAACTTGAAATGTCAAAAACTCGTCCATTTGAGCCAAAGGTTAAAAATAACTCCACCGAAGATATCATTTAATTACCTACACTTATAATTTGATAAATTATAATTAACTAATCAACACGTTTTTCTGTTTTCAAATCGAAATAAAATAATACTTCGAAGAAAAACTGATTAATTAAGCAAACGGAATTCTTCAATTAAATAAAGCAGCTCTGATTAAACACTCGATCTAAACGTCCTTTCATACTCGTATTTCGTTTCATTCATTTTCATTTTAAAAACCTATACTTAGGTACGTTTATATCTACGTTCAGAAAAACAGCGTTCCATTTAATAATGTCGAAATTAATTAATTTTCAATATTTACAACAAAATACAACTATATTATTCGTCCTTGTTCTTAATGAATTTAATCGTCTCTTCACCTTCCCCTTTGGCTACTGTTGAACAAACAGTAGCTGAATGATTCATGATCAGACATACTAATGTAGGTTTGACAGTTACCGCGGAGTCGTGTTATATGTTTTTTCCTCTCTCGATTTGATTTGAATTATATGCATTTAATGTGTGATTTTCCCTCAAGGTAGAAACCTTCTGCAATTTTACGTGTTAATAGATGCCTATACATTTAACCTATTACGTTTTATCAGATGTGAACTGATTACAAAAAATAACATTATAATAATAATTTATGCCTTCCTCTTCAATATCTGTAGCTGTACGTTCGTGCATCCATAAGTACCTACATTTCTTGCATTTCCCTTTTATAGAAATTTTTTCAGATGAAATGGAATCCTAAGTGAGGTGAAATCAGTTATGTAGGTAGTCGTAAGACGAATAAATGAGCATATTTTTTGAAAGATATTCGCAAGTGTAATGCATTTTGTGTGTTATCTTGATATTTTTAAATAATTTATTGGCAAAGTGCAAAAGACGAATGCATCTCATCGATCGATTGAAAATTAATGGCGGTATGAAACATGATGCAGAGATACGACTTTTTATGTTTTATCAGATGATAGAAAATGATGGTTATTTGTAACTATCTTCCTGATGGTTATGAAATCAAATTGTGTCCATAATGAAAAAGTGTTCAGTTTTTGAAAATCTACTCATTTTCGGAAAAAGCATTCAATTTTGGAAAATTGTGTTTAAAAATTTTCTAAAACTTGTCCACAAGGAAAAATTTTTCAATTATCGTTTTTGAAAACATTTTTTAAAACTAAAAAATCATCCAATTTTTAAAACAGTCATTCAGTTTTGAAAAAGACTAGTCGATTGAAAGAAAAATTGTTCAATTTTGAACACTTGTCCAATTAGGGGGAGGGGGGAGAATCGGCTAGTCTCAAAACAATCGTTCATTTTTTGAATTTGATCATTTAATAAGAAATTGTTCAATCTGAAATCTGTCCCATCCATTTAGAGAAAAACAGTTCAATTTTTTATAAAAGTTATCTAATTTTAGAATTTTTGAAAAAAATTGGCTAATTCAAGTTAAAGTTGGTTCCTTGTCAGCAAAAAAAATATCCGAAGTGAGGAAACAAGATCATTTTTATAAAAAATCATCCAATCCCATGTCCGATGAATTTTCAACTCGAAAGTAATTCTTTAAATTTTGAACAATCTGGAAAATTTTACTCAGTTTTTAGAAAATTACAAATCAGATGATTTGTGAATATTTATCTATATGTAAATCAATGAATTATGGCAAATACTTACCTACAGAAGAAAACATTAAAAGAAAAAATATTTTAAAAAATTCAAAAGAAGTATCTGTGGGCATTTACACCTCCCTCCCCCTCCGATAATAATTATTATAATAATAAATCTTTTATATCAAAACTTCAATCAATTTCGAGGAAAAGAAAAAAGAAAAATTGAAAAGAAATGAATAAATAGAAATAAACTTGTTATAAAGTACCTATCAACCTTTTATCCCTGCAGGAAATTTTTCGCTAGTACATTACCTATACCTAATTTAATAATATTGATTGATTTATAAGGAAATATGTTATAATTGACCAATTATCAATAATGTAGATATCTTGTACGACTAGTATTATTTTCATTATATCGATTGATTGATTGATTCAAACTAATGTTAAAATAACTTCAACGTAGAAATGAATAGGTATAGAAACCTAGACAAACACGCAGATGCATAAATGCATATAATTGCAAATTGACACATGGACTTTGAAACTAGTTCTACTACGTTCCTGCTCTTTTTTCTATTTAACCTATTTCATTTTATTTTTTGTAAAAAAAAAAAAGGATAAAAATAGCAATAAAAATAATTTTTGTTAAACGTACTCGGATGTAATTTTATGACCATGATACTCACTTATTTTGCAAAATTTCAATGCAGACGGATAATCCTTCACCATCAAAGCAGAAAGAAACTATAAACATAAAGAATTAATTAGAATCATTATAAGATTAGCTAGCGCTACATAACATTAAAATTTTATGTTTCAAAAGTACTTGACTTTAGGGTACCTAAAAATCTATCTGCAAAACATAATTAATTACCAAAAAGATTATACTATCAGTTTTTCACTATCAGAACCAATTTCCATGCTAATTTCTCTAAATTTTTTTTATACACTGTCAAAAAAAATCGTAAAAATTTATTACAATAGCGATTTCACCAAACTACAAAAAGATAATAGTACGAATGATAAGACAAGAAAAATTTCTCTACGGAATAAAAAACTGCTACGACTTTAAATCAAATTATATAAAAACCATGTTGCCACTTGGTAACTGTTATGGTGGAGGAAAAATTATGGACTACTGCTGTAGTTAGACGATATGATCATAATAATTAACAAACTTTACCCACGCAATTTTTCTTTTCAAAAGTTGGTAAGTATAGATGCCAATGTCGTATACTTGAAAAACTACCTATTAGAATTCCTCAAACTGTTGCTTTCACGTTATTTTAAAGTTACAAACGAAGCTGAGAAATTCCTCGAGAGTATTAAGCTATTAGATGAATGCAAAAATATATTCCAATAGCTGCACCTACAATACCTACATATGTCTATCTGCTACCTATAGATATGCAAAGTTCATAATTAGAATCTGAAGAAATTTGAACGACACAATGGCATAAAAAAAATAATAGAAGCTCGAAAATACAAATTCTTGCATTCAATTGCGTACTGTTATGCAAAAAAGCAAAATCGTATTCAAATCTATCACATTTGGTATCATTTCAACAAGAGCCACTCGTATAGCGTAGTTTAAGCACTTCGGATTTAAGTTTGACGTGAATTTTGAACGTGAACCGGAGAGATAAGGTGATTCTAAGACGTAAGTACCCCGAAAGGTCAGTTAATTATCATTGCTTCTTAGGTGTATCTAATTTTGTATTGAAATTCACGGAAAAATAGAATAAATATTGTTTAATTTTGCTCGTTAATTTGCAAATTGGGTACAGGCAGAAACAATACTTTTCGGATTTTAAAATGATAATCTATCAAATATGTAGGTAGATATATTGCACTATGTGTTGTATGATTTTAATTGTGCTTACGTCTGGGAATGATGAGAGCTTTACAGCTATGTAATCTTAATCTAGAGTGCGAATAAAATTACAAAACACTTCAGTAGGATATTCCTGGTGTCTTCATTTTGATATGATACAGGTTTAAATTAAGATAGGATACTTTTCACATTCTAAACATGATTACTTTCAATTTTTTCAGTAACAAGATACTTGAGGTTTTAAATCGAAAAAATTTTAAAAATGAAAAAAATTGCAGTTTTGTTATCAAAAAGTGATAAGGGATGATTGTAAACAAAAATGGACGACAACCTTAGTGGGGGGCTGATTCAGAGTGATTGATGTCGGTGACTTAACGATTTGATTAATTGACGTGATTAAGAATAAAAAAAATAAAAATAAGATGAGATGAGAATCATCCCCATCCCTTATGAAATGATGAGTGATAAAGATGGCGGAACGGCAGATTTTCTTCGAGTGTCCGATTTTTCTTTGTGTATTTCAACGTCGATGGAAATTTTTTCGAAGAATAAAGTGTAAATGGTAAGTAAAGAAGTTATTTTCAATTTTACTGAATAACTTGTACTTATTGTACTACTAGAAAACCTTATCTTTGCTTTTACATATCTGTCATTTTCCAACAGGTGTTATATCAGTTTTTGTTGTGGCGATACGGTGACCAAGATTTCAGCTACGAGTGTTATGCTTTTCATATGGTCAAAGTGCTTTTCGTGTTTTTTCACTCAATCGGTTACTCCTTTTACTCGATGAATGATGATATCAAAAGAAGATATTCTAATGAAGGCTCCTAGTGTTTTCAATTTGCATCAAAGTGAGTACGTAAGCATATAGCATCTTTTAACTACATTTCAATATTGATACTTATTTTTTAAAATACGCAGTGAAATTCGCAAATCTGGTTACAGATATAGATTTAATATTTCTCTTTTTCACTTGAATACGAATATTTTATAGTACTCGATGGTCAATCTGAGTGTGAGATATTTACTTCGGCTAATATTTCGGTTGGAGCAGACATAGATTCGTCGGCGTCGGTGTATTGACTCAAATCTTCGTTACTACTGTTTGATCCCGACTTGAGGGTATTTTTATTCATTTCCATATCCTTGAACAAGAAATTCGTAACATTTTGTTATATAATGACAACCGTGGCGTGTTATCGTTCGGAAAATAGCATCAGTTCATGGTCATTGTACAATCGTGTAGGTATTTGGTACCTACACTACCTACCTATATTCAAACAACAGTGTTATTGATGAATGGCCATTTGATAATCTGTCTTGTTTATTGAATTAGTACATGTTGCATTCACTTAATGAACCCCCAGGATACTAATTACCCAATGCCATCTATTCCAAGTGTTAAAAGTACAAAATGAACCCCTCAAGCATTGATAACCCCGACACGTTTATCCATTACTAGGATTCGTTTTCCTCGTATATTTAATGCGATAAGATTGAAAAAAATGTCTAAAAGCGTGTACGTGTAGGTATTTCGAGACGAAAAACATCTTTTGAAATGTACTCATTCGTGTATTCTTTCAATTGTAAAGATCATTATCAATTTCTGTTCTTTTCCGTTGAAGGAATATGTTTGCACTTTGCAAAGTGATTTTTCTTTCTCGTCATGTATCTACACGTCGTGATTTCAACGAGAATAATTTAGTCTACAATAATTAATTTATCGAAGTACAACGTGTGTATAAATTTATATTTTTTATTGAAATTTTTGTCATTGGTAAACTAGAAAAACCGCATTAATTTGCGTTTGTTTGAGAGTCTGCGATTGGGAAATCAGCGTCGTATAAATCGTAGGCAAATTTTTTCAGTTTGAAGGTTTTCTATAATCGATTGATTTTGAATTTTTCGTAATACGGTTTGATGATGCATGTAAATACCTACGTTAAAAGGTTTTTATGATGATCGAGCGAGTGGGTAATGTGCATTTTAAATGAATTTTTAAAACGATCGTCGTAAAATTTGTCGTAGATCGTGCTACTTTACTGGTGATCGAAGGAAGGAGCAGTGTGACAGTTGGTATGACATATTCGGTTGATCGTTGAATTACGTAAATGGTTTGAAAAATTTGCATTTTTATCGAGTAATTTACTCGTAACGGTTTAGAATGAAATTTTAGAAGGACTGAGGTGGTTGAGCGTGCTGATTTGCCCTGTGACCCAGAATTTCAGTTTTTGGGGTGTTTGTTGGGTATCTATTCGTAGGTCTAGGTACATATAAATGTTGGTGGATTAATTTTGATATTTTGAAGTAAATGAAGGCTTAGTTTATTGTTTAGATTGTTGGTCCTTTTTTTTACCTATTTATTATTTGCTCAAAGTCGAGATTAAAGTTACATTTTTTGCTCGAAATGGTTATTAATGTTTAGTACTTTTTTAAAGGAAATAATTAGAAACTTTTGGGAATCATCGAAAAAATGGTCAATTTTTTGATTTTGTTCGAACTTCACAAAAGTGGTTTTTTGAAAAAAAAAAAAACCGTTCTTTATTCATTCGAGGTGTAACTAACCAAATTTTGACCAGGTCTTGAAAGTCACAAAATTTAGTCTAAAAAAAAAATCGCTGAAAACCGTAAATCTCACCCTTGATTTTGACAACAAGAAATGTTTTTTAAAAAAATCATCAAAGTTCAGTTTTTGTTCAGTTTTTGTTCATTTTTTTCCAACAGAAATAAAATTTTGGATTTTTTCCTACTAGGATTCTATAAATTTGCCTACCTAAAAAAAAAACCGCTGCTTGTTAAAGCTCGATGCAATTTTTTTCTCGGAAGTCCCCTCCTTTCAAATAAATGATAATTTGATAGGATTTAATTTGAAGTACTTAGGAATTGAAGTGGCCAATCGCAAATAAGTGGTGAAATTCAATTTTTAAAAGTCATCAATAATACCTGTACATGTTTACGCCTTAAATTTTGTATTTCCAACTCTCTGTATGAGAAAAAAAATTATTTATTTTTTGGAAAGGGGAATATATTAGTTTATAGTTGTAGAGGGAGGAGGGAGGGAGAGATCGCCAAATCAATTTCTTTTCTACATTGGACGTGGAATTTTCACCCCAAAATGGGAAATTGATCTGGCTTTTGACATTTTGGATTCGAATTCAAGTTCTTTGACGCGAATTTTCGTAAAAATTGGACCCTAAAATTGTAATTTAAAATGTAGACATCATCTGGCAATTGGCATTTCGGATTTGATACAATGATATTTTCTCGAACCTGGAAAAAGTGGAGGTGAAATTTAAGAAAATATACTTGTTTCAGACATTTTGGCCAAAAGTTGAATTTAATGGATCAAAATTTTGGCAATTTTCGTAAAGAGCCTTTCCTAATAAGATGGTGAAATCGGCCCCTACACCGTTTGGGCTGAAACTCACCCAAAATGTTAATCTCGATGTAAAACATCCCCAAAAAAATTTTTGGCTCGATACCCCCACCCCAACCCGAGTAAAATGGCCGTAAATGCCCGAAATTCAAAAATTCGTAGCTTTGAAAGGGGTGGTTCAAAATTTTTGAAATTTTCACAGAAAATAGTTGGTGGGTAGGTGTATATGTGAGAATTTTTTCAATTTTTTTTTCGCATATTTGGGGGGGTTTTGGGGGGTTTGAAAACTTCAAAAATTCGTAGAAAAAAAAATCGGGGGACCCCTCGCTGGAATTTTTAAAAAGTTGGTATTACCCTTAGGTATAACATATATTTTTTCAGACCCCGTGAGGTGCAACATGGTCAAAAAAATCAAAAACTATGAAAAAACGTGTTTTTGACGTTTTTTCACCATTTTCTCACCTTTCAAGGTCAATATTTTGGAGACCAATTAAATTTGGTTTAATAAGGGTCCAAATATTCCAAAATGTAATTTTGGAGTACTCGAGCCTCAAACAGATGATAATAGCATCGCGGCGTATTCAATTTTTAATGATAGGTATATTAACGTTAACGGAATAGGTACTGAACTTTCCCCATTCACCTACACGCTACTTTGTTGAATTTTTTCAATTACTTGTTTAACCCTGTTTTTTCTCATACAAAGTACCTAATTCGTCATAAGAAGCAGAAAATGTAAGTGAAAACATCCGAAATACCATTCTTGAACCGAGTTCCAAAATTGATAACATCGGGTTTATCAATAGGTACCTACTTGAAAAACCTACTCGTTTTTTCAGTCGAAAAACTCCCAAAACTACCCCAATGGCACACCCGAGCGCTAGCTTCGGCGCTAGGTACCTACTTAAATACCTACTCGTTCTTTTCACTTGTTAAACTCGTGAAACTACTTGAACGGCGCACTTCATCATTACTTAGATTCGTCAATAGGTAGGTAGGTAGGTAGGTAGGTAGGTAGGTAGGTAGGTAGGTACCAACTTGATGGCGTTAGATTCGTCAATAAGTACACCTTCTTAAAAATCGCAGTAATAATTTTCCCTAGAAATGCAGGAAGCTAACTCAAATGGCTCACAAAACTTGGAACATTGGTTTCATTGATGAGTAGGTAGCCTAGGTACCAAACCCTTTTCATTCTGAAAACTTGTGAAACCAACAATGACGAATTAGGTACTTTGTATGAGAAAAAACAGGGTTAAACAAGTAATTGAAAAAATTCAACAAAGTAGCGTGTAGGTGAATGGGGAAAGTTCAGTACCTATTCCGTTAACGTTAATATACCTATCATTAAAAATTGAATACGCCGCGATGCTATTATCATCTGTTTGAGGCTCGAGTACTCCAAAATTACATTTTGGAATATTTGGACCCTTATTAAACCAAATTTAATTGGTCTCCAAAATATTGACCTTGAAAGGTGAGAAAATGGTGAAAAAAACGTCAAAAACACGTTTTTTTCATAGTTTTTGATTTTTTTGACCATGTTGCACCCCCTCACGGGGTCTGAAAAAAATATATGTTATACCTAAGGGTAATACCAACTTTTTAAAAAAAATTCCAGCGAGGGGTCCCCCCCGATTTTTTTTTCTACGAATTTTTGAAGTTTTCAAACCCCCCAAAACCCCCCCAAATATGCGAAAAAAAATTTGAAAAAATTCTCACATATACACCTACCCACCAACTATTTTCTGTGAAAATTTCAAAAATTTTGAACCACCCCTTTCAAAGCTACGAATTTTTGAATTTCGGGCATTTACGGCCATTTTACTCGGGTTGGGGTGGGGGTATCGAGCCAAAAATTTTTTTGGGGATGTTTTACATCGAGATTAACATTTTGGGTGAGTTTCAGCCCAAACGGTGTAGGGGCCGATTTCACCATCTTATTAGGAAAGGCTCTTTATCAAAAATATTGAAAAGTTGAAAAAGTATGAAATGTTTTATGGTATTTCTGTACTTATATGAAAGCTTTCGCTGTGAATCAACCCTTTTTGAAAAATTAATTTAAAAAATCAAATTTTACAGGGGTCAAACTGGGTTACTTTTTAAGTACGACTCTATCATAGGAGCCCGCGCCGAAGTATCATTTCAGCTTTTTACGTCACTGCGCATGCGTGGGCACTTGGTATTTTTTCTCGTCGCGTTTCTTATCAATGTTGGTCACCGGAATTATTATTTATTTTTCCATAAAGTGCATAAATGAATATAATTCTTAATTATTTCTGTAAGCAGTTTTATAGATATAGATTGAAAATCGGAATATTAATATCTAAAATATTTGTGGTCATAATTATTATGAACCTTGGTTGTTGTTGTTGTTGAGTGTTGAGTAGAAAGCAACCAAGAGACGAATTTTGAAGTGCTAAAATACATCTTTTCGCTGCTAAAATAGAAAAGTTCTTGAACACGCGAATTACTGATAGATTTATGAAACACAAGTTCATATTTTTTCTTATTCTTCGTAAGGTATCGTATCCCATCTCCAACTGATTATATTTTTCATTTTAGCTTAGCATTTGAATTGAAATGAAATTACTCAACACTCAACAACGTTCAAAATATGACCACAAATATTTTAGATATTAATATTCCGATTTTAAATCTATAAAACTGCTTACAGAAATAATGAAGAATTATATTTATTTATGCACTTTATGGAAAATAAATAATAATTCCGGTGACCAACATTGATAAGAAACGCGACGAGAAAAAAATACCAAGTGCCCACGCATGCGCAGTGACGTAAAAAGCTGAAATGATACTTCGGCGCGGGCTCCTATGATAGAGTCGTTTTTAAGTAACTTGGTTACTTTTTTCAAGTTTGGTTACTAAAAGTTACTTTTTTCTTTCAGAGGTTACTATTGGTTACTATTTTCAAAATTTTTCCTTTAAAAGAAAAAGAAAAAATATTGAGCTGTTGAATGCCTTTTTTTTTTCAAAAATTTTCGCCCTCGCTTCGTTCGGGCTCAATACATTTACACCATTTCACTTTCAAAATGATTGTACGAAACTTCTTCTTTTCCAACCCAAACAATTATTATTTTCAAGTGAGAAAAATTGTACCTTCTCATATTTATCTAAAGAACGCGGTAATACTTTTGATTGGAATTTTCAAAAATGTTTCGATTTTTTTAGAAGGAGATCGGGAAATGAGTCAATAGATAATCATTTTTTTAGAAGTCAATACAAACTACGAAGAAAGCACAATTTTGTTTGACCTGATAATAAAATTTCAGATTCTGAGTGTACATTTTTCAAAAATTTTCGCTTTCGCTGTGCTCGGGCTCAGTCTGAGCTCAATCAGGCCGAGAGGGAGGTACAAAGGGGAATATTTTTGTACCGGGCTCTCATTTTTTTCAATTATGAAGGAGGCAGAATTTTTTTTACTATAAAAAATGTGAAAACGTGTATTTTTTGAAAAAATTTCGCCCTCGCTTCGCTCGGGCGGTTTTTAATTGCCTTTCTTTTAAGAATTGATGATTTTTCACAGATCTTTCAGTTAAATATCACTGATTTTCAATAAGAATTTTGACTGAAAGATCAGCGAAAAGTCACAGATTTGAAATAACATGAAAAATTGGCAAAAAATTCATTCATTTTTTAAAAAATTTTTACCAAAAATTTTCGCCTTGTGTGTGTGGGGGGGATTTAGAAAAGAGGTCAGTATAAGTCAGTATTTTTGCTCACCATAATTATTCCAAACGTGCAAAAGCTTTCAAATCTTCAAAAATTTCCAAAAATTCAATATCTCCTAAAATTGCCGAAATGTGCGGAAAAAATCAAAATTTTGGTTTTTGCACTCCTCCTCCTCCTCCTCCTCCCCCGATCCTACTGAAACTCCTAAAAATTAACGATTCTGAGGTTACTTTTTGGTTACTATTTTCATGGAAAATGGTTACTAAAGTTACTTTTTTTTTTTTCAAAATTTGAGTTTGAGGCTTGAATTTTAGTTTTTTTTTCAGGTGGAAAAATCGAGTCTCTCATTTTTTTCCATCTGAAACATTTCAGTAATTAAATTTCAGTCTTTTTTTTGAAGGAAAAATGAATAAAGGTCTTGATAAATTTTCGTAAAAAATAAAAAAACCTAGTGGACGAAAAAAAATGTATCAGACAGATCATTAGATATTTATCATGAAAGCGAGAGATATTGAAAAAAATACGTTTGGTTTTACTTTGCAATTTATTTTTCGACTTCTAAAAATTATCGAATTCCCCTCCCTCTCTTCTACCAAAAAAAAAAAGATAGAAGTGATTTCAAGTCGTTTCTGGTCGTTTTTCTGCAAAAAACGACAAAAACGACGGTTCTTAATCGATAGGAAATGGTCATTTTTCCGAGAACAATTCAAAAAAAAACAGTCCAACTTGTTCTGAATTGGAAAATAGTGATTTTGGATATATCGTGAGTATTGTTGTTTCTTTGAAAACGATGAAAAATGGCCGATTTTCAATTCTGTAAATCCGTCCTTTTTTGTTGTTTCTCAAAAAATGACGAATAGCAACTATTTTCAAATATTCTAAAACCGTAATTTCTTGTCATTTCTTCAAAAAAGTCAGAAACCTGCTGTAAGTACTTCTTTGCTCGAAAAAAGTTGTTTCTGGTCTTTTCTTCAAACACACGATAAAAGAGAACAGTTATATTTTGAAATGCTCTAAATTGAAAAATAGTCTTTTCGGATCATTTTTTCAAAAACTATGAAAAACAACCCTTTTTTAACCTTGCAAATTCATTGTTTTCGCCGGCTCTAAAAAGGCGACAGAAAAACACGAATTTCGTGTATTTTTAATTTATCGTTCTTTGTCGTTTGCCTCGAAAAACTACCATTTTTCAATGCTGAAACCGTCATTTCCTGTCGTTTTACAAAAAACGACGGTTGAAAATGATTGTTTCTTGTTTTTTTTTTATTTTTTAATATTTTTTTAACAAAGTTTTTTCTGGTTGTTTCTTAAAAAAAAAAAACAAAAAAAAACATGAAAATGACAGTACCAATCTAAATTATTCAAAAATATATGTAGTCGTTTGCAGATGTTTGTTTAAAAACGATGAATTTTTTACTTATACCTTCTAAAATTCAGGATGACCCTGAAGGTATGAAAAATGTAGAATTTTTTCAAGGTGTGTTGAATAAAATGATGAAAAACTAACCCTTGGAAAACAATTATGAATCCGTTGAATCATTGTTTGATTATAGCCTCTCTTTTGAGCAATATTAATGATACCTTTCAACTTCTCATTTTGAAAGTTATCTCAATGGATAAATGAAATTGTAATTTAGGCATAAAAAAATTAATTTCATTGATTAGAAGCGTGAGATCACATTTTAAATCGAGTGTCAACCTAAACAAATCGGCTGTATGATTAGAAAATAGACTTTCAATCAAGAAATTATTTGCTAACGAAAATGGTGAAACAATAAAAGAAATCATTTTTAAAATTTTGGACATGTACAGCTGAAATTGGCCAATCTTTGCTGGATCTCCTGGTTTTCTTTTGATTTTTCAAGAAAAGGACCATTTTTTTCACCGTTTGTAAAAATTTTTCGAGGTTTTTATACATTGAATGATTGAAATTTCAGTTTGAAAAGCAAATCAGCAAACTTATCATCTCAGTACATTTAGTTTATCTACTGGATTCGTTATCATCGTCGTGTTATCAGTAGGTAACTGGAATACGAAGATAGCCAAATTACCTCAATAGCTTTCTTAATTATAGGTATAATTAAAGCTGAAAAACGTATCTAATCGGAATCGCTACTCTACTAATTTTTTCGTTAACGAGGCAAGCATTAATTACCAGTCAAAAACTTACTCTTGAAACCTTCTCTATTTGTCCAGTCTCCTACAACACGTATCAATACAATATCGAAAGAAGGCGCCACTTCAACAAAGAGATCAAATAGTAAACAGACGCCTTGCAGTCTAAACCATAATTTCACTCTGAGCAGCTGTTCTGGTTTCGGACGTTGAAAAATGCCTTTTATTGTACGTACGCCGAAAAACCCGAAGCTTTTTCACAACCTGAGCTGCATTTGCGCTGCCTTACGGCGACATGTGGAAACCTACACAGACGCCTAGCAACAGGATAACAAATCGATATTTCGCACCGCGAATTTCATTATTATTCGCAAACCGACATGGGTAATTGGAAATCCTGCCTAGCAATCGGTTTAATCTTTCTACGGAAATTACACGTCGAATCTGCCAAACCTTCGAGATTGTAATATTTTACTCTTTGTAAGCACACCGCGTGGAAATCAAATGTGCTCAAGATGACTTCGGAAACTTCGACAACCCCTCCGCCTTCGACGGTTTCGCCGACGACGCCTAAAACGTCGTCATTTTTTGCCGGCGCTTCTCTAATGAAAGGAGGTCTCAATGAAGTCGCTTCGACTCCGCCACCAACGACGCCCCCGCCACCTCCGCCGGATCCGTACGATTACGAGAAATCAATGTTCAAAGATCGAGTCGGTGAGCACGACTTGTCCATGTTGAAAGAGCAAGTCCGTATCCTCAAAGGATTACCTTTGACTGTGGACAAAGACGCTCAAAAACGTAAAATCGACAGCACCAAGGCGCCAAAAGTCTGTCCCCGAGGCACCTTTACATCGTGCAAACGTAAAGAACTCCAACAGCATAGGATGCTGGTCAGATGTGCTAATTTGAAAGAAAAATATAGAGAATACGAGACGAATATTGAGAAAGAAAACGCCGATGAGATTTTCAGACAGCTACGAACCGAGTCCATGGCCAAGACGGTCGAACAGGTTGACCACGAATTCAACATGGAGGAGCTGGAGAATCTGAAAAGCTTGGCGACCAAGGCCAAAGAACAAGAGGTTACGAATTTCAGAGAAACTCTCGGCAGTAAATTGAGATACAAATTCAATCGTGGCCAACCTATCATATCGGAAAATTTTCGAAACTCCTACGACGATTATTCCAAACCTCCTTTTACCGTCTGCAAGGATATTTATCGACCGAAAGTCTACCAACTGCCTAAAATCGACAAGAAACGCGAAGCTTGGTACGTTCCAGTCGACGATGAGCAAGGAATACCGCTTCATAGGCAAATGAAATCACCGGATCCGAATGATAAACGTACCAAGAGGGAGAAATCAAGACCACCTGTGAAAAGTGGTAGAAAATCCGAATATAAAAAAGAAGGTTCGACGACGACCACCAAACGACCACCGTGGGGGGGAGTTTACAGAGGATGTTCGGTGAAATGATCGAATCATTACGGTCTCGAATTCTTTAATTTCAGTTCGTGAAATCTTCTGGGAATTATTTTACCGCTGCATTTCGTTTTAATAAATCATTCAAAAGAACTGGTTACTCGTTCGAGGACGTATGGTTCGAAAAAAATTCAAGGTCGTACCGTGTTTGAAAGAAATCAAAATTGATAACGAAAAAGTACATTGCAACGATGTTAGTTGCGAGGAGATATGGTACACACTTTTACATCGAAACAGAACCGCGATTATTAAAATTTTGAAATTTTCCAACAATTTGAATTCATTTTGGTGTTTTACTTTTTCCATTGTTGCCATAGAATAATCGAGAAAATGTTTCGAATTATTTTGCCATCGGCAAATTAATTTCTAAATGGAAAATTTCGAGTTTTTGTTTCGAAAAATAAATCTTTTGTGACGTCTAAATTGAAATTCATTTTCCAATATGGAAATTAATTCGATTTGAAGGAAACAAAGCTGTGGAATTTTCCAGACTTTGTTTTACATAATAAACGAAATAACAAATCAATTCAAAGGCAAAATTACGTATTATTTTTATTCGAGATTTCGAGCTGTATCTTTCTTTTTTTTTTTGTCAAAAGTGACGAATTTTGTCAACTTCGTTTATTATTTTTGGTATTTTTCGAGTAAGTATAATAAAACCGTATCTCTGGTAAAACATAAGCTTACGATAAACGTAAAGTTGATTTAAAATTTCAATTATCTCGCACCTGTTGAAAGTTTCCTTCATCTAAAGTGCTAAGCAAATTACGTATCCGGTGACAAAGCATATTTTAACCAATAAGATACCACCGTGTAATCTCGAGAATTTCGATTGTGCAACCGTTGTCCGTTTACACGTGCTTGAATTTTTCGAGAACTACCTGCCTTCGTCGTAAATTTACAAAATTTTTGAAAATTTTGCTTCGTAATGGTGTGAATTTTTGGATATACTTGACATACTTATGGTTTTTGAGAGGTTGGAATATATTTGATTGATTTACATGAGTATGGATATTATTGGATGTCTCGTTTTTCAAGGCCTTCGAAAGTCGATGCAGGCCTTAGGATAGATAAGTTCGGCTGGGCCCTCCCTTTTTATGCACGCCATTGTCGATTATTAAAAAATCAATGTTATTGGTGAATTTTTTTGCTTGGTTGATCTCGATTATTGGTTTGTTTTCGAGTTGGTGGAATGTGTCCTTTGATGGACTTTTTGAGGTAATCTAGATAAATGTTTGTTTTTTTTAGAGGTTTTTGAGATGTATTTTTTATAAGGTGTTTCGAAATGTAATTTTTATGATGTGAGATGCAATTTTTTTGTCGAAGGCTGGGGATTCGTCGATGGTTTTGCGATGTACTGGATGTTTCGAGTAATTATTTATATTATTTTATTTTGTGGTTTTTTGGTCTTTCTGGATTTTTAGGAAGTTTAATCGGGAGTTTGAAATGTTTTTATGATTATTTATAAGTTTCAAAATCATCAATATTATTTTTGAAAAGAGAAAAATTTATAATTACAAAATTACATGTCACTAATTAGAAAAGGTGACCTTAGAATGACATGAAATATTTTAAAAAGATTGAATAAAATTCAAGATGAGATTTTCATTTTTTAAATACATATATGTGAGCCTGAATATGAAAATCATCCTGAAGGATCAAAAATTGGTTTTTGAGTTGACACTGATTTTGAGCCTTTCAGAAGGAGTAAAATCAATAGGAAAAACTCAAAAACCAATTTCTGAACCCTAAGCTTAAGGATGGTTTCTATATCCAGGCTCACATAGATTAGGTATGTAAGTACTTGGTGATCATTTTAAAAAATCTGAAAGTTTTATCTGGAAAGGAAAAGCTTTGAAATCATGGATGCCTGTGTTGAAAAAACAATTTCGTTTTTTTTAAGGACATACGAACTTCATACACCTTTTTATTGAATATGGATACGTTATCAAACAGCTTGAAGTGAATTTATTTTTATATTTAGGTAATTCATTTTTTATCTATCTTTCCCCCTCCATTCGTTTAGGGTGTCTAGGGTCGAACTAAGTCAAGCATTTGGCCAAGAGGTCAAGCTTTCTTCAAATATTTTAACGTTCAAAGCTAAAAAATGTCATTTTTTGCTTTTCCAACTTGATTTTTTATAAAAAAAAATTTCTATCTTGGTCTAAATTTTGAACTTCAATATGGTTCTGTTAGGATCGGAGGGGTCATTCCAAAAAATTATAAAATTCGGACCCAAAATTGAACTTCATGCTTATATGGAAATACATATTTAAAAAAATCTAATAAAATAAAGTTGAAATCGATATTAATTTCAGAAGTGAGATAGGGTAAAGAAATAAAAAATATGTATTTTCAAATTTATTATTTCCAATTTTCCTCGTCTCACAGTTTCATTATAATTTAACCTTTTATTCCGAACTTGAATCGCAAAATTTTCAAACTGAGAGATTTTTTCAATCAAAATCTAATTCGTAAGCTGTGGGAGGAAAAAAACATTCTCTGATTTTCTGTTCGGTGAAAAAATAATTTGTAAAATAGACTTAAAATATTGAATAATATTTTCTGAAGGAAGTGGAAACAATAAACATAGGATTGATTTTTTCAATTTTTTTTTTTTCAATTCAAAATGTGGAATATTTTTTGCACAGTGTTTTCTCATTTTTTTACCGATGATTTTAAGAGAAAAAATCCCAAAACTTTTCAGAACTTGGAGGGACTCTGGAGCTGAAAATATTTCAAATGGTCTCATATTTTAGTACTTCATTTTCAAATTTTATTATTTTTTTAAAATTCAGATCCTCTTTTTTATTTGTGTACTGCTGTGGTATAGTTTTTTACCGACTTTTTCCAATAATTTTATATTAGCTACGTGTTTTTTTTTTTACTGATTTTTAACTATCTCATGGCATCTCTGTAATGTCGATTGCATTCGTTCTGTAGATTATCTGCCTCGATTCATTTTATTTATGAGTATCCTTCCATATTTTTTTTTTAGAAAAAAATGACATACATGGTGAATCATTTCAATTCACGTATTTCCTCCGTAGTCTCTGCGCAATTTTTTAGATAATTTTATGAGTTGAAGAAGAGAAGAGGGAATGAATTCTTGGAAACTACAGACGCAATGATGAAAATTATGAAATCATTTTTTCTACTTTATACCTACTTAAGTACTTACCTACGTTTCCGTAGATAAAGTAACTAAAACCAATGAAATTCAGTTTAAATTTTCAGATACTTTCAACTTTGTTTTCAGGCATCGGTTTTGGTCAATTTTTCCATCAAAAGTCTTTTTGGTTACTTTTTTCATCAGAAGGTTACTTTTAGTTATTTTTCGTCCAAAGTTACTTTTCAATTCTTTTTTAAAATTAAAAAAAAATCAGAAAAATTTTTCAAAAAATTTCACCCTCCTTTGCTTGGATTAAATGTACAAAATAATTGAGATCCTTTGTCCAGTAACAAAAAAATCTTCTTGTTGGAGTTTCTACACAATTAATTTAGAATCTTTTTTTTTAAACATACTTTTTACAAAACATGCCATGAGAAAAGAATACCATGATGCCTTTGACTGAGGATGCTGCAAGTCCTGCAAAAGTACTGTTTTTGTGCCAAGTCGTGTATTTTTTTCAAATTTTCAGACCGTCCCTCCAAGTTTAAAATTTCATAAAAATACAATCACTTTTTACAATATTTGGGTAAAAAAAAATCAAAAATACATAACCTATTTTGAAAAGGTCGTGCTAAAAATCCTGTCAAGGTCCTGTTTTGGGGTTTTGAGATTTTGTTAAACACTCTGTTGGAAAAAGTGATAAATTTTCAATTTTTGAAGTTTTTTTCAGAATAAGCCAAAATGAATGCAAAAATTATTGAGAAGAGCAATGAATCCTAAGCCCAGAAAACCCAAAATTTTCATTCGTATGATTTAATAGATTTCTTGACATCATTGTATTTTTTTTTTTCATTTTCAAAGGCTTATGATTTCTCTTTCAAGTAAAGTTCATCATTTTTATTATTTCTATAATATGAAGTTGATTCAAATCCTGAATTTTTTATGTGGAGGGGAGAGGAGTTTTGAGATCGATTTTGAGTCATTTTTGTATGTAGCTGGAAAAAGGGTATCTAAAAATTTCGTATCTCGTAAAAAGTGAATAGCGGTTTTTGAAAAAAAAAAGTATTCAACATGATACGTATTTCAAATCTTGATGGAATTTTTCCGAGAGGGAAGAGAAAATCTGCGAAAATGTCGAAAATGTCAACTCAGATTTAATAAGGCCGAACGCAACGAGTCCTAGGTTTTTGAAACATTTTTATTTGGGGAGTAATTTTAACGATGCATTGACATAGTTTTGGAGGTAATGAGTGAGCATATGTACCCGAGCAACTTGATCGAGATCACTTTCAGAATCACAATCAAAGAATTAACGAATTCATTCCTAAAATAAATTATCGGCCTAATCCTAAAAACATAGTTCTGATCGTTCTAATCCTACAGTTGAAATTTCCAAATGTCACTTTTCCATCAAACCATAGACTTGATCCTTTAATGGAGTCACATTAAAAAAAACTCACAAACTAATGGAATTTTCCACCTGTACACCCATCGATCAAACCAATAAAAGTATTTCTCGAGGTAGGCGGCTACTTTTTACATTGCCGAATACCGAATAGGTTTGCCAGAGAGAGACACCGATTAAAAAGGATTTAACACTATAATTTTCTCGTTTGTCGATAACTTCATTATATTGTATATTTTTACGAGCTGTTTACATAAATTAAGCGATCCGGTTAGTCAGATAAATCTGATCATAAATGCTTGATCTGGTATTCCAGTTTGAAAAACTAGTTTTTCATTTCTCTCCCTGACTGAATTCGCTCGGATGTTGCATCAGCAGTTTTTGTCGCGAATATCCTACCGACCGTTACATTATTTGTCTGTTTGCCAGTCGCGCAGGTAAATTTTTTGCCAAAAGTATGTACTTTCTGGTATGTACAATAGATGGAGAAATTTAATTAGGGAAATTGCGTTTTCTTTTTTTTTTTTAGAATGATTTTTACATCTTCGCAACGTAGACGCGTTTAAATATGGATGAATATCAAGATTTAGAAACGTATGTATAAGCGTATAGAATTTTTATCGGTTTGGCTTTTTTAAAATTTCGTATCGAAAATTTTTCCTCCAATTTTGGTGAATACTGTTTCGCGTTGTCACGCTGAAAAAAAAAAAGGAAACAAATAATTTGACACGTGATATTTCGGTGAAGAATTTTAATAATACCTTAAAATCAATGTGTGGTTATGTGCTGTGTCATCGTTATAACTCGATTCTATTGTGCTGTACTAAACCGTATTAATCGATGAAATATTTCGGAATTTTGTGTTTTTGTTTGGAAACTGCGTACTAAACCTTGTTTTTGGATATAAATAACAATTCGTGGGCTGGTATTTGATTTTTTGTGTGATCTGCCGTGGCGAGTGCTAATTAATTCATCTATTAGGTAAATAATCATATAGGCAGGTAAATTGAAAAAACATGTCGGCACCTTTTTTTTTACTGCATACAAAGTTCAAGGAAGATTTATAAGATTAAAATGATATTTCCGCGTTGAAAAAAATCGGTATTTGATGGATTATTAAATAGTTTCGTGCGATGGAACTCGATCAAAGAATGTGATCATATCGCTGATATGGATTATCAATTTGATTTTTAAAAAATGGTAGGTGTATTAGATTGTAAATGAGATCTGCGATCTAATTACAGTTATTATCAAAATTGAGCCAGATAATTTGGTGATTTGAGAAAAAAAATCCAGGAAAAATTCCGCTGCGTTGATGTCGGGATTTATGAAAAAAAAAAAATCGTTTTTGTTTTTGGCTTTTTGATGTGGAGTTCTAGAGGGTAATACTAAGACTAGGTCTATGGGGGGGGGGGGGCTAATTTACTCACTGCTTTTTAAAATTTTGACCTATTTTTCTATTTTTTTCAACCGCTCTGAAATGTTCAGTATTTCTGATCAATAGAGGAGTTGTGTGTTTTCGTAGAGTTGATGAGTAGATAGAAAATTTTCATCGAGAGGAAAAGATTGTTACTTCCCAGTTCGTAGGTGATTAACCTTTCTGTACCCAGAAAAGACCAGACGAAGGAAGTTTGGAAATTTCAAAATTCCCTTCCCTAAAAAGAATTCTTTCACATAAAAAGCAATGAAAACAAAATGCTTGACTGATTTTATATTTCCCGGATTCTATTTTTAAAAAAATTAAAAATTTTCCACTTCGCTTGTTTTTTTCAAGGTCGAATGGTTTTGAATAGGGTACTGGTTTTGAAATTTTCCAGTTTGCAAAAAAAAACCTCGTAAATACGAATAGGAATTGAAAGTAGGTCGGTGATTTTAATTTCATCCTATTTCCTGTCGGAAAATCCAATTTTCAGAAACATGGTTTATTTTGATCATTAATTTGATGTTGGCTTACATATAGTTGAAGCTCATTTTGAAATATCGAATTTGGACATTTTTTGAATTGTTATATATTAGTGTGGAAAGAATTTTGGGTCATGAAAAATGGTAAAACTGGTAATTTGTTCTCAAATGTTTGAAATTTTCATAGAGAGTGGAATCAGTTTGTTTGATGCCAAATTCTTTTCGAAACTACCGTTTAGTAAGAAATTCACTTAATGAATTGGCTGTACCCAAAATTTGACTAGATTTTTTCATCTAATGTTTCCTCGTAATACTCTCACTGTAATTTTAGCAATTTCAGAAAAAGCATAGGTTATTGAAGATAAAAAATTTACATTTTTTTTTTTTGATATTTTGAAGAAAATAATCGAAATTGCATAGTTTTGTGGAGAATTTTAAAGGGAAGCAGTATTCCAATTTGGAATCCGATCGATTGAAATGTGTTGTGTTTGCTCTACTTGTTCAATAGAATTTCAGTTTTGAGATAAGCTATCAAAATCACGTGATGGACTGTCTACTCGATAAATTGTGTTCTTATAAATCAATCATTTTCACCAAATCGTGTTGCCTGTTTTGATTCTATACATTTGCAGTCCATTTTTAGAAAAAAAATATTTTGATAGTTTTTAGACACTTCATATTATATGAACTTGAGCATTATTGTCAAAAAACTTTTTTTTTAAAGTAAAAATAGGCGTTGACCCTACTTTGGTGTTTTGTCGTTCTTCTTGAGTCATCGTGGGAGAAAGGGGACAGATTAGAAAAAAGTGAAACAAATTTTTGGAATACTCTCTTAACTTGAATTAGTAAAAATCTGAAGATTGGCTGATTGAAAGAGACGGAATCATGTCATTGATTCAATTATAGTAAAATTTCATTTTTGAATCAGTTGGTAAATTTTTCAATAATTTCTACAGTGACATAATTCTGTCGATTTCATCATTCAATTTTGACTGATTCATCAGATTATGATATGTAGTACCGAATGAACTTTATTTCAAAACTTTTTGACAAACACAAAAAAATCCGATAAATATTTGCTAAAAATTTGGCAAATAATATTATTAACAATATTTTTCTAAATACTGAAAATGTAACGAAAATTACCGAAATTTTTCTGAATTTCCGTTCAAATGATGGTTTAAAAATGATGGAAATTCAGGATATCATGAAAAATATTTGAGAAAATACCTACCTAGCAAAATTTGTCATTTTTTCAAATTCAGTTGATTCTTTCTAATTTTTAAAATCTGAAATAGTGAAAAAAAATTGCTGAGAAATTGGTGATATTCTACGAAAAATCAGCGAATTTAGCTGATTTCTTCTGTCTGCAATTCTATTAGTGTTCATCAGTGATTTTTCACTGATTTAGAATAAGAGAGTAGGTAATTTGATTTGAAATCGTTTGTATTTTCAATTCCATCAAACACTGGTCAAGGAATCCAAAAAAATATTTTAAAGGTTGTATTTATCCCCGAGTAACCCAAAAAAACTCCATTAAAACTTTTGATGTAAAAATTTCACTTTGTTTGTGTATTGTTTTTTGGGCGAGGGGGAGGGGGCGTGGTAAAGTCTCCAAACCAACCTTTCATTTTGTTGAAGTTATTAAGTGAAAAATTCACGAGAAAACAGAACAATTGTTTTTAGTGGATCTTTTTTGAAATTATATCACGTATCTTGGGTTACAATATTTGAAGGTTGAGTTGGTATCTTTTTTCGTGCTTTTGAATTTAGCTGAATCTATTTTCTTGCCGATTTAAAAATTCAGTGTGAGAAAACTAACAATTGTAGGTCATTCGACTCATTTCTGAATAATTTTGAATCAATTCGAAGTATTTTTGAAGAAAAAGTGTCGAAATTTTTAGAAAGAGTTTCGAAATGGTAAAAAATGATTTTTAACTTAGTTTGGTCTAAAAATCTTTTGTTTTTTACAAAAAATTTGTTCAATTTTTATTTTTCTAATGTAAAATTTTTTAAAAATTTATGACAGTTTTTTGAAAAAAATTGATATTGTGGAAAAATTGTAAAAAACCTATTTATATAAATGTTTTTCAGTCTAAAATTTTCATTTTTGACTTCAACTCAATTTTCTGCAAGGAAGAAATCAATATCATTTTTGATTAAAATTTTGTTTTTTATTGAATGAGAACTCTCCTTCGAAGATTTTCAATTTAATCAGAAGAGGTTCAATGGATAGCTCCAAGCCTATGTTGTGCTATGTACCACAACACCAAAATTTAGGTCGCCATGCGCCAGTGCTAAATTTGTGTTCCTCTGTGAAAGTGAATATTCAAAAAATTGTAATTGAGAAATTTTTAACGAAAAAATTTAATACATATGTAGTAAAATTTTTAGGATTCAAAACAAACCGAAAAAACATTAAAATCAAAAATGGTAAATATTAGACGAAAAAAAGAGATCTTTTTTCACCTAATGAAATTTTTAAATTTCCAATCAAATTGGTGAAGAAATTCAATTCTTAAGAACCTTAAGTAAAGAAATTCCAACGAAAAAAAATTACAAGTTCTTTTTATTAGTTTTGACTCGCAGAGAAGTTATCAGGACACATCACTACGATTTTTTTTTAGTCAGCTAATTTTTGAATTACTTACGTACAATTTTTCAAATTTCAACTTTAAATTTTTGATGAGAGACCCAATTTTTAGCTGGTAGTTGAAATTTAGTGATGTAGGATTTTGAGGTCAAACTCTGCCACTAGAACTACTTTTGTTGAAATTTCCAGATGAGAGTTCATGAATTGTCTGCATCAGTGAATTTCATGAAATTTGAAAAAAAAATTAATAAAAATAAATGTCCATTATTAAAAAATTGATAATGAGTTGTTTTTTTACTGAAAAAATTCAAATTAAATTGGACACATAAGGATGGTTCAGTTAACAACTTTTCTCCTGGAAGAAGTGATCGTGATGGGGATCACCTCATGTTTTGAACCCCACGAACCACGACGAATAATTTAAAATTCACGTAATTCGAATTATTCAAATGTTTTTATTTTTTAATGATCTTTGCTTCAAGACTGCTGGTCAATTATCCAACCGAGCGTTTTCCTTTTCAGCGAATTTCATACGAAAACTGTACTTAAATCGTCAAAAATACGATCAACGATGACATCTGTTAAGGTTACGAGGATATTTTTGATTTTATGTAAAATTTCAAATTGCATTATAATTTTTTACACCGACCGAGTCATGTATACAATGGGCACATACGTCATCGCCATGTGATCTTTTTTCAAAACTTATAATTACATACTCGAATGGTACACAATTGTCGGCCATTATTTCGGACTGACCTCTGATTTACAGAAACATTCTAAGAACGGTAAAAAAAAGTAACATAAAAACGTCTCTAGGAAACCTGTTATTATAAAAACGTACGATGGCTGGCGGATGGTTTCTAATTTGCAAATTTGTACACATTGCTGAGTAAAAAAACACGTTATAATCGTGGGTACCGCTTTTCATGGCATTTTGATTAAATTTCGATTATTGCGCAATACTTCCACCCGAGCCGATGAGTGGTATAAATGCGGCGATGGGTACTCGAACGAATAACTTGTTGAATTTTTCGAGTGTCTGTGCGTATAAGTAGTTTTTTTTATGAGTTTACCACGTGAGAGCCAAGAAGAGGGTTTCAGGTTGTGTTATAATGTGGAGAAATTGTATTTTTCATTTTTTTTTCTGAATTAATTAAAATCAGATTAATCTGAGATCTTTTTGAGGTAATGTTTATACGGATCGATGATTAATTAATTTTGTGGTGGAATGTTAATAAAATTCTTGCTTTATTGGGTGTGAAAAAATGACGACAGAAATGGATTATCGGTACAAATATCTATCTAATGATTAAGGTCGGCGAGGTATTTGAATTCTCTATAAAAATAGATTGTGGTTTTACTTCGAAATTTTGATTCATTATGAAAATTATCGGATCGATTTCAACTTGTAAGGCGGGAGAATAAGTAGAAATTCGTGTCTTGAAAACATACTTATTTTGGGTTTAATTGCTCGGCGTTTATCACATTAATACAGTTTTCGGAAATTCAAAATTAATATGTCATTATTTTAAATGATTCGGATATCTCGGACGTGTAATCACCGCCTTAATTATCGCTCTCATCGAAATCATCGACTAAAATAATATCTTATCGAGTTAAACCTATGTAACGTTGATACTTATTCCAAGTGTGAACAATGAGTCAATGATTCTCTTCAAGTTTCGGTTAAGTTGATGTTGTATAGAGTCCGAAGATAACGCTGAAGTCACCAACGCCCTATTTGATAAGCGAATGTTGCACAGTTTTTGGAAAAAATTATTTCTCAAGATGAAGTTCAGGATGAGCTTCAGATTCAAATGTTGAATCATTTTGAGTTTTTGAGTCATTAGATGGTTTAGTGCTAAAAAAAGAGTGTGAAGTTTGTTCGAGGGGGAGGGGGGAGTGATTGTTCAAGTTGTTTCATCGTGGCAAAATTATTGAAAATAAGAGAAAAGTTTGTAAAAATATTGAAAATATTTTAAAATGTGAAAATTCTTTGAATTATCACAAAAATGTAAGTAATTTCAATAACATTCTAATGATTTTTCATCTCTCCAAAGTGCCTTGAAAAAATTTCGAATCAGAATGCAGTATTTTACGAAAAATTTTCAGAATCTCAGGAAAACTATTGCCCTCCTCCTTCCCCTATTTTTGGGGGATCCATTAGCATCTTTCCCATTTTCCAGTATTTTCAAAAAATGGTTATTTTTACTTGACCACAATACAATTTCATCCATTGTTGGATGTAACGATTTTCGAAAAATGGGCCTAAAAGTGATCGGAACAGGGAAGAGGAAACCGAGATGAATTAGAAAATGATGTTTGTTTTTATATTTTAAGCTATTCAGGGAATTTGAATTGGCCATTAGCATCAAAATTCTTGAAATTCAACTTTTCTAAAAAACGAAACATAAACGAGATTTTAAAAATCCATAATTTTGAAATACTCACTAAAAAAAATACTTGAGAGATACAGGAATTTTAAGCCGAACAAATGGTATGCAAAATTTTCAGTCATTTTTCATTTTTTTTTTTGCTCACTTTGCCAACTGCAGGATTCTTCCAAGGGCTTAAAATTAAAAAATTATTTCAATAAAAAAAAATATCATAACTATTGCTCTTAAAGAAGGAAAAAAATGATTGAACACTTACTGAAAAAGATTTCTAATAATAATGTGAAAAGAATATAAAAATACTGCACAAAAATTATTTTTGAAATTACTATCTATATCTGTAAAATATTTTTAAAAACATGATACTTTTTGGATATTTCTTTTAGCAGCTTGATTGTCCTGTTTTTCAGATTTATTTATAGTACTTGTTATATTTTCAGAATTTTCTATTCTAAAGATCAATTTCAATAAATTTTTCAACGTTTTGAACCAATTTTATGCAATTTTACTCAAGTTTTGCAAAATTTTAAACAATTTTTCTTGTAATTTTATCAACTTTTTTAGATTTTGAGCCACTTTTAGGTCAATTTTTTTGTAAGATTTCCATTATTTTGATGTCATCTCTCTAATTTTTACGATATTTTGAATCCATTTCTTGCAATTTTATATTCATTTTTACGACTTTACAACTGTTTTAAAATTTTTCCATATTTAATCTGATACGATTTCATTTATTTTTTATAAGTCCAAGTTGTTCTGACCCAAATTCATGCAATTTTATAATTTTTTTTACAATTTATTCAATATTTTTCATGTGTACAGAAATATTGCAGTTAGGTAATTTAATTATTTTCGCAACTTTTTGAATATTTTTCGAAATAATGTAGTTCTAACAATGCTTCGATGTTTTAAATAATTTTGAAAAAATAAAAATGGTTTCTCATTATGCAATTTTTTTTGTAGTTTTTCAACAAATTATTGACCCTTTTGAAATGAATTTTTGCGAAATTTCACGTTTTTATTCCTACCTGAAAACATAACCGCGGTCAAAATATAAAATATGGTAATTTTTATGGTATTTTTCACAATGAATACGAGATGAAATGGATTTTTTAAGACTTTTTGAAAACTTTTGGCTCTTGAAAAGTCAATTTTCTGAATTTTCTGAATAAAGATAGGGTTGTTCAGGAAAAAGTTGAGTAGAACGTAAATTTTAGAGCATAAAATTTCATTTCTGTGCATTTCATTGATTTCTTTTCTTACGAAGGCTTCATTTTTGAGATATTTTTAATAAAACAAATATTAGCTGAACATTAAACTTCATCTGAAACATTTCGGAAATTGAGCCTCCCAGGAAAAAGCTAACTGAACAGTGGACACCATAGAAAGGAAATTACATGCCCTAAAATTTATTTCCTTTTTTTTTTGTGGGATCCTTATTCTTTATGCAGAAAATTAACTCTTCAAATCAATAGATATCAAAAAATGTAAAAAAAAATCACAACAAAATATGCAAACATGATGAAAAAAATACTAATTTTTTTTCGATACCAGCTTTGAATTTATGACCAAAAACGATGATAAAAACGGTAATAGCTTTCAGATATTTTGAAATATCGACCTGCGTAATTTGTATGGGCATAAGTTTGAAAAAAAATTCAGAGTTATTTTTATCTTTCGAAAATTCGAAATGAATTTTTTAAAAAATTATACCTATCGAATCATCAAAAATTCGAAATTTCACCTTCCATGTCATGAAATAGTAATTGGAGAAAGAATGATCACTTGTAATAGGCAGTCACGTAATTTGAGCCGAATAAAATAAAACCTGGTCTATTTTCGAATCTCTGAATAAATTATAAAGGAGAAAATTAGATACGGCGATGGTCGATTCAATTCAAAAATTTTGATTCAGATAATCCTGTAATCCCCTACCTCCTCCCACTCTAACAATACCTACCATTTTATTCCTTTAATCAATGAGTTTGATGACGTCAAAGTAATCTAATTCAACACTTGATTTCAACTGAAACACTCGAAGAATTCAATTCAACAGACGACGATTTCGAAATCAAATACAGTTTAAATTCTTCCTCGTGATGATTTTACGTTCATCGAATAAAAAATTTCGACCCGAAAATTGACCATAAAATGATTTTTTTGACCTTTTTAAGCAATGAGGTACTTAATGAAACTGTATTCATTATCAACTTCACAATTAGTCTCGAATTATCTGATGCTTTTAGTTCGTTTATGGAGTAAAATTACCCTCGATGTATCTTTCTTATCAATACATTATCGATATTGATCATTCGGTGAAAAATTTCCGACGAAAAATTAATTATTATTTGGGAAGATTTTGAGGTGAAAATTTTCCAAATTAAATAGTATTTGGAACTGAAATTATTTTTTTGATATTGTGTTTTATTTTTGATGAAAATCCGAGCACACTTTGGACATTTCACTTCCATTTGATAATTTAGGAGAACTTCTAGAGGAATTAATTAAAATAAATTAGATATTCGTTGAAATAGATTTCATCCGTCGATTATTTCCAAGTTCGACATCGACCACGTCGAGATGGAATTTTACGCGTATTTTTTTCTATAAATTGTACCAAATTAAATTAAATTACGCGCATAATATTCGGAATTTTTTGGCACGATCGAGACCGTAAGAATACATTGCCCTTTTCAGAATACAACCTCTCACCTTCTCGCGAATGCCGACATCACACCACGCTGGGTGGGAGTCAGTGAGGTGTTTTTTGTCCCATTATCATACGTATGCGAGCAAATAAAGAGAACGTAGTTGGAAACACGACGAGGAAAAATTACTCGTCCGTGTTATCAGCACACAAACATTAATATTATCGGTGGCAAGAATTCCCACTCTGACTAGAGACCTATAACAGGGGGTATGCTGGTCCGCCATTTTCTTCCTTTTTGATAACGATGATAACATTGTGTTATATGGGGAGATCGTGTAAAAATTTTTCTTTTTTCAATTTATTTGGCGATTTTTTGATAATTTCAAAATTTTAATAATTTCTTGTGATTCATAAGAGTGTACTGTGATGGATTTTTCACTTACATAAAAGAAAGTGGCCATCAATAGCAAATAATCAACCGTTGAAGTGGGTATACTTCCGGTGAAATAGATTGTAAGAATCCGATCAAAATTTGAATTAAATAGTCATTCGACATTTGAAGCAATTTATTTTGCGGAATTCTTTCAAAGTATTAACTACTATTAAGCAAACATTTAAGTGATAATTTTAATCTTGATCACTTTTTCCCTTGTTCTCATGCTTGTGAAACCCTACGATTAGTTATAGAACATTTTCTTACGGTAAGATTGTATGCTTATTGTTCAACATTTGCTTGTAAAAAGACTAAAAAATGTATGGTACAGCTTCGAATAAAAAAAAGAAAGTGTAAGTTGAAATTCGGTCGTTTTTTATTTATTGGTACTGAGCTTTACAGAATGATATTCAACTTAATCTCGCTTCAATCAAATAAAAATAATAAAACAGAAACCAGCATCATAGATGAATAGCATAGCATTAAAAACACATAATCGCATCAAAATACTCAGTTTGCTGTTATCGTAATTGAATATACAAAATATTTTTTAAAATTGCATCGCAGATACATTGTATGATACTAAAAACACATAATTGCAGCACATGACACTTGCATTCTACATCTACTTTGGTAATAAATATGTCAAATATAATAGAAAATAGCATCACAGATGCGTAGTATAATTCAATATCTAGTAATAACATCGCCGGTGAAATAAATCCATCGAAAAGATATCACATTACACATCAATTATATCGACAAACATCGCAGCTTATCGAAAATTAAAATAGCGGTGCAGTACCTAAATAAAATGAAGATCACTTTTCTTTACGCTGACTTAAACGTACCAACAGGTTTTTAATTTCTTTCTCATCTTCTACTGCCTTTTTCTGAAGCTGTGCTTCCAGTAATCGAAGTCGTTTGATTTCTTCATCCAATTTCATATGACGTTCAGAACAGTTGGTATTTTTTTCCTGTTGGTTTGGAAATAATGGAAAATTAAAACGAAATCTATTGAATTTGTTGAGTCATTCGTTAAATACATACGATAATTTGAATAGATCATTCAATTACAATGTTCTGTACATTAAAATTATTAGGCAGTGATTATCAAGTTTGTATACTTACTTCCATCATTCAGAACGGAAGATTTTACGATCTTGTGAATCCTCACCAAAGTGTACTCTTCCAGTATTACTTATCTGCAAGTTGAATAACGAAAAATACCTTCAGTAAAGCAAATTTTAATTAATATTTCCTTTTCTAAATTACGATCGGATTCTTATCTATTTCACCAGAAGTGTACTTACTCAACAGTAGATTATTCGCTATTGGTGGCCACTTTCTTTTATGTAAGTGAAAAATCCATCACAGTACACTCTTATGAATCACAAGAAATTATTAAAATTTTGAAATTATCAAAAAATCGCCAAATAAATTGAAAAAAGAAAAATTTTTACACGATCTCCCCATATAACACAATGTTATTATCGTTATCAAAAAGGAAGAAAATGGCGGACCAGCATACTCCCTTTTTTAGTTCCCTAACTCTGACAATACAACCGACGTTGGTAATAAATTACCTTAGGCGAATACAATGTATCAAATTGAAACAGATCTGTCATTATCCAAAAATGACGCCAGTGCCAGGTTACAAAATTCGCGACTAATTCTTAACAAATTTTCTACATTAGGTTTGAAATAATACATTAAAGCACGTATATATTTCCTCGTAGTTTTTTCAGCCGATCCCCAAATTGAGCCTCTTCCCTTGATTTTGGTATATTTGAACTCGCACGACATCCAATCCCCCTCTTGGTCCTTTATTTTTGTGTAATATTTGGCGCAGGCGAAACTTGCATTACATACACGTTTGTCTACGTTTTCGCCTAAAAAAAAACTCACTCTCGATCTCGACACGACGTACGTATTTTTAAATTCCCTAAATTACGCCTCAGTTTTTCTCAGTCACGTGGATCGAGATTGATGTTCGTCTTCGTTTCGAATAATTCGTCGGATTTAGCCGAATTGTATAGAATGAAGATGCATACATTGTTTGGGTCTTCCTCGATCGACGTTGTCAAATTTACGGTTTATTATGTTTGTTGTTCTGGTCTCGGTTGAATAATTAAGCTTCACAATTGTACGTCGATGGTACAAGTGTAGGATGTCGGTTTTCTCATTTCAATTGACAGTAGGCTTCGTAACGTGTAATTTTCTCTCGTCAATGGGTTATTTTTGGAAGAGGGAAATTCGTCGAATTGACTAGATTATTCTATCATCTCTAGAGAGATCAATTTCGAGAATTTTTTTCTCTCTTGTTTACGAATTTGGTAGTTTAGGTTTAGAGGTGGATACTTTAATCAGCTTGGAACAAAGTTATCTGGTTTGTGATAAGTTTCGTGTGCAACATGGACCGTATTATTGGATTGGTAATATAGTGATAAGAGGTTTAACGGAAATGTTCTGGTGGTCGTCTGCTTGTGTGATGTACCGCAAACATGCTACCGAGTTCAAAGGACGAGTGTAATGATTCATTTATGTACCTAGTTTTACCATATTCCGTTCAGATAATCGATAAAAATAATCTGTGGGATTTTCCCTGTTTGCCAGTGGTATTGTTTGTCAGATCGACGACCGAATTGTTATGAATTTGTATGGATTTTTCGAGTTCTTCAAATCGGTGGGTTGAGAATTGCTAGAAGTCGTAAAAAAGATATTAGAGTTGGAGAAAGTTAATGTACGTCGGATCTAGTTATTTCGTCAAGGTTAAATTTGTTATAAATGATGGGTTTTACGAGTCGAATTGTATTTAGGCGAACGTTGTTGCCAAATTATGTGACTGGAAATCTAAATAGAGGTGTTTGTAAGATGTGGTCTGATCTAAGTTTTTGTTCTGTTTATGAGACGTGTGTGTTTGAAATTGGCTGTGTGATTGGTATAGGCATTGACGTCATTGGTTTTGGGAGTATTTTCAATTTGAGGAATGTATTTCGTCATCTGGAGTGATTTGAGCTTTTTTGAGATGCCGTGGTGCTGAAAATGAAAAAAGAGAGGGAATTATGCGTTGGGGGTGAAGTCCGGGACACAAGAAGGCTCGTGCATAGAAGATCCGGGCTGGGAAGGGGAATTTAAGAGCAAAAAAAGGTCTTTTACAATAGGGGGAGGGGGGTCAAAAATTTAAAATTTCTATTTTGGAGCCAACTCAATTTTCAGATATTAAGTATTTAGTAACTAAGTAGACCAAAAAGCAGTGATAGAAAACTGAAATCATGTTAGTTCCAGTTCCAGTTTCAGTTCTCAAAATTTTTAATTTCCCGTTCCAATTCCAGTTTCCAGTTCCCAAAATTTGCTAGTTCCAGTTTTCAGTTCCAGTTCCAAATACCAGTTCCAAAATTCAATCTTTTTTTCAATTTTGAGAGGCGAGAAAAATCCAAAATTTTCTGCAAAAATTGAACTTTGTTGTTTTTCCTTTTCTTTTTAAGGTACAATTTTTTCATTTTTCATAAATTCAAGCTCAAACAAAAGATTTCTGAAAAAAAAAAACTGGGTGATAATCTTTTTTAGAAATTTTATGACTTCTGGTTCTGATTTCCTGAGTCCTGAATAATTATTCAATAAAAAAAATTGAAATTTGAGGAATGTGTGCGAGGATGTTTTTAATTTGATGAAGTATTCAAATTTTTAGGACTTTTTTTCTTTATTCACTTTTCTACATCAATTTTTAAGGTTCGTTTGAGGTAGTTTTTGTTTTTCAATTTTTAGTAGGTAAAAAATTAAAAAAAAATTTAGAATTGAATATTGTGCATCCTGCATCTACATTTTTTACTTTTTCACTCTTTTTAAAAATTTGAATTTTTTTTTTGTTTACTCCATTTTGGAAGTTTTTATTGACAAAATTTTGAATTTTTCGAAAAAAATTTGGTGCAAGGTCCAAGGTGTAATGATGGAGAAGATGATTGTAATTGAGTGAAAATTTTATTTAAAAAAAGAAAAATTGCAATTTGCAAAAAAAAATTCTGGAACTGGTATAAAACTGAAATTCATTTTAGTTCCATTTCCAGTTTTTAGATTTCGGTTCTCATCATTTCAGTTACAGTTCCAACTTTCAGTTTTTTTCAAATTTCAGTTCCAGCTCCGATTCCAGTTTTCCATCACTGCCAAAAAGCACAATTTTTTGCAAAATAAATATTTTATAGCTTTTTTACTTTCTTCTATTACACTTCACTTCATCTGATTTAAAAAACTTAAAAAGATGGAAATTTTCTCGAAGAATTGTATTTTTTTGGTCTACACAGTCGCTGAATAACCTCTAAACTTGATTTTCATACCATTCAAATTTTTTGAAAATATTGGATTTTCGAAGAATGTTTTTTAGTTCTAAAGGGCCTGGGGAAATCACCCATTTTCCCCCTCTTTTCACAGGTCTAGCTGGACTTAAGCAGGGTGTCCATTTTCTGGAAAACTGGGAAGTCAGAAAAATTTTGGAATTTTCGTCATTTTCACTGAAATTTTGTAAAAAATTCACAAGAAGAATACATTATTAGAAGTTTGTGGGCTCATTTTAATATAAATTTTTCTAAAAAAAATTTCTTGCTCCGCTTTTCCAAATTGTTTTACCTGATTTTTTTATTCATAATTTTTTTGTTGATTGTAATGCACTACAAAAAAAAATGATATTTGTCTATCAAGTTTTTTTAAAATTCACTCGAAAAGCTCGAGGATAATTTACACTCTTTTCTTTGTTCAGAGATTTTTTTGAACGTGTATTTTTTAATATCAACTTGGAATTTTCACTCAGGATCATTACATTTATATCTCTTAAGAAAATGAATCATTCGCTTTGAAAGAATTTTTTGAGTAACAAAATTTTCACGACTGGTCAAAAAAATTTCCCAACTTCTGATTGCTTTCTCAGATATTTCACATCCACGAAATATTCGTGATAAAATTTGATTTGTAATCATATTATAAAAAGCGATCAGAATTTGGGATTTTTTTTTGATCAGTTGAAGAGAGCGATTATGGTGCCGACTCATCCCCTATCCGGAGTCAAGAGCCAACTTTTTTACTGACTCCTATGTCCTGGCCAGGACTTAAAAACATTCTATGTACCTAGATTTTTGACCACCCCCACTCCTTTTGGAGTTATCCTGCTTTATAAAAAACGTAAATGCAATTTGAATTTTTAAAATAATTTTCACAAAGATTGGAAAATATTTGAACAGTTTCAAAGATTTTCAATCATAAATCATAATGAAAAATGTAGGTACATTGTGACCTGGTCTACGAAAAGGGACGATGACAATACCTTCAGGAGGGATGGGGGAATTTTTTTGAAATTTTCACAAAATATAGGTAATTAGGTATTACATACACGTGGGTATGAAAATTTTTCAATTTTTTCATATTTATCCCATTTTGGGGAGGGGAGGTTGAAAATTTCAAAAAAGAAACAATTTTTAGGGGTGGGGTGTGGTGCTTTTGGTTAGTTTTTTTCACAACTCCGTTACACCCTTAAGAACAACATAAAAAATTTTCGAAGCCCCTGTACTCTCTTAATTTGAATCAGTCAAAAATGACTGATTAAAATCTACAAAATCAAGTCACTGTAGGAATCAGTAAAAAAAATTACGATTCAATCACTGAATTTTCACTACTGAATCAGTAAAAATAAATAAAATTTCAATTTCACTGATTCAATCGTTGATTAATTACTGATTCAATCAATGAATTTTTTTTTACTGATTCAATATTGAAAAATCACTGATTTGAATCAGTAAATTTTTACTGATTTCAATCAGTCAACTAATTTTTACTGATTCAACAATCAAAATTCACTATTTGTATGGGTAATTTTTCACTGATTGGCAGTAAAATGACGCTGATTGACTAAGGAATCAGTGGAATTTGACTGATTATTAGTGACTTGATTTTCTCAATTCCATCAGTCAATTTAGGCATTTTTCACTGATTCAAATTAAGAGAGTACCTGTAGGGATGCAACGTGCTGAAAAAAAATTAAGTTTGAATAAAGAAGTGCATAAAGGTGGGAAAACAGAAGAAAATTGCTCCACCTCAGACTCCTCATTTCCAGATATTACTACAGTTTCATTATTATGTCCTCACCTCTTGCAGTGATCATCCTTTGATTCGAAGTCTCCAAAATTCAATTCAATTCAAAGCCTTTTTTCCTAAATCATAACTTCAGTAAAAAAATCTCTTGAATTTTTGTATGTATCATCGAAAAGTTACGAGTTTTGAAACACAATAACACGTTCAAAATCATTGTCTTACATTTAAAAAATGAATCTCAGAATCACAGTAGGTTACTAATTAGTCGGTGTTGGTATATTATGCATGTAATTAAAGTGAAAAAGATGGCTGCAATAATGACAAATCGTATTAAGGCTTACCTATTATTCACCTATACATATAAAATATAAATAATGTAAAATTTGTACTTTCTAACCTTCAGTATGAGTCACTCATTATAAATTCAATATCCAGGTATTTAATGTTGGAAAACTTGCACTCCTGGTTATTTGTATGGTAAAAAAAGAGGTGTTGAATTCTAACAGACCTAAGTAGGTAAGGTAGGCATTCCTAAAAATAAAATCCCCTCATGATTTATTAGTTAAGTCTGGGTAGTTATAACGGTTCTGTAGATTTAACATCAACATTACATCATCGAAGTTTTCGGTCTGAGCAGTAGGCACCCTTTTTTTTTCTCTTATGGTATCTATAGTCTATACTTACACTTACCTCTTATACAGCACATACGACTTTGTTGCTACCCATACAATGGTTTTCCATCCTATAAATAATTTCAAGCCTAGAATTTCGTACAAAACCAAGCATTATATGCAATTTGACCTTAATTCAACTCTACGGAAGGTCACCGAAAAAAACGACCTTGATTGAAATTCGCTTCCATATCCGGCAACACTGTACCAGCACATTCGACGGTTCGATAATGCCCCCCGCCCCCGACCCCTCGATCAAGCTCTCAAACCGGCGTATTTTATTGGCTGGCGTGACGTCATTGTAGGGGGATTCAGCTTTCGGCCCGTCTACCGCCAGACCCTACGTTCGCGATAATCGCCGGTCAAAAAGTGGGGATAAATAGAAAGTGAAGTTGGAAGTTGGTGTGTTTCCGTCGAATTCTTCCACGTCATTCTCTTACGACGAGGTGTTTTTGTACTTCGTTTGTTGGCTCTTCTGTTTGGTGCTTTTCTCATTGAGTAATTTGTGCGGTTCATTCTTGGTGCGCATTTTTTTCATAAAGGCGATTTTTCAATCGATTGCCGAATAAGGCAAATTTTTGTGTTTTTTTAAAGCGTTTTCACCAAAAGTTTAATTATCTGTTTCGTCGCATAAGTATTTTTTTTCGTGAAAAAGTGCTGTAAGTAGTTTTTTTTCGAATACCTTAGCTGGTTCTTAGTGTTAGAGTGATGTGAAAAACAAGTTGTAATCACGATTTTGTGTTTCACTGCGAAAAAAAATCCACTAAATTGAAAAATAACGCGAGTTTTCGTCATTTTTTCTGCTTTGTGAAGTCTCTGATTTGTGTGTGTTTCTCTACCGTATGTAATAATGAAACTACGTAAAATATCTTCCAGGTTTTACGAGTACGAAGTGCCTGAGAACGAACAAGAAAAAGTGAGCAGTCCAATTTCTAAACAGGAAACTAACGGCGGTGCAATAAATGTGAGTAAAATGGTTATTTTATTCGATAAATTAGACCTAAATACAATTTATAGCCGAAGTAGTTAGGTTAGGCTGGGAAATTATTGCCGCAGCTGTATTACAATGAGATCGGTCACCGGAACCGTATTCTATTGCGTTGCAGTATCGCCATTTTTTATTTTTATTCGAGGCAGAATGGACGAGAAAGTTTGTTATTTGATTTGAAATTAAAATCTGAAAATCGCCAGTAAAAACTTTTCTCGAATTGGAATAAAAAAGGGATTTTTTATTTATTTTGTTGCTAAAATGTTCCGGTCTGGTTTGTTTTGAATCCGGGCCAATTAAATTTAGAAAAATATCACGTTCGAAGTTCGTGTTTTTTTTCTCAACTCGAACTCTCAGAGGAATTTGAACCAAGTCTGCGGTGTATTTTCGAGTCGAATTACATATTTTGTTTGAAAATTCCATTAAAACGATGTCAGGCCTGTGAATTATTTTGCCATTTGTTAAATTAAAACTCTAATTGCAGTAATTATCCGACTGCGTCATTTTTTTGGGGGGCTTATTGACGTGTGCGCAGAATAATCACGAAGTTTCCAGTCAAAATTCGACTTTTGCAAAACAAACGGTGACGTTGTGGGGTGTGACGTCATCGATATACATAACCCAAACACCAGCGTCGACATTTTGGATACTTTTTAGGATATTTTCGTTTTCAGCCGATCGATAATGTTTGTTTTGTGGAAGTATTAAACGTAGTCTGTCGTAAGGCGTAATTTTCATTTCATCTGGCGAACTTTCTCGTAGGGGGAGGGGGTCGTTCGATGGCCAAAAATACGCCTACCAACGGAAAATGAAATTTTTTGCGATAAAGTATTCATATTTGAGTTGGAATGTATGGAAGGATTGGTAAATATTTAATTTAGGCATTATCTGTCCAATTATCTGTAATTTTTTTGATGCCTGCACGAACAATTTTTTTGGGGGAAATTGTTGAAAATTTTATGTAATCGATTGGTTAAATATTTTACCTATTTTGAGTATCGAAATTAGATAGGTAAATTAATGTTTGGATTTTTTTTGTCAAGTTTTGGAAAAAGTAAGTCAAATTGACGGATGATCTGAAGATGTCCGAGGAGAGCTTTTTGTCCAAAAATTTGGCCAACTTGTTCAGCGGTAAAGATTTTATGCCAACAATTAACATTCTTTTTTTGTTTTTTGTTTTGTTAATAAAAGTACGCAAGATGCGCTCGAGTGTTGCGGAGATTAGATTCATGTCCTGGCGTGCTAACGGCTTCCAATATGTCGACAATGCAAAACTCATCAACGATGTCCAGCATTTGCAACACTCGAGAGCCTTTATGGGCGGAGGACTTCATCGATCTTACGGAGTTCTGTCAGCCATCCACCATACCCACCAAAATGGAGGACTTAGCGGATGAACACGTTACTTCGCCAATCAGCAGCACAGGTCAATTTCTTATTATTTTCCGAGTTCTTTGTACGCTTTTGCTCGGTGCTCGTGTGTTTCTGTAGAGTTGGCTGGGCGGGAAGGGGCACGGGAAGGATGGGAAGGCGTCGCAGCGCCGGAATGAGCCCACTAACGTTTCATCAGTTGGTCTGAATGTTGCATCAGCGGTTTGTGAGATTAGGCTAAAGTTGCCTATTTGAGAAGGTATTGTAGGTTTTAGGCGGAATTTCGGATGTTTTTATGGCTTCTGTGAGTTCAGAAGTGGACTAGTGGCGTGAGAGATGTGATTTATGGAATGAGGAATGAATAGGTCTTGAAGTGGAGTGATGTAGACGTCACGAGTTTCGAGCAGATAAGCTGCCGATAATGGCGAAGTTCTTGAAGAAAAATATGGCGCTCAAGGACGTCATTAGGATGTTCAAGGAGATAAGAAAATGTGTACAGGGTGTTCGAAAAGTCCTACTGTACGATTTTGAGATTGAAGATAACGAAGTAGTTTTGAAAGTTTTGGATTTCTGCTGACTGGCGAAATTGCTGAAAGTGCAGATTTTTAATCGTGGAAATCCTCTTTTGAGAAAAATAGTTTCTTCTCGTTTTCAGAGGAAAAAAATGGTATAACTGCAAAAATATTGAATTTTTAATCATTTTCAACTTTTGTTTGGACCATTTTTTTTTTTTTTGGTCAATTTTTCAACCTTTTACTCGGGTGTCCCAAAAAATTATATTTGCATAAAAAATCACAATATTGAAAAATTTTGAAATAAAAGTCGTAAACGATTGAAAAATGACTCATTTTCGGTGATTTTTTTCTACATTGCAAGGGGGGGGGGGAGATTAATTGGACGGTTTGAATCAAAAATTAACGTTTTCAAAAATGATCACCTGTTTCTGTTAATTTTTTGTTTTGGCGTCAGAAAAAATGAGAAAAACTATATTTTTGGTCGAAAAATGGGTAAAAAAAAATCGATCTCTTGTAAGAAACTTGTCAATTCTCTGGTTCCGATTTCCAAAAAACTCTGTGGTTTTTGGAATATGCTTCCAAGATACCAATGACAAATTTTCAATTGCTAAAGTTGTTTTTTATGGAATGAACTGTTGGAGATTCTGTTCCTATCTTATGTTACCTTCAGAACTCATTTTTTATTCTGGCAGATGATCTGGAAGCTAGGCTTCTACCTAGAAGTCAATCTTCTCCTGTTTTGTTAATTTTTCGAAATTTAATCCACTGCTTCTCGTCTACTTTTTATTGTTTAAGTAATTAAAGTTCATTTCGAAAATCTTCAAAAGCTTGAAAATTAACTTGGGCAGGTGTTTGAAAATTGAATTCAAATATTTTCCAAAAATTGTAGGTTTCTTGAAATCTGATCTGGAGGGCTTGGAAACTTTCTTATTGGTAAGAATTTTCTGATCAGATTGTCTTCCCCCAATAATACTTCTATTCTTCTCTGAAGGAAGTGTACTGATTTTGAGAGGTAAAAATTACGTTCAAAATTGAGGCATGAATCGTTTCCAATGAATCTGGTTGGTTCTAAAAGTGAAGAAAACTATATGAAAAGGTCCTGCAATTTTTCCTGCAATTGACAAAATTGCGTTGAAAATGAGAAAATAGTGATGAAAAAGATCTTGCTCTTGGCTCAAAAATCTTGTGTTTTTGATTGATAAAATTTCCTTTGATATTTTTCAGAATTATTAATTGAACTTTGAATTTGTTTTGTTTACAATTTTTTTATACCTTATCGATGAGAATACCTATTTGAAGGAAATTTGAACAAATAGTCGAAATTATTTGAATTAGAGTGGTTGGGAGGGAGGGGTAGAAATATTTCGGCGAAGATTTTGAAAAAATCTTGTATTTCGTTACGGGAATTTTATTCGATTCCAAAATTGATGTTCAGTGCTGAGTAGAAATTGAAAAATCAATTTTTGAAAAAAAAAAAAAGATGGATTCTTAGTGCTTTGTAACGTTTTTGTTTGAATTTTTTGTCTGATTCAGGAAAGTCAATTTAAAAGAATAATTATTATCAGTAAGTAACTGATTGGAAACCTTTGAATCGGTTACAAAAATTGATATCTTGTGAGAACTCCACTCAATTTTGTGATTTTTGACCTCTCATTTTCTATTTAAATTTTTAGAAAATAAGCGAAAAGTCACATTAGTGAATCCAAAAAAAAATTACACTTGCCATTTCTTTTCATAAAAAATTTAAAGAATTGTGTTCTACTTTTGGGATTAATTATACAGACGATTGTAGAGCCAAATCGAAGGGTGAGGAGGGGAAATATTTGGCCCCTTTGTAGATTATTTAAAAGTATACCAATTATTCATATAGGTGTTCGAGAAAATTCAAAATTTTTGAAAAATGTCCCTCTCCCTTCGAATCGGTGAAAAATCACCGAGAGTAATTGTTCAATAAATTTCACAATATTCTTTTTCAGAATTCATTTTTGGTAAAGATTTTTTCGATTGCATGATTTCAAAAAATGTAGTAAAAGGTGGAAAAGTATTGGAAAATTTGAATTCGTCGTTGATGCCCTTTTAATAATGAAAATTTCATTCCAAAACTTTGAATTTTTAACCCTATATAGACCACCAGTGCCAAAAACGGCACTACAATGCATTTTTCGAAAAAAAAACCACCTGGTGCCAAAAACGGCACTAAATGTATTTCCTTAACATTGTAGTGCCGTTTTTGGCACGAGGTGGTTTTTTTTCTTAAAAAAGCATTGTAGTGCCGTTTTTGGCACCAGGTGGTTTTTTTTTGGTGGTCTACCTAGGGTTAATTTTAAAAGACGAAAGCAACGTTAAAAATATTGGGCTGTTTTCTGATTTCGTATTTCCTTTCGAAAATACATTTATGAAGTTATAGACTTCCTTTTTTTTTCTCATTTCTGGAGCCTTGTCAGTTATCTCAACGAATACTTGGCTGAAATGCTATTTCAATGTGTGAGAGTGGACATTTCCACGAAGCTCTATACAGTCTATACCTGAATTTCAATCCCCTAACTACATTTATCAGCCAAGCAGAGAAAGAAATGCGAGATATTCTGCCCTCCCAACGAGCTCGTTTCGTGGAATAATCGCATTCTTCCGTCTAATGTGCTCGTTTGAAATATTTCCTGCCAAGCGATCCCCTCCCTGCTGTCTGTCTACCACATCCCCGTCAACTGCTCCTATGCTAGTTTAACCTCTCGGAATGTAAATATGCTTTACAAAAGGCAAACACCACACGTGAGTCATATTCTCAGAAATACGTCTTTCATTCAATTCGAACCGTGTACTAATCTTAATGACCGGAGCCAAGTGTAAATGTACACGGTACGTACTGGTACCTACAATAAGCAATCAGTTGGAAACAGTGTGCCAGTCAAAGTACAAGCTCGAACACGAGATGATCATTTCTTCGAAACGTTCCACATCTAAGAATACTTTTATTTATTTTGCTTTTTAAAAACCCATCATCGTTTATTTTAATATTCGTACGGTGAATAATGACCGAGCCTGTCTGCGAATGAAGATTAACTGCCTGGAAAAGGTACAAAACGTATGTCGACAATCAACGACGCCTGTTGGGGCCTATTCCAAAAACTTTCTTTTTTAGAACAAAGCCTCGTTGAATGATTGACAATCCAAAGTAAGGTGTTTGGTGGGTAAATTTACCTTCGCGAAGTACATTTCATACACAGTAGGTACTCTACGTTGGTACAAAAAAAAACACCTGGCACCTGGTTTTGTGGCAGACTGATAAGATACGGTGGATTTATGATGATGGCGCCAGTCATGCGGATATTTTTAGCTTCTGGTTTCATTCCTGTCCCCCCAACAGGTCTCAGAGTCCTCCCTCTGGCTTTTTTTGCCTAGCTATAATTTTTGGTTTGCTTTTCCAATTATTCGAGTAATTTTATTGATTTAATTTTTTTTTCTGATTACAGTTCATGACCATGGCTTTGAATACGCATTGGATGTGAATGACGGTTTGGATAACACAATCGAGGATACATTTTGGTGTATGGGCTCGCCTATCGGTGCCATGCAAGAAGAACTGTGTGATCCGATATCTGATTGGCTGTCAGTGACGTCTAAAGAAACAAACAACAACAATAATACGACAAATAACAACATCGGCATTCTAAACGACAATCCTTGTTCGCGTTCGCAAATTTATAACATTAACGATACCCTGCTAAGTTCGACGACTTATTCATCGGTTCCTAAAATCGCCCCAGCCCCCGGTGCCCCGTCCACGGTCGCCGGCTCTGCTGCCCTCACGTACCATCATCGTAAAGACCATCACGTGAATTTATTATCATCGCCTCCCCTTCAACCAGACACTACGTTTTTCGATTCGATCCTCATCGATAATACGCCTTCGCCAGAAAGCTGCCTATCGCCTCAAAATTTATACCAAAAATCTACCAACTCGTTGTACCCAGTTTCGAGCCAGAAATTACCAGATACCACGTTCACGAACGCGTTTCACACCGGTCATCGGAGTATACCGGCGTCTTCGCCACCGCTGCTCGGCGACGAGACCAGAATCGTCGACGTGATCAGGGGTCCTGCTCCTACCTCGGCGATAAATCGAGTCACCGTTGATACCTCGGTTTCTTCACCGTGCAGCGTGCAGTCTCCGTCGATTACGCAGTCCAACCTGAATAACCAAGATTTGGAGAAGACCAACGCTGGAATTATTAATCGACGAAACATCAAGCTCAAGCTGAAAATGGAAGAAACGCCGAAAACCTCGTGTAGCTTGAATACTCCCGAGATGTTACAACCTCTGGTCACCAAGAACTCCGAATTCGATCTGGTGTCTTATGTATTTGATGTAAGTATTAGACATTGGTGACCGAGCATATCGTGGTCGTTGCCCGGTTGAAAAAGTACGTAGGTAGCCTACTGAGAGGTAGTGAGTGGGGAGAGAGGTGTCCGGTGTTCTGGTATAGATTGAAATTCCATACGTGACTCGAGTGACTCATACGAGTGCGATGGCGAGGTTATTTTATTTTTCCATTGTTTTGATCATCGCACAATGAAGTTAATTAGGGTAATAAAACGTTATGTAGGTTTTATTTTGGTAATTAAAACGCTATTTGGTTGGTATTTTTAATATAATGACGGGAAAACGTATTCTGGTGAGAGATTATCGTCGTCGGTCTTCTGCCATTATCATTGTTGACTGTGATTTTGGGGGATTATTTGCAGGAAGATTGGAGGGCGAGAGGGGAGAAGAATTTAGAGTGGATTTTTTTGGTAATGTTCCAAGTTCGAATGAGTTGAATTTTTTTGTCAATTTTATTCAATTTTACTCGAATTTTTCTCTTACCTTCGATTTTTTATTTTAAAAATTCCATTCTGTTTGAAAATTTTTTAAATGGTTTGAAAAAATTTTTGTTTTGAAACCAAAAAAGTGAGAAAGAATGTATTTTGAATCAAAAAAATCAGAAAACAATTCTTATACATGGATTTTGCTTTGATTCGTATAAAATCATTGGACCATGTTAAGGGACATCCAAAGCTATTTTCAAAATAAGTAGTTTTTAGTTGAGATGAACTCCAAATTTGATTTCTTGTCAATTTGAACAAAAATTGAGTATGTTGCGTTGCCAAAATTCGAGGATTGAAGTGGGAGGGGAGGGGAGATGTATGTAGTTCTAACTTAATTCTGAAATCAAACAATGAATATTGGTATTTGGGTTCAAAAAGTTCGAATTATTTTCAGTTGGCCCACTTCTGGATTTCTTAATGAAAGATGGAAAATGATGATGAAGGATGGGGGGGGAGGGGTGTTCGACTTGACATTTCTTGAAAAATTTAAAAATCAGATTTTATATTTTGTGTTCCAGTTCAGGCGGGTCGAATTGTGTAAAAATTAATCAAAATATTGCCCTGCATCTTGACATGAAAAAGCTGAGGGCTCGCCCTTTCCAAAATCCATCTTGCCTTTACAAAAAAAAATTGTCGGAGTTCTGTCTAAAATTGTAAAAAAAAATTTCGACGTATGCTGCGTAGACAAAATTTTACGATTTTCGTGCGTGGTTTTTTTCTATTGACCTTGAATTTTTTTTTCGTCATAATTTTCAAATTGTCAGGAAATCAAAAAACAGAATGTTTTAATTTTTCAACGTTTTTGGCTGTTTGGTCGTGTTAGGAAATTCTCGACGTTTTCGTTGATAACAAAAAAAATTGTGAAAATTGTTCAAATTAGGTGTGGAATTTTTTGCAGAAAACCAAGTGCTGATGAAAAAATTTTGAAAAATGTTCTGGTTACAAAGCGTCTACCTGGTTGAAAAAATCGAAAAATTTGGAATTTTCAAATTAGGTTATGATAATATTTTCTGAAGGAGTTGGAATTTTCCTAAAATTGGCCCCAAAATAATGAAGTATGTAGACGTAGACATAATTTTTTTTTTTTGGAAATTTGATGGCTGTGAAACTTCTAAAAATTTGTAAGTCTGAATTGATTGTAAAATCATTAGCCTTTTTTTCTCACAACTTGGATTTTTCTATTTTTTAAGAAAAATAATTCGAAAAGATTTTCTTTATCGATTGTTTTTTTCAATTTTTCTGCCCGAAAAGTTCCATCCTTTATTAATGGAAGGATTTGCGAAATGACGTCAATCGATACCTATTACCTACGAAACCCTCGACGAAAATTACGTTCACCTGTAATTGAAGCCCATTCGTGCTTTTTCATCGATTCAATGAATCCGACGAAAACAGAAAAAAAGAATTTTCTTTCTTCTGACAAAACCTAACGTTCATTTTATGTCAATTGTATCTCTTTCTAGAACTCGGTTTACGCTCATTTCTCGATTTTCGTAATTGACGTTCATTTTCTCTCTCGACCCATCAAATCCACTTCCTGCGGTGGATTTCCACTCGTTGATTTAATTTTCAACTCGGATGAGTTTCTTTGTTCGGCGAAGAGGAGCTTTTTAGTAGAATTTTTCTAACGAAGAATACAGTTCGCTGTTTTTAAAATAATGATATGGTAAATTTGAAATTTTTTGGCTTGGTCGAAGATGAATTAAGTTTGGCGAATGATTCAGATAGTAGAAGGCTTATTTACGTGTATTTTTCGGGTGTTTATTCTCGAGTCATTTGTTGTATATTTTTCGCGGTTATTCAGATGAAAGCAAATAAAAGAGTAAAATAATCATTCGGTCGAGCTCGTGTTGATAAGGCAAGGACGTTGGAAATGGGTGTACCTATAAATCAAAACATTTTATGCGACGGCCACGATAAAACAGATAACGATTCATTTTCTCTACGATATTTTCTAGCATCGTACTAATCTCTGAATTTGCTTTGTTTTATTACAGGAAAACAAACCTTCATTGTCATTCGACATATCGAGTTTGCATAATTCATCATCGGGTAGCCTAGCCAAAGATACCATTTCGACGATATCTGGTACCGGTGCGAAAACGACTTCGGCCACGACCACGGTGGTTGTTCCAAAAACGAGTCCTATAAATATAAAAATCGAACCCAAAGAAGAACAAATCGACGAACAGCAGCAGCCGACGTCTCCGCAGAGAATAGGCGTAAAGAGGGCCTACGAGTTGGACGATAATTACGATTTCGAAACATCGTCGAAACGCAGCAGACGTTTTTCAAATGCCAGCCAATTAGATTTAGAAGACTTGACCCAATTGGAATCGGAGAAGTACAGAGAATTGCGTAACAGAAACAACGAAGCGTCCCGCAGAAGTCGAGCGAATCGTAAAAGTCGCGAAGTAGAAATGCGAGATCACGCCTCCAAACTAGAAGCGGAAAATCGAAGACTTAAAGTAAAAGCCGAAGAAATGGAACAGCTGGTGAAAAGATTGAGGAATTGTTTAATGCAGCTGGTACTGAAACGAAGATAAAGAGAACCCATCGAAATTCAACTCCTCTACCTTTCTACCTCCATGCCCCCTTCTACCATTCGCTTTAGTTTACTACGCTTTTCTATGTATTTTTTTTTGTTGAAAAAATTTTTCTTGGATAGCGCCGCTGTAATTTGTATGTGTGCAGAATTTTGATTTTTTTTCCTTAGGTTTTTTTTCATGTTGTTATACGCACGTTTTGAAAGATTAAAAAAAATTATGTGTAGGGTTTCCTCGAATTGTTTTTTTTTTGTTTTTACTACTCTGTGTTAAGTTTTAATTGGTAGAATTTACTGGCGAAGATGTCGCATTTGTACTTTGTTATTGCTACTTTTGTAATAATTTTTAGATATTTTTAATCTGATGTATTTTTAATGTCTGTTATGTATTTTATATTAATGTACTTTGTAAATATTTTTAAATTATAGTAGCTTTTAAGGTAATGGTGTTTCATTTTTTGGGGAGAAGAAGCTTGCTCTTTTTTTTTTTGGTAATTTTGGCATTCATCGTGCCTTTTATCTTGATTCGATAAGAAGAGTATCTGTTTTTCGTCACATTTAGTCACCGCCTCAGGACCGAATGAGCGAAATACCTGTTCATCAAGTTTTATTCTCATAGAAACATCCCAAGAATAGGAAAAAGTTCATACTCCACATTATCTTTGCATACAGAATTCAAAATTTTCAAAGTTTTTTTCTCTCAGCCCTCAAGGAGGGCAGTACTGACACTGATCCCAAATTTGGAAAAAATTGAAAAAATCGACATGGGTGTGAAATTTAGTGGTTCTTCGGTCGAGTTTTTTTTTCTCTCAATCCTCGAGGAGGGCAGTACCATGGGAAAAATTGAAGAAATACGATATGGGTATGAAATTCTGGTATTTTTAAAGTCGAGAATTCCGAAATTTGGGGATATTTTGTCTCTCAATCCTTCAGGGGAGGGGCTAGCTTCAAATTTTGAGAAATTGGAAAAAAAATTATATGTTTAGTTGGTATTTTATTAAATAAGTGAAAAAACGCACCTTTTGAGCAAAAAAAACCTGATTGGCATCGTTTTACTCACACTTTAATACACAATTTCATGCGATTGATTTTTCGATTCAGAGTAGTCTAACAGTCTAAGAAACTTTGATTTATTCGGTCCAATGTGACACCGGTGGTTTTATTTCGGTTGGTAAGTAGGTAAGTAATTATAATTTTCACGATTTTCATTATTTTTTGTATCTTTTGAATGATACAAAGAAAGATCAGAATCTTTCTCAATTTAATCTGACATTTCACTTGTGAATAATTCAGTATCAATTTAATATATCTAACCTTAGGACCTTTAGATTTTTCTAAGGAGTTGCATGAGTCAAAAAAAATTACTAAATGGATTGGAAAAAAGAAATTTCAATTTGATAGAATTTTTGATACCGATTTTCGATTCGGAGAAAAATGATATACTTTTATTCCTTTTCTGATACCGTTCTTGAGTTACTATAAGAAAAAGACCAGATACTAAATTGCTTTTCGAAAAAATATCTTTCGCCTCTAGTTTAATTTTAATTTTGAGAAAATTCATTCAAAATATTATTTCCTTGAAGAATTTTGAAGCAGAAAATTCGATACGCAATCTAAGTATAAAAAGTGGCTTAAAACACCTGCCAGTAAATTTCCCATTTGTGACCTTCAGTTTCTGGCATCCGAATGACACGAAATGCTGAAAATTCACAAATTCAATATTTCTTCTCTTCCATGGAATTTCATCAAGGTTGATCGATCACATGGAAAGGGAAGGGATGAAGGTCACAAAAAAGTCTTATGCGAGAAAGTTGTAGGTTCCTATTTGGAAATTTTTTTCCCTAAAAACATTATGAAAATATACTGAAGCAATTTAAAATTTTCCTGTGTTCTGAAAAGGTTCTTTTCTTTTTGGATTTTTTTTTGAGTAAGTAGGTACCTACAGTTTTTAAAATTTTGCAAAATCTCGACTTGAAATCGATCTGAAGATGCTTTATTCTAAGCATTATTCTCTGAAAATTTTTCAGTGTTGATTGAAAAATTTTCATGCATCATTCTCGTTCTGACGGTTGAAAAACCATCAAAATTTTTCCCTGTCCCTTTCAAAGGGGTGCTACGTGATATATTCTTTGATGTGTTTTTTGGTGGCATTGAATTTAAATTTCGACTCGATAGGTACCTATTCTAATTTGAATCCTTCAGTCCCTCTTACTCTCCGACTGGAATCAAAATTCCCAGCATTTCTGCAATATTCTCTGACTGTATCATTTGTACTGCTTTGGAAGTCGTCGAGTTCAAATTTTGACTTGAATTTGAAATTTGACCTCTTACAGTGGCGTAAACAGGAATTCATCTGGGGGAAAAATTTTGGGTTCAGCAACTGCTCTCTTTTCACTGAATGAGTAGATCTCGACAACGTCTCTGCCCCTTCTAAGATCTCCCTTCCTCTAAAGCTGGTCAAAATTTCAATTTTTTTTTTGAGGTAGAGTGACAATTTTTTTAAAATTTTCAACTATACGCTACTTACTGGAGCCCTTCCATCACAAAATTGTATTTTCCGTCTGCAAAATTGGATTTGAGTTTAAAATTATACAAAAAAAGAATGCCATTTTTGGGATTTTTTTGATTTGAAAAGAGCAAAAATTAATCCGTATTTTTCAATTTTTTTGATTTTTAGCATGTTTTTTTTTTTTGGTGTAGGTGAGGGTTTTTTTGAATTACAAATAAAAATTTTCAATCCCTTTTGGGCCCTCCTTCCCCCTTTTCCTTCAAGTATGACAAAATTTTACAGTTTCAGACCCAAAAATATCAAATACCACCTGAATTCAGAAAGAATTTGAAGAATAATAAAATTGTGTTATTATCACCCCTCTTCCCTTCTTCTCCTAAGAATCAGCCAACTCCTACGATGGTCCTCTTTTTTGAGAAGGGATCTTACTTTGAGTCAAAAAAATTGGAAAAAAATTCAACTAGAAAATTTCAAAAATATCTGTAAACTTTCTCAAAGCTAAAAGCTTCAGTTTTCTCATGAAAAGCTCAGCTTTTAAAAATTTCAAGAGTTTCAGAAAATATGAAAAATATATAGTGATCTTTTTTTTTCCGTAACTGATGACTGATGATCATTTTTGGATCATTGTACCTAAAGAGCCCGAGTGGCTATGGCTACTTGAAAATTTTATAACAAAATCTGTGGCATATTGTTATTTTTGATTTTTTGATGAGCTCATGTTCAAATATTGAATCTGTTTTTTTACCTGACCCCCTCCTCCTTTCCCTCTAATTTTCTCACAAGTCCGAATTGGGCTCAAAAAATTAAAAATCCAAAATCCTGAGAGGCATATCGTTTGTTATGTTTTTGATATTGCTGAGTTTGAAAATTGAATTATTTTTCTAGTTACCATTTTCCAACACCCCTCATTCTCCTCCACCTAACCTATAAATCTCCTCAAAAATAATCACCTTAACAATAATGATATCACAAACCCTTAAAGATTGCACGTATTTTCCGATTTTAAACAAATAGCTCTGTAAGCATTCCAAAATTGCTGACTAATCTTTCGAGAACATAAAAAACGACAAGTAATTAATTTCGTAAAACATTAGTATATTAACGCAGGTAGATAGATATTTCAAATAATATTACGAATAACAATACGTGTTCGACACGAGGAAAAGGAGAGCTTAACATCTAATCAACACTTTTTTTCGTCAGAGCAAAAATAAATAAACAAGCACGGCAACGAATTAAATTAAAAGCGTTGTTTACGTTAAAATGTCAATTTTTATACGTTGAATTGAAGCATAACGTCAAGACTAGAATATAATCAGAAAACTATGTGAAGTCAAAATGATTATAAAAGCTGAAATAACAATAACCTAACTCCGACACCAAAAAAAATATACATAAATAAGTCAATTTGGGTAAAACGTAACTCCGAAAATAATGATTTAAAAAAACGATTAATATTATAATGCTTAGGTATAGAGTCAATTTTAAAAAAAAAATCGATTTGGTTGCTCGTAAGAATTTTTACACCTAAAGACTACTTTTAGTAGCGAAAAATAATAATAAAAATACAACAAAAGTGTTATGGATGGTAATTTTAGCAGATCTACGATAACATACACCGGAAAGATATCTTAATAGATAAAATTTTGCCTTAATAATAAAACATTTGGAATGACACGAGATTTAAAAATTTTCAAAGTCGAGGAACAGTTAAAGAAGAAGGCAGTGAGAGAAGTCGAGATACGATTTTTTCCATCAGTTTTGGTTCGCTATTCTCTTTTGATATGTTGGTAAAACTTGCCCAAAATTCGAAATACAATTTTTTTTGCTATCACAGACAATAAATACTTATACATCGAGTAACATTTTCCATCCATGTTACGATCACTTTTGCATTATACAATCACATTTTTATTAATACCGCGCGTTATTGGAATCTTTTTTTAACTTCAGAACTACGTATAAGTTGCATAAATAATTTACTAAAAAAAAAAAATTGAATAAATACTTAATACGTTAAATAGTAACTTTGTCATTTGTTCTAGTTCTAGTTCGACTCTTCAAGACGAAGAGGTAATTGAGCTAAGATCTGATAACTGTATCATTAATCTTTGAGGTGACTGAAGAGTCGACGGTTGAACCGTAGTTGTTGGTTTGGTAGACACTACCAAAGTCTTCAAGGGGGTTCCAGCATTCGATATTTGTTTCAGCTGGATTGACTGGTAAGGTTGAACGAGTCCATTCATCGTACCAGTTTCTGAACCTTGCTGAAGTATCTCTTTGACTTGTGCTGTAATTACTGCCGCGTTGTGGCATTGAATTGCGTGCTTTCGAAGGCTCTGACTAGTACCGTAGGTTTTGCCGCAGTGACATTTGAATGACTTTTTCACCCTGAGGAAGGAAATTTCCAGGTAATTTGATGATCTAGCTCGGAGAGTAGCGAGGCATTGACTAATGATACGTACTTGCAGACGTTCTTTATTACTCGTCCGTTATTAGAAGTTTTTACAGCAACCCAAGAATCGGATTTAGGGGTCTCGTTGTTATTCGAGTCGTCTGATTGACTTTCGGAGCTTTCTGCAAACAAAGAGAATAAAAAGTTCAAATTATAAATTCCAAAAGTTCGTTGTTACACGGAGGGAGGATGGTGAAATTAAAAAAAAATTTAGAGACAAATCAACCCAAGAATTTAATGATACGTTCAGACTAGAAAAAAAATGTATAATGGGAAATATTCGTATTTATGGAAATACACTACTGATTCATTGATAGGTACTTAATGATTTATCACACACATAATAATGGTACGTTCTTCGAATAAAAGGTACGGAAATGCTTCGATCATTAGTTGTATGACTCAAACTGCTATCTCCCAATGGAATCACCTTTTCGAATTTCGAATCAGTGGTTTTCAAATTACTAAACAATGCAATTATATGCATTCTAACTAACGACCACGCGATAAGAATGATCCCTCTAGTCCAAACTCCAAAGTCAAACTGGAATATTTCAATTATTTAAAAAACTGAGTCGAATATTTCCAAAGCAACGTACCACACGATCAAAAAAACATTTGAAATTCAGCTGCTTCTGCAATTTACATTTACAACTACCATTGAATATACGATAGAGACACGTGTCTTGACTATATTACGAGCAATAAATCAATTCAGTACATTTTCAGCGTGTAAACACGCACGTTATTCCCCAAAAAATTGCATACATAAGCGAAAAATTCATACCTGCGGCATGTACGTTGAAATTTCCATTCGAATGGGTACTTTTTGGAGAAAGAAGAGTTTGCTTGAGTTTCGAGGTATTCGACTCGCTGTTCTCCTCAGTTGACTGATCTGAGAAAAATTTCAAAACGTAGCTCAAAGGAAGACAAGTGGGCTGCTGCGTTTCAAATTGCTCGATTATCTTGGGATCATAATCTGCGGAGAAAAATGAAAGAGATCCGAAATTACGAACAGACAACCGCGTGTAGGGTTGGAGGCTCAAAAAATCAGTACCATTAAAATGACCTCATTTATGGTCTCTGGTTGTACTTACTTATATGATTGGTTTCTATGTGTCTTATGAGGTTTTCTAAATTGTTAAAAATCAAATCACAATTGTTAAATTTGCAGATATTTAGTTTGAACACGGCCATACCTTAAAAAGTCACCGAGCACCCACAATTCGAGATATTTGAAACTACTAAATGGTAAATAAATTCATTGAACTTGCGTATGTAGTAAACTCAAGTGCAAAATCAGCTGATCATATGAAAACATCCATAGACCTTTTAGTATTAACATAGACCGCGCTGAGTGATAAAAACAAGGCCCAACATATGGGGATTCTATAAGTACGGCGGTTGACAATACATCGGCATTATCAGTATTTCGTGTAGATTAAAATTCGTAAGTGCGACATGAAAAATTGAAATAACTGTAGAATTTTAGCGAGAACATGGTTGTTTGAGGTGCGTAAAATAATCTACGTTAAATTCTCTACAAAATGAAATAGATTTGAAAGTTGTACGGTCATCCGATCGAAAGTTATTAACGTTCAAAGTTACGAAAATGAGTTTTGATTGCGAAGTATTTCGTCTTTATACTGGAATAACTCGAAATTTTGAGTGAGCACATACATGTTTGAAATAAGGAAAGTAATCTACGTTGAATTCTCTACAAGATGGTGTAAGTTTGAAAGCTGTACGATCAACCAATCAAAAGTTATGGAAGCTCAAAGTTACGAAAGTAAGTTTCAATTTGTAAATACGTTTAGTGCATATTATCAACTTGGCATTAAAATAACTCACACTTTTGAGTGAGTACAACAATGTTTGAGGTAAGGGAAGTAATCTATGTTGAATTCTCTACAAGATGGTGTAAGTTTGAAAGCTGTACGGTCAACCAATCGAAAGTTATGGAAGTTCAAAGCTACAAAAGTAAGTTTTTATTGCAAATTTTACTTATCACTTTCGTAACTTTGAACTTTAATAATTTTCGATTGGTTGACCGTACAGCTTTCAAACTTACACCATCTTGTAGAGAATTCAACGTAGATTACTTCCCTTACCTCAAACAATGTTGTACTCACTCAAAAGTTTGAGTTATTTTAACGCTAAGTTGATAAAATGCACTAAACGTATTTGCAAAATTGAAACTTACTTTTGTAACTTTGAGCTTTCATAACTTTCGATTGGTTGACCGTACAGCTTTCAAACTTACACCATCTTGTAGAGAATTCAACGTAGATTACTTTCCTTATTTCAAACATGTATGTGCTCACTCAAAATTTCGAGTTATTCCAATATAAAGACGAAATACTTCGCAATCAAAACTCATTTTCGTAACTTTGAACGTTAATAACTTTCGATCGGATGACCGTACAACTTTCAAATCTATTTCATTTTGTAGAGAATTTAACGTAGATTATTTTACACACCTCAAACAACTATGTTCTCGCTAAAATTCTACAGTTATTTCAATTTTTCATGTCGCACTTACGAATTTTAATCTACACGAAATACTGATAATGCCGATGTATTGTCAACCGCCGTACTTATAGAATCCCCATATGTTGGAGCCACTGATAACTCGAATTTGCATTACATAGCGCGGTCTATGTAATACTAAATGGTCTAAGAAAACATCTGAACCCAGTGTTACACCTGATTTACGTGTAAATCAGCTGAGTGAGATGGTTTTTTGGAAATATTTCACAATTAAGAAGAGTAAATGGCGGTTTTTTATTTTTTATAGATCATTTTGAATAATTAAATATTTTTGAAAATAAAATAGTTGAAATTGATTTCGAAATCGTCAAGTTGATTAAATTACAACAGATGGATTTTCTGAAGTACATTTTGTTTTGAAAATTTGCCCAACATGTGTGCAGGTGTGAAAAAATAACGTAACCGTAACATAACTTTTCATAATGCAGAGTGATTTTTTTCAGCGAAATTTCTCTTTTTAATTGAATTGTTATGAATTTTATATCGGAAATTGTATAAAATAGTATAATTAAATGTTGAATTTTTTTAAAATTGCGAAATAATTGAAAAAATCGCTTTTATCTTTCTTTAAAAATTATCTTTGCGTCGCCCCAGAAATTTCGAATATTGGCATTCCCATTTCTTATCGAGGTCAAAAACAGAATTTTTGATTGGTCGAATTTTAGAAAAATTTGAAGGGAAAAGTGAGGAAAGTGTTTTACGCCCTCTCTCCTTCATTTGCCATCATTCACAGTTTGTATTGTGTGACATAGCTGTTTGGCTTATTTTTTCAGGTAAATTTTCCATAATTTTAACCATTTTTAGTGTAATTTTAGTTATAATATTGTAATAATTCGTTCTCGAGTTGATACCAAGTTCGTTGTGCTTTAATTTTAACTTGGTGGGTTAATCTATATAGGTTTTAATTTCGCTTGAATTTCTCCATAACACCGAACCGGTAAGGTCAAACGGTATTTCTAATTAAAAGGTTGATAAATTCTACATAATCGTGCCGAAGTCGTGAATATCTTTTTTTAGTGAAGTTTACGACTCAAATTTTATGTATCCGTTGAATTAAATTTCTAAATTATGCTTGTTATGAGTTTCAAACTTTAGCTAGGTGACCTTTATCTCGTCTTGATTGTGTTCGGTTATCAGTGTTCCGGTGAGGTGTTACACGTTAGAACTTAGTTCAGAACGAATAGTTTTATGAATCTTGAGTAATTAGTTCATTTCCTAAGCTAATATTAACTGTTTTCTTATTCCAGGTTCAAACCACCGAAACTAATTAAAAAATATTCAAAATGTATTTGGCCAGGATAATCGCTCCCGCTGCCCGATCAGCCGTAAGTACTGCTGTTTTTTGTTTCAATTGTGAATATCTTTAGATATATAAAATTAATTCTACTTGTTTTATCATTTACAGATGATGTCCAACTCCGGAAACACCTTCGCCAGACCGTTGTCGAGTTTCCTCTCCCAAAGTCACTCGTTCAGCGCTATGTCAAACAGTGCTGTTTCGCAGCAAAGCCAAATGTCCCCTATTGTAAGTTTTTTAAATTTCTTTTCTTAATTTATTTTAATTTAAAATCACAAATTATAGCTAGATTTGTCTCGTATAGGTATCATCTCCCGCTGTACGTGCTTTCCAAACTAGCGCTGTTACTAGAGATATCGACTCCGCCGCTAAATTCATTGGTGCTGGTGCCTGCACAGTCGGAATTGCCGGTTCAGGTATGTGATTTTTCTGATTTCATTGGGTCAATTTCGAATGGGTTTGTGGGTCGAGTATTTTTAATTTCGAAAGGACAAACAGAGGTTGATATACTGACCCTATTCTGTGCTGGTTAATTTAAAGGTTATTAATCCACGTTTCTATTTTTACAGGTGCTGGTATCGGATCAGTATTCGGTTCATTGATCATCGGTTATGCCAGAAACCCATCCTTGAAAGCCCAACTTTTCTCGTACGCTATTTTAGGTTTCGCTTTATCCGAGGCTATGGGTCTGTTTTGTTTGATGATGGCGTTCTTGATCTTATACGCATTTTAAATTACGTTTAGTCGATAATATGCGAATTGTTATAAAAAAATCAATGAGCAAGCGCTCGTATCGAGTACGTTTAAACCTTTTATAAAAATAATTCCATTTCTGTGCTTTAAAGTAATTAATGAAAAAACACGGCCATGTAAATAAGAAGTTAGTTCCGCGAGTACATGAAGTATTTTTTCATCTTGATCATGTTACTATTCTATCTCGTGAAAAGGTTAACGTTTGGAAAAGTGTATTTATCTAGTTGTTAAAAAATTTATTCATCATAAGGTTTGAATGTAAAATATTACAATATAGATATTATTTGTTAAACCGTCAACGTGCTGTAATTATTTCTACTTTTGGGACCTACGGAGTATTCGATTTTAGGCTGGAATTTCTTCGGAGTTTTCAGAGACAACTACGTGATAACGAATTCTAATTTCACCTCGTAATTTTACTCAGTCATTACTGAGCTCGATAGTTATATCAATTAATGAAGCTGCAGACTGATATTTCGTGATTTAATGTAAACTCTTGCGTAACCGCAACCTTTTATCATTGGAATTAATGAGCTAATTGAACTCCGTTGAGAAATCCGTTGCATTGAAATTTCTCGAGTTGATAATTTTGAAATTTTTGAGAAATTATGGAAAGAACTGACTTCGATGATTGATTATTTCATCAGCTAAAGACTTCAAACAAGCTGTTAAAGTGTTAAGAAATAATATCTTTGAAATTTTTGTAGAAATTGCTACAAAATTGGGCTCAAAACTGGTTCCGGCGCCGCTGGCCATTTTCCGGCCGAATTTCGATTACAGCGCCATCTGTCGGGAGTACTTGCTGCCATATGTTTTTCATTGATAAAAAAATTGATTAAAATTTTACAATGATTAATTAGTGGTTGATTCGTATCGGCGTTTCCTTGGCAGTGGTATTTTGTTTGAAAAAATACAATTTTTCGAAAATATCAATGATAATAACTCGAATATTTGGTATTCCTTTGTAAAGATTAATTGTGCTACATTGGTCATCATGGACGAAGAAAACGCCAACGAATGTGGAGTAAAATGCACGTTGGAGTATTTTTCAGAGACAAATGCGGTAAATGAAATTTTGGATAATGTCGTTAACGTATACTCCTCGGAACATTCTTCGGAAGTAGCGCATGAGAAGCTGAAACGTTTATTGAACCAGTATATCGACCAGCCGCATCTGTTGGATCCATACATCGAGCAATTTCTGAACAAATTGATAGGGTATGTTAAAAATCCAGAAATCAGCTTGGCCATCAAGCAAGAGGTATTTCGGTACATGTTTTTATTCATCAATGTTCGTGGATACAAAGTTATTGTTCGATTACTCCCCCACGAAGTGAGTTTTCACTCAGAACTATCTCCAGCATAAGAACTCCAAACAGAATAATTTTCCGGTGCTTTTATTGTTTTAGGTGAGTGATTTAGAACCAGCACTGCAACTCTTGGAACAGCACTGCTCGAATAATCGAGGATTGAAATGGGAAACGAGATATTGTCTGCTGTTATGGTTATCTATCATCGTTATGATACCTTTCGATATGTCAAGATTGGATCCATCAGACGTTAAAGAAACCACGGCTTCGAGGTAATTCGAGTGTTTGAAGTTGATCATACTACAGATGAATATGTTATACTGATTTACAATAATTTCTACAGAATATTAGAATGCTGTAAGAAAGGCCTTATGACTACAGACAAATCAAGAGATGCAGCTGCATTCCTTTGCGCCAAATTCGTCAGTCGAACAGATATCAAGAATATTTACCTGAGTCATATTATTCAATGGACCTGTAACGTGAGTTTTGTATAGATTAAAATCTACGATTACTTTGATTTATAATAACGAATGTGATTTCATCAGGAACTTATCACAGAAAATAAATCCCTATCTTGGAAAAAATTCGGTCCTTTGATGGCCTTGGCTGCTATTCTTAAACATGGCAAACGTGAAGATTTAAAGCCATTCACAGAAGGAATTTTTAAATGCCTTCTATCTTCAAAATGTTTGGAAGATTCGTATCGTTTGTCGAGAAAATACGCTATAAAGATTATTCAAAGAATAGGTGATTATTTCAACCTCTTCAGTTGAATTTTTAATTTCATAGATTTCTGATCACATCGTGTATTTTTCAGGGCTGTGTTATTTACGAGTGAAAGTAGCTGCGTGGCGATATCAAAGAGGTTCTCGATCGTTAGCTCTAAATTTAGGAATTAATACTCAACCAGAAGCTTTCTCAGCTGTCATGAACGAGTGCAAGCAAAAAGGAGATGTGTTATTAGAAGAATGCGAAGATATTCCTAGTCTGGTAGAAGAAGTAGTTGCCCAGTTATTGAAAACGTTACGAGATGAAGATATTACCACGAGGTAATTACTTATTTCATTTCTTTTTCCTAACCTGTGTATTGTTTCAATGAACTTTGAAGAAATTTTTCAGATGGTCTGCAGCCAAAGGTATAGGTCGTGTAACCGATCGTTTGTCGGCTGAATTCAGCAGCGAAATAGTTGAAAGTATTTTAACCCTGTTTAGTCCCAGAGAGTCGTGTTGTGCATGGAATGGAGCTTGTCTTGCTTTAGCCGAACTTGGTTAGTTATTATATAAACTTTCATCAACAATTGGGATCATTTTTTTCACAGATTGCTTTTTCAATTTCAGGTAGAAGAGGTTTACTGTTACCAAATCATCTCCCAGTAGTAGTTAAAGTTCTGTTGAAAGCTTTAGTCTATGAAGAAACCCACGGAATCGTATCGGCTGGTTCGTATGTTCGAGATTCTGCCTGTTACACTTGTTGGTCTCTGGCTCGAGCTTATGATCCCGAAACTCTGAAACCTTTCGTAAACGAAATTGCCGGAGGATTATTGATCGTAGCATCGTTCGATAGAGAGGTAATATTTTTGAGTTTTCGAATCTCATGATTTTATTTCTAGATGAACATTATGAATTATATATTTTAGATGAATTGTCGTAAAGCTGCTTCAGCTGCGTTCCAAGAACACGTCGGACGTCAAGGAACTTTTCCTCATGGGATTGATATTTTAACTGTAGCTGATTATTTCGCTGTTAGTGTTCGTAAAAATGCATTCCTCAATGTCAGGTATGAAACAAAATATAGTTTTGTGTTTATTTAGATTTGGTGAATTTTTTAAAATTGTTAATTTTTTTCCTACAGTACCCATATTGCTAAGTATCCTGAATATACTAGACCAATGGTGGATCATCTGATTGAATATAAAGTTGGATATTGGGATGCTGAAATTCGAGATCTCACATCTAAGGTTTGTATTTCAATGATCTCTTACTAATCGTAAATTTGTCTAATCAAAGTAAATAATTGAAAATAAATATTGAAATAATTATCCTACAATCACTTTTAGGCTCTTCATAATCTCGTCAAATTCGATCCAGCTTACGTCGCATCGAAAATAAAAGACATCTTAAAAAATCTCTACTCGGTCAATCTGAATCTACGTCACGGTTCAATTCTCAGCTTGGGAGAAATTATTCACGCTTTATCGAACGTTAAAGATCAACATATAGAATTCGGTTAGTATCTATCGATTCAAATCTCCGTAATGAATAATTCGCTTTGAAACCATTTTCATGGTTGAGATTTTACCTATATCAGTGATTGAATGCAACATATACTTGAATTGAAAAAAAAAAACATATTAATATTATCTACTTATTTAATATCTTAACACGCAATATTATGGAAACGATCGAATCAATTACACGGTGCAATTTTTTTTTACAGATGATGTTGCTGTCTACGAAATCAAGCAGCTGGTACCAAAATTACAAGAACAAAATATGTTCAGAGGTGTCGGAGGCGATTTGATGAAGGAAGCTTGTTGCTTTTTGATTATGAAATGCTCCAAGGGAAAATTCCCCACTGATGACGATGTCGTTGGTAAAAAACATTTCTTTTTCTAGTCTTTGTACGTTGATCATGAATTCAAAATCATTTCAAATATTTTATTAGCCTGTTGGAAGAACCTTATTGATGATTGTCTACCTTATGAAAATGAAAAAGTTCGATTATCAGCTGCTTCAGCCATGTCTGCGTTGGCTGAACGACATTACGTTTCGAATAACGAACCTGTAGATGAAGTATGTAAACCAGTTCTGGATAAATGTCGAGCCGAAGTTGTATCTCATGTTAGCGAAGCTGCTAGAATCGGATATGCTACAGCTCTAGGTATATTTTGCATTTCCAGCTCTCATATTTGATATTTTTAGCCAAATTTTTCAATCTGAATCTTATTTTCTCTTCAGGAATACTACCAAAATGCATTTTAGAACGATATTTGAGCGATATAATCAAATCGTTAACAATCTGTGCCACAAAAACAGAAATATCTTCGAAATGGGTCTACTCTCGTAAAGCAGCTATCGAATCGTTGACAACGATTTGGAAAGTTTTTTGTGTCGATATCGAAGGTACCGTGGATTATTTTTTACCAGCGATTTTTAAAAAAAAAAATTGTTCTAACGTATTTTCATGTTTAATCAGTTCTGGTTTTTGCATAGCAGATGAAGCAGCCTCTCAAGAGCTTAAAATAAATCCAGTTCCGTTGTTGGAAACGTTTCTCATTAATTTATCCGACTATACGGTCGATAGAAGAGGTGATATTGGTTCTTTTGTTCGTGAATCTGCCATGAAAGCTTTACAGGTAGAAATCGAAATTTTCAAGTACATATTATGATTAAGTATCTATGCAAAGAAAATTTATTAACATATTAGTGGTTTTTTCAGGTTGTTATAACCAATACGTGTAGAGTAAATAAAAATGTCATACCGAAAGATTTAATTGAAGTTATTATCGTTGGTATTGCTAAACAAGCTCTTGATAAAATTAGTCGTATTAGAATCACATCTTCAGTTGTGTTTATGGATGTTTTGTATGCGTAAGTTTTTAGTTCTATCAGATAAATTGTAACATTTTGTTTGATGGAATAATTGCTGAACTTACTTATAATTACAGTGATATTCCAAAAATAGAGAATTTTGAAGAAATCCTAAAAATATTTCCTAAAAGCGAACAAAACAGCGTAAACTGGACCAGAGAAAGCGACACGTTTCCTCTATTTGCTCAGTTAATGAAATTTCACAGATTTACTCGTCCTTTATTGGGAGCTTTCATTAGATGTGTTGGTAGTGTTACCGAAAGTTTAGTAAGTATCAATTCTGATTCAGCTTCATGTTTTATTAACTTTGCAAGTAATATGTTTCTAAATGAGCAATTTTCTGCAGGCAAGACATTCCACTTCAGCGCTAATGGATTACTTAAAAAGTAAACCTAAAGAAGAACTCGAAGATATGTGCGCTTTAATCGTAGATGAATTTAAAACTAGTGCGAAAGACGATCGAACTACTAAATCTATGTTTACATTCCTCGAACGTATGTTCGCCTGTGGTGTTTTCAAACCGATTTTAGAAATACCCGAAAGTACTTTCGCTTTGGATATTTACGATTTAATACGTGACGAAACGACGAAGACGAAAGATAGCGAAAAACTAACCGTTTCTGTCGAAGTACTGTGCCAACTCTTACAAGTAAGCTAATCAATTTTCCATCGTATGCTATCAAATGATACTTCCTTTATTTTACTTAACACTTCTGTTATTCATCTCAGGTCGGTGGAAAAGTCACAAAAAACGCCTTAGCAACTCTTTGTCGATTCCTCTGCCACCGAATGATCTGGTTCAGAAAAACAGTAGCTTTACGTTTAACCGAAGCTGTAATGATGTACGCCGACGTCTGCGGATTAACCGAGGAAGCCGAAGAACAAGTAATGAAAATTTTAACCGAATTCGACTGGGAGAACCAACCCATGGAAGAGATTCGTTCCACTAGGAACGAATTATGTAAACTTTTCGACATTCCGGTCCCAAAAATCATCACCAAAGAGGTCGTTGAAAATTCCTAATTCTAAAATCCTTCCTCACTTCTGTCCGTTATTAATTCTAACACGACTGTAGCACAGTTATCTCTTTTGTGATGGTATTACTAACCAAGACTTACGATGTGATAAGAGTTGTGTAAAATTTTCAACTTTTTCTACGCTTTTTTTCCCTTTGTTATTACTGAGTAACATTTTTTTACTTTTTTTCTATTAAATTATCGAGTTTTAAAAACTAATTCGTCGTGTTAATAAATTTTTGTACTTTTTTGTTAGAAATAGATATAATTTATTAAAAATTTATTTATCAAGATTTGGTTTACTTTGAGATAATGTTTCGATACAATGTGTTCGTCGTATTCGAGATAATTTCATTTAAGTGCTCGATTTTTTTTCCTTTATCCAAATATGTTACAGTTTCTCGAGATAAATTCTTTCGGAATGTAAAATTTTTCGTGAACGACCTTGAACTTGGGATATAAAACAATGTTATACGTGAATTCCTCAATCTGCATCTCGACGAGATGATTTTCAACATTCGTCAAACGAGACCTTGCAAAAAAATTCCATCGAATTTTAATAGCTAATTTTACTTTATTTAATGGGAATATTGTACGTTGGATTTGAATTGTCGTCAATATTGTAATTTGTATCTATTCAGCAGTAACAGTTGTGTACTTTGTACTGTTCCATTCCGGTAGTTTACTGTTCGATTGAATGGAGGACCTTGGAAATGGTCAATCTCCATGTGTGATTAGTAATTAATGTAATCTATGATGTTTTGGCTATTATATTCGTTATTCGAGCAATTAGGAACAGACTTCTCGATGAAATTTTGTTTTAATCGCAATTGTTTATTAGTATTTTGATGCTGTTATCAGTGTTTCTGCGTAGAGGGGGGTGAAGGGAGTAACATAATCAGTCGAATCAAATCTTTTCATTACGATCACTTCTTCTTTTCGCGAGAATGTTGATAACTTCCTTCTTACTAGTTTCTCGATCTCAGTTCGTTATAAAATTAATAATTAATGCTCGAAATTGGCGCTTTAGTGGAAATTTTCTCGTAAAAACTTGGCTCGGAGCCAAACTATAATATTTTTTACGTATGAATTTTCAAACACGTTATAGGTAGATTAGGTACCTCGTTGCTTGTTGAAACAGCGTCGGAAAAAAAAAAGGATTCGAATTAATAAAGCAAACCTACGTTAGGTATGTATCGTTTACGTAATCCAGTTCCATGCTTATTGCACCGATAAGAGACTGTGCGAGTAGTTGATTGTCCAAAATACACTTTTAAACGTGATAATTTTACCAAGTTTTGTATTCAGCTTCGGTTTCGAATTGTGCATATGGTGCGTAAAGTTTTCGATCGTTCATTTCATTTCAACGTTTGCCGCGTAAGTATTAACAACCGGTCGTGTGCTCGGACCTGACATTCGATAAGTATCGTTGAAATTGAAATTTTTTCGTGTATTTTAATAATATTGCTTAGGCCAGCTAACGTTTATCATTCATTTATCTCAGTTTCGATTCGAAGTGTACCTGTGGCCGTGTGTAACGAATGAGAGGTTATTTATATCGAGTCGGTTCAGTCGTTCGGTGATCGACTTGCATAACGAAATTTGACGCCGTATTAGTGCCTTAGATAAAGACTCGGACAGTGAGAAAAAATGGGTATTATTTCGCTACGAGACGACAGTTTAAGAATCGCGCTTGTTGTTCGTGTGATCGCGGCCGTTCATCTTGCCTATGGAATTTACTACGAGTTCTTTTGTATAGTTCCTCCGCCGAATCTCAAAAACTACACCACCGGAGGCAAGTTCAAGTACATGACCAATTGGAATCTGGTACGTGATTGATTTTTTGTGTAAATTACTAATTCGCTTAGAGAATATTAATCGTTTAATTTTAACCATGTTTGGTATCCATGCTTCCTTACTGATGTAGCTTTTCCGGTAAAAACGTGGTTTCCAACGTGCTTATGAGATAGGCCAGATAGGTTCGATTCGATGCTTGAATGACTGCTTGGTTGGTGTTTGTTTGAATTAGAAGAGATAAGGTTCCTAGAATACTTGATTTTACGTATTCCTCGTTCATAAACACGTATTGACGTATTCAAGGGTAAAATAGTACGATATTCGATCTCATGGTTCAAGTTGAAGAAAGCTCCCCCTTCGTCGCAGCATCATTTGGAAAAATTTTTAAGAAAATTGTTAATTTTCCTCGTACGCTCGAGTAATATTTTCGTAGTCGTATGCTGTGCTTAAACATGCTCTTTTTTACTCTCCAAGTACTCTAGTGGGAGAATATTTCGATTGCTTAAATATTAAAAGACGTGATAATGAGCGTGACTGATGGATATGTGTAGCTGTGCGGTTAACTGTTAAGGTGTTTATGTACCTACATGTACATATTGCGTATACAAAGTAAACGCGTCCGTTGTCGTAGAGATATGGCAAAGAAAACACTTCATTTATTAAATTGCACGTTTCATTTCAACCCGTACAATCACAATCTACAATAACATAGCTTGGCGTTCGGCGGTATAGATTGTAAAGAGTATCGCAATTTTGTGACTTTTTTGCGAAAGGGTCGAACGAGTTGGTTAATTCTGGCTTTGGATGCATTTGGCACTATTTTTGAAGTCGTGTTTGCAGTTTGATGGGGGGGGGGGGGGGGGGCGAAAAGGCGAAAAATCAGTGATGGAAAACTGAAATGATAGTAGTTCCAGTTCCAGTTCTGGTTTCAGTTCTCAAAATTTTTTAGTTCCAGTTTCAGTTCCAGTTCCAGTTCTCAAACTTTTTTAGTTCCAGTTTTCAGTTCCAGTTCCAGTTCCAAATACCAGTTCCAAAATTCAATTTTTTTTTAAAAAATTTTGAAACATAAAAAATTCAAAATTTCCTGTAAAAATTGAATTTTGTTTTTTTCTTTTATTTTCAGTTTTTAAAGTGCGATTTTTTCATTTCTCATTTATTATTTTGTTTTGTATTTTCAATTCAAGCTGCACGCCGATTATTTATGAAATTAAAAAATAAAAATAGGTAAAATTGAAGAATATATATTTTTTTTTCTTCAGAAATTTTATTCTTGTAACTACTGTCTTTACTTCCCAAGTCCTGAATTTTTCAACGAAGAAGATTTGAAATTTGAATAATGTATAAGCGGTTGTTTTTACTTTTTGATTTAGATAAAATTTTCAAATTTACAGCCAAAAATTAATATTAGTTTGTTCCTTTTTCTATGTAAATTTCAAGGTTCATTTGGGGTTTTTCCTTTTTTTAAGTAAAGATTTTGAAAATTCAAATTAAAAAAAAAAAAAAAGGAAAAACGAGGCAACTTAAAAAGAGAAAGAGAGAAACAGTTACTTAAAATTTTGGCAATTCAAAGTCCTCCTTTCAAAGAACTGAGAAGAAAAAACATCTCGATAACAATCACTTAGAAAATAATACTGAAACTGGAACAGTGAAATTGTTGAAAAAATGACATTTTTTTTGCAAAATGTTGGAACTGGTATAAAACTGAAATTCATTCTAGTTCCAGTTCCAGTTTTCGGATTTCAGTTCTCATCATTTCAGTTCCATTTCCAGTTCCAGTTCCAGTTCTTCAGTTTTAGTTCCAGTTTTTAAAAAATTCCAGTTCCAGTTCCGATTCCAGTTTTCCATCACTGCGAAAAATGGGATAAGAAAGATATTCTAAAGGTTTCTAATCGTAACTGTATCTTGATTTCATATAATGAGCTAAATTTTTGATCTATAAATCAATTTTCAGTGGTTTCCAATATTCTTTAAGATAGAAAATTCATTGACCTTGGGACCCTACTAATTTTCGTTTTTAAAAAACTGTAAGTTGGTGGTTGGTAAATTTTAAACGAATGAAAAGCGGCGATTGGTCGATTTTAAGCCAGTGTTACCAACTTGAAAATTTTTAAGAAAAAAATTCGATGGGGTTGGGGGTGCTTGGGGTTAGTAATGTATTTGGCTCACTGAAAATGAAAATACCTTCAATTTTGCTCAAATTTGATGAGTTTTTAGAGTCTGATCACAAATTTTACAAAGGCAATACATGCAAATGAGCGGAAGCATAAACTTTTTCGGTCTATCCCCATCTTAAGGAGGCCTTTTTTCCAAAAAAAAAAAAAACTCAACCGATCGAGGCCAAAATTGGTATACAGAGCAGAGAGTCTTTTCTAAAAATCGGCGCAGATTTTCCTGATTCCTGAAAACTGGCCAATTTAAGTCTCAGATTATGAATATAATTTTGCAAATTTCTGCAAACAAATTTAGGCACCCAAAAACCGGTTTCCATGATAAAATTTAAATATACGACTGATTTTCAAAAAAAAAGTAGTAAATCGGATTTGTATGCGTTCATTGCGAAAATAACTACAAAAATTCCGTTGAATGATCTTAATCTTAGACCTATAAGGTAACGTGCCAGTGGTTGAATGGCTAATTCCAGTGGTTGAATACTACAAAACAGTGCTTCAGATAAGGTTCAGAAAAGTAGTTGGCAACACTGCTACGTTTTACATGTCTCTGCCTGCGTACTGTGGCATGTGAGACACAGCAATATTGCCAACTGCTTTTTTGAGCCCTGATATTGGCAATAATATTCAACCACTGGCACCTTACCTTATACAAATCGGTTTATTTTCTAGTAATTGGTGTGGATTATCCCGATAGATGGTTTTTAACACGAATTTGAGGCACTTTCGACAAAAATAACCAAAAATTTCAGTTGTTCGAATTGAATTTATGTAGATTGTAGTTATGTACGTAGCTACGTACAGAGCTGTACAGAAGTCGGGCTTTCCAAAAATTGACTTCGATTTTTCCTGAAATGGGTTAATAGGACGCAGTCTAAACACTGGTCGAGAAAAAAAATCTAGAAAATTTTCTGTAACGTGATTAGTCCTTCAAAGAATTTTTTTTCAAAAATTGATCCAGATTAAAGAGAGAAGGTAAGTAGATGAGACAGTAACTACTCTTTTCCTAATCTTTTCCCTCTTATCCTTTTTTTTTCAAGCTTCAAAACAGGTTTCTGTTGGCTTAAATTCAATTACAGATTTTTTTGTAATTTTTGTTATCACCGTTTTAAATACTCCCTAAAAACCATTTTTCAGGATAATCTGAATGAATTTTTGAAAAAAAAACTGATTTCTGTAGCTTGTAGGCTGAAAATTACCTGAGAGAAAATTATTACTCGTTATTGGTTTCTTAATCATCGCCTCCAATGCATTCCATAAATCGTGTCAGAAAAATCGGTTGAATTTTCAAATTTTACCATAGAAACAGGTTTCTGTGAGTTTCAACTCAGTCACAAAACTTTTCTAGGTCATATTTCTAATCAGCATCTCGAAATGAACCCTTATTTACCGGTTTTCCAGGTAAATAAGAAGTTCCCAATGATTGAAAAATAACCCGGTTTCTCTGATTTCAAATCATCGAGAATTTGATTTTATATCCATAATCAATATAAATGTATGACCCTGTCGTAAAGAAGGGACCTAGTGTGAAAAAAAATCGATGTCTTCATTTTTATGTGTTTGATCCAGATTTGGTGCCATTTGGACCAATAACGTGAAAAATGAGACATCGATTTTTTTTTACACTAGGTCCCTTCTTTACGGCAGGGTCACATATGTATGGAGTTGACTCTAACACTCCAATTTTGATCCCAATTGGACGACTTTTTGAGGAAAAACCCGGTTTGGGAGAAATTCCATTCAGTAGGTATTTTGCCAGTTGTTTTTATTCAAACCTCAAAATATGTACTCGAAGTTTACTCCTATTCATTGCATAACGATTCTTGGAATTGGAATTTCCTTGAGTTTTAACAATTCAAATGTAATTTTTCTCAACTTGAAAATGGGTAAATTTCCATTGCTTACTTTTTTTTATGCATCAGTCAAAGTAGGTACTAGGTACATATCATTGTATAGGTACAATACAAATTTTCCACAGTCTTGAAGCACCTATTTTCAAAGAATTGAAGTACCTATCTCTTTTGGGTGTTAAAAATTCAATTTTTTCAAAGTTTCGCTTACAAAATCACAATTATTCAAATTATAAGGCAACAGTGCGATAAGAAGCTCACTTATTTTTCAAACTTGACTCCCCTCTCCGAAAATATGTTTTCGAAACGTATTTGGTTCGCTCAAGAGATGGCCTTTTTTTGATTTTGGGTCCAGGGATAAGAGTAAAGTGAGGTAGAAAGAAAGATTTTTTATAGTTACCTATACTGACAGTCGTAAAAAAATGAGAGACATGAAAAATAGGGGGTACGCAACAAATTGGGGGTATTTCTTCAAAAGCTTAGTTTCCGTCCAACTCCTGTTTCAGAATTTAGAACATTTCAATAATAATAATAGTCTGTTATAATTTGTATTTCAAAAAAAAATAATCATCGTTTCAATTGTACTCATGCTGCATTTTCGTAATTATTTTTTGAGTTTGTTAAATGTTCAAAAAGGGAAAAATGGGTCTGTCTTTTTCAAATATTTTAAAATAACGTGTTTTTTTTTTGGTAATGTCGCAATTCAGCTAAAAAATTCATTCGACGGTTAATAAGACAATGCATTCATTATTTATGTAAATCTACTTTTTGCATGGTTTATATATTTCGAAATTACTGACGCATTAAATTTTCATACCTAGCTGTAAATTGTTGAAAATGCCACTGCGTACGAAAATTCCTCGAAATCGATACGTCGCGTTGTTCAATTATAGAGCAAGTAATATTTTGGCATAATTGATTTTTATTTCTTCGTGGCATTAATTTTCAGTATTTTTATCGTATCCATAAAATGTGTTAAATTCGTTCAAAAGAACTGTCTCCGTTGCATTTATTTAGGTTTTGCCTATCTTGCACAATAAGGCATCGTAATTATGTAGGAATTTATTGAATTTATCAAAATTAATATGTACGGTTGTACCTGTACGCGGGTATTCAACTTGACAGGTGAATCAGTGATAAAGAAAAATGTGCTGGTTCATTGATTCAACGCACTTGCGATAAGTACATAATATCTTTCTATATGTAGTCAATTTTTATGGGCGTATAATCGATATTTTTTTTAGGTAGATGTAGATATGAAGTACGAAGTATGATTATTTTATTTTACCTATCTCCAAAGTACCTAGGTAGTTGCTTGCAGTTGGGTACCTATAAAACTGAGGTATTGAAAAGCAAATAATTTTTTTATACAGGGTGTTTCGTCTCAATAGTAAACCCCTTGAACCAGTAATAGGGCAACACTTACTGAGTCGATGTAAGTAGGTTTGCCTACCTTTGGAATTGAAGGGGCAGAATTATGCACTTCGAAAAAAAATTTTTTTTCGATTTGGTTTCACAACTTTGACCGTGCGCTGCTCAACAACCAAGATAGGTAGGAAGTTGCGCTTTGCGGCAACGTATAGCCCAAAGTCTCTAGAATTTTTCTATGCGATTGATAATTTTTGTGGGTGAACTTGGGTGGGTGTACCGGACCGAATATTCGAAAAAAACGTGTAAAAAAGTTGATGATTTTTTCCATTTTTGCGAATAACTTGAAAAGTTGTCCTCTTCAGCTACCATTATTAGTAGTGTTTCTAGATGAAAAAACTCCGATCTTTCCAATGGCGCAAACCCCACTCCTCTATCTTGCTCGAATCAAAAGTTAGAAGCGTTTAATTTTGAGAAAAACTCATGAAAAATTCAACTTTTTCAATTTTTCAAATTTCAAAAATTTCTATCTTTGCGACAAAAAGAGATAGAGGGATGGGGTTTGCAGCGTTGAATTAATCTAGTATAACACTACGCAAAATTCTAATAATATCTTTGAATTCTTTATTAAAAAATTTTTTGTCCGAAAAAATTTTGAAAAATTTTTATAAAAAATTTGTATTTTTAAAATTGAAGTCCATTATTCATTACGCTGTGTAGGGCAATACTTGGTTAATTTAATGCTGCAAACCCCACCTCTCTATCTCTTTTTGTCGCAAAGATAGAAATTTTTGAAATTTGAAAAATTGAAAAAGTTGAATTTTTCATGAGTTTTTCTCAAAATTAAACGCTTCTAACTTTTGATTCGAGCAAGATAGAGGAGTGGGGTTTGCGCCATTGGAAAGATCGGAGTTTTTTCATCTAGAAACACTACTAATAATGGTAGCTGAAGAGGACAACTTTTCAAGTTATTCGCAAAAATGGAAAAAATCATCAACTTTTTTACACGTTTTTTTCGAATATTCGGTCCGGTACACCCACCCAAGTTCACCCACAAAAATTATCAATCGCATAGAAAAATTCTAGAGACTTTGGGCTATACGTTGCCGCAAAGCGCAACTTCCTACCTATCTTGGTTGTTGAGCAGCGCACGGTCAAAGTTGTGAAACCAAATCGAAAAAAAATTTTTTTTCGAAGTGCATAATTCTGCCCCTTCAATTCCAAAGGTAGGCAAACCTACTTACATCGACTCAGTAAGTGTTGCCCTATTACTGGTTCAAGGGGTTTACTATTGAGACGGAACACCCTGTATAAACTGACCGGATTTAAGATAGGTAATCAAATCGACGTTTGCATTGTGATGTACGTGTATAACAGACACAGAGATAATGATTTGATATTTAACCGTTATTGTATGCCCCTCTGAAAGGCAGGAGGAAGTGCGGGTGATGATGAGATGTAATCGTCGCGTCGATTTTGAATACATATAAAACGATAATTGGCTCGTTGCCGGAAATTCTATACTCGTAAATGTACCGAGGACCAAGGGTATATAAAGTTGGTTAAACGGTACCCGAATATTGAACAGTAATTAAGTTAATTACTTTGAATGGCTTTCTCGCAGTTTCAGTGATCGGTGATTTATTTTCAACAGACGAATCGATAACTTTTTTCGAGATGGAACTGAGGAACTGACGTTTTTGTGGGGTTATAATTTAACGAACTTACGTTGAAGACTGCTGAGATTTTTGATCCAATATTTTGGGTTTTGATTTTGTGACATAGGTAGATTTTCTGTATTTTTTTGTTACTAGGGACATTTTTTCTAGGTGACACTGATCAGTAAAATTATTTATTTACTTCCCCCCCCCCTCTTATATATATTTTTTGTACCAAATCAAAAAAGCCAAAATTGCGCCAAAAAAGGTCAAAACTGAATTTTTTTTATCGAGTTTGATAGTTGATAAAAAACAATACCACTCTGTGAAATTCTTTGAAAAATCTGCAAAAATAGATTGACTAAGTAAATACCCATCACTGAGAAAATATTATTTTCAAGGTTTTGTAATTCGTGCTTGGTATTTCATTGATTGAATTTTGATAATTCAAAAAGTATTGAACTTTTGATCTTTGAATTGATTTTTCAATGATTAGATAATCTGCTGAATTCAGAGAGATTTTTCAATTAATAATTGCTTAATTTCTTCGTATCTTATTCATTTTTATGATAGGAATTCCGAGCTTTTCAAAAAGTATACACGTACACCAGCAAATTCTATTTATTTATTTATTTTTTTTGGTTACCTATTTGTCTGCAGTGAATCATGGAGTGAGGGAGGGGGAAGTAGAGATATGACTTTTGGGTCTCTTCCTGGCAATAGAAACATTAGAATAAGAATTGATGGCATTTTAGTTTTCTAAAATAATTTTTTCACGACCCTTTTTTCATAGAATCATTATTTACTTGTTGGAGTTTAATTTTTAATTTCACTTTCTCGTAAAAAAAAAATTGGGAGTAATTAGTAATTACGTCTCTTGAACGTGGAGTGAAAAAAATTTGTATTTTGATAGAAATTAGTCTGGTAGATTACTTTTAGTGGGAGACCTGTTGAAAAAAATGTTCAGTCCTTTCTCCAAATAAAAAGAGACAGAGTGGAAAACTTCAAACTGGGGTTATTTTCAAGAAAAAAACACGGTTTTTAAGCAGTTTTGAGTATTAATAATCTCGGTTACCCCTAAAAAGTTATAATTTGAGTTTTCATGCCTCCCAAAACTATTGAGATGAAAATCTTTAAAAACCAAAAAGATCAAAAACTTTTTAGTAATTAAATTATTAGATTTCAGTTTCAGTTATATTTTTGAAAATTTTTCGTAGCAGTGTTGCAAACTGTAATTTTTTAAAAATTTAAATAGATAAAAAATGCAGTTGGCAGCACTGCAGAGAAAATTTTTTGGTCCGATATGGAAGTGTTTAAGTAAGCTGTTTGAATTTGATAAAAATCTGAAATTCCTTCAATCCATTAACTGCAAATTTTCAACTCTATGATAGAGGGGAAGAAGTGAAATCTAAATTCATTGTAAACGGTTCTGAAAGGTATGAAAACTGAAATCGAAATTTTTAAGAGAAGGATGACCAAAATTCTCAAAAGTGGCGAGAAACTGTTTTTTCGAAAATAGCCCTGAGCTTTCCCCAGCTCCGTTCTACTTTGAGCTGAAGGATTTAAAAAAATTTTTGTAATTCTTCACTTGAAGTAAACACTTCTTCACATTTTGATTTTGAAGTTTTGAACGACACGTCGGCACCATCCTTTTATATATTGTTCGGAAATGCAAAAAAAATCTCGCTTTTAAAATTTTAAAGAATTTACGAGACACCTTAAAAGAAAATCATGTTTTTCTATTTTTTCAACTTGTTTATTTCTCGAAAACTTTGACCTATGATACCGCATAAAACTTTTTTCCACACCCCTCTCCCTTTGCAAAAAAACCACACATGGATGCACCGTTGATTTTTCACACTCGTATATTTAAAATCAAACCATAAAACTGAATTAAAGCATTACGCGGCGCAGTTCGCATGTAATATTATGATATGATCATTATCTAATTCAATTACTCGCAGATACGATTATACGAAAATAAGTAGGTAGTAGGTAGTAGGTACCGAGTATATACCTACATAGGCATACATATTAAAAATACATTATACTGGTACAGTATATACATACGAAAAACACCTAAACCCAACTGAAATTAGTCACAGGTACCTAATGCTTCAGTATCAATTACGAAAATGTAGAGTAGGTAAAGCAAATGCACCTTGCAATTTTCTATGTGTAGTATTTCTGGTTTTTGAGCAATAACTGGGTTTCCGCACAGAACTTTTTTTTTTATTGGTGTCTTACTTAGAGTAGTCGTATCCAAGCAGATACCAAGTTATAAAAATACCTGACCAGATATTTTGCTACTTGGGTGCATGTTTTATTTTTGACAAACAGAATTTAATATCAGTTGTGTTTTGTGTTGAAATACTCATATAAATGTTTTTAATGAAGAGAATAAGAGAATGGTGAGAGGTGAAGCACAAAATAATTAACCCTATATAGACCACCAGTGCCAAAAACGGCACTACAATGCATTTTTCGAAAAAAAAACCACCTGGTGCCAAAAACGGCACTAAATGTATTTCCTTAACATTGTAGTGCCGTTTTTGGCACGAGGTGGTTTTTTTTCTTAAAAAAGCATTGTAGTGCCGTTTTTGGCACCAGGTGGTTTTTTTTTGGTGGTCTACCTAGGGTTAAAAATTCTGTTACTATCTTTATTTTTTACTGTAGAGTGTAGACCTGCTAGAGGTACATGTAGTGCTTATCGATGGCTTATCGTTATCTGTACGAATATACATGAAGAGGAAGTTAATAGATAGTCGACTTTCAGTGATAATGGGTACACTTATTTTAAATTTTTTTCAAAGCTAATGCTTATTCGTGTGAAAAACAATCATTTTTTAGGGTGTTTGCCTTTTCAGTTACCCAACAAAGGGTAAGCCGGTTCAGTAGGGTGGTTTGACCTTGGAACCAGATTTCGACTGCTTCAATTTTAAGCCAAATACAATGGCTCAGATTCAAGTATAAACAAGATCAAAATTTGAATCAAATGTAAATGGTCTGGCAAATATGAAATGTCAAAATTGAAAATTAAAAATAGTTTACCGTAATTACTAGGATATTTACAGTAATTTAACGTAATTTTTAGAATATTTTCGGTGATTTACCGTAATTATTGGAATATCTACGGTAATTTACCGTAATTATTGGAATATCTACGGTAATTTACCGTAATTATTGGAATGTATACAGTAATTTACCGTAATGATTAGATTATTTACGGTAATTTACCGTAATTATTAACCTATTTATGATAATTTACCGTATTTTTTAGAAGATTGAAGATTTACAGTAATTTATCGTAATTATTAAATATATCGTAATTACTGAAATATTTACCATTATTTACCGTAATTACTGAAATATTTACGGTAATTCATCGTAATTATTAAAATACTTACGGTAATTTACCGTAATTATTAGAATATGTACCGTAATTTACCGTAATTATTAAAATATTTACCATTATTTACCGTAATTACTGAAAAATTTACGGTAATTTTCCGTAATTATCAAAATATTTTCAATATTTACAAAAATTACTGTAATTATTAAAATATTTACGATGATTTACGGTAATTATTAGAATATTCACGGTAATTTGTCGTAATTATCAGAATATTTACAACAATTCATCATAATTACTGACATACGTAATTACGGTAATTTACCGTACTTATCAAAATTTTTACTATAAAATGGTGTCTGTCTACCGGGAATGATAATTATGTTAAACTTTTGTATTTTCATTTTCTCAATCCAGTAGAAACCATGATAAGTTGAAGTGGTACCTTTTTAGCGCATACATAATATGAAAATGAAATCAAATATGTTGTTGTAGCCTCAAGCATTTTCATTGAAACATCACCTCCTAAAAATAAAACTATATACCTACCTAATATATTGTAATATTATGCAAAAAACTAATCTAAATGTATCATAGGTATTTACATATGTAATTCGAATTATAAGGTGTAAAAAAAAGGAGAATTTTTAACGTATGTTTTTATTCAAAAAGTGGCAAGTATTTAATTTGTATTTTTTCTGAATAACTTTTTTTTGAAGGAGGGGATTCCAATCTAATATTTGAGCTTGTGAAATTCAAACGTAATTTTTTTGTATTCGGACTTGAAATGAGACACAAGAGGTTCCAATCTCATACTTGATTTCATTTTGTATCCGAGAGGCTTGACTTATGCGATAACGACACTTATAATTATACATCAATTCAAAATTGGGGGAGGGGAGAACGAGATTACAAAATAATACACTTTTTTGTTGCTCGAAACATCATAATAATTTTTTTTGATAAAATTACACCGTTTCAAAATTTTCAGAAATTTTTTTGTATACTTATGGAATGGATAAATGGCACTTATTTTGAAGGCAAAAAATGTTCATTTCTATTCTTCGTTACAAACGGAGGACGGAGGAGGGCTCGATAATTTTTAGACCGAACTACCCTCTTAACCAGCTGCGCCCCTTTGAACAAATTTCACTCATAACTGGTTGAGTTTTCGTTTTTAAGTTCCAGTACCTCGACACCTCGAGGTATTTTTCATTTTTCATGATCATGGAACCGTTCGATGTTGTGCTATGCGCATAAATTTTATAACTCAACTCGAGTAAGATTTCAAAGTGGTCTTTCGAGTACCTACTTTCTTAAAATTCCTTCTAGATTCTCATTTTTTTTACAACTATTTTGAAAGCAAGAAAAACATTCTAGAATGTAGTAACCATTCAGCATTCCTTCGTTGTTTAATGGCAACAACCTGAGCTCAAGGCACCAATCACATCCAATTTCGAACTCGAACAAAAACAATGCATTAAAAAATACCATCTCTAACTTAGCTCTCTTCTCACTTCCTCTTCTCCATTGAAATTATGTTGTAAAAGAGTACACAATTTCATTTTAATTCATAAAATATACAAACCATATGCACTTCATGTCTAGAAAAATACACAGGTACCAGAGAAAATCTGTATGTAAACAAGTTCGTCGGTATTTTATATTTTTTACCTGCTGTGCCCTCCATCGCCATTGATAAGAAGAGGGCAGAAGTGGAGTACCTAGTTTTTACAAGTTCGTTAATTCCCGCCAGTTGTCGGTCGCGTTCGTTACAAACGTGTTTGTAGCCGCCAAAAAAAAACTTCAAATACGAGGATAACGGCTGTCAGCCGAGCGGGAAGCGATCTTCGATGTCAGTGTCAGTGATCGTCTACTTGCACTAGTGACTCGTACGTCGGAGTAATCGTATTTTTATTCACGAAGTCGCGATATATTCGTTTATTTATTACAAAAAAACATGTTTTTATACTTTATTTAATGAATTTCGAATCGAATTGAATTCATTTTTCGAGGACTTTTTTCCCCTAACGTAAATATGGCTTTAAGTGGTACTCAAATTATTAATTTTGCTTTACGGCTGATAGCAGCTGTTCACCTGTCTTTTGGTGTTTATAAAATGTACAATGCGGTTATTCCGCCGGAAGTGATGGAAATTGATTCGGCTTTCAGTGGAAAATTCAAATATCTTACTTTTTGGAATGTTGTAAGTATTGTAGGTGTAGATATACCTTTACTTGGTGCTGTAGCTATAGAGACGATGCCACGTGAGAGTCAGAAATCGATACGAATACCGGCTTATTTCTCGTGCTCGTAGTGAGGTATTTTGTTGGGTGAATTGTACTGAAATACTTAACAGAGAACAGATGGTGATGAGATGGTTAGTAGTGGATTCTGGTTGTGGTTTCTTTGTTTATTACAGGTCCAGTTCGTGTGAAATGTGTGATACATCTTTCCCAAAGATGGTGGCGAATGGAGTGTGAGTGATTTGAATGTGGATTGTGGGTGTAATTTGAAAGATTCTTACGTGAGATTTCTTTTATGATTTGGCTTAAATCATTTTACGTGTGTAAAAATGAACGAATTTTTCGTGATTAAGTTCGAATAATTTGAATTCGAGATCAAATTTCAAATTCATTTTGACTCATTTTTGACCCCTTGCTTGAAATTTTTCCATTGTTTAGGAGCAACTTTTCACAAAACCGTATATTTTTAATAATCAAGTCCAAAAAATTTGAACTGAAGTATGAGTTCAGCGATAATTTTTGATGTTTTTTATAACTCTTGAATCGGGATTTTGCTGTCAAAGTTATCTGTGAAGAGGGAGGGGGGAGATCAAGCGACACTGGGCTGCGAATCTCCGATTTTTTTTTCAAATTTCGAGTGTTTGAGAATTGTAGTTACCTTGCCGCACCTGAACTAGGGTGTCAGCAGCACCAAGCACCACAAATAATTTAAATTTTCGTTAAAAAGTACTAAAATATGTTTTAAAAAATACAAAATATTGATAAAAAACTTCGGTTAAAATAATTGTCAGTAGAAATGACACAAAAATGAAAAATTTTTGCATTGACTTTCTTTTTGGGCCGGAACATCTCTTTTCGTTTTAAAGTAGGTATTAACTATCAACTGGTGGTAGAAATATCTTTTTTGTTTTAAAAATTTTGTTGTCACTACTCAATTTCAATTTCTTTGGATGAGCAGAAATCTCTGAATTGTATAGAGAAAATTTTCATAATTGATTCGAATCGCTTTCCAAAGTTTGATTAAAAAAGAAAAGAATATCAACTTTTAATAAAAATTTTTAAAAATTCTGTAAAAAAAAAAAAAAGGTATCGAATTTGCACACAAAAAAATCAGTTGGATTTACCAAGATTTCATATTTCTTTTTTATTTTTTGATTCTTCTAATTTCTTTGATTTTTAAACTTCCTGCGAGAGGGAGTAAAATTCGTATTTTCATTTCTGTGTTTTTTTTTTATGACATTCTGATGACGATCGTAACATTTTTTCATTCGAGTTTCACTGCATTTTGCCAATTTGCTAGGTCACTGTTTGGAGAAAAACCAGAATGCCTTGAAAATCGGACCTTATAAATTGTTCCTCATGATAATGTCGCGTTTGTGTTTTGAATTTTTTTTTTTTTGGGGGGGGGGAGAAAGGGTGATTTTGACCAATTTTTTTAGCCCCGCCCATTATGAAAATGATGCAATTTTTCTTCATCATAATAGTATAATACGCTACAAGGGACTAAAATGCGTTGTTTCAAAACGAGTGCGGTGGTTACAGCGCGAGCCGCAGGCGAGTGCTGTAATAGCACGAGTTTTGAAACAACATGCATTTTAGCCCGTTGTGGCGTATGATACTTTTTATAATACTTACACGTAACGAGTATCATTTCGTTGTTGTTTTGGGTGTAAAATTATGATTCTGACTGAAAGACTGAGAGCGGGTCAGTTTACAATTGTTGTATGGCAACTGTGCAAATGTATTTTACAATAATTATCACTTCATTGATAATCATTTACATTATTTTCATACTTTTAATATCTGTTTATTAGACGTATCGGTACTTCGGTAGACGTACACATACAATTGAAAAAACACACTTGTCAATAAAATAACCGGAACATTCACAATATCAAATATTCTTATACAAATTCGAACAGTAAATTCAGAATTCAATTCATAACAAGCAACAAGCTGCTACAAGATCACCGGCTAATGAATATGTTTTGAATTTTGATAAAATAATCGGCACAATACAAATCAAATAAATAGCGCTGCTGTCAACGAGAAATTTATTTTACTCCCTGTAAATTGTTTTACTCCCTGTAAATATGTTTTACTCCCTGTAAAATAAGTCGCCGCAAAACATTCATTTTACACCCTCAAAACAACAACGAAATGATACTAGTTACGTGTAAGTATTATAAAAACATTATTTTTTAGCATAATTTTTTCTTTTTTAGATTTTTTTTTGAAAAACGTTATATTGTTTTTTGCTGCGAAAGGTTAATTTTTTGGGTTGTTCAACTGTAGGTAGGTAATATCTTTTGAAAAAAATTAACTGAGAAACAAAAATATGCAGGGAATGTAAATTTTTTTCAACTATCTTAATTTATTTTAAAGCAATCAAAATTCACTGATGAAATAGACAGAATTGAGTCGCTGTAGAAATCAGTTGGAAATTCATTGTTTCTATTAGTGAATTTTCATTTTTGAATCAATAATTTTTCTCATTTTCTCTAAACTACAAAAATGAATCAGTGAAAATTTCAATTTACTGATCCAGATTACTAATTATTCAATCAATAAATTGAAATTTTTTACTGATTCATTTCAGTCAATTTTCAGTTTTTGATTATATGTAGTTCAGATTAAGAGAGTACATATTTTGATATTTTGATCAATCTCTCGGAAGGGGGGGGGCATTTCTCGACAATCCTCCTTCTTATTTTGAGTACAATTGAATAGTAAGGCTCATAAAGAAGACGTATTATTCTATTCGAAAAGTTGTCACTCTTCATTTCATCCTTCGAAAAGGGAAGAAATAGGAATAGGTACCGAAGTACGAAATTTTTATGACATTTTTTGTGGGGTTTTTAAAAAAAGAGTGAAATTTTTGGGTATAGCTACAATTTTGATGTCATAAAATGAAAAATAACGAAAGCCAATGAAAATAAAAACATTTTGAATAAAAAATGGTGTGATCCTGCGATCGTTTGAAAATTTTTGCCAAATTACTGCGATTTTTTGTTCCCACGAATAAAAATGAAATGTGTGAGCGAAACGACCGTATTTTTTTCTAAAATTACGTTTGAAAAGAAGAAAAGTCGATCATTTTTCGAACAAATGATATTTTACAAATCATTTTTGAATTTTGAGAGACTGATTTCTCTATAGATGGTTCTTTACAAAACAAATTTTTCAAAAAAAAAACAACAACTATTTTTGACTTGTATCTACTGAAAACGATTCTCTGAACAAACCAATTTTGTAAGAAAAAAAAAATTAGGAAGAATAATCAACTTTTTTGTAAGTATGTATAAGATATTTTTAATCAAAGATCAATTTCGTCGAAAATATCTTAAAATTTGAGATCCCAACCACCGCACAATAGTACAGAAAACAAATTTCAGGTTTTAGTTTTTTGAAATTTTGTTTTTTACATTATGTTTTTCATAAAACTCTTCGTTCGTCTAAAAAAAAAAAATAGTTTCAAAAAGATCAAAAACAAGTGAATTTTTTTACAAATAAGTTTATTACCTAACATTGAAAATAATATTCTCTGAGCAAACCAAATTTCGTATTGCAAAAAAAATGGGACTTCGTGTGAAATCTTTCTGAAAAAAGATTTTTTGGTACAAGTTTCCTTATTGAGATATTTTCATTTGAAGATCAATTTGAACAAAAAATCTCAAAAATTGAGCTTTTTATAAAAAAAAAATTCACCATTATCTTACAGGAAACATTTTTACATTTTAGATCTACTTAATTTTTTCGTATGCAATTAGAGTTCTTCTAAAAATGATACCAATATTACAATCCCAAAAAACATCAAAATTCTTTTGTCAATAATTTCGTAAATTTTTCAAGGAGTGACGTTGAAAAAAAAATCTTTCATGTACTCAAAACAGGAACATATTAGACTTTGGCTTTCGAATTATTTTGCCAAGGTAACTAATGATGATTCATGGAAAATTTCGAGAAAAAGTAATTTTAAATCAATTATTCCGATGTTTGTAACCCCACCTACCTAATTTCACTTAATTTCATTCAAGTAATTAAACCAAACTTTTTTTCAAAAAACATACGATTAAAACTGCCTCAAAATTTTCCTATTTTAAAACATTTTTAGATTTTTATCCCTCAAAGCCGCTAATGTGTTTGGATAAACGTGGCCCATATTACTTTTGGCACCGGTTCACCGATTGTGTATTAGAATTAAAGGTATTCTCAAACACACTCGTCGTAGCTCGTGCAGTTGAAGAACTAGTATTTATGTTATGTAACCATCATCTATAATTGGAATAGTCACATTTTTAGAATTTCTCTTCTTCTGTACGCCATACACGTATACCTAAGTCTATTCTTTCACCCTGTTTTTGGTCCCCATTGTCAAATACATTTTTATTCAAATAAAACTATTCTAAATAGAGTCAACGTATACAATATTTTACATATTCATCGAACTGAATTCTATAAAAAAAATCACGTGTTATCATATCGCTTTCATTTCCTACCTATCTTTGTACTTCGAAATAATACCCATATCAATACACGACTCTTGTTAATTAGTATTACCAGCATATCAATTCGTCTCGAACATTGATTAAAATGATATGATGTTCGATGTCGAAATATGGCATAATTCTGATACTTTCGTCGACCTGTGCTAAAGTTCTCATGATCTTGAAAGTTGTTTTCACAGGGGGATAAAAAAATTCGCCAAGCGTTAAAATAGCAGGTTCAAGTCTACTCGATTATCTAATCCATTGGTAATAATATTCGCCGTATGAGAATCTACGGTACGTTCAGATGAGCCAATTTCTTCGGTATATTTTTTATTATAGATAACAAATTGAGAAATCACTGACATCAAACGGATAATTTGCGTAATGTGGTTTTCGTACCGTTAAATAGTTTCCTGTAGAGTGTGTTTTGAAACACCACATTGTTGTAATTTTTTCCTACCTAGATGCTAAAAACTTGTAGGTAATTAGGCAAAAGAGAAATAGGAATAAAATATATAGGTCGTAGGAGTATACCTTTTCCAGAAGACCTGATTTTACGTATTTTTTTTTTACTCGACGTTTTTATTGAAATGTTTATCCCCTTTTTTTTACTCGGCGAAATTATACACCGACGCGGCGGCTTGTGCCTTGTAAACTTATTTACCTCTTTGCTCGTTCAATAACAAAATAATTACTGCCATCAGTGTCCCCCATTAATACGTTGGCATCTGATGAGTGATGTGTAACAACACAATACGAATGCTTACTGTTTTATAGTGCGATATAACCGAGATAAAGGTTACGTTCACACAGAGAAACGTGAGCTACTGTCAGACGTAAATTTCAATGTTGGTAATTAGAGTACGTACGTTATTTAATTACTCGAGACGGAGCATGGTCTTTGGTATCCTGGGTAGTCGAATCGTCCTCATGTGGTGTTTTTATGTACGCTATTTCACCCCGCTGGTTATTCCATCGATTAACGTTTGTGTTTATGTTTCAGTGTCTGGAAACTGTGTATTTTTGGTTCGCCATCGTCGACAGTTTGGTATCCGAGTGCAGCGATAATGAGAAGAAACCGTTGAGGAAGATCAGGGATCATTATTTCGTCTCCGTTGTGTTCCCGTTGTCGTCGGTGAGTACGAGATCATTTTTAATGGGATTTTGGCTCGCTGGGGTGGGATTTGGTCAAGGTAGAGGTTGGAGAATTCGGAAGGATTGATGATGGCGTGAGGTGCGGTGAAAAGGACGAAGGATGTGGAAGTATACAGAGATACTTGAACGTCTGGAAGTTTGTAGTGCAAATCTGTGATATCTTGATCATTGAAGCAGGAAAATGGTCAAATGCTCGAATTCTTTTTTCATTTTCATAATTATTAAAAGCATCTGAATGATATGTGTGCCTTCTCTATTTCGCATGTTTTTGAGAAGAAACGGCAGAAATATCGGAAATTTTGGAATTAAATGCTTGGAAAAGTGTTATGTAATTCAATGGGAAACAAAGTCATTAAAATTGATGTGAACCTGTTTTTTTAAATTTTTTTTTATCTAAGATGTTCAACTATCTATCAGGTTGTAAAAGTCAAGACAGGGTTTTGGCCGAACCGAATAAAGGGGTAAGAGGGCAGCTTGACTCTCCAATATTTAAAAATTTGAATTGTTTTTTCCTCTTGGGTGGGGGGGGGGTCATTCCAAACTTTTTAAGACCCTATTTTGCGTCACCAAAAATCAAAAACTTATAAATTTTTATATTTTTGAAATTAACTTAAAATGTCGGAAAGTCAGAAGTTGACTTTTGAAAACTTACAAATTATATTTTCAAAATCAAATTATAATACATATATCAGGAAGTCAGAAACTGAAAATTGACTTGATATCAGAAAGCCAGAATGACAAGAAAAATATTAGAGAGCTAAAAACAGACTTTTAAATTTTAAAAAGAAATTTTTATATTTTTGAAGTTGACTTGATTTCAGAAGTCAGGATGAGAGGAAAAAACCTTATCCAATATTCATGTTATCAACATTTCCTTTCAGAGGAAACTTTACTTCATTTTATTTGAAATTGATTTTTTGGACAGAGTGTCTAACGACGAAGCTGGTCAGAGTAAATCAAGCTTTTGGCCAAGAGCATGCAAAGTATAGATTTTTTTTCTAAAATTGAAAAATTCCTATTGTTCATTTTTAACGAATAATTTAAATTTAAAAAAAAAAAGAATGATAGGGAAAAAATGAAAATGAAAATTTAGAAGCTGATAGTGATTTTTTAAAATTATGTTTAGTTTAAGCTGTTTGAAGAAATGATATTTTTGGATAATGGGCTATAAAAAAGAAAAACAAAAATCGTACAAATAGGTCAAGTCCAGTCAAGCTTTGCAAGATTTTCAAACAGCTGTGACGAGAGAGAATTAAAAAATTCGAAAATTTAGTTCAAAAATTCGTATGAAATTACCTATAGAAAGAAAAAATATGGAAGAAGTACCGAGTGCGTGTAAACTCGATGGAAATATACCCGAAATCATGAAAAATGGTTTATTTTGTTTTTCGATAATTGCATTTTTTAAATTTTTGCTGAAAAAAATTGAAGTAATTGTAATTTTTGGTCATACTTTTCTACTGTTGTTAGATATTATTTAAGAAACGGAATAATTTTCCAAGTATCCTGCGACCTCTTTTTCCTTAAAAAAATTCGAATGTTTCAAAGAAGAGAAAATTTTACCTTTTTCTTTCTTCGCATTTAATATTTAATCCAGTGTTGAAATTAAATTCAGGCGAGAGAAAAGAGTGAAATTTTTTTTAAAAATGGTCTGGAAAATCTGTAAAAGTTGAAAAATATCATTTTTGAAAAATGATGGAATCATAATTTTTCTGATCTCTTATCTACATACATAAATTGTGAGGAAGGGAATCGTGGAAAAAAAAATCTAAAAGTTGAAGAATTCAATTTCTGGATATTTATGGATGCTTTAAGCTGTTTCATTTCTCATTTCTTCGATTTTTATCTTCCCTTTTCTTTTTCTTACTTTTTTTAAATCCAAAAAATGATTCAAATTGAGGAAAGAATATGTAAAAGCAACTGGCTCCTGGTCTTTCTAAGAAAGACAGAACTATATTTTCATTTGGAAAATCTGTGTCTGAGATTTGGAAAAATTGCAGAAGTGACGAAACATTTTTCTTGAAAAATTTGTAAAATTTTGTACTATTGAGTCGAAAAATTGAAAAAAATTCATTTGAGTCCAAAATTGCATTTTTTTTTTTTACGCCCCCTTCCCACCATTTGAAACCCATTTCGGTATTTTTTTTATTCGTATTGTTGAAAAATCGATCTCTTATCTATGTTCAAAAAATAATTAAATTTTTATCAAGATGAATAATTATGGTTAAAAAGTACTGACTTTTCATTCCCTAATTTCTTTGCTCTTCTCTTGTTTCTCCTCCCTCATTTCAATCCATACCATGTTTTGTTGTTTCGAGAGGAAAAAGACCTTTCAGCTTTTATTTTTTTTCCTTTTCTTGCTGTTTTAAAAACTACAAAATTCCAATTAAAAATTCTCTAACTACCTTGTCCCTCCACCTTCTGATCTTTCAAAATTGAAAATGATGGATAATCAATCATGTACTTCATTATTGCAAAGAAAAAGGGCCAATTAAATGAGTTTGAATGTGAATTTTCTAACGGGATTCTTATTTGAAACTTCGAATTTAAAATGTGAATTAAAAAAAAAATGTTCAAACTGATTTTATTTTTTCTCACAGATTTTCTCAATAATTTCGTCGTTTTCTTTATTTTCCGTCTTTGTCTTTATGTCTTTCCATTTTCCCGGTATATTTTTTTATGATTTTGATTCGACAAAATTGTTGGCATTTGGGAAAGTTTGAATCATCCTTCAACTTTTGGTTGTATTTATTCGGTGAAATTCTGGATGTTTTTTCAATTTTTATTTGGAACTAATATTTTTCATAAAAAAAATTGAATTATCACGTTATGAAAAATTTGAAAAATACATAGATAGATACCTTATCTTTGATCTCTTTTACTACCAACTTTTTCTATGCAAAATGAAAACTCTCGCTTAAAAATATAAGCTCCAAAATTATACACGAGTAATAACAAATACAGCACACCGTCTGATTTTTATAACCTAGCTATCTATGATTTTTAAAATGTAACCAAGGTTTTCCGCATAATTTCAAGGATTTTTCGGAAGCACTGAATACTTTAATTTTTACCCAGTCATTGCTATTATAATTTTGAAAATTAATATCGTTCACTTTCCGTTGGAAGGAAGAGTCGACGAATAAGGTAACTATATAACCAAGTAAATTCATGAAAGATAACATCATTTTAAGGCCAGTTAGTGCCGAAAGAGAAAAAGATTTAGTGTATCAAGAATCGAGATTTTATATCGTTTGTTCTAAATTCGTAAATTCTCTACGAACTTTGATCGTAGGTTAGAAAAAAATGTATTTTTAAAACCGTTGCGTTGTAGGAAGTTGAAACAAACTTTTCTCTGTTTATCATGTCGATATTATTAGACATAATGAGCTTTTAATTATCTATAAACTGAATTTCGTGTTCCAAGAAATAGAAACGCATTTCCAATAAAAATTTCATAAAACGAGAAGAGAAATAACAGATCGTTATAGTTGATCGGTGTTTCTTTAAAGAACTCATATTTTTTGTTGAACACTAATTTGGCTATGTCACGTTTGACTAACGATGAGTATAAGTACTGATAGGATATCATTTATAATTTCTAATACAAATGTGTGTAGGGATAATTTCATCTCCTGCCGCGAAATACTCGTGACTTTCTACGTGTTTGTATAAATATTAATTCCTTTAAATAAGAATTTATTTGTATCGTCATGATCTTTAACGAAGCTTCTACTTGAAAAATTTTCCAATTTCGAGCAAAATAGATGCTTATCATTGGTAAAAATTCTCGCATAAATCAGATAGATTAATTATCTTCGCTAAGGCGATTATTTTTTAAAATTACGTTTTTGCTCGTGTCGAAAATAAAAATAAGTACGACCTTCGATCCGCCGGTGGCAATACTACGAGTAGAATAAGTTCTACGACTGTATACGTAAGCTACGTACTTGCTTATTTTCATTTTTAAATAGCGCCAATTTGTTTACTTTTATAGGTGGCCAAATCAATTGTCGAGTATGTTAATTATTTACGACAATGTGACGAAGTGTGAGTGTAGCCTATTGTGACATTTATGTTGATTAACTGGCTTAAGATTTCGATTTTTTCACCCAACTGTTTTCTAATTTTCAAGTCTCGAATTAGTGATAATTTTAGAGACCAATTGTGAGATTTGGATGAAATTTGCCTAATTAGTTGAGCTTGTGTTTTTTTTTTTTTTTAAATAAAGAAGAATGTAGAAATGAAGAGAGAAATAAGAAAGAAAATTTTTTTAGTGGTATTTTCGTTCTTTTGGTGACGTAACAGATAACTTGAAAAATATTTTTTGTCGTTTAATTAAAATTTTTAGGCGAAATTAAAGGCTATTGTGGTGTTAAATTGGGAAACTTTCGTCTTAAAAGCTCAAAAGCTCAAATTTAAAAAATGAAGCTCACATTGATTCACCTAAGTGTTCCAAAAGGTGATGAAAAGTGAAAAAGAGTTTGAGATGATGGTCATAAAAAACATAGAGAAGTCATGAAATCAGCTTGAAAACAAAAATCTATAAAATTGAAAAATAATTTATGTACGTATTCAAGTTTTCCCCATTTTAAAAATTTATTCACATGTGTAATTGAAAAACGATGATTTTGTTTTAGAAAAAAGAAAACATTATCTTTATGTGCCATAAACGTAGAAAATTAATGAAAAAATGAGTAATTTTCGTGATGGAATTTTAAAAAAATAGGTACAACTACAGTGAAGTGTTGAAAATTGCTTTCGATCTAAGTAGAAAATTTACTTTAAAAAGTCATTAAAAAACTATGAAAAAGTAATCAATTCCTTTGGAAAATGTTCATAGATACGATACCTGGTCTGTCAAGATTGTCAAGAAAATACATACCTAATTACCTACCTTATTTTTTTTTCTGAATAAAAAATGCGTTTCAGTGCGAAATTTCAAAATTTTGAGATAACCTAAGGAAGAAGGGAAAATGGACATTTTCTAACACAAAAAGGATTTTCTCTCGATTTTTTGGTTTGTAATTTATTTTCCAAATCTTGAATAAAAGATAATCACTTTGGAAAATTTTTCGATTTGAAACTGATTTTTCCTTCTAAAAATTATGCAATTTTGTGATTTGAGAAGAGTGGAAAAAACTGATTTTTTTGGAAGATTTTTCAAACATTTGACTCGATTTCGTAACAAGAGGAGGACCTCACAATTCATACGAAAGCAAAAAAGTACAAAGTTACAAAAAAACTCAAAATTTCGTAAAAGCATTTTGAAAAGCACTATGAATTTTTTGTTTAAAAAAAAACAAAAAATACGAAAAAGTCTATCTCAAAATTTTTGTACGAACCTTCTCTTTCTCCATTACAGAAAAATTTTAATGGTTTGAAGCAGTATGAATACGTTTTTCTCTTTTTTTAGGGTTTAATTTGAATTGAAAAATAAAATATATAGTTAGGTATATGCATTTTAGTTTCTGATTGTAAAAATTTGTCTGAAATTCCTGGAAAAATCGAGAAATTCTTTTTTGAAAAATGTAGTTTTTCGAAATCTCGACACAATCGATCAAGAGAAAAATCAACTAAAGGGTCTGGCCGAATAAGGGGTGAATTTGGCCCCAGGCTGGATTTTCGTTTTAATCCCCCCAAAAGGTACCCCTTGATGTAAAAAAAATCTGGAAAAATTTTTGACCCCCCACCCCCCTCCATTTCGGAGTTATGGCCATTTTATTACCCGATTTTCAAGAATTTTTAATTCCAACGGAAGTGAACGAAATTTTCTGTTCTTTGGCATAAAGTTACATCTCGTAGAGATGTATTTATGGAAATTTTTTCAAAAATTTTCATGTACATCTTCATGGTTTTTCGGCCATTTGAAGTTTTCAATCGCAAAAAACACCATGTAATCGAAGAGGTACCACTCTGGAAAAATTACTAAAAAACGTGTTTTTTAACGTAGATTCACGTCACGTATTCAGTTTTGGCGATATCGATGCAGCAAGGGCCGAAAATCGCGAAAAACTGTACAAAAATGTTGGGTTTTTAAGCATTTTTTTCAAATTTTGAGCATTTTGTGTGGAGAGAATTGACTAAACGAAAAAACTAACGCCGAATTCGTGTTCAGCGGGTCAAAATACCCCCAAAAACACCCATGTCGCGATCGTTTCATTTGAAGTCTCGAAATTGTTTTCTCCACCGATTTTTCATGACGAAATAATCTGAAAAAGTGAATTTCGAGACCTTGAGCAAAATAATCGCGAAAAGGGTGTTAATCGGGGTATTTTGACCTGCTGAACACGAATATGGGATTAGTTTTTCCATCCGGTCATTTCTTTCCTCAGAATCCGCCATTTTCAGGTTTTTGCTCAAAGACTTGATTAAAACTTGAAAATGGCGGATTCTCAAGAAAGAAATGACCGGATGGAAAAACTAATCCCATATTCGTGTTCAGCAGGTCAAAATACCCTGATTACACATTTTTTTCGCGATTGTTTTACGCAAAGTCTCGAAATTTACTTTTTCAGATTATTTCGTCATGAAAAATCGGTGGAGAAAACAATTTCGAGACTTCAAATGAAACGATCGCGAAAAGGGTGTTTATGGGGGTATTTTGACCCGCTGAACACGAATTCGGCGTTAGTTTTTTCGTTTAGTCAATTCTCTCCACACAAAATGCTCAAAATTTGAAAAAAATGCTTAAAAACCCAACATTTTTGTACAGTTTTTCGCGATTTTCGGCCCTTGCTGCATCGATATCGCCAAAACTGAATACGTGACGTGAATCTACGTTAAAAAACACGTTTTTTAGTAATTTTTCCAGAGTGGTACCTCTTCGATTACATGGTGTTTTTTGCGATTGAAAACTTCAAATGGCCGAAAAACCATGAAGATGTACATGAAAATTTTTGAAAAAATTTCCATAAATACATCTCTACGAGATGTAACTTTATGCCAAAGAACAGAAAATTTCGTTCACTTCCGTTGGAATTAAAAATTCTTGAAAATCGGGTAATAAAATGGCCATAACTCCGAAATGGAGGGGTGTGGGGGGTCAAAAATTTTTCCAGATTTTTTTTACATCAAGGGGTACCTTTTGGGGGGATTAAAACGAAAATCCAGCCTGGGGCCAAATTCACCCCTTATTCGGCCAGACCCTTTGCTTTCAAATTTGTAAATTTTTGATATAAATTTGACAAATATTTGTAAAAATTTGACAAATTTCTCGTTGGATGGTCCCCTCTTCAAAATTTTGACCGAAATTCGTCTTTAGGCCTTTTTTTCAGTTTTTCAAATCATTAAAGTAAGTAATTTCAATAAATTGAAAAATGATACTTGACCAAAATCTAAATTTGTCTTAGACATTTTTTTTTCAAATTTTCTGAAATCAAGTTTATTTTTTCTTTATACATACTCGGAATATTATTACGTAAAATTTTTCCAAGTTTTCTTAAGTCTGACAAAATGTCATAAGACCAGTATCTTGAAAAATTTTGGTATTCGAAATTTGGCATGACCTTTTATGAAATTTTTCTTTTCTAATTTGGAGGAGAGAGGAGTATTTCAAAAACAGCAAAATCAAATTTAAATTCAAAATATTTTCAAAACGATAACTTTTTTGAATTTTTTTCGAATGAAAAGAAAATGAGTAAACCGTACTCTGACTCAAAAAAATGGGGGGAAAAAATCATTCCAGTTGGAAATATTATTGGTTGATATTTTCTAATAAATTAAAATTATTTTTCAAGTCATGATAAAATATTTTCCCAGAAATAAATGCACAATATTTCAGAGTACCTACATCAGCATGCTCTTCTAATGTCTATCTGGTCCGACCATACATTACATTATCTCTAATTAAATCATATGTGTCATTTCGAATCAAATCTACCCATCCTATTAATATAAATGATGTCATAATTCCCACAAAATATCATAAAATACGTAATATCGTAAAAAAAAAAACAGAGGGGAAGAATTACGACGATAATGAACCTAATGACTAACATTTTCCGACATTATTGTTTATGGAAATTAATCACATACATGATTTTATTTCAAACCCACCATCATCGTTTATAACCGGAACCAGAAGGACATGGAAGAAGGAAGGTGAAAAACCGCGATTTTAATTTTCATGATTTATTTTTAACGAATTCACGATCCATGACCATTTCCCAAGATCGGCGTGGAAATCATTACCGAAGCAAAAAACCTTCACCGAAGGAATGCACGATTTACACTTTTACTATACGTACAATGGGGAATTACACATACTTCGCTGCCAAGCCACAAGTACTTGGACCTACTCACGTACGTCATGTGTCACGTGTACAAGTGACGTTTACCTTTGAAAATCCACTTTCAAGTTGTCTGTTAAAAAACTTGGTGCTCGGAACTTAATATTGGTATTTTTGAATAATTTCACGTGTTTTGATTTACGACTGACACAAAATTCATTGCCAGGTTGAAACGGTATCAGTTTGTCGATTTTACCTGCCAATACCTTAAAAATTATGTCTTACTAGTTACTTGGAAATATATGTGCATAGGTGTATCATTTACGAACGGTAAATTACACCAAACATTTGTTATTTTGCCAACTGCCTTAAAGTCTGGCGACACAACACGAACTATCACAAAGATAAACAAACGATCGTCGAATATGGAAATATCAAATATCGTGGTGTACACCTGGACACGTGTCCACGTGCTATGAACACGTTTTTTAGGTACCTAGTTGACACCACTCTATTGCACATTGGTTTTAATTATTTCCACGGGTAATTCGATCGTTTTATCGACTACAGACCGAATTGGCTGACGGACTAGGCGAAAGGTTGAATTTCCCAATTTACTTCAAATAATTTTTCTAATTTCGTTACCGCCATTGCACCATATCGGTCTCTCAAGTGTGGCGATTTAAACCGTTATAGATTTTAATAAATTTCTCAATCGTGTCCACAATATTCACCTTGTTCATGTGCTGGATACTTTTTAAATACGTTGATACGTGTTGTCCTGTGTGCGGTGCTCGAAAAATTCATTGCGTAATATTCCGAATAAACTCCCCGACCCGTAACACGTTCAACTTTCTTATCAATAATATTGAAAATAAGGAAATTTTTTTATTTCTGGATTTGTCGAGTGTCAGAGTACTAATTATACTGGATACTGCACTTGTTAAAAAACAGGATTTCGAATGAGGAAAAAACCTGTATCGGCGGTGTAAATCTTCGTGTATTTTTATCGATAATTTTCTCGTATTCAACTCGTAGGTTTGCCAATTGCATTGCCTACTGAATGCACGTTACGCTGAGTTGTTAATTGAATTCTCGATGAAACGAATTTTTTAATGATTTTTGAATTCATCTGTTTGCGTCGTTGAACCTTGAAAAAGGTGCAACCGATATTAATCGCTTGTGAGTCGTACGTCAGTGGATTTTTTCAACGGAAATGCCGAGATAATGAGTGGAACAGCAGTGAACATATTTTTGTTTTTTTTTACTCGTATTTTGGGTTTTATTTATTTTTTTCATTTTTTGTGGAAAATTGAAAAAATAATAATAAAATTATTATTGATGTTGTTCAAAATATTGAGAACATTGTTGAAATGATGATGAAAAATTCGTGAGAAAGGGTTATGAATGATGTTCGTTTCACATTTGAAGTACATAAAACCAGTTAAACGTGGAATATTTTTTAAAACTTGAAAAATGATGACATGAAAATTCGTTATAATTTAAGAAAATTTGTATCGCCAAGTTGAAAATCCCTTCAAAAATGAGGGGGAAAATGTAAAAATGACCCCAAAAATGAAAATGATATGGGTCGACGTAGAAAATGCTGTTTGAAATTTAATGTATGTTTCCTGTAGCATTTTTCTCGCTGATCACGAGAAAAATAGTGAAGAAATTCCATCACACTAGGATTTTTTGCACTGAATTTCTTGTTTCGCATTTTTTTGCATTTTTTGATAACTTTTGACCTTTAAAATCGATTTTCTGGGAAAAGCTGTTGCTCACAAAGCATGAAATGAAAAAAAAAACACACAAATTTTTACCATTTTAGTTGAAAAAATCTCGCCAAAACTTTTATTTCACTGTTTTTTAACTCGGTAAATGTATATAATTTATTAATTTTCAACAAAAAAAAAATATTTTAAGTGTTGATAAAATTTTAGAAAGCGTAGTTGAATTTTTCTATAAAATTTTTCACTTGGTTTGCGACCTATCAAAATGGGTTGTAATTTCACGAAGAGAACAAAATTATCAATGAAAATGAAATTTGAGCAATTTCAACTCATTTTGAGCCCCGAATTGGGTAAATTTTTGAGTATCTTCAAAGAATTGGCATGTGAGCTATGAAAGTGGAAAAGAATTTTGCTAGAAATTCAAAAATACCATGCAAAATTTTTCTGAGTTGTTTTTCAGAATTTTGAGCCTTAAATTGCGTTGTTTTTTGATTTAAAAAAAAGTTCACATGCGATCTTTGAATGTGGGATAGAAATTTGCCAGAAATTCTAAAATGTCATCCAAAATTTTTTTGAGACACTTTTGAGAATTTTGAGCCTCAAATTGAGTCAATTTTTGAAAATTTTTTATCAATTTACGTCTGAACTATGAAAGTGAAGTAGAATTTCGCCAGAAATTCAAAAATTTCATCGAAAGCTTCTTTTGAGCTACTTTTAAGGATTGGGAGCCTTTGATTCAGTAGATTTTTGGATTTCTCTATTCCATAGGGTGGTTCAAAAAAAAATTTTAATGGATTTGTGAGCTTCTGGTGAAATTCTATCCCACTTTCATAAGTCACTATGAAAATTTTTCCTAAATTGAGGCTCAAAATTCTCAGAGGTGTCTAAAAAAATTTTTGTATGGCATTTTAAAACTTCTGGCTAAATTCTATGTCTTCTTCATTAGTCGCATGTAAATTTTTTTTTAAAATTCAAAAATCAACTCAGATGGCTCAAAAAATTTGAATGTTTTTTTTTTAATTTTTAGAGATACCCTACTTTCATAGGTCACTGCCAATTCTTTAAAAATATTCAAAAATGTATCCAATTTGGGGTTCAAAAATGAGTTTTTGTATCCAGGCTAAAAAGTTTTCGAAAAAAAGATAATTTTTAAGTATTTTTTTCATTACTTTAAATCAAAATTATGATTTTACATCATACTTTTATCGGAAATCTCGTCTATGCGATGTTACGAATGTTCGAGATACCTTGACAAAGCCTTGTAAAACCATAAAAGATAACTTCTATTTCCTCGTAAATATTTTGATGATTCTCCATTCAATTTCAGTATCGTCCTTGTTTACTAGATCATAAAACCCCCCCTTTTTTGATTTCGTAGAAATTTCGTTATAATTTTATAATTTTGAATAATCCAAACATTGAAAATTGAACCTGATTGCTTTGAAATTAACGAATGACTTTCAGAAGTACCTATGACAAGTTGATCAACACTGTCGTAATTATTTATTGAAACAATTATTTTAAAATTTGAAAGTTGAGGACGAAAGTAATTCATTATCACTGCAAGGTTTTCCTTTCCTAAACATATAGTTCAATAATTTTCACATATCTGAAGACTCTTAGGGCTCTTATCTATAGATACCTCGATTGCATAAGTAAATTTCGATAAAAACTGCCTTCCAAATCATCGTAAGTATCTATTCGTAAGCACCTTGTTTATTCTCCATTAAAATGCGCTAGCTCGTTTGCACGTAGGGTGATTAACCGGCTATTCTGTTTGCCAAAAATTCGACCTTAATATCACGCACACAGGCTGTTATAGGCATATCCTTGAAAATGAACATCGTTACGAGTTTAAAACACGAACAGGAACACTTCTAGTACTTACTTAAATTCCATCGTAAACTTTCCTTTCATAGAAGTGTCATTAAACGGGAACTCCCTCGTTTGGTAATCTTTTGTTTGGAATAATTTAATAAATTTTCGTTTACACGTCCAAATGAAGTTTTAAATTAACTCGAAATGTAATTAAAATACGTAAATTTTCATCGTATTAATTTTATACCCGGTGGATTGATATTAAAGCTCGTACAAGTCTGGTTTTATATGTTTGCCTAGTGTCAAACTATTATACGAGTTATTTCAAGGGTAACTATTACGTTTTTTACGAGGAAGGTTAGATGTAAAAAAAAAATCATTTTTAAACCTGAAATTGTGCCTACATGTGAGGCAAATTAATTTAAAATCCATTCTGTATATAGGTACTTGGTATTTAATTCCAAAATACCAATCTAAAGTCTTTTTAATAAGAGAGAAACGTATTTTGGACAAGGAGGTGTGTGCAGTTAAAATTATAGCTGGTTATTTCCAAAAAGCCAAATTACAAAGCAGTCTTAATTTTTTGGCAGAGGTGACCTTGAAGTGTGGTAAAATAATTCTGACGCTGGCGAATAGTGCCCGAACTCGATACACGATTCCAGCAAATAGAAAAAATGCGAGTTGAAAAAATGACTCGAGTATGAGTGGACTATCGTAGGAAGCGAAAGATAAAACTGGTCTTATGGGCAGGAGGGAATATTATCGGATTACTCCGGGTATGTTTTTTCTTTTGAATTTTTTTCTCTTTATGTAATTATTATGATGTTAAATTGAGCAGGTTATTAAATATTTTAACCGAAATGTCATTAATAATGATTCACCGTGGTTGGAAATTTTCCATTGCCAAAATCACGTGAAATTTTTGCTAATTCGACGATTCGCTAGTGACATCGTACTGGAAAATATTTGCTTGAGGTTGTTTTTCTCTCGTGTTTTTGTAAATTTCTCGGGGGTTTGTTGTATGGAAAAGAGTGTTTGGTATAGTAATGAGTTTTTTTTCACTCGACGAGTTGATTTTGATCAGTTGAGAGAGAGAGAGAGATCTAGATGGTCAATGATCAAGGTGTATGCATATTTCAAGGTCAAATTTTCGTTTAGATCCAGTTTTTGTTTTGATTTTGTTTGTTGTTTGTTGGAAATAAGTCCATAAAATGGATGATAAACAAAGAGTCAAAGAACTGAATTTATTCGAGAGTTCTTTAATTTATTTGCTTTTTACTTACGCTCATTTGGGGTTTTTTAAACTAGAAATTACGGTATTCGGGTGATTAATTGGATTTTTTTTCCTTAGTTCGTCTCGTTCACTTTCTGGGTGTTGTTCGCCATCGATCGTGAATTGGTTATGCCAAGGGCTGTGGATCAATTTTTCCCTACGTGGTTGAATCATACCGTCCATACGTTCATTGTTGTTTACTCGGTCCTAGAATTGTTGACCAGTTATCACAGATGCACGCAGTCTATTTTTAAACAATGTATCGCTCTGTGGCTTGTCACATTAACATATGTCGTGTGGTAAGTTGATAGTTATTGTGCTTTGGCTGGAGATGAAAATTTCCATATGCTTACGTCATTTTTTTCATGGGATTTTGTTCATTTTTGTAAATATTTGACTTCGTGGGGGTCATTTTTTGATTGAGTGGGTTCTTTTTGACTTGAACTTGAATTCTGATTGATTCAGTTTCCAATTTGACTCTTTTCGGATCGAGTTGATTTTTTCATGAAATAAGAATCATTTCTCATGACTCTTCCTCTAATTTAAATCTATTTAATTTCAAGTAGATTTCACTTTCTCATTTTTTCTTCATTTTAACTCAATCTTCGAGTTGGCTTGAATTTTCATTGAATTTGTACTCAACTCGTTCTCATATTTCATCTTATTTTCCAAATCCAATTTGATCGTTAGGATCGCTGAGATTTTCATTAATTCGATTCAATATTGATTCGATTTTTCACCTCGGTCAATTTGACCAAAGACTAAGGTTTTCATCTTATCTTTCCAAAAACCATTATCAATGGGGCCCAATTTCCTTAGCAGGTGATGAAGGGGTCATATGTATTCAACTTCAGTCATTCATATCTCATGAAAAATAGCAATGGGAAAAAATTTAGATTTCCCAAAGTTACCAATCAATGTGTAAAACTCCAAGTTGGTAAGAAGGTTTGAAATTTGGTCAAAAATTTCATGCGAACAGCTTTTTGCAAAAAAGATTATTAATTTCCAAAATGGGGACTTTATCAATGGAGAAAGTTGGTAGGTACCTCTTTTGTTTCCTTCAAATATGCAAATATGAACTAAAATCTCACGAAAATACAGAGATTGTAAGGAATTGAAAATTGGGACTGCTGAGCCCAAATATGACCTTACTTTTTCGATTTATATTCCAATAAATGAGCTGAAGAAGAATTCAAATAACAAAAAATCATGCAAGTTTTCCCTCGAAATCTTTTAAATCATCCATTAAAAAGATGAATTTTTATGAATTTAACTTGTCAAATGAATAATAAATATCCGGAGAGGCCCTCCTCTCTCCACTCCGGATCTCAGGGGACATCATCTGAAAACTGGAGCTGTGACCGATTATTTTACCATTTTATTCGACTTACGACTCTTTAATCATTGAATGTGATTAACTATAACAAAAAGTAGAAAAATTCGAATTCATTTTTCGAATATAAGATTTTCGGGGAAGTGGATTCGAGTGAAAAATTCGTGGATTTTAGCCAGTCAGGAAAATTTCTTACGGGGGAATGGATTCTAGTAAATGTCTGGATACCTTTTGAACGATTTCTCAGTTCATTGCAGAAAATTCTATTATGAAAAATAATTGTTATCTGATCTAAAAAAATTGTATGCGAAATTTTATATTGAAAAATTGTAAAATGATGGGAAAAAATTGTCAATTAATAGGCATTGAAAAAATTAACCAACAACTTGGCACTAATTCTTTTGAAAATTGATTTTTTTGACATTTTTTTAAAAAATTCCTTTGGCTTTTTGAGTATAATTTTTTTCTTTAAAATTACTTTCATAAAAAAATACAAAAAAAAAATCAAACCGTCCTCGGTAAAAACCTGAATATTTGATATTTTTTATTTTCTTTAGATTTTCTGTCAAACCCCTAAAATCTGATTTTTTTCAATCAAAGAAAATATTAAAATCCTTTTTAAAAAATCTAACAAAGTTTTAAAAATTTTAAAAATTAAACGAATTACCTAAAAAAAAAAAACCTCAAAAAACCAAACTATTTTCTCAGGAAATAGGATTCTACATTTTAAAAACCAACCTTTCTTAGAAAAAACGAATAAACAAAAATCCAAATTAAACTTACAATGAATTTTTAATACACTTCTTCGGATACTTTTTGTATTTTGGAATTTTATTTAAAAAAATCAAATTTTGAAAAATCGTTCAACATTTTTTTTCTGGAGGGGGGGGGGAGTATAAAATTTAATATCATCAATTCCATTTCAAAAATAAATCGAATATACTTATAAAACCGTTTTCGAAATTTCCACTGTATCAATATTCAAATTGTCTGTTTTGGTATTATTATTTTTTTAGATTTTTTTAATTGCCCCCCCTCCCCTCCCATCTCCTCCCGAAAATATATCCATGTCAGAAAAATTGAGTTTCAAACATCGTCGATTTTGTAACTCGTATCTTGTTTTTTGAATTGATTTGAAATTCACTCCTCAGGTGGGGGGGGGGGATATCTAAAATTCAAACATGAAATTTCAAATTTCAAACCTTACAATGTTACCAACTGCGTATAATTTTTTTCATTCTATCTCATTTGCATTCCACCTCCCACCAAAAAATACGTCCATTATGCTTCATCAAAATACCTATCTCCAGAAATTTGACTCTAAAACTCAATTCTAGGTGCCATGTTGTCCACTACAAAACCAACTTATGGGTATACCCGATTCTAAACGAACTTAATACATTCTGCCGAATGTTATTCTTCTTGGGCTGCTTAGTCCTAGCGACGGTATTTTTAGCCATCGGATTCTACGGAAATAACAGCATTTGGAAAAGGAGAATAGAGGTAAGATATTCCAGCTGTTCTGAGCCATGAATTCTCTCATGCACGCGGAATGAAATGTAATGCAAAATGCCATTTTTCAAAATGCTATTGATAATTCTGTGTTTTTTCACCGTTTGCTAACATCTTAACCTACTTGTGCAAAATGTTTATACTTCTCGAAGCATGTTTTTTTCTAAGCTGTAGAACTTTTTCGTTTAATACTAACATATTGTGCGCTGGATAACTCCAATTTCTGTTTGGTATGGTTTTTTCTTCCTTTGCGATTAACCTTGTTTGATATTTATCTATTTTTTTAATACACAATAGACTTGGTAGGAAAGTTTTCAATTTCAAGTAGAGATTAATTTTAGCTGGTAGTAAAATTGATTAGTATTTAGGAAGTAGGTAGCTTTAACATAAGTAGATTATTTTAATTCGATACTTTCGCCATTGTAATTGATTAAATCGTCGGTAATTAACCTAATTTTTGGTTATCGATGGAAAATTTTCTCACTTTTATCTGTACAGTCAAACATACACTTAGCTTTAATCTTCAAATTTTATTGGAATATTGGACTTCTTTCTGTGAAGCTTTCGAACGCATGATAAAGAATAATTAATCGCAATGAACACATTTTTCAAAAAAGAATTTGGTGTGTTTTTCAATTTCAATGGAAAATTTTCACGTTTCAACACGATACTTTGCTTGTGAACACATCTTCGAATCATTACCTTCTCATCTAGTTTAATTCGTCAAAGCAAACATGAGTTTAACATCACGAATGTGTGCTAATTACTTTTTTATAAATAGTTGTAATTTTTTTTTAAAACAAAGCATGTATAAAGCAAAACGATAATCAAACAAAACCAGGTGACGGAAATGTAACACTTGACTTGAATTTATACCTATATGGAATTTGTGTTTTTAATTTCAGAAAAAATCATTAGATATAAATTCGTTAAATCAAGTTTGAAAACTTTGATCTCAGAATGGACTGTGTGATGCGTAAAATTATAAATTTTACCTATTTTGAGAACGATATCTGAGTAACTCATCGTATTGAAAATACGACTAGATAGTCCGAACTTGTGCCATCGTGTTTGAATTTTACAACTTGTACCATTACCGAACTTTTTGTCACAGTTCAAATACTTACTCTTATTACGTTCGTAATTGTGTATTATGTGTAACAAGATACTTACTACAGTAGGTAGACTTTAAATTTTTTAGGCTTTTTTTTTTTCGATTTAGGCTATAGTTTTTAAACAACTGTTACCTATTTAAGTTTCGTAATTTATTTTAATCAAAAATCTAGCTGTAGGTTTTATTTTTTAATTAGACTTAGTAATTTATTTTTTTTTCAACATTTTCCTCAGTTTTTCTTTTCCATTTTTTTTTTCGATACTCGAGTATTATTTAGTCATACTCGAATACTTGAAAATAGCTTTCTTATACGTAATTTTTGTTTTACGTTTATTAAAGTTTTCTTTGTGTGCGTGTGTATTTTTCTTTTTTTATGGGTTTTGCAATGCACGTAGATTGGTTGTTTTATCGCTTCTTTTTTTTTTTGGTTTGAATGTTTTTTATTTTGTTAGTGAGCTTTTAGTTGATAAGAGATTGAAAGGGGGTGAAATTTGATAATTTCATTTGCCCTTTTTGTATTTTGATTGATTTTTTTGATTTGTGTACTTACAGGATGTGTCGATGTTGGTTTATTGTCTACTTGAATTTGGTGTGGATGTAATTTATTTTTTTCAGTTATTTGAATGAATACGATTATTTGATGTAACAAACAAAAATGCGGGCAAAATAACTGATTTTAATTTGGAGGGGAAGGGGCTGTCAGAAAAATTTTGAATTTTTTAGTCAAAAAGAGCTGAAACTAGGAGCTCTCAGAGTTGATATTACTTTTGAAGAAATACAATTTTTTTTACCATGTTTGGGTTTTGACATCTACGAGGCATTTTTGACAATTTTGACCCTCCTCTCGTGCATTTTGAGTTTCAATACCTTTCTAGCCCATTGAGCTTGAAATTGGATGCCACTTGAGGTTGAAAAGTTGCAGAAATCAAACTTACTTACAGATTTCTTGAATTTTACCTTATAAATTTAAATCGCTCACTTTACAAATTACAACTTTGGAATGGAGCCAAAAGTTTTTTAGTCAAACAAAATAAGTGTTTGATGACATTTCTAAAAGAGATTGCACTGCAGTGTTGTAAATTGTAAAACGACTTAAACTTTTTAATATCATTTGGCAACACTGCAGCAAAAAAGTTTTTAAAAAGTTGAATAAAATTCATTTTTGCCTGTAAAATTTTTTTGAGCTTTTCAGGCCATCAAATAAATTGCTTTAATTTTGCAAAAATTGAAATGCAGTTATAGTTGACAACACTCATTAAAAGTTTTTGAATTTCCATCTGATTTTTTTGAAACGATTTTATCTTTATGTTTTGAAACAGTTTTGTAAAGTGTTCAAATTTTGTGATTTTTTAAAATTTTGAGAAGGAAGTGTTCAAATTTCATGAAAAAATTGTTCAAAATTTGATAAAAATTTTTTTTAAATTTTGAGAAAAAAGTTCAAATTTTGAGAAAAAATTGTTTAAATTTTGAGAAAAAATGACCGAATTAAAAATAAGATTATTTCAATTTTTTTGGAAAGTTTTCTAAATTTTTCGAAACAATTTCGCGCAAGGTTATGAACAAAATTAGTTCAAATCAACCAAGTTTACCCATAGGGCAAACTTGGTTGATTTGAACTTGGTCAAAAAATATCAACGATTTCTTCTGGAAATTTGTTGGAAAATTTCAAGAAGAAATCGTTTAAATTTTTTGACCAAGTACGGTTTGTCCAAAGTCCAAATGTTTCGAGAAATTTTTGTTAAAATTTGTTTAGTTTTTTTTTTCAACTTTTTTTTTTCATTTTTTGATCAATACCTCCCAATTTTTTGAAAAATTTCATTCCAATTTTTCAATCATTGTGAGATAAAAAAATGACCAATTTTTACCCATCGTTATGTTTTTAAAATTCGAAAAATTTACTTGGTCGAGGGGAAGGGAGTGAAAGAGTTGAGTAAAGTAAATCATTCAATTTTATGAAAAAAAAAAAAAATTCAAACAAAAGTTATAGAGCATTAAAAATGCACCTTTTTTCTTCGTAATTAGGAAGAAAAAAGTTCTCTCTCGTTTTGAATCAGTGAAGGATCCCTGAAAAAAGGCCATAATTTCAGCACAGAGAAAAATCTAAGGAATTCTTTGATTTTCAGTGGGTTTTTGCTTATTTTTCAAAGAATTGTGCATTCCTTCGCAAACTAGTCAAAATTTCACTACATAAACACTTACCAATTTCAGGGTTACTCAAAATTTTTAAACGCTGAAAATTCAAACCCTTATTCTTCAAAAACGTTGCTTCCTATTATGAAGACAAAGCACAAATTTTATGTTTTACAATTTTCAAGGTCAATCAAAATATTGGGGAAGGCAGAGGACAACTTGCAAAATTTAATTTTTCGTAAAAAAAAAAGAAGAAAAATTTGAGTGGAATTTTTTTCACAAGTGATGATCTTTCTTTTGTAAAATTTTCGTTTCGAATTAAAACTATGAAAAAAATTCTAAAAATTGAAATAAATTCGTTAGTCGGGAAATTTTTAATTTTTGCTTCTCCAAGAAGTTAGTTTGTCTCGAACAATTGCCTACATATAATATTTCAACAAAAATCTCATTTTATTCGAAAGGTTGCGTTTCATTTGGGATTATACCTAATTCAGAACCTTGGTCATGCTATTTCTTCAACTTTTGAAAATTTTGAGTAACGTTATAGCTTTAAATTCTCCATCAATTTTAACTCAATTTTCACCTTCCCTAAAAATTTTGTCAAAATCGATCGAGAAGTTTTTGAGAATTCGAATTTTAAAGATTTTCAACAAAAAACAAAAAAAATCTGCCTGTTGATTTTTTGAAATACTTGAATAACATTTTTAAAAGTTTTTAGAGTGTTGAAAAATAGATAAGAAATTAATTTTGATTTTTTCCAGCATGTAATTTTTCATCTCTCATGTATATTAAGCAAGTAGAAATTCATCTAATCATGTGGTTTGATTTGCTGCATCATCAACTGGGATATATTGAATAAATGTAAACGACTCGACACATCCTAAAAATGCACTATGCAGTTATTATGCACTTGGGTATCTTCATAGGTACTGGTACTCGACCAAAAAATTATAAAAAATCTGATCGTCAATTAAAAACTTTCAATCCTACTGTCTGAAAAATCTGATAGAATATGAAGTTCAAGTACAATTCTGTGAGAACTTTGCCCTGCTCTATTAATCATTTCTAAGCGTCACTGTTATTTTAAACGTCCTATTTCCCACTTCTATGTCTCTTGTGTCTTATTACTTTCATACGTGAGAATCATGTCCATAATACTTGACTTTTGTGAAATTTTATCTTGGTATGTTAAGCTTTTTCCAAACGTGTTGAATTAATTAACAGTTATCAAAGTACCTCCTTCCGAGAAGGTAAGTGATTACTGGAATTTTATACTGAGAATAAGTATGCATAATTCATCCATAAAAAAAAACAAATCATAATGTAACTTGAGAACGATCTAAATTAAATATTGCATGGGAATATTATTTGTATGTGACTTATAATGCATTGCATGAGAATTAATTTTACCCATCTGCTCAAAAAGATGGCACAGAGCACAGTGGAGGAATTATGCATGTTTCTTCGTCGTTGCATCACTGGTTTTGTTTTTTCTCATTTTTTTTTGAGTCAGTTTTGAATGTAGGATTTCCTCCTATTCTTTTTTCAATTTGGTGATAATTTTTTGTAATTTACCTATTTGATTTTTTCACTTTTGGGTTTATAATTTCATTATTAGGGTTGAAATTTTTAATGCATGATTTTTCTAGGATAATTAACAAATTTTCACGAATCACGAAACTTCACTAATTTGTAAATGCACATTTAAAAATCATATTTTTTAATTTTTCTAATAAAAATATATTAATTACGAATACAAAATGTGTTGTATTTCAGATGGAATCGAGGAAGAAAAAAATTAGATAAAAATCCTGTAAAGCATTTATTGATAAGAAATTCGAACCCCATGGTTTAATTTAGTCGATGTATAATGTACTTATCATGAAACAAGTGCCCATCCAGTGCTGTAATTGTTAAATTTGTTAATTTTGTGGTTTTAGAAATTTTGTTATACGCAATTTTGTATTTTAATTTATTATTCTATGTCGAATATATTTTGGTTTTTGTTGTATTACTGTTGAAATTCATGTTCTACATCATGTAAACTCGTAAAAAAACTAGATGTACTCGGTGTTATGACGTGAAGGTGAAAAAATTACCATTTCGTCGATTAATTATACGACGACAATCAAACAGCACGTAACCTACTGACTTTCTTAGTCACCCATGTTCGTACGAAGGAAATACAAATCGTTTGAACAAATAAAAAGCGAAAACCTCAATTCTTATATTTAATAAAATACAAATGTGAAAACTAAAACGTACATAAAAACAATATAAGGAACTGCATTTATAATATTCCGCGTATATAATTCATAGTAACACTTAGAATTCTAGAAGAATACACTGGACGAGTAAAAAAAAAACGAAAACAAAACACGAACGACGAGGAAGAAAAAAAAACGGAATACGGATGGTTAAATTATCACTTGGAAATTTTAAATCGATTTGTAAATCTAATTGTTCGATGTCTAATCATTCTTCGTTTTCCTATGAAGCGCGTTTGTTAGGCCATTTGATGTATCTAACGGGTTATAAGATGTCGAAAAAAAATAAATAAAATTGAAAAAAAATCGACGTATGCTATAGAAAAATTTCATAATGTTACGAGACTTTGATCCAACGTTCAATTGACTGCTCCATTGCTGCCATCCATCTATGAAAATAATTTCGATTAGATGGAAGAAATTTTTAATTAAAATGGATAGTTCAGTTTAGGTACCTTCTTTTATCTACACTGGTTTCTGTATAAAATAGGAAATGTTTGAAAGTACAATCTGATGGAATTAATTCAAAGGCGTGTCTTCGTGATGCTGACGAAGAACTTTGCACTTTGTATCCGTGTAAATAAATCAATCCTAAGGGAGAAAATTAAAAAAATCGATAAAAAGTTAATTACGGGATACGAGTGGTGTAATGTGTGAAAAGCAATTTTACCTATGGCTTCGCTCGCTTTAGCATCTGTGAAAAGATACAGACGAGCTTCCCTCAGAATGCAATATTGTCTTTTCCAATGATTACCCTTGTGATGGACTAGAGATGATAACGAGCCTTTGTATTCGCAATCTAAGAAACTATTTGCGCATATTTTCAGTAAAGATTCAGATTGGTATTCGTCTTCGTCCTGTAAATAGGATATTTTTAGAGAGAGATAATAAAGGTGGAATTTCAAGTATACGAAGTATATACTTACGTAGCATTTGGCAGTAGAACTAATCAATGAAATCCACGAGTCGTAATCTTCGACGGTTTCTGGAGATAGGTAGATGGTTTTGCCTTCTTTTCTAGTAATTAGGAACGTATTCGGGCGACTGAAATTGATTAATTTTTGAACGGTGTATTTTGTCATGTTTGTGGCCCCCAACGGAATGGATTCCTGCAAAAAATATTTCCGGATAGGTAAAAAATAGTTTTAATTAATGAAAAATTAAATACAGCTGTCTCCTAAAATAACAGAAATTTGGCTCCCATTGCTCTCCCCAAGGTTCGAAAATCCGACTTTTTTCCTCTTGAATGAAATTTTTTTCATTCAATAAGTTCAGAAAGTACAGAAATTGACAAATTGAGAAAAGTGGATTCTCAAAAAAAAAAAAAACATTAAATTTTACCCCACGAAATTTTGAAATAACTTAGTACTTGGAATTTTCAACGAGTCACTCGAATTCGAATCCTAAATTCCTAATGGTGAAAAAACTAGGTACCTTTGAACACCGAAATTTGGTCAAAATTTCAAAAATACCGAGTGAGGCATTATTTTTTGTCATTTTTGTTAAGTTTTGGAGAACACTGAGATCAAGTTTCAACTGATTTTTATCTCCGACCCCCAATCCTCCGTATGTTTTTATCTATAGATATTTGAAAATATGGTTGACTGAGTGTGAATTTTTAAAACTGAATTTGAAGTCTAAATTGACGTTCTTTGAAAACACCTACGATATTGGTACCTACGCAATATTTCTAAAAGTTTGGCTCAAATTTGAAAGAATGGTGGTCTGAAGGAGGTCGAATTGAGAAATTAGATCGAAATTAGAGCTTAGCATCCCTAAAAATTCATTTTAAAAATTATTTTCAAGTCAATATTTTCCCTTCAAATCGTCTAATGTGGTTAAAAATTTAATTTTAAAAAATTCAAATCTGTGGTTCTCGCTTGAACGATGAGAAAACTATCAAAATTATTCTCCCACCATTTGAAAAAATCCTGAGGCTAAAAAAATCCCACTTCTCTTTAGAAAAAATGAAAAATACTGTGTGAAATACCATTTTGTTGTTTTTTTTAGGGTCGAATTCGAATTTCAATTCATTACTCGAAATTATTTTACTTTTTTAAAAAAAATTCGAAAGCTCCAGAGAGATGATTGAGAGAATCAAGTCTTTAAGTCTGAATAGTAAATTGACCAAAATTGAACGGTCCGGAAGCTAAAGAGATTACGTTGAGCATAAAATTGACTTAGTGTTCTCAAAAACACTGAAAATTGATATTTCAAAATGGTGTTGAATTTTTTTGATATTTTGGCCCAGATTTGAGGGGGAAAAAGACTGCTATGGTGAAATCAAAAAACGAAGCTGAAATTCGGACACAAAGATTGCCAAGTACATTTCAATAATGGACAACAAAAATTTTAAATACTTTGAATTTCTTAGAAATTCGTAGTGCAAAAATCACGTAATTTTTTTAAAATCTTCTCTTTTCTCTCTTATTTTAGACCAAAATAGACTCCAAAAAATTTGATTTTCAAAAAAAAAAAAAAATTAGAATCTAATTTTATTTGGCCGTTATAAACTTGAGAAGAGACAGACCAACAAGAATAGTTTTGGAACAACCTTTGAACGAGATAACTACACATCAACTTACGTATTCATTTTTATAACTGTACAAACAAAAATCTTCCTTGAGACGAAAAAAACGCAACATCCAGGAACTCGTGTATTGTTTATTGATAGTCTGTCTCCACATGTATCCTCGTTTTAGACATTTATTTTCTTGAGCTGTTCTACTCGACGATAAAATATCTTTCGTTCTGGCTACTTCTAAATCCAAAGAATCCGTACCTGTTGAAAAACACCCAATTGTTCGATTATTTGTCCAATCGTTATTTTGGTAGGTAGGTACTAGGTAGCTAGGTATTTAATTTCGAAAAAAATCTTACAATCTTGAAATATTTTCAAAACATCTGAGTGCGAGGCATTCAACACATTATAATTATTAATACATAAAATAACGTCTCCGACTTGCAATCCGGAATATGCAGCAGGGCTAGCTGACTCAACGACAGAAACGATTACTGGCCTGGAACCTCGTATACGAAACCCATATTCGGCGGAATCTCTACACACGACGACGTGTCTCACGTTTTCTGTATGTACAAATTGATAACGTAATGTAATAAATTCTTCGAAATTAATCGATTCTTGGGTTTAGTTTAATGAAACCGTAGAAAGGTATCAACTTACTGAAGGAATTTGATGCTAAATATTTTTGCAGCTCGGTACTCATTTTTCGATGAATTATGTTGTTTATTATGGTTTCATATTTGTAATGGAATTCGCTCTCCGAATCGGTAATATCATTTAGTGTTTTCTGTTTCAGTAAGTAATTCTGCATGAATTTATTTCCTGATTTCTCTTCTGCAATGAAATATTCAAATTCGAAATTAATATCCAAAAATATTAGATAGGTACCTAATGAAAAATCATGAACAGATTGTAGCTGGTACCTTCTTCATCAGATCGATGCCATGGTAAAGTTTCATCAGCATCTGACACATGAATCCAAGAGTTGGATAAAAATGATTCCGCATAAATACCAAACCAATCTTCGTCATCTGAGCCAGCACTTGAATGACTAGTTCGTAATCTTTCCATACTGACATCGGTCGACCTTGCCAAAGGTCTACAAGAACATAATCGATATAATTCATTAAATAGGTACTCGAAACAGAATAAATTGATGGAAAAAATTCACACCTAATATCCTTTTTCGACTCTTTCACTCGTTCTTCTGATTTAGCTCTGGCATTAGCAGCGTAGGTCTTCGGTAGCCATCTTTCTTCCGAGCGATACCGTTTCTCTTGTTTTTTAAACAACTTCCCAGGGGGTGTTCGCTGACACATTCTAGGCGAGTCTTCGAAACCAGCGGGAGGCTGAACGATATCCTCAATTTGTGGTGACATCGCATTTTCCTATATTTTTAACCACTCATTTCGTTACTTAAACAATCGCAAATCATGATTTAATTGGCGATGTGCTCGACTTACAGAATTTAACACTACGGGAGATGATTTTGAGCCAATGTCTTTAACATGGTGATGGCTAGAGAGTGAATGTTCTATTGTCGTTGTACTGCTATGTTCACTATAAAATACCGAATCACTTCCCGGACTGGCAGATCGCAGAGATTCGGCGCTAATTGCTTTTAAACCGTTTGGTGTTTCGGTGAGTGTATCCTGAAATTCATGAAAAAATTTCGCAGATTAAAAAAAATCACTTTATGGAGTATATTCTCCAACGTACCGTCATAGTTTTAGAATTTACGTCATTTTTCGTCGGAGGGGAATTGGCAACTACAGCGTTCATTCTGTCTATAGCACTGGAAGAAGGAGATTTTGAAGGAATTGATCTTCTACGAAGCATTTCTTCGGTAACTGCTCTCTTTTTTGTTCTAAATCAATAGGTAATTTTAAATCAGTAAGAATTTCGACGGTTATTCATTTTATTTTTGGATTGGCAAATACCTAGGAAACGTAGTTGGACTACGATTATCTACCATTCTACAGCGAGGGCTCGTTCTTCTTGTACGTCCGCAAGAACATTCATCACTGGTATCATCTGAGGATTCAGTCTGCCCGCCATGACAAACCACTCCATTCCCCATAACTGACTGTAATATCATTGAGTAAAATAAACATAATTATTTCAAAATCAATTTTGAGAATGTTATTCGTGTAGTTGGTTACCTTTGGTACGTTTTGATTCGAAGAATAGGTACATACTTTGCTTCTTCTGATCGTTCGATAACCAGAATCCGCGCTGAGATCTCGTTTCAGTGGTTCTTCTATAATTTTTTTACCTATGGAGAGTACAATTGATGAGATCATAATTGTAGGATTGATGATTTTTGAAAAAAATGCATCGGAAATTATTTATTTACTCACTTGAAGACTTCTGATTTTTATCTTCTATTTTTTCATTCATTCTGGCTAATTTTTCACTATTCCTGTGAAATAAAAACGTTATAGGAAATGTATTATAATAATTCTTCCATTATTTCATGAAATATAGGTACCTACAATAAATTTAAATAAAGTATTACTACGTTGAGCTACATTCTAAGGCATTTTGCGTTGCCTATCGTATAATAGCCAATTACTAGACAAACTACAATCAGGACAAACAGAAGCTCTCAATGTTTAAGATCAAAAGCAACATATTAAAATTCTGAACTACCAGGCAAAGCTCTCGATACATTCATCAGATTCGTTTTAATCCTTATTTATTTTTGGTCCTTTATTTCGATAATTTTCAATTTGCCATTGCTATGCTATGAATACCATGCCATGCACAACATACCTATAATAGCTTAATATTCAATGATTTTTGCACCGAATTTGCTGCCAACTAACACAATAATTCAAAAATTCGGACAGTTAAGAGTTGATGGGTACAGGTATGCCATTCTCTACTTGCATTACTCAACTACGTTAGAGCTTTCAACTCATCATAAAAATACGGTAGATTGGGGGTATTTTGATGTTTGACTGCTCATATGATCCGATTTTCTTCATAACTGTTCGATTACACTCATTTCAGCTGATATTGGACAATTCTGGGACAATTCTACGCTGCCATATCACACTCTATCACTTTTTTACTCAATTTTAAATACATTATAATATAAAACGAGGAAACGACAACAGGTGTTGAAGTTGTTAAAAAGTTGTAAGGTAATACATTATTCTATTTTCAGAAAAGAACAGAAAAAAAACTGAAAAAATTCCAATTTTTTTGATTATTAGCAATTTTTTTACTTTAAAAAAAAAAAGTAAACTGATAAAAAAAAATCGATGCGACGTTGCCAAATTATTCAGAAATCCTTTTAGTTGAAAAATTCGCCGCTAGTAGCAGCACTATTACAAATTTTGATTTTTGATCGACCAATGAGAGATCAGAATGAGAATTCTTCTTTGTATTTCAACCAATCGACGTATTTGTTTGCGTTTTAAAGAGGTCGTTGCCTTCTGAAGTGTTTGTTATGAGTAATTTGTTGTTGATTATTGCATTTTTCGCCATTTTGATTAATTTACGTGAAAGTAGTGCATTATTTCGTACAAATACGAGATAAATTATTTATTTAATGCTTCTTTCTTGTACTAGCAAACTGTGGATATTCGATATTTTTCAATAGGGATATTCCTTACGAGTTCAGCTTCAATTTCATTTTCATTATTCGAATCCAAATGGTTTATTTTTTGTTCCATTTTCCAACCTGACAGAAAGTGAAAAGAAAAGAAGAAAACTCGCCACATTCGAAGAAAGTTTCCAATCAGTTGAAAATTTGTAATCGATAGTCATACAGAAATGGGTAAGTTTTCGTTGCAAAGTGTCGCGTTATGTCCAAGCGTTATAGATATGTCCAAATCCCGCAGCAACTGACTACACCCGATAATTTCGCTAACACTACTTTACGACTACTTCAATAAGGACTACAAGTTGCTAATTAAGATAAAAATCCTCACATTTTTGATCCTCTAACGTTAATATCTTCGGTAGACGATGCCGCAGAAGTGGAATGGGACATTTGAAGTTTGTTCAGCATACTTTCATCGACACTATAACTGTAATATTCATACAAACTTAAATGGTCAGCCATTTTTCAACCTATGTTTTTTTTGCGTTGCAGATTTGGGTATGTTTTTCGTATCTCCCTCCCATGGTATTGAGCAAGTTCGGTAAAGAGAAAGAAGTAAGTTTTATTTTCTAAGTGTTGAATACTCTAAGGTAAAAAAAAAACTAAGCGAGTGGTAATCCATCAAAAAGCTCAGAATGTTGTAAATCAACAAACAAGCGGCAAACGGAAAATCATCTTTTATTGCGGTGTAGTGAATTGAATCACTTAATCGTCTCACAAAATTCAAGCTTTATATGTGAACATTTTAAATTTGGTTTACGTTTAATGGAAATTTATTCGAATCGTATTTACGTTGTTTTTATTTTAATGTTGTTTTAGAGAAATAAAAAATTCCATACGACTGAAGCGAACATATTCATGCAAATAATATCAATACGTTGTACCTGCCACAGCTGCTGCTTCTACCGCTGGTTGATTCGTTATCACAGCTTTTTTCTCGTTCTATGAGCTCCCTAGCTTTTGTCATCGGAGGCGAATGCGGTACCTGAGATAGAAATATTATGAAAACGTGCTGGCGTTTTGGTAAACAAAGTACGTAAATGTATTTTTATGAACGAGTTTTTTATAGTAACGTACGTGATGTACATTGTATTTTTTTGTGTGTTTTTATAGCGTAGTGATTTCGAGATATACAATACAAAAGGAGGACTGTACAAGTTTACAAGTAAATACTGCCTTTGAATACTCGAAAAAATATCCTATAGTGAAAATATTATTTAACCTGTTGCAATTCTTCTAAAGTATCGGTTTTATTTAAACTGAAATGAGATGAAACGCTATCGAAAGAGCTTGTCGTATGAGATGGCCCTTGTGCTGTGTTCGTGACACCAGACATGCTATCGGTGGCGGTAATGTATCCATCGGTGGTCGACGTTTCTGACATATCGTTTTGATAAGTTCGATTCGAATCTGTTCGTGACAGAGCTTTTGAAAAATTTTAGTAAATATTTATTCTTTCGAGATGTATAAATTGCTAAAAAAAAATTTCTTACAGTGTTGAGCTTCGTATGGCGAAGAATGTTTTTCCGAGACGTTCAGATCGACGCATTCCGAACTCTGTTGTTTTATCGTGTTAATTACATACGAATCGTGTAAACCGATGCTACAAAAGGAGCTATATTGAGTCACGAATGATAATTATAAAATCGTAAGTATCGATTTAATCTCTTACCGATTTCGATTTGGTAAAAATCCATTCTCTTGTTTAACCTCTTCTTTATAACGAATTGGATTACGAACCACATCTTCAATTGGAGGAGGTAAAATATGAGCCTGAAAATTAACCAATACTCGAATTATAATTCAAAAATTCCAATTTCAGAAAATGTAGATTCGGACGAGATACCTGTTTCGTATCATTTTCATCAATATCAATCGCTTCGGTATCGATGGAAGATCGTTGTTGATGCTGAAGCAGTAAAAGTTGACGTCTCGACGATGATGTCAATTTGGCAGTCGGTGTTAAAGGTGAGCTTAAATCTGAACAACTGGGACACGTAGCTGCCCCGTTATTATCCGAATCTACCGGCAAAACCTGTAAAATTTTCCAAATTAATATTCTTCGTCGTGGAACAATCTGCCTTATTTACTTCCTGTTTTATTTCCCCCCGAAGTTGATTCGAATCGATATTAAAAATATTAAATTATACGAAACAACGAGCGTTATTACGCGAAAAGTTGTGTTAACTCGGGCGTATATTTTTATTTGTTTTTTTCCTCTCTCGTTCGCGCAAAATCAAGACGAAACCTTTAACGTTTCGCATTAGCATACGAACCGAAAGAGGAAAATATTCATTGCTTTTTTTCAAAAACAAACAGTTTTTTAAATTGCCTACATTAAGTAGGAATTCGACGAGTCGATAATTTAAAGTAAATACCGCACACGTCAATAACAAAATGAAAAAAATACATAGACGGTGAAGAAATACGACAAATTGAATCTCTCTAGCTCTATTTCTCGTCGTTGCAATCTTCCCTGCTACCGTCGGCCCCTAAATATGTCCGTAATTTTCACCGGTATTCGAATTAACTACGTCTCAGATAGCAGGAAAAATTGCAATTTATCTACCTTAAGTGTTTAAATTTCGTTAAGTCGTTTTCAATTTATTTAGACTGAGATTTGTTTTTTTTTCAGGGTGGCAGTTGGAAGTGCTGGCGTAGGATTCAGAAACAGCAATTAGAAATATGGATTTAGCTTCAACGTTGAATTTTTTCGCTCCCTTTCGACTCAGAATTCTTCTGCGAATGAGTTTTGGGTAAGTTTTAGTTTCTTCTTTGAAGAAAAGTACCTATATTTATTGTTACGATTCATTCTAATTTTTTGAAACTATGAAGTATTTTTTCGAAAAATTTATCTACTTAGCTGCTGAGTTGCGATATCTCATGTTGAATATTTCATTGTTCTTAATTCTATAAGTTTATTTAGGTCCTAAATACTACTTGATAAATTAACCATCCTCTACCTCGAAATTCTCAAAATTCGGACTCACCGTGGTGACAGATTCATTCCACATCCCATCGCTGTGATCCTTCGTATCCAACGAATCATTCGAAATGGAAGGTGATTTCCTAAACTGCTGAGCCTCCGGTTCATCCAACCTACATTCCAAACTATCCGCCGATGAAGCACTATGCTGCCTGTATAACCGATCGTATATCAAATTCTCGTGAAATTCTTCGTCGATCGATTCGGAATTTGACTACGGAAAAAACGTCGGAATAAGCGACGAGAAAGAAATTAAACCCCTTATGGCGAAAAGTTGTCTTTTTTATGTTTCTACGAAAGAACACGTGTTAAGATCTGAACCGAACGTTACCAGCTGTTTATTTGAAGATGGTTTGGTAGAAGTGTGAGAAGATTTATCGCTATGTTCGTCTTCGTCGGATATATTTTGATAGCATATTTCGCAATCTGACACGGTCGATTCTCTGTCTTCCTTTTCCATATTTTTTCTTCTGATTATCTCGCCATCGGAGCACGTTTTCAATAAGGGTTTTTTATTACTTTGCCTTTGCGGTTCGAAATTAATCAAAATTTCAGCGTTGTTCTTTTTCGGGCTGGTGAAATAAAAAGGTGATCTGTAACGGTTACATTTTCGTAGCTCGTTTAGAATATACAACCGAGTTGCGAATAAAAATACTTAAATAAGGGAGGTAAACGACAAACTACCCTCTATCTCTTTTCTCTACTCAGGCAATAAATTGAACGGCTAATTAACCAAGAATTATACAAGTACCTACGTTAGTTATAGGAAAAAAAAAGCGAAAACGAATCGTTTTGCAAATATTGTACGCAAAAAAATGCAAATTTAGCTTCTTTTTGTAATTTGTAACAATATTTTTTGGGCGAAAATTTGAAATTTAAATTAGCTCTACGACAATAATAAGCGTAGCGCTGCGAGATATATTTCTAAAGTAGTTATAAAACTAATATTAAATATTGGCTCTAAATACTTTGGAGGCTCTTCCGATTGAGTTCGTAATAAAGGCTCGTGTTTATCCTTTGATTCTGTTCCGTCTTCTGATTGAAATTTAGTTTCGCTGTAAGGATGATATAATTCTGAATAGCTTTTTGTTAATTTTCTGTTAAAGTTACGATCTCCATTTGTTTGAGCGCTCTGCAAAAGAAATTCATTTCTTTAATAATTTTATTTACATTCGAATTCGCGCCTTAATTAAATATTTAATTTATTTTTAATCACGGATTTTCTTAAGAGGGACGATCAAGGAGAAGAGTTTGTGTACGAATTATACTCTCTTTCTGTATTTTCCGTCGCGTCGAAGGATGATAATTTGAATTAAATAGCCCGTTCATGTGGATTACTGACTTCGATTTGTTGAAGTAGGCAATTTGTTTTGGGTTTGTGTGTGAATGTTTGCGTGACCTCGAATTGCAGGGGTAAAGACGTGCTAATTTGTCACGTATTTATTTTTGTTGTTTTAGTGGTGCAAAAATGGACAATTTTTGTAATAGATTAGTTTGGATTGTGGGCACCATTTTGTGACGATTATTTTCAGTTTTTATTTTTGAGTTGTACGTGTGCTTTTTCGATGAAAATATATCGAAAGCTGAGCAAATTTCCATTAAGTTAATTTTTGGTCTACTTCGTATCCAAATGCAAATTTCAACAACACATTCAACAAATTATCAAGAAAATTAATTATTCCTTTATTGTGCTTTGAAAACCAAAAAATTTGGTGCGATCAATTTTCATCGAAGAAATTAAAATCGCCGAAGAAAATTTAGGAATGGTGTTGGAAAAATTTTGAAGTCAGAATTTTTAACAAACCAATTCAGTTTTGGCGTTAATCGAAAAATCATCAAAACTTCATCCATTTAATTTTCTTTGTTCTGTTGATTAATTTCTTTAATTATTGAAGAAAAAATTTTTAGTCCGTTCAATTTTGAAATTATTCCCATGATTAGAAAAATATATTTTTTGATTCAGTTTTTTTTTTTCAACAGACTTGTGTCCTTGAAATTGCAACATATTGATCTAAACCACATTGTATGTAATTCTGTAAAAATATGTAGTTTCAAATATTTTTTATTACTTGGATCTCTGATTTTTGACTCTTGTTTTTTGGCAGTAATTTTTGACTATTCAGTTTCAACTTCTCACCATTCTATTTCTATCCGAAAAATAGATAAATATTTTTAACATGCCTTGATTTTTTTAGGGGAAAAATTAGCTTATAAATGTTATGAGTGCCTACTGCCTACCTACTTAGGGAATAGTTCGGTATGAATATTTTTGAAATAAGTATTTTTTGAAATTTATTTTTTTGGCTGTTCTGCATATCTAAGGTAAAAATTTTGAATATTTGATAATCAACTTCCGTCTTTAGAGAAACGGAGGGAAAGCCCAAAAGAAAAGCGATAAAAATAATATAGCTACCTGAAAAATTAAAGGCCTGAAATTTTAATACATTTTTTCATGTATTATTTAAAAATTTTTTTTTTTTTACAAATGCATGAAAAATATTTCCAAAAAATATAATTGGAAAAAACCAACTAATTAAATTCAAAGCATTTCTATTATAATTTTGTAAAATATAAAATCGAATGAAAAAATATGAAAGTTTGATTTTTTTTCAACTTTCAAAAAAGTATCAAAAACTGTTATAAATTCATCAGAAATAATATTACCTACCAACGCGGTTAAATGGCAATTATAATGAAAACCATCCAAAATATTTTTTGTGAAAATATTGCCAAAAATTTCATAATTTTAGACAATTTCTCTGATCAAGTTTCACTAACAAATGTGCTGGTTTTATTTGAGCCTCTACTTCATAAATTTCACAAATAATTTCAAGTCCCTGTGCTCCATTCTTCTATATGTACATACATAAATATTTGCAATATGATTTTTAGTTCTATGAAAATTGTCATTTTTTTTGGATGTTTAAATTTCACCCTGGAGAAGGAAGGCCAAAAATGTCAAGGTATTTTCAGTAGGTAGATGTTACGTGAAGGATTCCTGTAGATACAGATTTGATTATTAAATTATTCATTTCTCTTCTGACAAATTGAAAATTGATTGAGCAATTATTGATTTTGACTGAAAGATCATGGATTCAAAAGATCTTTATTTAGACCCACAATCGTTTTTTGTTTAGTCCCTGAATACTGAATTGGTTGGATCGAAAAATTTTTCGATGAGTCATACAGAGTGTCGAATTGAACTCCAGACGTAAAAGCGAAAAAATACCCTTCTTTTCCTCGCATTCCATTTTCATTTCATTTTAATTGTTGAAAAAGGAATATTTTATCCCCCTTTTCCATAAAAAAAAATCGATGGAATGGCTGGAAAACACCCTGCTATGGTTCTGTTTTTCCACTATCAAAAATTTCTCCCTGGTAAGATTTAAGGGGTGGTTTTAGCCTGAGCCTTTTTCTTGGCCATACTTGTAGAAGGGAAAGGGGAGAGGAGGGTTAGAGCCCTGATACAAAAAAAAAACAGAAAAAAACAGAAAAAATAGTCGACTTGATAATATTGCATTCTACCTCAATTTTATTTCAAATTCTATCACTATTCAACAGTTTCAAGACAACTTCACCAACACTAATGAAATTTTAAAAGCATTCCGCGATCATCTCAAACACCCTCATCAAATTTCCAAGTTTTTTACAACGTCATTCCGAAGTTCATCTCCAATTTCAAGTTTATTCGCGTTAATCGAGTGGAAAATCTTCATCGCATTATTTTCTCTTCCGTACGTTCACCTCTTGACCTGCCAGCACCATATTTATGATAAACACGACTACGAAATCCAACGAAATCCCATTTCTCACCATGCAAATCGCAATTCTCCAGCTATACGTCAGTTGTCGCGATAAAAATACTCGAAAATACCGAGTAAAATTGAAACCCCGAGTATACCTCCATCTACCTCTCGCGATTTCGTCGCAGCAATGCAAATATCTCTACATATTTATGGCTGAAACGAGTTGTTTACTCGGCTCACGGTTGAAGCATGCCTCACTTACGAAACACCCAGTACATTTACTTTAGCTAACCCAAAGTGATACACTATTTTCTACGGTATGGTTGAAAATTCGTTCGCAGGTGAGTACCGAATACGTATACGATGCGAACGTTATAAAAGAGGCGAGTTTATTCCACCGAGCAGCAATCAATTCCCAATACACGAGCTTTATTTCGTGTTTTGCTGGCTTTTAGGATATTTCTATACGAACGGTACGAGCAGATAGATAGGGTATTATCGGAATGTTAGAATATGGTGATGAAACCGGCATTTCGACGATATTTTGCGACTCCGACTGTACCGCCATGGTCTGGATTATCCGATATCGTAAATCATCTTTAAACGGCGCGTGTATATGCAATTTAGCTTTCAGACACGCGCCGGTGTAAAAATAATTTTGATGCATTTGTCTAAATCTAATCTACTTGAAAGCAGATTAACGTTCTAGGCATAGATTTAATATGCTCGAATGATGATGGTTCAAAACGACGTATTACAATCGAGTGTCTCTTCATCGTCAGCTTTCTCGGGGCGCAACTTCGTCCGCAACTTTAAAATGTTCATTTTATACGTAGAAAGATAACTAATTTCATCGACGAGCGTATAAAGCTATTAAACTTGAGGGTATAGTTTACCTTTTAGTTAGAGATCGTGTATACTTAAGTGTTTCTCTATCAACCGATTCAAAATTTATATCTTCATAAAGGTCTAAGGATTAATTGTAGTGCAAATTAACCAACGCTGAAATGGCCTTCGTGCTGCGGTGAATATACGAAATTAATTTATCGCCGGTATAAAACTGTGTATTTTTCAGACTGCGTAACAAAATAGAAAGATTCGCCTTTTTTTTTCCTTATATCGATTTATCGAATGGGTACATATACTCGATGTGATTTCAATGCTCTATAAGACTCGAGTAATTGTCCTTTTGTCGCATTTGTTTAAAATTTCCATCTGGTGTAAAGGCGTTTTTTCTTTCTTTTTTTTTCGACGTGTCGACAACGAGGAATATTTTTCTCGTCATGTCGACGTCGCCTGTTATTATTTTTGCTTTTTATTTCGTCGCATCGTCGCTATCTTGGAGGGAATTTCGCCGAATCAATTTATTGAAGAGGCGGCTTTATTTTTATAAAAAATTCATACCGACTCACTTGTCATCGTTTGTTCAATTTCCAGCCACGATGAAAACTCGACCCGATGTTTTTGTAAATTTTTATACGAAATTGGCGAATTTTTTGTTTCTTTTTAGAATGAAGGTGGAGAATTTTTCACGAGGTTGTCGAGTGCTTGTTATTTTATATAATAAGAGATACCCGAGCTTTGATGAGATCTCGTGACGAGAGGATCGGCGTCGGTGTAATTTTTTCGGTTGAATTATGTACAGAGATACGGTGTCGAATGATTCGGGGTGGTTGCGAAATTTTTGATAGAAATCATCGTTTCGAAATTGGATTTCATGAAAAGTACAATTTACGTGTTTTTTTGTTAGGAAAAGGGAAAGGAAAAAGGAGAGATTTGTGTTCAGATAGGTACTTGAAATTTTTGAATGTAAAATTTCAAAAATGATTACTCGAATGCTGAATATTTCAAAAATAGTTCTCTCGCATTTATGAATCAGTATGAAAATCACTGGAAAACAGTCAGAATTGCATCACAGTAATGAATTAATGAGAAAATTTTCACTGGAAGCAAACAGCGAGAAAAATTTCAAATTAAAGAATTTTGCTGCAATTCTGAATTTTCTGAGCGACTTTTCTCTGATTCGAAGTTCGAAAGTTCAACACAGAAATAAAAATTTTGAAAACGATTCACCGAATTTCAATTTTTGAAACCGGTTCAACGTATATTCTTAATTATCTCTAATTTTTTAAAGCGACTCTGAGGATAATTCAGCCCCGAAATGGGGTACAAGGGAACGAGAAGTTTTAAAACTTTGCCCCGGAAGTGAGGCGGTAGGGAGAATTTTGAAGTTGATGAAATTCGTTCTAACGATGGGTTCTGAAAAATTTAAAAGGTAACGAAATTTCTTTGTAGAAAGGTCAATCATTTTTCTCCGATCTTTCAGTCAAAAATCATTGATTTTTCTGACAAATTGGGAATTGATTGAGGAATCAGTGATTTGTGACTGAAAGTTCCGTGAAAAATCATTGATTTCTAAAGAGAAAATTATTAAAGTATAGCCCTAGCGAAGCAAGGGCGAAATTTTTGGGAAAATGCTGCTTGAAGAGCAAAAAATGAACTTTTGCACATTATTGTAATAAAAATATTATTTTTCCGAGTTTACTGAGCTCCCTTTAGGTGCGCCGCTGGAAGGGGGTGCAAAAAAATCATGAGATTACCAAAATTTTGTCCTTGATAGGAATTGAAAATTCATAGGTGCGCCCCTGGAAGGCAATGCGAAAAAAATCACGAGGCTACTAAAATTCTATCCTAGAAATTGAAAATTCATAGATATCCTTCTGTAGGAAGTTTTGGAAAATTTTGAAATTTTTTTCCAAAAGTCTGCCCTACATGGAGGCGAGGAAGAATTTAAAATAATAAAATTTGCCCTGGAGAAAGTTTTAAAACAGCTTTCAGAATCATTGAAATTCTGCCTCGTTGATGAGGGAGGGGGGAGTAAAAATTTGCAAAAATACGAGATTTTTCAAATACAGGGGTCAAACTGGGTTACTTTTTAAGTAACTTGGTCACTTTTTTCGAGTTTGGTTACTAAAAGTTACTTTTTCCTTTCAGAGGTTACTATTGGTTACTATTTTCAAAATTTTTTCTCATTGGAAAAGTCGGCAAATTTTTCAGACAATGAACCATTACAAAACGAACTATTAAATTTTTCAAATCTGGCACACCTGCCTCCCCTTAAAACCTAAAATACCTATTAAAATGAAGAAATTCTAGTTTTAAATGAATTTTTCTTCAAAAAAATTTTCGCCCTCGCTTCGCTCGGGCTCAGTAAATTTATATACTTATTTTTTAAAATAATATTATGCGATTCAAACTTTCTTCCTTTTCAGCCCAGAAAATTCAATATTTGCTAGTGAAAAAATCAATTCTTTTCGTGTACTTATAAAAATCAAAAGAATTTTTAAAAGTACCTATTCAACTTTTTGGAAGAAGTTTTGGTTTTTTTCCTAGAGATATTGGTCGCAAACTTTTTTATATTCACCCCAAGGTTTTTGTCCATGTTTTGAGGAGAACTTTGAGTTCGGCAAATTTGTGGACCCGCGCCCCCCCCCCAAACCAAAAGTAAAGTTTTGCGTCTGGTATTTGAAAATTGTAATTTATTTTTGAAGTGCGGAAAAAGTAGAATAATGACAATGATTCTTCCAAACGTGCAAAAACTTTCAAATCTTCAAAAATTTCCAAAAATTCAATATTTTCTAAAATTGCTGAAATTTGTAGAAAAAAACAAAATAAATTTTTGGGTTTTACACCCCCTTCCCTCCCGATTCCCCTGAAACTCCTAAAAATTAAGGATTTTGAGGTTACTTTTTGGTTACTTTTTTCATGAAAAATGGTTACTAAAGTTACTTTTTTTTTTTCAAAATTTGAGTTTGAGGCTTGCAAATACATAAATCAGAATTCTTAGATATGTCTTGCGATCTTGTGATGGGGGGGGGGGGGGGTGAAAAGTATTATGTTAGTGACGTAACAACGTTTTTAGATAAAAACAAAAATACTGAAAAAGTTCGAAAAAAAATTCAAGAGATAAAGTGTCAGTATTGTAGTAGGATACTTTTTGGGGAAAAAATTTAAAATAATGTATTAAAAAAAACTTGAAAAAGTATTTTAAAATGTTGAAAAAATATTTAAAAGAGTATTTAGGTTATAGGTACATTGACATTTTGATAGGTACGTAAAAAAAAAAACAAAGTTTTGTCTCTAAGGTCTCATCTTTTAAATAAGTTGAAACATTTTCAAGTTTTGAACTTATCCATGAACTGAAATTTTTCCCCTCTAGAAAAAATTTGAAATTGAAAAAATTCATCTTGAAAAAGAAAATGGTTTCTACCAAAAAAAAATTAAATTACTAAAAATCTACTCGGAATGAAATTAGGGAAAAATTTGAACTGGGGGGGGGGGTGGGTGGACGAAAAAACAAGGTTATCGTACTTCAACTACTTTCGTATTATTTTTTCAAATTTCGTGATGACGTTGTTCCAACCGCTATCCAAAATTTTGAACAATTTTATATGATTAATGGAAAGTTTAAGTAATGTCTGCGTTTATTTTAGTCAAAACCTTGATTAATTTTTCGAGATGTTGTCTTCAATTTTTTATGAAGACACTTCTGCCAGACTGGGAGACTGTTATTAAATATAATTGACGTGTGTTTACCACTGTTACAAATATCTTATCTAGTATGTTTAAATTTACTTACTTGATGGACGGTACGAGGACTTAACGAAAGATAATTGGGTGGTAGTGGTTTTCTTCCCAAACAAACTTCGGTTTGCGTTGCTTGCGTTTTCATCGTGGTTTTCTTAACTTTTTCTGTAAACAGAATGAAAAATTGATCAATTTTTGCAATCTACTTGCGCTAGAAAATGATTTGCAACTCGAGTAAATTCCTTCGGGAGAGGGGGTCGTCTTTCAATTTAGCACTAAAAAAAAGTCTCATCTTCGAAAGATTTTATAATATTTCGATGTTGGTATTTCATTCGTTGCTATTCCAAATAAAATAATCCCGGTTTGGATTTTTTCCCCAACGTGAAGAATTTTTTAATATTTTACGTTTTATTCGTGAAATTCGTAAATTCGCGAAGGAGAAAAAAGATCCCATCGTTTAAATTTTTATTAGAATATTGCTTGAGTTTTTTCCCTCGAACGAAATTCTTCCATACGGTAACTACGTTACGTTGTTGCGAAATGTGAAAAAAATCCGGATGAACCATTTTTTTCGATTGTTCCGAGCCGAGATTTAACTAGCAACAGCAAGAAAAAAAGTATACCGTATTGAAGACCATAATATGGAGGACAATGTCGACGAAAATTCGCAGCTTTATCGATTTCCATCGCCGAGCAGGTGGTTTTTATATATGAAATTATTTGGATGATAGTATGCATATTTGCCAAACAAATATCTTCGACAGAACGGTAGACGAATGGTGTCGGGGGAGGGAAAACTTGGAAATGATATTGCTTACCCATGACGACAACTTTGGAAACTTCTTTAGGCGGCTCGACTGGTACCTTTTTACCATCTAGTAATCGTTCGTGACTGCAACCGCTACCCGGCGTGCTTGTTATATTGGTGACAGTGTCGTCAAACGATGCCAACGTATGAGATTTTGCGAAACTTACGTGTCGCGGTCTGGGTGAAAAATTTGAAAATTAGCTATTATGGGCTTAAGGATTAAATTTATACTAGAATTTTTTCCATTTTTCCTAGTCTACAACATTTTCAAAAAATTTTCAACCAAGTTTTTCTCTTTTCTCAGAATTTTTTTAATTTCAGTCTTTCATTTCCAAAAATTTTTTTCATGTGACCGACTGTGATCGGTGATCGTCCACGAAAAAAGAGACCTTAGAGGTCATTTTACTGGAGGTTAATTCTTGGATTCAGAACCTCAAACCCCAAAAAATCAATTAAACCCCTCTCAGGTTCCTAGGATGCGAAACGAGCTCTTGAATCGACATTTCGTACAAAATTTTGAAAAACTTGTTTTACCCCTTAGTTTCCTTTTTTCGTGAACAGTCACTATTTATTTTTCAGCTCCAATGAACTTTTTTCAATTTTGGAATTTTATTCCTTAAATTTTTTCATAAGTCTAAAATTTTTCTCTTTTTTTTTTTTCAATAATTGTGATCGTTGTTCTCGAGGTATTTTCAGCTGTTTTTCAGCTCTTGAAATTTTTTCAACTCGAATGAAAATTTCGTCTTCAAAAGTTTTTCTCAATTTTTTCTCAACATTTGAAATATTTTCCTATTTTATTGGAGAAATTTTCTCTCAAAATGGTTTTAAATCTGGATTTCAGCTTCAATTTTGAAAACAGTTTTTTTGCTCTAAAATTCCTTCTCAAATTCCGGTTTAAAATTTTTTTTGAATTGAGAATTTTGTTTTTTTTTTTTGGCCCTAAATGCATAAAATATATTCACCAAAAAAATGTAAAATCCTCAGGATGGAAAAATTTGGATTGGAATAATTTTGAGAAGCTGAATACCGAATATGAAAATATTTTCAAGTTTTTAAAACTTTTAAGATCAAAGAATCAAATTTTAAACTTAACAGTTGAGAAAAAAATTTAATGAATGTAAAAATTTCGAAAAAAATTGCAGCTGAAGTATATTTTGAGGAAGAAATTTTAGAGTTGAGAATAATTTTTGGAAGTTGAGGGATTTAAATCTCGAGAAAAAGCTCATGAGTTGAAAAAAATCGAGAAAAATTTTAGTGTTGAAAAACATATCCGCTAATGAGGAAGGTATCTCAACTCAAAATTCAATTTTTAGCCCAAACAAAAATGAATCGAAAGTACCTCACTAAATAATTCCATATCCAAAATTTCAAATTTCGATGTTCATTTTTTGAATTTTGGCGAAGTTTTGAAACTTTAAAATCACCTTATTGTTCTGTAAAATTACTTATGGAAATTTAATCTTATGAACGAAAAAAGCTGAAATTCAGTATATATCCTATTTAAGACATCCCGAATCGATTGGAAGCGAGTTTTAGACGTTTCTAAGTGTCCAGAGAATTTTGAAATTTTCCCGTGGTAGAGAAAAGTTTATAAAAATGATCCATATGCACCTCAGTACCTAAAATCGTATAGATTACCAATATTGGTAACCTATTTGATCGATTAAATCAGAATTTTTTAAAATTTGTAATTTTGAGTTCAAATCAATTTTTTTTTAGCAAACTTTTCTTATATTATATTATAGAAAAAATATATAGGTTTGGAGCCTCTATCAAATTTTATTTTGTTAAAATTCATATTTTTTGGCAGAAAATTAAATTTTTTTCCTGGAAAATGTTCTGTTGAAAAATGTTATAAATTTGCACTCAGAATTTCCGAATTTTGGGAAATCCTGCTTTAATCGGCCAAGTAGGTCACGAATATTGATTATTATCCACGATTATAATTTCGGAAATTCATATGGACCATTTTTATAGGCTTATTTTCTCCAGCACTGAAAAATTTCAAAATTTTCTAGAGGCTGTGAAACGTTTTGAAAACGATTTCAATCGATTTTGGCGGTTAAAAATAGATTGTATACTACATTCCAGTTTGTTTTGTTGATTAGATCAAATTTCCATATTTTACAGGAGGTGAGGGAATTTTAATATTTCGAAAATTCGCCAAAATTCAAAAAATGAACTTCAGCATCTGAAATTTTGGGTAAGGGGCTCTCTTCTGATGTACTTACTTTCTATTCATTTTTGTTTGGACTCAGGAAAATTTTTCATGTCTGGGTATCTTTTTCCTAACATGGTTATCATTTTTTCAAATTAATATTCTTTGATCTTGATACTTACTTGGGAGTCGAAGGTGGTGGCAGTGATGTCGGCGGAGGTGGCGGTGGTGGAGGTGGCGGCGGAGGAGGTGGAGGTGGCGGAGGTGGCGCTGGTAGATTTTGATGAGCGGGACATGAGGGATTTCGAGTCATGATATGTTCCATATTATAATTAACGAATGGTAACCTTCGTTGCTGGTTGAAGTACGCCGGACTGTTTTCGTACTCGAATGGACGTCGTTGGTGCGGCGGTGGCTGCTGAGGTTGCTGCGGCCCCTGTCCCGGTCCCGGCAGCCCCGGCGGCAGCGACTGACGGTTTATATCCTGCCAAGTAAATTAATCTACGAATTTATACAAAGTACCTACATCGTGTATAGGTATTTACATTTCGCCTTCGCTTCGTCGTCGGTAAACTAACGCGTGTACTTTGTACATCGTAATACACTGGGTGTTCCAAAATGTATCCGATAGTAGGGATCGTGATCCGGCAAGGCGGCAAAGTTTCATTTTACTGCTATACCTGTTTGAGAAGTATACCTTGATGGATATTTTTGCCAAAACGGTGGAAATAGAGGGCAGGAAGGAATTTGTGAGATTAATTCCGTGTACTTAATTTTGTTCTTCAGCTTAATATATAATACCCCCGTTCTTTAATGAACTTTGTAATCGTCCAAGTAACGGAATATCGTGTACGAAATGAATCTTATGGAAAGTTTCCTAATTCTATGGCCATTTTTTCTCAAGATATTCACATTTTATGAGGAAAATTATCTGAAATCTTGGAATATTAAGTGTCTAGCTTGCTATAAACTTATCAATGTTATAACTTCGAATGAAAATTTAACGAAGGTAACTTTGAAGATTTATTCTCGAAAATTTCTGGTTGAAGGAGGAAGAGAGAGAAAAGGATAATTCTGAAATTTTAATGAATTTTTCTTCAAGATTACTCAAATTTTTTTACTTGATCTTTTTTTTTTCACCTATCGTATCTATCTGTCGAAATTACTCCCCTTCTGAATGTATGTGAAAATTGGGCTCAATTATTTCTTATCATAACCAATTTAGGAGGATTTTTTTGAGAAAATTAATTGGGGGGATATTTTTCTTTACATCTATCAAAATCTGCAAAGTATTAATCGCAAAATTAACGTTTATTTAAAATTTGTGCACAGAGACAAAAAGTGTAAAAATATTTTATTACCAATGAGAATGAGAGTAGGAAAATGCGAAATTTGGGATCATTTTCACGTTTTTGGTGCCAGCAACAGGTGCTGATATTATCTGAGTAGGCAATCTACTTCGCGTCCAATCATTCATGTTTGCCTGCCATTGAAATATTAGGTATAGCATTGAAAAAATTTAGAAACTGCCAAAAAAATTTTCGCATTTGAAGATAGTCTTATCGCCAGTTTTTAAAATTTGAGGAGAAGGGTCGCATAATTATTTTTTCCCAATTGGGAAGTTTCGATTGCATTGAAATTGTGTAGTTGATGTCAGTCAAGGAGTGAAAAGACAGCACCTGTTTGAAATTTTTAAAATTCAGCGGAAAAAAAGAGGATGGAAGTCAATAAAAGTCGTAAAAAGTCACGAAACTAACTCAAAATCAACTTTCAAAAATCAAAATCCGTTTCGTTTTAAAATTCATAAAATTAGGGAATCAATCAAAGAGTAAGGTTAAATAATTTTTAGAAGCCAATTTTGAAATTTTTGTTGAATGATTATTTTCAGAGGTAAGGTTGTGGAGGAAGCAATAATAAGTCATGAATGATCTTAAATTTGTAAATTTTTGTAATCTCTAGGGGGGGGATGTTGAAAGCAAATTATATCAACTCCAAAAATTTCCACATCAAAAAGGACACCTAAATCTGAAAACTGAATGGTTTTAGGTTTGAAGTTTTTATTAAAAAGAAGTATAAAAAACTTGGACGCCATCTGAGATTGAATTATGTTTTTCCATTTTCCAGCCTATAATTTTTTTTAAATATTTATCAAAAGAAAAAGTTTTGGTCTTGTCTCGTTTTTTTATTAGGTATATTCATTTTTTAAAATACTCAAGTAGGTATCTCAAAATCAAGTCAAAATTCTTTTTGATCGCCGAGAATGATTTTTGATTTTAGACCTTTTTTCGGCAGTGCTGCCAACTTTGTTTCAATTTTTGTTTATTTCATCATGATATTTCAGCAGACAGAACAACCACAAAAAAATTGATTCAGATTTTAATCAAAAAAGTTTTGAATTTACAATTACATAGATGTGTTTTATGTTTTTAAATATTGAAAGTTTTCTTCGCAATTTTTAAATTGGAATTTCGAAAGTATAACTTGAATTTTTTTACATTTTTTAAACTTTTATAAAACGTTAATAAATTTTTTCAGAGGTCCTCTGTAAGAAAAAATTTGAGTAATTTTTGTACAAAATTTCTCACTTTTTTAAGTTTTCTTGGAAACTAATTATTCATTTTGAAAAAAATTTGAAAAAAAGGATTAAATCTCGGGAAACCCTCAAAAATGAAATTCTACAATAACAATTTTTCATAAAATTGAAATAAAGCCTATTTCCTTGTTCACTTTAAAAAGCAATCGTAGCCAGATTTCATGAAAATCATTGAAAGACTGCAAGATGAAAGATCAATACAAAAGATTGAACATCTATTATATTTTATTGAACAATCCCAGTCAGAAAACTATCTTTTTCGAGCTGAATTTTCAACATAATTTGAGAATAATCCTTTTTGAGCTGATTAGGTATAATAAATTTTCAACATTTTACGAACAGTTTGAAAGCAGAATCAAAATTCATAACGTAAATGAAAAATCATCCCAAATCACCACACAACCATTATGAATATTTTCGGAACATCCTGTCGTTAATCAAACGAACGAGACCGGCAATCGTACCTACTCCAGCCTCACACGACTCTCAAACGAAAAAAAAAGAAGGAAAATATTTGACGAAAAATTCGCTAAAAATTTCCTTCAAATTGAAATTGAAAAAGTACACAGAGCCACAGACGAGAACGACGCAGCAGGCAGGAATGCGAGGTTATTTTAAATATTTACCAAAAAGCACGCTTTTTTCCCCCAACCGCTCGAAAACGTCGCTGACGCGAAATCAGCTCTACCACGGAGCTATAAATTTTCGCAGATTCGTCGTTAAACGCACGTTTGCTTTGGAAAATTTCTATATACATATAAAATTGCGAACCGTAAGCGATTCTCGAGCAGCGAAATAATAATGAAATTTACACCGCCGTCGAATTCGCGTTAAAATCATCTTACTTTTATCTTCGGGCATTACACGAGAGATAATTTTCGGTAATAAAAAACCGAGTGTATTTTCAAACAAACAAAAAAAGAAGAGAAAAAAGTACCCGCTGACGAGAAAAATCCCGAGGCGATTTTTATGTAAGTATAGAAATATCTAAAAATAATTTCATCTTTTATCGGTTTCATTTTACGTTGTTTACGTAGGTATATCTGACCACAAACGTCGAGGTGTTTTCTCTTTTTCCTTTTTCTGTGTCGGTATAATACCGGCGGTATTTAATTTCCATCGTTAAAAAAAAAGACTGAAGAGAAAAAGCAAAAAAGGAAATTGAGTTGGGAAAAAAGAAGAGAAAATTTTCGCGAGTTATGATGAGAATAAAAGTAATTTTTTTTTTCGCAACGCGTTCGTTCTCTCCTAATGTATTCTTTGTTCGTCTTATACATTACGTGTACGGCGTAAGTACAAAACGAAATTTTATTGCTTAAAGAGATTTTCATAGGGTGTTTTCGATGAACATCTCCTTCTGAACGAGCGAATAAATTCCAAAAACGTTGAATACGGAATCTCTTTATTAGGGGGAAAAAAGCCTTCGCTGGTATAACATTTCGTATTTCCAAACGAGCTTGTTCGAATACAGAGATAAAGAAAAATAGGAAAAAATGAGAAAATATCGATATCTCGTACGAAACATTTCATGGTTCGGTATCTCATTTCTCATCTATACTTTCGAGTTATATAAAATTAATAATTTTACAATCGTCGAACCCACGAAGGCAAAAAACTCATGCTGGATGAAAATAGCAAAAAAAATATTACCATTCTGGATATTTCATCTTCTTCTGGTAACCAATCGAAATAATAGGGTGCATATTGCCTCATGTAATAAAGCTGATCTCTGTAAGGGCAGTGTGGATGTGGCACAAAAGGTGGATAAGGTGTTCTCCAACGTGGATACGGAGCATAGTCTGATTGCGGTCTGCGGGACAGCTCGTATAGATTTTCATCACTCGGCATTTTTCTTTTAACGCATACGGATAAAATATTAGCGGATGCGTTGTGACTCGTGCATGCAGATTCCTACAAGGCAAATGGAAAATTAATTTCGAGTTTTAATTTCGAATTATAATCATTCTTGGAGGTTTTTTTTTCTCTCGGTATTTTTTTTGTTAATCTGGATCTCGTTCGAGAGGAACGTCGATGGGTGATTTGTTTTTAATCAGAAATTAATTGTAAACAATGTTTCGCGAAGTCGCAGTTGCTGCGTTGTATAAAGTTTTTTCATTAAAGAGTTATATTATACTTTTTGTGTAGTCATCTTAATACGCAGGATGGAAGGGTTGGTAGTGTAGGTCTTGATGGTTTTCACACAGTGTGTAGGTACTAGGTACCTAAGTTTTCCTACGCTATTTTATTGTTTTAAAAGCTTTCAAAAGCAGCTTACGTTTCGCGATGAAATACACCCGAAAAGTCCCGGAGGTTGTCTGGTCGTTTCCAATACATGGACTTGTTTATCCGATATACAATATTGTTCTCGTATATCCTGCTTTGAGTACAGAGGCGTTCCTCGTTTCGATCTTCTTCTACTGGTTGCTTCGTCTTCGGATTCGTACGCGGTTGCTTCAGATGGGCATAGATTCGCCTGGTGGAGGAAAAATTCATTGAGTTGGATTAGGATTACGAATCTTGGCGTAGATGTTGGTGGTTGTGTGAATTTTGTCGAATTTTTTCATTGGTGATATGAAGTTTGAAATGTTATTTGTGAAAATTTTATGTACTATGAAGAGTAAGGCAGTAAAATTATTGGTATATAAAAATTTGACAAGCTGATAGATTTGCTATGATATCTACCGGGCATGTAAATCATAAAAAACATGAAAATAACATGAATGTCCGGTATAGTGGCATGAAAATATGAAAATAAAATGCATTTTGATCATTTCCGCAAAGGGCAAAACTTATTCAATACTTCGGATTATAATAAAAAAGACCAAAATTCTGGTCAAACTGCCAACAGAAATAAGCCAAAAATGAATGACTCAGATTCCAATCAAAAAGATCAAAATTCAAATCAAAATGAAAAATGAAAATGATCTGTCAAATACTCGTAATGTCAAAATTAAAATATTTAGTAATTATTAGAATATTTAGAGTGATTTATCGGAATTATCGGAATATTTACGATGATTTACCGTAATTACTGAAATATTTACAGTAATTTACTGTAATTATTAGAATAGTTACAGTAATTTACCGTAATTATTAACATTTTTACGGTAATTTACCGTAATTACCGAAATATCTACAGTAATTTTCCGTAATTACATATTAGAATATTTACAGTAATTTACCGTCATTATTACAATATTTACGGTAGTTTACCATAATTACTAAAATAATTACGGTAAATTACTGTAGATATTTCGGTAATTATGGTAAATTACCTTGAATATTCACGTATTTACGGTAAATTACCGTAAAAATTTCAGAAAATATAGTAAATTACCATAAATATTCTAATGATTACTGAAAATTACCGTAAATATTCTAAAAATCACTGTAAATTATCGTAAATATTTCAATAATTACGGTAAAATACAGTAAATATTTCAGTAACTGTGGTAAATCGCTGTAAATATTATAATGATTTTACCGTAATTACTGAAACATTGATGGTAATTTACGATAATTATTTGAAATATTTACTTTAATTTACATAATTTTACTCAAATAGTTACGGTCGTTTTCCGTAATATTCACGATGATTTACCATAATTGATAAAATATTAACGGTAATTTACGGTAATTATAAAATTTTTGCCATAATATGATGTCTACCGGGCATGAAAATCATGAAAAACATGAAAATAGCATGAATTTTCATTTTATCAATGCAGTAGATACCATGATGAGGCGGAATGCTCCCCTCTACCCATCCAGATAAAACGTTTGAAAACCTCGTGGGGAGGAGGGTCCTGCAAAAATGGTGCTTTTTGATTTGAAGATTTCATTAGACTTGAGTAAAAATGTCTGGAAAATCTGACAAATCCGGGTAAAAAATTATTTCGGAAAAACGTGCCTAATAATGATTTTTTCCAAAAATAGTAGCTTGAGGGTTTTGAAATTTTTCAGATTTTCATGGGCTAGTAGACCTGATGGAATGACGACACCCCCCCACCCCCCGTATCATTTTGAAAAATACTTATTTTTCGGTGTCTCGAATTTTTTCAATTCCAATTTTATTTCGTTTAGATTCCCTATCTTTTTGAAAAAGTTTGAATTTTCAAAATTCGTGAAATGTATCCGCCTAAATTTACTTGAATAATCAGTTGCCTGTGTCATCAGTGGTAATGGGTTACAAAATACAGAACATCCTGTAAAAATTATTATATGCTCGATTAAATAATACGAATTACCAAAGACATATCTAGCTTTTTAAAGCGAAATTTTCTGCCACATAACCCAACTACACAGCTCAATTCGTAGAAGTAATTTCCGACCAATTTTTTGCCACATACGTATCCATTTGCATTTCGAAAATAATCATCATTATATTCTCAGGAGAAACAAAAAAGATAATAAACATACACAACGATACCGTACCATTTTAAAAAAAGATAATAAAACCGAAATCATAACGTATGTGTAACACACATAGAGAATTAAAAATTTATATTATATAAATACATCGTACGTGCATATGACGAATGTTGGCGGAAATAAAGCTCATAAAAATATATCATCTTTATATACTGCTGGAAGTTTTTCCAACAATAACATACCATTACCTTGCTATACGTATAGGTTTGGAAAAAAAATACTAAAATTGCGGTTTCTTTGTTTATTTTCTGTTGGTTGTCGCGTAAATTGAAATAAATTCCATTTACCTTTTGTTTACCCGGCGAGTATCCTGTATTGGAATTTTTATTTATGTGGAAAAAAGATATCGAATTTCAATTTCAAAAATTCCCATGTTGCTGAAAAAAATTTCAGCCGATTGGAGTTGGGTCGTTGTCAAAAAACTTTCATGGATTCGGTATTTTTATTACGAGGAGACCTTTTCCATTCTATTTTATTAGAAGGGCGGGCGATTTCCTTCATATATTTACTAGAAAATTGTCTAGGTATCTATACCCATCAAAAAAAAAAAGTAATAAAATTATCCATATAAGTTGTATGGTGTACTCACTTGAGTAGAAACACTGTTTCGTCTTCTGGCATAGTTAACTGCTTTACGATTATCTCGAAGCATCAGCTTGGAACTGTCTGCAAAAAAATAACATCGTCGAGTTAATTTTTTTTTTTTTTTGATTAAAATAGAGGCATTTATGCGATGTTAACGTATCAAGTTATCGACGTACATTTACATAAAATGGGGTAAAAAAAAAGTGAGGTCGTTTTATCGTCGAATGAAAATAACGGCTGGGTTATTTCCTATCTACCTAAGCGAGCAGATACATAATGCGAATATATATTTTTCAATATCGTCCAACATTTGGTAATATGGGATCAAATGACATACATTTCATGTCACAATATCATTTTCGTATAAGTATATGGCAAGAAAAATGATGTGCCGAGGTATCTAAAAGTTTCTCGAATAGAACACGGATGATGTTTTGTATAAAACGATATTTATTTACAGATGATACTCTTGTAAATATACAATTAGACGTGTTTATCGTTTCGAGTATGTGCAGTACACGTATGTACCGCAAGTAGTATTCGTATCGTATCGTGTTTTCGCAGATGCCTGCGAAACTTACTTATTCTTCGTATATACTTATTAATTTATCTTCGAATTATGCGCAACGTGTAATTTAAAGTTGTCTTTCGTCGAGTTTTCGAGTTTCGAATACTTACCTACGAGTCATGGATTTCAAAGTTCTCATCGTATAGAAAAATACTGAGTACGTGATACGTATATTCTACGAAAATGTCATTTCGGCTGGGGGTGGTACCGATTGGGGCGGAGGGGAAGGTAACTTATCCTCTGAGGGATTTTTCAGCATTCAGTTGGGGAAATTCGCCATTTCTACCCATCTCATATTTTTCCCCAGTTGGGAAAATTAGAGTTGTATACCTACTTTTATGTTTTTTTTTTTTTTTTTTTTTTTGGAAAATCAGAAAATAATTATTTTTTATTCAAAGATTTGCCATTGGTGCTTATTTTTTTTCAAATTGAAGAAATTTAATATTTTTTTGTAATGAGAAAGCAGAATAAAACGATAATTTTCTAGTGGAAAATTCGTATTTTTTCGATGTTTTCCCAGGTTTGGAAAAACAGAGTGCCCATTTTTTGGAAAACCTTGATAACTTGGAAAAGTAACGTCAGGAAAATGTTGGAGGGAATTTTGTAATTTTTTCCTGAAATTTTTTAAAAATACGATAGTAAAATGAATAATTTACAGAAATGTTTCTTTGCTTATTTTATTCCACTTTTTTTTTTTTTTAATTTCACTCTTGCTTTGCTCGAGTCAAATTCTATATATTTTTTCTGAACCATGGTATGATTTAAGCACAAAAAAATTGTTATTTAAATGCTCATATTCGACCATTAAATTTGAATTTTTTCAAAAAAATTCCTTCGCTACGCTTGGGGGACTTTGCACTATTTCTTTCTGCAAAATTCATTTAAAATCCAATTTTTCTTTATGAACGTACTCCTTATTAAAATGCAATGACAAAAGATGCTGTTATGCCCTTGACCTCGATGTTGAAAAAGAAAGGGAAAGGGAAAGAATTAAAATTATTAGTCACGATTTGAAAAATCTCTGTGTGAGGAGAAATTGTTAAATTTTCAACTTCGACAGGTCTTTTTTTGTAAAAATTTTCAATTTTGCTTCGTTCGAGCTCAAATGATTATTATATCTCAACAAACTATTAAAATTAAATTTAAGACACAGTCAGCGGAAGCAGACCATGTTGAAAAAGTAAATTTTGCACAAAACTCAGAAACGAGAAAATGACCAAATGACCAAAATTACCGATTTATGAACATTGTGCTTTCAAATGACAATGAGTTCAGGTCTCAGAAATGTTGTCTTCCTGCTTGAAAACAAGTATTATTGAAAATCTCATTAAAATTATACCTATAAAAATGAAAAAATCCAACTTGTGGTATTATTTTATTTTTCAGAAGATTCAATTTCAAGGTCGTTTCAGTAGCCGATATTGGCATAGGAAGAGAAAAAAAAATTTGAACGTTTTTCTTTCATAATTCATTTCAATCATGTGAAAAAAGTACTAAATTTTAATTTGAGATTTTTCTCAAAATTTTGATTTTTCAAGTGATTATTTTTGAAAATTTTAAAATTCAATGCAAGCTCATTTTTTAAAACCATTTTCAACGATTTTTTCATTCGAAAGGAAGAATATCATTCTATTTAAAGAACCGAAAAAAAATTTGGAAAATTTTCCAACAAATGGTTTGGTAAGTGAGAATAATATTGAATTGTGAAAAAATTATTCAGTTTTCAGCCCGAAAAATCCAAGTTTTCATTCATATGATTTTATAAACTTTTTCACACAATTTTATTCATTTTTCAAAATATCATAATTTTACATTAAAATTGTTTTTTTATTTTGTTTTATTTGAAATTTTTTCTGCGGTAAATACAAATCCTCAAGTTTTTGCACGAGGGAGGTGGGGGGGGGATTGTCAAAATTTTTCAGAATGAAAGAAATGTTTTTTTTTTAGCCAGAACAGAGTCATATATAAATCATGATTTTTGAAGAAAAAAAAACGTTGGGCATCATTCATCTTAAATCATTCTTCTGTTTAAATTCAATATTGTAAGTTGAATATTCTATGTAAAAAATATAGAAAACTTGGAAAAATTGGTTCTGGAAAACCTGTAGAAAACGAGGAAAATTATTTTCAAAGTATTGTGAACACCTTGATTGAACCGTTTTGTTTTCGAGTTTCAAAATCATCCTAATTCAACGAGAGTGATTTTTTTCTCATTTTTTCCCCAAATTATTTCAACTTATTTTGTTATATTTTCTCTTTTTAAAACTTGCTTTCGATGTTTAAAAGCAATTTTTTTAAAAGCCTGTCCTTGCTTTGCTCGAAATGGATAAACGATTTCGTGTTTTTTTCCCCACTTCCGTGAACGATGTGAAGTGAGTAATGGGGAGGGAGATCATCTCCTTTAAATTTAGTTTGATTTGCAAATTTGTGAAATCCTCCCTCTTCCCTAAAAAAAAGTCACTCTACATATTTAGTGCTTGAGCAAATTAATTTTCAGAAGTATAGTCACCATCTAAATAAAATTTAGTCGAGTCGAAGATCAAGGTATCGAGAGAGAGATAAAGTAAAAAAGATACATTTCGGGTAATTGAGAAAATTGAAATTCTTACTTGGGATTTTCACAGATCCCTTCTCCCCCCACATCGCTGATTCCGTTTCTTAAAAAATTTGATTCTTTTTTAAATGAGAAAATTATCTACCAGTAAAGAGCTTCAGTCACTCGTCTGCTCGTGTAATTATCTAACATTTAAACGCTGAAGCATAATTAGCTTTAATACAGCTTATGAAATTTAATACAGAACTCTCGATGAGAAAAAATAAACAAGCTGTAAACATGGCATCGCAGGTACGTAGGAATAGCTTACTGGTGTAGGTATTCCTTCGCCATCGAATAAACTGCCAAGTGAATAATCGTTATTAAATTGGTCTTTAGGGGAAATTGATGTAAAAGCTCTTAATTAGGTTACTAAGTGAGTATCGCAACAAAGCGAGCTTTTGTTACTTCATAAAACGATATCTTCTTTCTTTTGTATAATCTCTTTAATTAGGCGCGCTTTTTAATGAGAATCGTTTTTACACCGATTTGCCCGAAAATCATCCCCGGTATTATAAAATCAAATCGTCTAATTGCGTGCTTTTTTTCTCGCTCTCTTGGGTTTTAGGTGCAGATTCCAGTTGAATGCTGATTCGAATGCTTACCGTTGGCCGGTTATTATTTTAATTATGCGAGGTGTGCTACGCGGAGATTTCCAAATGGGGTTGAGTTTATTCGAGACAAGAGTACGTACGGATCAAGGTAAGGTATACGTTTATTAGTTTTGAAGAGCTACTAATGAGAAGAATCAAATGCTCATTAGTCATTATGGCGGTGGATTAATTATATTCGTATTTTATTACGGAATCAAGTGTTCATTTATGGGAAATTTAATTGAAATATTTTATGGACAATATTCGTCGGTTGAAAAATTAGAAAAATTATTATATTGCCAGCAGCTTGCAAAACTTTAATGGATTTTTTTTAGTACGTACATATAAAGACGTAAAATCATTAAAAAATCATTTTTTAATGAAAATTTTATGAAAAGTATTTTTTTAATCCTTGAAATATGTTTTGAAAATTTTTATTCATTTTTAAAAATTTCTTGACGTCCAAATTTTCATTTAAGAGCTAAGAATATCAACAAATATGATGACTTGAGCAATATAAGGAGGGAGGGGGGAATGTAAAATATAAAAATTCTCAATTATACCAATTTTCAAAATTTTCTACCAACTAAACAATTTTACAACTACATTATTGATGAAAGTAGGTAAAATAAAATTCAATTGCAAAAAAAATGAATTCGAATTTTTCAACGCTAGCATTGAATTTTTTCCAAATTTTGGATGTGAATTTCTCACCTTTTTTTGGATTATTTTGAAGCTGAATTAATAATTGTAGCAATTGAAAACAAAGGGCTTAAAAAGCTCAAACAGCTACATGTTGATATTCATCTTTTCCTTTTTCTGAATATTTTAAAAATTGTGGACTCTCTAAATTACTTGACTTTTGTTTTAAAATATTTACCATTGGTTATTGAGAAAATTTTCGTACATTTTTCTTGAAGTTCTTTTTGGGTTTGATGAACTCGTAAAATTGCGTAATGACATATGCTAACTAAACGTAAGAAAGAACTTCATTTTAAAAAAAAATTGTTTAAACGGTTTGATGAAGGTTTAGGTTTGAGCAAGAATCTTCAAAATGTTCCTTATTAATTTTATTGTTCAATAAAAATAATGGCTGAAATGAATGTGAAAATAGTTGAAAATTCAATTTATTTTTCCCTCCTCCCCGTTCAATTAGCTCTGTTGTGATGAAATTCATTTTGAAAAAAATTGTGTAATTTTGTAAAAAAAAAAATACCGAAAAACGGCAAACAACTGAATTACTTGTAAAAATGTTGAAAAATCATAAAAATTATTGATGGTTTTTGTTCCGAATGATGTGGTAAAATTCATAAAAATTATACATATTTTGTTCGAAAACTTCCCCAAAGAAAACTAGAAAAGTAAGAGGCGAAAGAAGTGAAAAAGTATATTTTTTTAGAAATGAAAGTTCAAGTGGCCAAAAAGTATTATATTTTATTCAAAGTTTAATAAAATGATAAAAAAATGATGAAATTATAAAAAAATCTTATTTAGATTCTTTTGTTTTTCGAACATGACTTTTGAAAAATTTTATGAAAGGATTTTACTTAGTTGAATTTAAGTTTCTGTCTTTGAAGGAGAAAAGAAAATCAAATCGCTGTAAAAAGCAGTCAAAAAAATACTTGGTATTATTTTTGAAAAAAAAAAAAATTCAAGAATTTATCTGAAAACTTGAAAGGAATTACTTCGGTATCGAATAACATTATAACTATGAATGAAGTTTTTTGAACGATGTTCAAAACTTATCAAAACTATAAAATCGAAAAAGTTCAAAGAAAAATATCACAAAAATTGAGTTTTTGAGTGATAAATTTTTCAAAAGTAGGATAAAAATCATTAAAATGTTGAACTTGTATCCTTTCCATCACAATTTTTTTCATTTTTCTTTTGTTAGCTGTTTGAAAACATTTCAAGTTTTCATTTTTTTTTTTTTAAGAAAGGAAAACAGCCTCCATTTTTTCTTACCCAATTTTTTTTTCAGAATTTATTCTTTGTTACTTGTTTTAAAAAGAGTAAATTCATTGGAGATTTCAATTTTTTTGTATAAAAATTATTGAATTGTAAAAGAAACTAGTTTCAAGTCTCACTAAAGTCGTTTTATTCAAAAAAAAAAAAACAAAAAACAAAAAACGGTCCCAACCTACAAATTTTTTGAAAATTCCATAAAAACCTTTAAAATTTTAACTGAAAATCGTGAAATTTCTGAAAAAAGTTGATGAAAATGATTGAAAAGGTCTGTTGTTGAGAATCATCAGGGTTCGCACAACACATTTCTAATCCCTTGAACTCAAAAATATCACAAATATTTTTAAAAATTTGATAAATATGGAATTTTGATGAAAATTAATCAGAAAAAACGGTTTAATATCAAATAAATATGTTTGAAAAATACATTATGATGTTTCCCTTCAAAAACACAGGTACCTATTTTTCATTTTTTTGGGAAAAATATGGTACAACGACCAAAATCATGGAAATATTAGCACAAAAATGTAACTCGAATTTCAAACCAGAAGTTTTAATTTCATAATGATATCATTCACGGTATTAATGCGGTTTCCACGTCACGTCATTTAACGTATTTTACGATAACTGATGGATTTTCATAATACTCTTAACATCTCGCGTACACGTACATTCCGCATTCTATGTATCTAACAAAATGTAAACAATTTTAATTATAAAATTAATCAGTTTTTATGCAGGTAATTCGATGATTTAGGGAAAAGGGTACTTGCGGTATCTGCTCGGTAAATTTAATTTCCTTTCCTTTATATTCGAATACCTAGACCTATGTACGCGATGGGTACCATTTGTTAAAAGAGTCTAGATGGAAAATCAAGTCTTGGTTTTTCAACGTGTACAATGTCATAGGAATTTGATTTATTACGAAAATCTGCGCATTTGCACTCTCTAGGGTGCCCGAGCAAACACCACCGCCGACATTTTTCCATTTTCACAAAATAAGCAACATGTGAAATATATTACCTGTTAATACAAAAACCAAAGCCACTTGAAAGTTCTCTCGTTATCAGAATACATAAATATTTTCGCATACCCGGGACCAGCGCAGCGACCTCGAGTTGCAAACCTTCGGCTTCGGATGACCCGCTGATATCGCGGTTTTAAAGTAATTACACGACTTATAAATTTTTCCTCGCGATGAACTACCGTAACCCCTGGAAACCTTTGAAATGATTTTTTCACCGAGTCAGGGGTTTCTATCGAATACTCTAATGGGTTGTTTTTAAATTACCTCGATCGAGTATAATGAACGCGAATCGGCGCGTTAAAATTTTTATCGTTTTTTTTTTTTTTTTTTTTTTTTAATCAAAGAAAAGGCCAGATTTCGTTGGTATCCGTTTGTAATCGGGATTAACGAATAATGACCTCGGGATCGGTTTTATTTTCTTAATGGATTTTTCTCGTTTGAAAAAACGTCCTATTTAGGGAGGTATTTTTTTCAGCCGTATTAAATCTCGGTGTCACGTTTTTTTTCCAATGACATTGAATTATTCGTTTGATTGGCAATTTAGAACGATTATTTTGTACGTTTATCTCTTTTTTTTTTAACCCGTCGTTCCTTCGTCTCCGTATAATACGATAACCAAATTTCTACTGAATATTTTACCGGATGCCTCCGAACGCGGTGGAAAAAAATTGAAAATTAATTCCGCAACTTGGAAACTTGGTCGGCTGTTTCGGCGTTCAGTATTAAAACGTTAGTTTAACCTGTCATAGAATAGGTAACCTACCAGGAAATTAACTTTTTCCCTTCGAGCCTGGCGCTTTTTGTAACATGGCATGCAGCGTGCCATACGAAACAATACTTCGGCAAGTTGGCGAAAATTTTTAACAAGCTCCTATTAACACCTTGTTAAAGTTGAAATGACGGAAATTATTTTTCCCCCTTTTTTTATTTCCGCAGCTGGAATTTTTTCCCCCGAAATACTTGCTGCGAAAGGCGCTCGTTCTACTAAACTTTGCTAATTTCTCGTTCTCTTTGAAGTTGAATATTTTACGAGATGAAGTGCTTCGAAAAACCATGCTGAGATGTAGAGAGATTATTGATATAGAAAATTTCAGTTTAGGGTATTTTTCACGGGTAGAATGGCGGAGCCAGGGGGGTTGATTTCGATTTATGAATTCACCGTGGTTAATATTGCGTCCATTTCTTCTCTTTGGTCTTGAGCGATTCGAAAAAACCAATTTTAAAGTTTAGTCGAGTTTTCTTTTTGGAAGTTGTTGGAAAGAAATGGGTTATTTAATGTCGATTTGGTGGTGGTGGTGGGAAAGGAAGAGGGGGAATTCATTTTATGATACTAGTCTTTTCTTCTGACCATTGATGAAAATTTTGAGCATATTTTTGAAACGTGTGGAATGTGGATGATTATTTCTGAATTTCTATAGGTATTTATTTTTCGACAAACAAATAACAAGGCACGAAAAAAGTTTTTTTTTCTGATGGAAATTCAAAAAAACATTGAAAATTGAGATTTTTCACTAGAATATTTGAGTTTTTTTTTTAGGGAAAGGGATTCAAATTGAGGTCATAATTTTTTTTGTTTTTAATGGATTTGTGTCTTTGTGATCCTTCCAGTTTCACGTGAGATGGTCTAGAACTCGTGAAATAAGTTTTGAAGATTTAAACAGTATAAATTCGCCGTTGAACAATTGAAGAAATGAAATTTCGAAAACAAAAAATTGTATTTGTGTTGGGTTACTTACTTTTGGGACTATTTTGGGAACTCTTGCAAGCCTGAAATTGCTTCAAAACTAAATTTTTCGGATTCTAAAGCAAATTTCTTGTGAGATTGAAAACAATCACTTAAAAAGTGTTTTTTTTTTCAAACTTGGGTACCTACCTAATTTTTTCCAACATCAAATATTCAAAATCTTTATAAGATCGTTAATTTTGACCAAATGATCTCTTTTTCGAAAACCGCTTCTTTTTATCGTTTAATGTTTCAATAAAAAGTTACAATTTAATTTTTTTTGATGATGGAGAAATTTTCGATCATCTAGAAATCTTGAATATTTTATTTAAAAAATTTTGTCATTTTTCCTAAAAAAAAAAAAAACAAATTTTACAATTTTCAGTTTTTTGATGAAATATCCAAAGTTATTTTTAATGATTGAAAAATCTTTCTCCTCTTCCTTCTTTTCTCCTCATTCTGAAAATAAATTCTTACCAGGTATTTTGAAATGAAAAAAAAAGAAAATTTGAAATAAAATTCAAAAATAATTGAAACGTTGTGATTTAAAATTGAAAAAAAATGTCAAGTTAAAAAGGAGTAGAGAAAAAACATATTGGCAACAGAATTTCCGTAGAAATGCCTAACGAAACAAGACTCCACAATTTTGAAACTTTATACTTCTCGAATGAGAATCCTAAACGAAATTGAATAAGCTAAGACAAGAGCAAGACCAGGGTTCCCTAATTAAGATAAAAAAATTCATGAACCAAAATTTTTCTATAGTTTTGAAAAAAAAGTTTTGCAGTGGGAAAAAAAAGGTCGGAATTTATTTTTGAAAAGCTGTCAAGAGATTAAAAATGTGAGACATTGTACGATAAGAGGTCTTGTGGTGAAAATGAAAAAATTTTATTGCTGATTCGAGGCCCATTTTTCATGAAAAATTCATTGATGCATTCAGTTTTTCCCAATATCGTCGTAACTGTCCTACGTTTTTCACGACAAGGATTCTGAAAAAATATCAGTTGTGTCTCCATCTCCACAAAGCACCTTTTTAAACCTTAGCTTTTGTACAAGAGAAATATGCAAAAACCGAATCTACCTTTTTTCCAACGATAAATTATCACGCAACGCTTCACAAAAATAAATTTCTGAAAAATTTAGCTCTTCTACCCTACAAATTTCAATTTTTCAACTTGTATTTTATTTTTCAAGCAAACGAATTTTTCAAGATTTTAAATTTTTTATTCAGGTGAGAGTTTTCTTCAAAATATTACGTCATCCTGTATTTATCACTGATCACTAAAAATGGTGCTTTTGGAGAGACGAAAAATTGGGATGAAATTTCGGATATAAATGCTGTAGATCGTTTGAAAAAATATTTGGAGTCAATTTTTCAGCCCATCACAAAATATATAAATGTAATTTTGGATTTTTTTTCTTTTGTTTAAATTTTTTTCCATCATTAAAGAAGGTAAATTTTTGAACGTAAAAATGAAAAGATATAAATTTGCCTTTTGTTGGGTTTACTTCATCACCATATTCCTTCTTTTTTTATCGCCCTGAAATTTTTTACACAGATTTTTCTTTTTCAAGGTTTGATAATAAAATAAAATGAAAGCGAAATGAACGAGCTTAAATTTTTTTCATTTTCATTCATTAGAATCAAGATTATATTTTTCGAATATGGATGGAAATTGAATTTCGTGGTTACGAATGTTTTTTGAAATCGATTTTTTTTTTCATCTTTTTTGAATCATCTTACCTCCAAGATGAAAAACAACTTTCAAAATTTTCGCCAATTTTATCTCCGTTCATAAAACGTAGATTCATCTTTGAACTCTTCTACGTAGGTAAAAAACTTGATTCTTTTTTTACATTCGCAGTTTCAAGTTGAGCGTTCATTTCATATATTTAGGAAATTGAATGAATCTACGCGATATCGTGGGCGAAAAGGGAAAACGTGTATGAGACATCGTATAGGCATCATTACGAGGAAAAATATGACTATACAATGAGAATACGACAAGTTCTTCTGAGCAAACACGCTTATACAGCCTTAAAATTGTCTTAATCTGGTCGACAATCTGAAATAATGGATCATAATTTCGTCGAAAATTACAACACGCGTTTACCTACCCTTCCTTTCCGACCACTCAGCGCTCCGGTAGCGGTGTAATTTAAATAAATGCCCAACTTAATGACGAAAGAGAGGCTTTCGAATAATCTGAGACTCGCTGTACGTTGATATTCGCCCTATCGTCGCTACTGTACTCTGGTTAATGAAAAATTATACAAGTCGGCCAATTGTCGTCCTAAAATGCGAAATTTTTCACCTTAAATGTAACGAATAAAAGAAACCATTTTTTAAATTTAACCTACAATGACGCGTATAACTGACCGCAATGACATTTTTTCCAACTGTGAAAACTGAAAAGGGTGCCCGGTAACGAACAAAAAATAGTTATATAAGTCCCTTGTCACAACAAAACCTCGACTCTTTTACCAATGGTTACTCTAAGGGTTGAGATTTTTAACCAAATGGCGTCATTTTTTCTGTTCTTTTCCTTCCTCGACATTACTTACATCGAAATACCTAATTTAATTTAGAACCAAGGTTTTAATTAAATGACTTGCGGAAAGGAAACTGTACAGCACATCGGTGTACTATTTAATACGTCTAAAGGGAGATATTCTATCCGCAGTATAGATTTGTTTGATAATACTTAATGATCAAAGGTAAAGTTGGTCGTTGATATGTAAACATAATACTTGTGGGAGTTGAGACGTGTGTGACAAAGCTTTCGAGTGAATTACTTTGTTCCTATAATTGTTTCGATTTTCACGTGTACGTAGGTAAACTTGTGTGTAAAGGTGAAACAACTCTGTCTATCGATATGATTGAAATTTCACCAGAAGTCTAAAAGTTCGCTCGGTTCAACTATACAGGATGATGATTTTTGTTACACGAGTGTTTGACAATTTCCCATTGTCAACGAGTTCTCCGAGTTTCGTTATTTATTGTTTTCTTATTCGAGCAGCAGTCTTTGGGAATGAATTGTACCTAGCGATGCGACGCGATGGTGTTTTTTTTCCCGAACGATTTCAATTGTTTGGGAAAAATATTGTTTCGTTTTGTGTGTGCGAAATCGAGGTACCAATCGTATTCAAAATAGGTTTTCGTTTTGGGGAGATGAATTTTAAAAGGTTTGTTCAGCTTGGCTGGAAGTATCTAAATTTCGCGTTTTCATAATTGACTTGTAATATGTGATGATTTTTTGCTGAGGATTGAGGTGTAGAAATCCTGTGGAGTGTTTTTCAAGGTGTTTTGACGGGCCAAACTCACGAGCGGAGATGGGCTGTAACTATTTATGGGGAGGGGGGCTTGAGTCCCCTAATTCATGTTTCCATAGTTTCATAGAAATCATGAAAAATATGAAAATAGCCTGAATGTTAGTATAGTGGTATAGCATGCATTTTGATCATTTTCCACAAAAAGTATGAATTTTTGACATTTTCTAAATTTTTAAATTGAAGAAATGCTTTTAAATTATTTTTAAACTTCATTTTTTTATTAAAAAAATCCCGCATTCGCTTCGGTTGGGCAGGACTTTACTAGTACTTCAGATTCGAATTTAAAAAAAAAATTGAATCAAACGGCCAACAGAAATAAGCCAAAAAACGATGGCTCAGATTCAAATAAGAAAGAACAAAATTTAAATCAAAATGAAAATGATCTAGCAAATGATGTCGAAATTAGAATATTTAATTCACGATAATTCACGGTACTTATCAGAATATTTACAGTAATTTTTGAAAAATTTACGATAATTTACTGTAATTACCGAAATATTTACGGTAATTGTCCATAATTATTAAAATATTCATGAAAATTTGTCGTAATTATTAGAATATTTACGGTAAATTACCGTAATTACTGAATTGTTTACGGTAATTTACCGTAAATACTTGAATATTTATGATAATTTACCGTAATTACCGAAACATCTACGGTAATTTACCGTAATTACTGAAATATTTATGGTAATATACTGTAATTACTGAAATATTTATGGTAATTTACCGTAATTACCTAATATTTACCGCAATTACTGAAATATTTACGGTAATTTACCGTATTATCTTCAAAAATTCTTCTAAAGGTGAAATTTCTCTACAAATTTCTTAGAATTATGGAAAATACTTTACAGTTGAAGATTAAAGTACATCTCCAGGAGTTTGATTCTCCGTGCATGGAATTTTTACATCTTGAATTGAAGTTTTCAAATACCGTAAACTCTCGTAAATTTTGAAATCTTGAATAAGTAGGTATAAGGTGTGAAATTTTTCAAATTCTTTTTTTTTTCATAAGTAGCTCTCGTTTTTTTTTTCTAGATAATATTTAATATTTCTGCAAAAACTAGTTATAAGGAACCTTCAAATTTTCCATGGTGGTTTCATTCATATTTTGAATTTTTTAAATTTGAAAATAAAGCAATGTTAAGGGTCAACCTACAAACCTGAAAAGTCCAAATTATGGAGATCAATTTTTAAGACCAAATTCGGAAAACCAAATTTTTAAATTTTCTTTTTTCGTGTGTAGAACTCTGAAATATTTGAAAATTTTCAATTTACGTTCACCAACCAGTTTAAGGTCGAAACTTTGGAAAAAATTGATAGTTGAATAAATGACTTCTTGTGACTTGAAAATTTTCAACATACCGTCATGCTAAAATAACATTGAAAATTTTGCCGAAATGAGAGGCATACCTAAGTGAATTAAATTTTAAAAAATGATGGAAATTTGAAATTTTTTTCGGGTCCTTGTCATTTGGGAAAAAAAGAATTCAGGTCAGCAGATTCAGGATATAAATATGTATTTTTTTGTGGGGGTGGGGGGGAGGAGTAAATGGAATTTGTTATTACAACTTTCGAGGGAGTGAATTCGGAGAAATGAGCGGTAAAAGTCGACAAAGTTTTGAGGCTCGTTAAAAATTGAAGGAATTTCGACTACCTATCCAAAATTTTCCTATGCATAATCGATGATGATTTTTTTATTTAATTGTAACTTACCAAGATCATGTTTTTTCAAATTATTATTACACCATGCATTGGTACCAGTTTTTCTCGTCAAAAACACCACATTTTGATGGAAATATTCTCGTTTCGAAAACCGCACACTTGTTGATTTTTTTTTCTAAAAAACGATCAATTTTAAACGCTAGACGTCTTTTGTTGCGAGCTTTCTTGTTTCCATTGCTTTTTTCTCGTTTCGAAGTTTATCGATAATTGGTTCGAATCGTTTCCGTTACCAGTACTTTATTGTACCCGCGAAATTTGACGGAAAAATTTCGATAAAAACTGTCGCAATTTGTATAAAACGAAGTTTAATTTGATGATTTTTTTTTCGTATAATCCGACGCAAACAATACGTCGGATTTTATTTTCTGTACCGTTTTTGTCAAGCAGCAAATACTCAAAATCGCGGTGCACGTTTTATATTTCTATCCAGCCAGTCTCGTAATTCTGTGCAATAATGACGAGTTTACATTCAAACGTTAACTTTTTTTAATGGAGGTTCCCTAACGAAGCTGATTATATACGAAAGCTTTTGAAATTATCTATCCGCCGGGCGCAACTGACAATTAAATAACAATTTCTGACTAAGAGCGTGGAAAACGTTATAAAAACGTTGGCACTTTAAAATAAGGTCAATTTAGATGATATTTTTTTCGCCTATTTTTTACGTACTCGCTTGTTATACGACGTTATAGAGCGAGCGAATATAAAAATGCCAAGTATTCCGAATCGTATATATAACGAAAGTCGATAAACGTATCAAGGCGCTTACAGCATACTCGTTAATGTCGGATGAAAAATTGCCTTTAACGTAACACCGTTGACCATCGGGTTGAATCGTTGAAAAAAAATTTTACAAACCTTCCGTTCTTATTTTTTTTTGTATAACGTGTGTCGGTAATCCTAAGGTAGGGCTTTATTATTTACACCACATGTCCTTATATATGTTGGACTATGGTCGGACATATCGTACGTAAGCTTGGCCCGTAATGCGGACATGTATCAGATGTCAAGATTGGAAAAATATTACACGTACGATGCGAAATGAACGAACGTTTCCGAAGAGTACCGCCGCGCGTCCCGCCTTCGGCTCCTTTTTATTTTACACGCTTATTAAATGAATCTTTATTTAATCCTTATTACAGGCGAGACGGAAATATAAATGGTATTTCTTTTCCGTTGTGCATTTTATTTCCGATGTGCTTCTCGGATCCGCCAGCGCATAGCGCCAAAGTGTATAATGTCTAATCCGAGTTTTCTTTTACTAGGCGAATATAATGGAATAATTTTCAAAATCAATTTATTTCGCGTCTCGAATCGAGTTCGACGAACTGTTTTTCCATCTCGGAGGTTCTGTCTTTTTTCGCTGCGAGGTTTTTTTTTCGAGCTGGATTGACGTAGTGTTTTAATGGGTATCTTTGGTGATAGGTTTGAACTTACTGAGGGAAAAATAGTGTTGAAGATTGAAGATGAAAGGATAATATTGAAAAGAACGATTCTGGCATGGTCGAAAATTTTCACAGATCTGTTCAACGACCCGAGTTCACCTTAAAAAATTGTCGTGGGGAAAAAGGAAGAGATGAGGGAAAGAATGGGTAGACGAAATTGAAATTTCAACTTAAAAAAAATCGCATAAATTTCAAAAAAAAAAAAAAATACAGATAAATACGAATTTCTTGATTGTTTTGGCCATATTTGAAATCCACAATTTCGATATCACACGACCTTTTCAAATTAAAATTCCAATTTCATCCCCTTCTCTTTCCTTTCCTCCTCTCCTCCTCCCTTCATATTTTTCCAAAATTCGTAGCCTACAATCTTGAATCAGGTTGATTTTTGTCAATTAAGTATACTTAGATGAATTCAGTGCTATAAAAATCATAATTGAAGCTGTAAATCTTATTTTCCCGCCAATTTTTTGGGGGATTCAACATGTTATCCCATATTACGAGTAAATCTCATACCTAAGAAAAAGTTCTCCCTAATTCACAAAGAGGCTGAAATTTTATAAATCTCCTTTTCAAAAGAAAATGAACTGCTTCAGGGGAGGAGACCTTTAAAACTTGAAAAAAAGTAATGCTTGACCAGAACACCCTTAAAACGATCAATTATCAAAAATAAAATTTAAAAAATGAAAAATTAAGCTTTTTGCAAATTGGAATTCTAAAATTTTGAACTTATTTTGATAATAAAAATTCAATTTTAAGATCTAAAAATTTCAGTTATCCACCCAATGTTTTTAAATTCCTCAGAAGAAATTTTTTTACATTATTTCTGAAATTAATCGACTGAAAAATCTTAATTGTGATGAAGGAATTTTTTTGCAAAAGACCAATTATTCAATTTGAAAAAAATGAGTAATTAATCATTGTGAATTAGTTAAAGATTTTTTCGTTGGGCAGTTGATGTAATTTTTTCAAAAAATGTTGGCATGTTTTGGAATTATTTGATTTCTCATTTTTTGATTGATCAGCTCTTAAAAAGAAGGCATCCCAACTCAAAGTATTTTAAGTCCAAACAAAAATCAATCGAAAATACATCATGAAAAAAACCCATATCCAAAATGTCAGGTGATGAAATTCATTTCTCGAATTTTGGCGATTTTTTGAAATCTCAAAATTACCTCCGCACTCTGCAAAATATGGAATTTAATCCAATCTACAAAAAATTCTGAAATTTGGTAGATACCCTATACTTTCCCTGCCGAATCGCCAAAATTTTCTGGATACTCCAAAACATCTTGAAACTGATGCTTTCAAACGATTTGGCAGATTGAAAATTAAGTCCACGTATTAAATTTAAGCTTTTCCTACCGAGTACATTTTACAGAGTGATCCAAAATTCAAATGAATTCAGCACCTGAAATAATTTGTGATAGTTTTAAACTGTGTTGATTTTTGAAATATTGAAATAGGGTGTAGATGGTTTATTTCAAGATGAATTGAATTAGTTTCCACGTTTTATTTTTCGAAAATTAAGCCTCAGAGACCCGTATTCTTGATATTGATAAAAACGGTTTTAAGAAACGTGACAGATATTCTAATTTAAATCTCGAAAAAATTGTATTTCAGTTTGTTTAAAAGTACGAGCATCCCACATTGTCTCGGATAACTTTCACGATTTTTTCAGTTTCAAATTTCTCAATTTCCATTAGAAAATGATAAACCTCGTTATATGGAGTAAAAGTTCGTATTCTCCAAGAAAAATATTGGAAAAATTATAAAATTTTTCATATTAGTGTTCTCACCGCACGTTTATTTTTTCAAAATCGTTCAATATAAAAATTTTAGTCAATTGTACGAATAACAAAAAAAAAAAAAGTCTACATTTTTCAAAATTTTAGAACCCTGTATCCTTTTAAAAAGAAATACAGTAATTGAAAAGTTCTATCACGTCCATTTGCACCCAACTGAGTCACGATTCACTGCGCTATCATTATAGGTATCGGATTTCACTTTTCGAATAAATAAAAATAATGCGAAAATCAGCCTAGTTCGGATTGGAGAGTGCTTCGAGTAAAGGGTACATTATTTCGGTCCGGCTTGAACCTTAGCTTTCGATTCTGGAGCCAATTTAACGTACAAAAGTAATGCAATTTTTTTCGCGAGAAACTCTTCGGATTCAAAAATTAACCACTTTAGAACGAAAAAGCAAACCCCCTTTCACCACCTTCCACCATTCGTGAATTTTATCGAAGCAATTCTCATTGCGAGAAAATCCATCTGGAGAACGTATTTTTTACTCGATGCTTTCTCATTGGATATATTTTGGATACATTTACAGCGTAAACTTCGTCATCGCGCCAGATCGAAAAAACATACAGAAGTTTCAACTTTCTCACACACACACACACACACTCGAAAAAAAAAATCGAAAACGAACTCCAATTTGGGAAAAATAGCTACTAAACAAGATTGAAAGAGATTCAAAAAAAAAACTAGAGGGAAAGAAGAAAAAAATGAACAAAATTTCCAATTATTATCGAACCGAACGTCTGCGGAATGAAACTTATCTCGAGAGCTTATTCCTACACGTACAGTCGTACACGCGTCGTACTTTCGTATCCAGTACTCTGCGTATCATCGAATAAAAAAAAGATTTTGTACTAGTTGACCCCTTATGTCGGGTGCGAATTTATCGTCGAATACGCGAAAATATCAATAAAATCGTATGTGTAGTTCACGTGTATGTACGAAGACGATTCGTAGCGTAGTTTGTAAACTACATTGGTAATAAAATTTCACAACGTATGCTTCGGGTGCCAGAATTCGTGCCGAACCTCCTGCCTCGTCCAGGTGCTAACCGCAGGCAGGATACCGACGATTCGTACAAGCGTGAATATTTAATTATAAAATGCAATTTCGTATAAAAATTATTTTCTCGTCCGTCAAAGACATTCGTATTTATTTTTTCGACGAACATCATCCCTTCGTATTTCATCTTTCTCCGGCCTCGCATTTCGAACGTTACGAAATGAAAAATAACCCAGGATATGGACGGAGATGTAATATTTTACCGGCTCGCAGGGATAAAAAATAGGTACTGAAATGTAATTTTTTTCCTCTTTTCGCCGAAATTATATTTGTGGCGATCTGTCTTTAATTTAACAATGGAACATTTCGTCGTCCGAGACGTAGACCGCGTCGAAGGCTTTTTCGAGGGGTAATTTTTTCCAAAATACACATTCTAAACTTTATAGCGTATTAACGAGATTACACAAAGTTTCTTAAAAGTTGCCAAAAAATTTGTAATTTATTAATATTTTAGCCGCTGTTGGGGTAATATTTCATGAATATTAATGGCATATTCCTACGGCGAGTGTTCAGTGTTCACTTTAATAGTAATCTTTCACGAAGGGTTAAAATTGAGTTTACTCCTGCTGAGTTTTGTTGTTAATTTGGTTAAAATATTAGTGCGAAAATAGGCATAAACTAATAATACGCGGTGGCGGCGGCCGTCCGAATTCTTCAGGTATTTCGAATTTAAACCATTACGATGCTGCGGTAATTATCGAGTAATTAAAATTATAATTATGATTTTCGATGACGATTTGGTTTTTTTAATGCGAGAAATTCGCGAATAATTAGAGATTGGCAGAATCAAAGGCGATGAGGGCGAAGTAATGTTTGACAATGAGAAAATAACTTCTGACGAGAAAATTTTCATTTCAATCGATTCTCTGGTTGAATTTGATTTTTTTTGCCAAAACTCGAGAAGAAAAGTTATGAACTTTGTGGTTGTGTAAATGATTTCCGATGATGTGGCGATAATTTTAGAGAGGTTTGACGACTGAAAAATAAACAATTTTGCTATTTTTATGTGATTTTTCTTGCTTTGGTCTGCTCAACAGATTAAAAAATTCAAGGGGAGCGAAAAGTATTGAAAATGATTCTTTTTGGTATCAAACGAAAAAACTGGTGCATAAATGAATAAATAACAGGGTATCTAACGGGTAGTGAAAGTAGTGAAAAAGTAGTGATTTGAAAAACCGGTCATGCCGGTAGTGGAAAAGTAGTGAATTCAGACGAAAATTTGAAAAAAAAGTAGTAAAAAAGTAAAAAAATTCCAAAGACGCGAAATTTATTTTTTTTAATTTCAAAAATTGTTCATTTTTCATTTATTACATTTAAAATAAAGATTTTTTTCTAATTTCATTTTTTTGTATCTAAAAAATTTTTATCGTTTTTTTTGAATGTTGGAAAGAGAGCCAATTTTTTCGGGGAGGGGGGGGGGTACAAATTGAAATTTTTTTTAATGGAAAAAGTAGTGAAAAAGTAGTGATTTTACAAAAAAAAATCAGTTAGATAGCCTGAATAAGTAGGTAATAAAATAAATGAATAATAAAATAAATAATTGAATAAATAATTGAGAACTCGAAGAAAAAGCAATTTTTAACCTGAGTGAATTGTTGCCCTCGCTTTATTTGGGTCAAAATTTTCACTCACGCTCGTCAAAAATTATTTTTTCTTCCCATGCTGTGAAATATACATATGTGACGCCGCATACGAAAAGGTGACCCCGGGTCAACTATACCGTTTTTGGGTTTTTCCACTACTTGTATGTAAAATTGGCCGTAGAATCCGATAAAACCATCGCCAGGTCGCGATCTCGACGTTTAAGCGGTGAAAAATGGCTGTAAAGTGAGACACCTCCTACAAAAAAGTGTCAAAAAAAAACGTAAAATTTTTTTTCTCTTTTTTTCCCCACTAAAATTGGAAGAATACGTTGAATTTTGAAAAAATTGAAAAAAAACACTTCGAAAACTTAAAACGCGTTTTTCTCTGAACTTACTAGTTGGCTCGGGGTAACCTTTTCGTATGCGGCGTCACATATACTAAATGAAATGTATCAACATGGGTCCCGGAAATGGTATCTAAATTAGCGTTGAAACTTTTGTAGTAGAAGTTTTTTTTTAAAAGTCCATGAATTGATAGTAATTTCGAAAAACAAGAGGCTGATTTTTTTTTTGAAAAATCCAACGTTGGAAAAAATTTGAAGATATTTTAAATTGGAAACATTTTCAATTTGAAAAATATTTGAGGAATTTTAAAATTATTGAAAAAATTTCCGAATTTGAGTTGATTTTTGAACATGATTATGATGTTGAAAAAAATTGAAAAAAGTATCAAATCAAAACAGGAAAAGTTTTCAATGGCAAAATTTTCCCAATTTTCAAATTTTAAACCAATTTATATTAATAAGAAATTTTAGAATTATTGACACAGATCTCTTCCCCTCTCCTTCAATTGGCAAAATTTTCTGAGACATTGCAACATGAAATACCTACTTATAATTGTCTTAAGGGAGGAAGGGGATAACGTAATGAGCTTCACAATTGTTCAGAAATTGCTGCAATTCATCTTAGGGTATTTTTTTTAAAACAATTTTTTCTATCAGTAACACTTCCTAAAATTTCACGTTTTCAACTTGATTTTACAAAATTTTCACATTTATATTATTTTTTAAAAACCTTTTCCAAACTCGAAATTTTTTTACCATTATCGTCAAAATTTTCTCTCAATTTTTCCAGAATTTTTTTACTTGATGTTTTTTTTAAAAGATATATTAGAAATTATTTTAGATTTGATGATCAGTGAACGTTTTAACCATTTGGGTTCATTTTACATCGAAAAAAGATGGGCCAAAAGTTTAAATTTCAACCAGGAAGTTGAAGAGTTGGCTGTAATTCATAAAAACAGCCGAATTGTTTGGTATTAAAATCATACAACATGAAACATAAATTGTACTTTTATTTTTCTTCCACTTTTTATGCGAATTGTAATTTCTCACCCACCCATCTCTTCACTCCAATACATTGAAAAAAATTCCTGCTAAATTGACCCCCTCTCCTCTTATCCTCACTCCAATACCTATAGATACTTGAAGCCGTGTGGTGCCCTTGTGAAAAAAAAAAAAGGCTAGATCTGCCACAACCCGCGAACAATAATTTGAAAGTACATAGATAAAATGATACCTGTCCAATTGAACTTTATCTTTATCTTCATTGTGGGAACTGTTACTATCAATAAAACTTTGGCTCTGTTGGTGTTTTTGGGGTAAAGTTTATATGCGTACAGGCCAAAATGGCGACCGTTAAAGTTACCTTCATCGACTATATCTCGAAAAAGTATAATTCATGAACTACGCGGACAAATTTTCTATCCTTTTTGCACAATTTATGCGAACAAGTTAACCCGCAAATTTGCTAATTTACAAAGGCCCCAGCACCGACTACGACGTCAAAGTAGTTGTTTATTTTTTAGCTGGGCGCGGTATATAATTTTCTTACGAGAGAATTTAGTCGACTTGGAGCTTCTCCAGCTCACAGAAGGCGTTTCCTGCTTTTGATTCGATTTAATTTTCAATTCCAAGTGGGCTGAGAAAAAAAAGGTGCTTTGAAGGTGACATCTAATACGTTATTTTCTCGAAAAGAGAAAAAGAAGAATAATTTTATAATGATATATTTCTAGCGATTTATTCCCTCCCTGTGTTTATTCTTCGGAGCGTTTTTTCCCCCTTTTTAACCAAAATATACATAAGATATACCTAGTACCTACGTAGTGGTAGTAGTACAACTACATATTTTGAATAAATATTTCGTTTCTTCTTAATACCAATTTAATGTAACTTTTTATTTTGAAAAAAAAAAAAAACTCTGGCAGCAAAACTGTTTAACATAATGTTGTTTGAGCGAAAATTTCGCGCTGAAGAAAAAAAAACGAAAGGAAAGAAAAAGAAAACACCGAGCACAACAAGCTAACGATGTTAAAAGTTAAAGGCAAATCTGCATTTATATTCTTGAAGAATGTCGGGTATTTTGAAAAATCTCCAGATTAAACTGATTTTAAAAAATAATTTTCCATTTTCTTAAAAGTTTACTTTATGTTATTTTCAAAGCAAGAACTTACGCCGGATAAGTATTTTTGTATAGGAGAGAAAAAATTCTCTAATTTAGAGTATATTCTTTTACGCAAATTTTCTCTCGCCGAATACTTTTTTATCGATCGAAAAACTTACGATTGTGGATTTTCAACCGGCAAAGGTTTTTTTTTACTTTTCTAACCTTTGCGAGATTTTAATTAAAATATAAAAAGTATAAAGAACCAACAAAGTAATATGAATGTTTATAAAGTTGAGGAAAAAAATTTCTTTTACGGGTATCTTTCAACTTTTATGACGTGATTGCCCCCCCTCCCCCCCGAACTCCAGCCATCCCGATTCCAAAAACCAAAACGACGAAATTTTTAATAGAACTGGAAATGCCTAAACTTTCAAAGTATACAAATTGATACGTCTTTCTTAATTTAATTTAGGCTTTTTTCGAGAGGTAATTTGTCAAAATGAAGTCTCAACGAAGTATAATCGAAAACGAATTCTGTCTGGTTCCTTTGGTCAGAAGTAAACAAGCAATCTATGTTATTTGATACTATAATGGTTGCAGATCAATAAAATTCAAGGAGCATTGATTCTGTCCACGTGTTCTTTTTTTTACTCACGTCCGTTTTCTTAATCTTCTCAATTTCTGTTCCAATTTCAAAGAAAGATTTTTATTGTCGTTTGTTTGTCGCAAGTATCGCGAGATATTGTGCCACGTTTTTCTACCTTTTTCAACCCTTCGTTCTGGTGGAAATCTTACGATTGCTTGTAATGGATAAAATATGTAAAATTGGACCGCTTTTTCGCCTCGGAAATGTTTCAAGTGGGTGTACCTTTCGATTTCGTTGACCTGCAACCCGTATAACGTTATGTGCTCTAGGTTGCCTATTTGCTCGTTTTTCAAAGTATCGCGGTTTTAAATGACCCTGTGTATTTGTTGAGGTGAAAGATATTTCAATTGATTAGAAAGTTTACTAATTTTCTGCTTTGAAGTTTTAGTGTGGGGAAAAGTTTTTTTTCGCGAATTGGAGTTATTTTTTGGATTGTTGAAATCCCAGTACCTTATTCATTTATTACGAATTTTGCCCTTCTCTTTCGCGTTGAAGCCTCGTGGAAAAGATTATGTGTACCTATATGGAATTCACCTCTGGAATCCATTTTAGCAAAAAATTTTTAGTAAAGCCTCGAAGGGGTCTTTGTAAGATGTTAGATTAGGGACGAAGAGAGAGAATTCAAATTCGATTGGATTTCTCTGAAAAAATCAAATCATGTTGATTTTTAGCCTAAAACTTCTTGATGAGAAATCGATTTTTGAGTTCAAATATTACATTTTAATGTTTATTTGGTTTGAAAATTTTCAAAATTTCAAATGTGGTTTCCTTTTACCTGGATCTAGTGATTATGATACTAATTTTTTTGTTTTAAAAATTCAGATTTCATTTTCCAGTCGAAAATATATATTTTTTAATATTTTTTTTCCATGCTTAAATTTCTGAAATTGAATGAAAAAATCTAAGCTGTCATAAACTTTTCAAATTCAATCAAAATTTTGTTCAAGTTTTGTTTCTTAGGATTTATGAAGAACTGAAAAAATTAATGTTTGAAAAAACTGAAACGATTTCTGTTTTGGTTTCTTTTTTTCTCATTTTATTTCAGCGGTGATTTTTTTTCAGATGTGTTTCAATTTAATCTATTGATATTAAAGTTGATCAATTTTAAAATTTGAAAGATGCAGTTGGATGAATTTACGTTAAAATTTCAAAATAATAATAGAAATATTCTGTGATTTCGACCTTGACGTTCAGTTGGATTTGAGAAAATTTGATGAAATTTTACCAAATTAGTTTCTACATCATAATAATTTTTTGTGGAACTTTTGAAAACTCGAAAATTTTTTGCAAATTGATAAGAGAGTTTGATCTTTGATGAAATATCGAAAAGTTGGAAAAATGGATGTTTGAGTTTTTTCTTTTTTTTTCTTATTTTTAAAATTTCTGAATAATTTCAATAAAAATGAAAAATGATGATTACATTTGATATTTTCGTAACATTGTCAACATGTTTACCCTCTGAATTTTGAAAATGAAAAAAATCCTATTTCAAACAAAAATGTTCATTTTTGGAACCACTGAAAGATGTAGATATCCGAATATGATACTTCTCCTTGGAAAGTTCCTTTTGAACTTGAACAAACGTATTTTTTGTGTCTCGTCTACTAAGTAATTGAGATTCGAGGTTGAATTTTCTTTAGACGCTACAAAAATGTCCGGAGTTCACTTTTAGGTCGCATTCGTATAAAAAAAAAACAAAGGAATTTTAAAACCATCTCAACAAAGTCTATAAAGATAACGTCTGGTAAAACGTAAAAATCTCTACAAAAATCCCTAAAAATTTCATCCCAGTAAATACCTTCGCAAACGCAATCGTAGATCTTTAAACTGATGAGATGGCGATAGCGAAAGTCGAAAGTCTGCTTTTAATTACTCAACGAATAAAATTCTCGTTTTATTCGAAACTCATACCCGAACTCGAAATAAAAAATTGACCGTTCACCCCCTCCCTTCCCCTCACCACAAATTAATCAATTTCAAATGTCTCTGGCTAGCGGATCTTTAAGATCTGTCCAAGCTCCAACGAAATCCTCGGAGACCGATTATCCTAAAAAATGAAACCCCTGCAATGCCCAAGTCCAAGGTCATCAAGTTTGGCAAAAAATACGATATCGTAACTACATCGTGAATTAGTCGTAAAACGAGGTATAAAACGTGCGAGAGCCAATGTCTCAATATATTTTTCATTTGAACCGATGTACGTTACTGAAGAGGTGAAATTTATATCCCTCCTGGGCTCGATTTGGCTTTCGACGGGCTCGCTGGTGAAATTCGCGCAGACTAATTTGTACAAAGACTAGGTGAAATATGGGCTAACCGGCGGCTGGATATTATCGATGACGATAATTCAAAAGCGCAGAGTACCCGACCAAAGTACACCGAGCTTATAAATGGAGCATTTAAAACACCAAACTGCGGAAATGTCGCTTAACCGGCAGCAAACACGTTTTTATTTAGGTTTAAAAATGGCCAAAATGGGTGATCCAGTCAAATCGGCAAGGCACATACGTCACAACAGGCGACAAAGACGAAAAAAAATCATCCCACGTCAGAAAAAGTAGAAAAAAATGACCATGAATAGGTGTACAAAGATCAGTCAAAAGAATCCGTTCAAGTTTGAAAAATCAACTTTAATACAAAAAATATCAACGACGAGACCCGTAGACGTGCCGAAGTAAAACAAAATACGACGAATTCGTATATTCGGGTATCGAACCGACAACGCCAACGTCCAAAATTATCAAAAACTTTCATCGACGAATTGCCATCCCAAAGGAGGCTGAAAAAATATTGCGTGAAAATCATGCCATGTTTGAAAACCTTGTCGCAGATCGAACTGTTAAATATTAAAAATAGCATCGTATTTGTGCCTACGTTTTTATTAACTCCGCCATTTATTCTTTGGAAAATTCAAACCAGGTCACCTGGATTTCCAATTTAATCATTTTAAATCGATACGAATAAGGTGTTGAATTAGCCGGGGAAAAATATGTTTAATAAAAATTCTTGTCGTAAGGGTTGAGAAATTAAACACAAAATATGGAGAAGGTTTTGCTCGTTCGTTGTTATAAAATATTCCATTTTTCAATATTGTCATTTTTTTGGACGAAAAAATTTATTCAAATCGTACAGATTTTCGTATTAAAATATGCAACTCGAGAATTTTTCCGAGTGAATTTATTACTTATTCTGAATCGAAGTAGAGAAAATATTAGAAAATCAGAATCTCGATAAATTGGAAAATTTCAATTCGCCTTCGTTTTTGGGAAAAATTTCGTATGTAAGTTACGATATCGAAGTTTTGATTAAAAGCAAATGCAAAGGAGGCAAAGAGGAGGGGAAAATTTCGTATAAAATACCTCAAAGCGTTGCTCGTTAAGTAAATGTGAGCGAAATATCGAAAACTTGGTGTACACATAATCGAGTATGTAAGACTGGTCTACGCTGTTCCAGCATCAGCAACGATCCTATACGTGGATATTATTTATTATTTATAATCGTTGTACTCCTATATTAATTAGCTGAAAAGGGTTTTAACTGTGCGGCCGAATTCGGGCCCATAAATTCGTTGCACACGCGGTAACGCGACAAAAATTCCAACTTTTTGGGGACCCGATATGGCGAGCTCGTTGAACAATTTGAAAGGGTAAAAAAGGCGACGGCGTATTTTAGGTATGTTTTTAGGGGGTTACGGTAACGATTCGCAAGTCGGGAATATTTCTTAATTATGGCCCTTTCGCAGGCTGGAATTTACTTTCGTTTTAGGCTTCTTTATAATAAATTTCAATTTCGGCGAGCGTGTGTCGAATTTATATACGAAGAGTATTGCGTATATCTACGTATTACATTGTAAGGCGTACGTTATTGATGTTAATTAAATACATTAGAGTAGAATTCGAAGCTCGCGTATCGTATCAACAATCGTATCCGACCCAATTTACCCATACGTAAGCAACAACCTTTGAACTGGCGGCTGGCTTCATTTTCAGATTATTCAATTTGCATTCCTATTTGTAAATTTGTTTATGGAACGGTAAAGGGGCTACAGTCGTCCAAGGTTTTCGTTATTCACGTACGTTCGGTGGATACGTAGGTACGCATTGTAACACAAATGTGCATTATAGGAATTCTTTCGAGCGAAATGCCTTCAAAAGGAATGATTACATTATGCCAAATTCACATGTAATGCGAAGTTACTTTTCGTTTTGCGTTTTGCTGCCTCTATTATGGTAACTTGACCTATAAATTCGGACGAGCGTGATCTTCGATTTTATTCTGGTGTTTGTTGGGGTCATTTTGATACGGTTTTTGAGGATTTTTGATGATAGTCAGGAGTTGGAGTATTTATGGAATAATGTCATGAGGAATGTAGCTCGTAGAGAAAAATGATTTGAATATTTTTTTCATGTGAATTTGATGAAAAAATTGAAGTCGAAAAGGTATGATTGGATAATGGATGAATTTGGTCCCAGACTCCTTTGAGTTCTCAGATACCTCAAAAAGTGTAAATTCAACTAAAAAAAATGTTCACGACATTTTAGACCCCCTATCCATTCCTTTCCTTAGTTTTGACCATTTTAATTGCATTATTTTCAAAAATGTTCAATTTCAACGGAAGGGAGGTAAATTTTCTGTTTTGTAGAGATATATTTATGATGATTTTTTCAACAATTTTGATACACTCTAGAACGTTTTTTCGGCTATTTGAAGTTTACAATCGAAAAAACCCATGTAAGCGAAAAGCGACCACCCTGGAAAAATTATGAAATAATACTTTTTTTAACGTGGAATTTTTCTGTGTATTTGATTCGTTTTTGAACTACCTATTAAGAATTGAAAATCGCAAAAAACCTTACAGAAATGTAAATTTAAAATTTTTCAAATTTTGAGCCTTTTATACCTACAGAAATAAATGATCAAATGAAAAAACTAATTTCGTATTCACGTTCAGCAGATCAAAATACTCCGAAAAACAACGTTTTCGCGAAGTCTTTTCTAAAGTTTTATTCACTTTTTTCATCGATTTTTTATAGCGAAAAAAGTGAACTTCGAAGCTTCAAATAGGTGATCATTCGTGAAAAAAAAAATCCAATCGAAGTATTTTGACCTGGTGAACATAAATTGAACCAGGGTAATAAAATTGTGTGTAAATTACATTCGATTTCCTTGAAATAAAATTCTATAACGTCAATTTTTCTAATGAAATTTTCTTGGAGAAATTGAATTCAATGATTTCAAAAAGGTTTGAAAGGGACGATGTGACGTTGACTGTGTTCTTTTCATTTTTTAGAACTTCTGAATGTGATTTTAGATGAAAAATTGAAACTTACATTGAAATTTGAAGTGATTTAGCCAAAAATTGGAAAGCTAGGTAATAAAAATTCGTATTTTTTGTCATTCAAAAGCGCTTCAGCTTTATAATTTTTATCACAAGCTAAAAGCCAAAAAGCCCCAGCATTATTTATCTTTCGGCTTTAGGTCACTAATTTTTGGTAATGTTGCAAAAACATTTTTGTTATGTTGGATCAAGGTTGCAGGAACTTTTTTTTCAATATTGCATCTGTGTTGCAGAAAAATTTTTGTGATATTGCATCAATGTTGAAATGATGTTGCATTAAAATTTTTTTGTTTGCAATATTGCACTAATGTTTCAGAAACATTTTATTCTTGTAATGTTGCATCAATTGTGCAGAATCAATTTTTATAATGTTACTTCAATGTTGCAGAAACATTTTTCTAATGCTGCTTCAATGATGCAGAAACATTTTTGCAATATCGCTCAAATGTTACAGAAACATTTTGATAATGTTGCATATATGTTGCAGAAACATTTTCATATTGTCGCATCAGTGTTGCAGAAATTTTTTGATAATATCACTTCAATGTTGCAGAAACATTTTTGCCACATTGTGTCTATGTTACAAAAAGACTTGATAATATTGCAGAAACATTTTTGTAATGTTGCATCAATGATTCAGAAACATTTTTGCAATATCGCCTAAATGTTACAGAAACATTTTGATAATGTTGCATATATGTTGCAGAAACATTTTTATATTGTCGCATCAATGTTGCAGAAATTTTTTGATAATATCACTTCAATGTTGCAGAAACATTTTTGCAACATTGTGTCAATGTTCAAAAACACTTTTGATAATATTTCAGAAACATTTTTGTAATGTTGCATCGAAACACTTTTTCGTAATGTTGCATCAATGTTGCAGAAATTTTTGATTTTACCTATCGCTTCAATGTTGGAGAAACATTTTTGATACATAGTTTCAATGTTACAGAAACATTTTTGATGATATTGTGGAAACATTTTTGTAATATTACATCAATGTTGCAGAAACATTTTTGTAATGATCCATCAATGTTGCAGAAACATTTTTGTAATGTTGCGTCAATTTTTCAGAAACATTTTTATAAAGTTGCATCAGTGTTGTAGAAAATTTTCGATAGTGTTGCATCAATGTTGCAGAAATATTTTCATGTTACTTCAATGTTGCAGAAACACTTTTGTAATGTTTCAAAAATGTTTCAAGTGCCAGTTTTTTTGCAATCTCGCTGAACCATTTTCAATTAATTTTTGCGATGTTCTGTAACTTTTTTTATATGGTTGTGTTAGTGTTGTCGTAATGTTTTTTTTTAGAATATTGCATTTGTGTTGTAGTGTATCTAGTTGTTTTTACAAATGAGTTTTACTGTATGGCAGCCTTACAGTAATGTTATAACTTGATTATGGATATTTGAAAATGTGGGGTAGGAGATTTGAAGCAATGTTGAGGAATAGTTGCAACAATATTGCAATTGACATTGCAATACCGTTATAAGGACTTTTCTGCTGTAAAGCCTATTGATGAACTTTCAAGTCTACATCTATTATTTTGATTACAATAATTTTGTGATAATATTGTAGCTAATTGCACAAATGTTAAACTTACATTGTAATATTTCAGTCGGGTGTCCAGCGTTCGTACTCAATATTTACTTCATTAGTTTTTTTGTGCAATTTTCTTTCTCCTAATCATGAATTTTTTTGCGCAATATTTCATTCATTCATTCTCCAAAAATACGCATTTATTTTTCGAAATCGATTACAAAATATGTACCATATACCTACGGATATAATTTCGGCTCGAAAATATGTCGTTGGAATAAAATCCGTTCTCCTCTGTGCTTTCTCATTCCGGGCGATATTAAGTTACAATATACGACACGTACGTATACCGTTTTATTGTTACGAAAAACTGATACTTATCGATACTTAAAATTTACGATGCCAGCTCCAGTAATGTTTTCTATACTCCGCGTTACATTATAAATAAATCCTACATGATTTCACCCCGGTCGCCGCTCACCTCTCTCGAATTCTTCCAAACCGTTAACTCTATCTTAGCGAAAATTATCCAAATCTAGATTTAAAACGACCTGTTTCTCGGCGAAAAATCCGCCTCGAGCGAAGTATACTTAACGCTGTTGTTTTAAGCTGGCAAGGCTTTTTCCCTCTTTGTCGAGAGCTTATTTCTCTTTAACCAGCTCGGAAAATATTTTAACGAGCGGCCCCCAAAATAACGCAAAAATACCCCGAGAACAAACACGTAATAAAAAACGAAGCTCGGCTAAGATTTTGGCGAACCAATAAAAAAAAGTATTGCTGAAAACATTGATTACGGTAATTTGGTAAAAGTTGTTGTTTCGAGTAGACGGCGTTCGTTTTTAAGCCGGCGAAATAAGGATTTAAAACGTAAATCTTTACCAATATTCCGCTGCTTTTGTAATACTCGGTAGGTTAACGTGTTGCAGCCAGATTCCAAAAGGATTTTTCCGTTTTTCTCGCATCATAATTTTATTCGCAATTGTTCTCTTTGGAAATAAAACGACAAAGGGATATTTTTCAAGAGAAAGGTCTGTTGGGTGTAAAAAAATACTACATTCAGACAGCAAAGAGGAGATCATCGGCGAATTCGGCGATATCGTAGGATATTATCATTTGAAATACTATATCGAAAGGTTCGGCTCGGAATTCTGCAGACCCGTAGACGAAGGACTATGAATTTAGAAAATCTGTCATGCTCGGCGTTTTCTTTTATCGTCTCGATATAGCTATAAAATTGTTACGTAAATGGCAATAGCGAATGGTACGCTGCCGGGTTCCCAATTTATTCGCTCCGATTCATAAATAACATATTATAGGATAAGTTTTTTGAAAAGGTGATAAAAGCATCGAAAATTTGTCTTCTACAACATTAATTTATTATAAGCTGGAAATTATAAATTCGTGCTGTTTCGTGGGCCATTAAACGTAGTTTATTTTCGTAATTTTCGTAGCTAGAAAAAAAGAAGGGGGACAATTTGGTGGCTGTACGTAGAGAAAAAATACAGGTTATGTTGTTAATCGTATAGTGAAAGTTACCTGTGTGGCTTTTTTACGTCGTTGATGTCGTTTTTGCAAAAACGCAGGTGTACATGGTGTTTTTGGGCCTTTTTTTCCCTCCAACAAGTTGAAAAGTTTTTTTTGCCGTTAGGTCGGTTCATTTGTTTCGTTTGCGGGTCATTTATGTAAAAAGATAAAAAAAATAGCCCCAGGTTAATAAATTTATTCTCGCGATCGTAAATTTCCTCTGTGATCATATCTTGGTGTTTTTTTTCTCGCATAAACTCGTGTATCATGATGTGTTTGTTCCAAAAATATACGTGTATGGAGGAAGGAGATAGGAGCCGACGAAAAATCAATATATCCTTGGCATCATATCATATTTAACGGAATACTTTTTGTGTGTATTTTTATAGGGTTGTTTTTATTGAATTCGATGTCTATTACGGTGAACGATAGCTTTGGCAAAAGTTTCCCAATCATTATAAACATGACAAACAGAGCAGAGAAAAAAAAATCCTTCTAAATGAAGAAAACTGCTATACGATTTTACCTCTCACTCGGGTATCTCTCGTTTGAACATTGTACATAGTAATTTGCCAAAAAGGAAGTTGTTCGCAGTTCGCCTCCACAGCACTCACAGCAGTATAACCAAATAATGCGACAACAATAAAAGCTCGCCGTGTACCGCAGCTCTCATTGTGTAAATACTCGGTCGCTTTTTAGTCTTCATACGCTTGCTTCAGACGTGCACGCTTCTTTTTTATCCGTTTTATCACAGATTTGCAGTATTAAAAGAGCTAATGTAATCTAGGCGAAGGTAAACGACATCGTTGTACACGTGGGATCAACTTAGCTGGCAGACGATGCGGTTCGACGTTTTGCGGTGATCGCATCGTGAATGCGAATTCATCCTGCCAACGTTAGCCTTATAGCCTTTAGAGGTATTACTAAATTGTTCATCGTAGTTGAAGGGAGCGTCGGGAACAATTTTTTTTTACGTTTTCGGACATTCTGAACACGATAGGACGTGTGGTTGAGAACGAGGTTTCCTTATATATATATATATATATATATATATTTATATGTTTATGTATAATTTTGTCCGCGATTAAACTCGGAAGCTGTGTAGCTCCAGAAGGGGACAACGATCCCAAAAGATAGCATTTTTTACGTAGTTTTGAGATTTTCAAACCGATTTAAAATCGGTTTAGCCGTTTTCGAGATATTGAACTTTTTGTGTTTTTTAGGGGTTGGGGGGTGGGACTTAGCCGAAATTTCAAACAACCAAGGTAAAAGTTACATTGCGCTTCAAATTTCGATTTCTCTAAAACTACTGAACCGATTGAGCTGAAATTTTCAGGATTGGCAAAGAAAGGTTTGAGGACCTTACAGAAAAATTTTCAGCCTGATCGGTTGAGGTACACCGTCTCTCGGTAGGCCTAAAATTTGTAAACAGTTTTTTTCAATAGCTTACTAAAACTTGAAGGTCGAATAATTTGAAAACTAGGCATTTTCAAAAAAATCTAATGACTCATTGTCGAAAGCAAATTTAATTCTCTACAACTTGCTAAACAGGCATTTTTCGGGAGGCCCCTCCTTTGGTCAAAAACGGTCCTCAAAGGACTCAAAGGAGGGTCCAATACTCGAAATTCGCATTAAACTCGAAAGCTGTGTAGCTCCACAAGGGGACAATGATCCCAATAGATAGCATTTTTTACGTAGTTTTGAGATTTTCAAACCGATTTAAAATCGGTTCAGCCGTTTTCGAGATATTGAACTTTTTGTGTTTTTTAGGGGTTGAGAAAGGACGCAAAGGAGGGTCCAATGCTCGGAATTCGCATTCTGGCATTAAAAAGTTTGTAAAAAACTTTGTAAAAAGGCATAAACTGATGTTTTTTGGGTCGCTGATTCCGAATTAAGTCTTTGTTTTTCGATTTGAATCCTCTACATGTTCCTAAGTCGTCCCTCGGTAGCTTAAATTTGTGAACTGCCATTTTTAATTTCTTATACAAGCTTGAAACGTAAATACGTAATTTGAATAAAACTAGGGCTCTTCAAAAAAATCTAATGACACATTATAGAATACAAATTTAATTCTCTACAACTTCTTATACAGCCTTTTTTTGGAAGGCCCTTCCTTTGCTCAAAAACGGTCCTCAAAGGATGCAAAAGGAGATCTAAGAATCAAAATTTACAGTTTGGCATTAGAAAGTTTGTGAAAAAGCGCAGTTTGATATTTTTTGGGTCACTGATTCCGAATTTGGTATTTGTTTTTCGATCTAAATCTTCTACATGTCCCTAAGAATATAAGAATGCCTGAGGGGATGGGGACAGTTGAGCTAAAATTTCAATTTCGAATAATAATAGTAACTTGAAATAAAAAATAAAAAAAATGGCATACTATTATTTCATTCAATATCAATTTATCAACTTTTTTGAATTTGTGCCCTCCCCCCCCACCAGGTACCCCTATGGATATGGGAGCTTGAGGGCCCAAAATTTTTGAGCCCCTTCCCTGGATACACTGGAGTCCAAAATTTCGAGTTTGGTACTTCTCAGTAGGCTCAATATTTGTGAATAGTTGAACGAAAGTAAATTAAGTTTTCTACACCGACTTTTGTGGAAAAGTCGGTTACCTTACGCAGAATGCGTAAGGTTTTTTTAAAAAGTAAATTACATTCCGCAATGGAGTGTGCTTTCCTTGTTTTTTCTCTCTTTTTATACCGATGGTGAAAAAAAATTCGCTCGTTCGAGTGAAACGAAGCTAACAAAGGAATCGTATCGTATCATTTATTGCGATTTTTTTTTAGCGAGTTTGACGACACCAAATGGCAACTATTGTAAATCGAAATCGAAACTGGGCTTGGATAAAGATTCCCTGTGGGCCGAAATGGCAAAAGGTGTGTTGGAAAATGTCGTTGAGGTTTTTTCGATTTCGCTGTTGCGACTGTTACGAATTAAAGGCAAGATATTGTGCATGTTTCGCAGCTTCCTGAAGGCGGATGTTTCCAAATGTGAAATTATGTGTACATTTTATGAAAATTGTTTATTTATGTTTGGAGTAGGATGGCGGTGGTGGACTGATGTGTGCTGTACCGGAATTTCCGGTCATGGTTCGCCACCTTCTGGTCGCTAATTTTGACATCTGAAATTCGCCAGGGTTGGCAGATTTGTTGATTTTGGTGTTTTGGGTGTTTGATTGGATGAGGTGTTGAAATTGGGTGTGGTTGCGTAGCATGGTTTTTGATATTTTGATAATGGGGAAATAATTATTTTTTTCGTTGAAATTTGAAAAATAGAATAGCGAATCGAACCTTAGATGTTAGATGAGATTTTTTGGTCTCAAAGATCTAAAAACTGAGTGGTGAAAATTTCAGCGCCCCAGCTTACTCTTGAGCTCTAAAAATCGCCTTGAATTTGTCCAAAATGGAGATTCTGGTTATTAATTTTTATAGGTACTGTACAATTTTCCATCAATTTTTTTCAAACTTATCGAAATGATGGACGTAGCAAAGACCTTCATTGGAATTTTTTTGATTTTTCCTCGTATTCAAAGCCAAAAAATCGAAGAAGTAGGTAACAAAAAAAAATTCGAAAAAAAGCAATTGTAGAAGTGAAAAAAAGTACATTGAAAATTGAATAAATTATTTTGAAGAATTTTTACATACCCAACATTGATATTGAATCAATTGAATGATGTATTGAACCATTCATTATGAATGAGCTCCCAAAAAAATTTTGAGTAACTTGTGACCTCTTTAATTTTTTCCGAGATTTTTTCCTAAAAATTTTCCAGTCCTACCCCCCCTTTTTTTTAGAAACCTTCATCTTTATAGGTAGGTCTAGGTATCTACCACCGTGGACCAGATTAAAAAAATTAGTGGTCAAAAATCATTTTGACTGGAGTTTGAGAGATGAAATTCCAAAACTTTCAGTATAGGGGAATTAGAGGTCGCTGATTTCGTTTTTATTGTAATTCATTTTTGTTTAAGCCGCATCTAAGCCCCAAAAAAGAGATCAAATTCCAAAATTTTGATACGGGTGTCGAAATCTAGGTATTTGAAGTTGCTGAATCTAATTCTAAATTTCTGACTTTATTTTTGATTCCAAAGAATAAGAGGATCAAATCCCAGAATTTTAATATTGGTGTCGAATCTATGTTTTTTAAGTCGCTGATTGTGATTCTGACATTTATTTTTTGCTCTGACCTTTGAGCTCCAAAGTGGAGGGTCAAAACTTGAAATTTTGAAAAAATTCAATACGGATGTCAAAATGTTGGTATTAATGGTCTTTTATTCTGATTCTCACATTACTTTTCTCATTCAGTAAAACTTAAAATAATTTACCATTCGTAAGTACTGAAAAAAAAACATCAATACCGAAAAAAAAATTGTAGACTTCTAAAAATTCAACTTTTATTTCTCCATGAAAGCTCAGATTTGATCAGAGTAAAAAATGAATGCCAAAATCGGATTCAGCAACCTCGATACCCAGATTTCAATACCTCTGTCATATTTTCGGATATTCTTCAATATTCTGTTGAATTCTGCAATCACCGTCTTGCAAGTCCTGTTTTTATCCTTTTTTTTTCCCTTGAAACATGTCAAAATGTTCCACTTTTCCGCTGAAATTTGGAATTGTTTCATTCAAGATGTTTGCTAGCAAGGAAAACAGGAAAAATTAAAAATTGCGAGAATTTTCCCTTTGTTACGAGAAAACTAGAAACTAGCAGAATTAATTTCAATAATTTTTTGACGGAGAGCAAGCATTTTCAATTTTGTTATTTTTTATTGATACAATGGATAAAAAAATGAATTATTTTCAAGGAAGTAAATCAAAAATAAGAAAAATTTTATGAAAATGGCAAAAAAAGTTCAGAAAATAGCATGAATTTTCATTTTTAGACTCAGTAGGCTACTTTTCAGTTCGAACTTTTTAAATAATTTTTTTCATGTAATAGAAAAAGTATGATGCAATATTAGGAAATTATGCCACCTCCTCCTCTCTCCCCCCCCCCTGATACGAAATGTATGAGAAAATTCCTACTAAAACTCTGCTTTTATCATGAGGTTTTGTTGGACACCTTGCTATAATTTTCGTCATTTCAGGTTCGACAAAAAATCATCATTTTTGAAAATTTTCTTCCAATTATCTCTCTTTTGGACCATAATTTTTTTTTCCGAAGTTTTACCTATCTAAGAAAACATCTTAATCAAAGTTTACGTACTTATGTACCTATCTGTAATTTTTTCTATTGTTTTTGCAGAAATAGGTAATTTTATTGTCTGAATCTAAATTAGTAAAACAATTCAGGTCAAATTTTTCTCATTTTTCTCAATGACATAGGCAGAATTTGAAACCATTTTTGAAGGAGCTCAGCACAGATAAGAAATGAACTACTTTACGTATTTAATGATCTGGTACTTTATCGCTTACAAATTAAAGTAAGGAACATTAAAAACATTTTTATTTTCAATTTTGAGCATTTCAACTCCTAAATAATATCAAAATAATCAAGTTCATGTTTTTTAAAAAGTGTTAAATCCTTTACAACTCTCGAGATGCAACTACTGCATTTTTAGTTTCCGTGACATTGTCGAATGGAAGTCAACGAACTACGTCCATAACATCCTCCACATAAGTACACTCGATGGTAATTTTTCGAATTCAACAGGGAAACTCGATGCTTTCAACAACCTTCGCAGTCTCCGGTACGGTGCTCTTTCGTCGCATTTTTTTTGCTCGTAAACGGAGCGAAAAAAGGCGACCGAATCGCATGTCAGATAAAGAATAATGAAGTAAGGAATGAAAACGAAAGAGAAAATTATAATAAAATACAAAACCTAGAGGAGCCTAAAAAAGACGCTCGGTCGCGCCGCAAAAATACTAAAATAATATTTTAATAAGTTTCATACGAATCTGCTACACCGCGCCGTGTCGGTTCCCAGAAGCGCGCCGAGTTATTAAAAATTTTTGAATTATTACGAATGCGGTCAGGTTTATTCGAGTAGATTTTTATAAAGTTGGAAATATTTTATCCCTGTTGACCGTTTTCGGTTTATTTTTCTTTCAAGAAATGAAATAATGAAATAAGATGAAAGGCTTAACGAAAAGGGAATTTAACAAGCTGAGAAAAAATGAAACTGTTCATTCTCTTCTCTGGTGTTTTTTTAGCTCGTTTCATTGTAAAGTAAAAAAAAAATACAGAGATGAAAAATGCGAGAAAAAATTTTCTAAAGAAGATAAAATACGTTACGAGTCGCGTGATTTGCAAAAAAAAAATATGGAAAACAGAACGTAATGAATTGAGGTGATGCTGCGAGAAAAAAATTAATAAAATCGAATCGTTTAATATTTAATTTTTTATGAGATTATTTTTCTAAATGATACGTGATTAGAGTTCACACGTTTAATAAATACATGGATGGAATAAATTACGCCAAAAGGAGAGGGGAAAAAGGCATTACAATCGGAAAATTTTATACGAGAGAAAAATAACAATTTACGAGGTTTTTTTTTTTGATAGAATGCATTTTAACTATTCGGTTTACTTTTTATGTCAAAATATGAAAAATGTTTCGAGGTTTTTTGTGCTGTTTAATTTTTTATCGTAATTCACCGGAGGAGCTTCGAATTACGAATTGTTTACTCGTTCGCGAAGGATTCGGTTTTATTTGAGGGTGGCCAGTCGTGTCTCGATTATGTAATTATTTATACGAAAGAAAAACACACGAGTTGAGTAAACGATGTAAGTAAGGTATACGTGTAAAATTTACACGTTCTTGAGTATATTTCGGGCGATGAATTATTATTGTTCGATAATGCCAGCTTTACGAGTTGGTTTTTCGAGTATTATTTGCGTTTTATATTCAATTTCGTATCATTTAAGACGTGTAATAGAACGAGACGGAGAAAGAAGGAGTAAGAGAGAGAGAGGAATTAAACGACGAATAACGAACGTTCATGTGCAAACGTGTATTTCTAAACTTTGAGTAAACAAGTTCTGCCTTTTAGCAAATTAATCCATGTTAAAAGCGTATTCGATTCATTAACCCGGCGAACATTTAAATAAGCAAAGTTTAATTTCGCAAAACTACAGCAGCGTTTACGTTGTACCAGCGTTAGAAAGCCAAAGGGGAGGTTCCCCTTAGGCGAATTCTTAAACGAAACTTACAAGATTGTGATATTCGCATGTATCAGAAGTTCACTCGTAAGTATAATGAAACTGAGAAGATCGAGAGCTAGAGGCAAGGGTCTTTGATAGGTTATATCTGGCTTGATTGAAGACTGATTTTTGTACTGGGAGAAATTGATTGTCGGAATAGTTCGAAAAGCCTGCGAAACTTAATCTTTAATTTTTGGGTTCTTTTGATGTTTGTGACGTTGTAATTAATCATTTTTTGGTGAGATTAATTCGTGGCTGGGATTTGAATGCGGATTCCTGTTTGTATGTAATACCGATAAGGGGTTGGTATTTGATATGGGATAATTTCGATACTTTGAACTTGCGGAGGTGGCGAACCTTGTTTTAATTTTGCGGTTGAGGTTGCTGCTGGCTGAACAGCGTCGTATTGGAGGCAACGAACTGCCTCGACCGTAACCGAAACACCGTGTACATAGATAATGTGTCTTATGTATTATTACAAGCTGGAAAGATTTATTGTTTTTCGTATTCTTTTTTCCTTTTTTGTGTAGGTATTTTGGTGGCGAATGATGAACGTGAATTTTATTCATTTCGGTGGTAATATTAGGGCGGAATTTTTTGTCGAGGTTTGGTGCTTCGGATTTGAAAATTTTCTTATGTTTTTAGTCTACTTGTATAATGAATCCTCGGTTATTTATAAATCAGTGAAAATTAATTGGAAATCATCGGAAAACGATCAGAATTGCTGCACGGTTATAAACGGGTGAAAAATTTATTAGAAATACATAGCTGAAAATTTACTGAAAAATCAGTGGAAATTCATTTCAATAGCAATAAAATTTCTAAAATTTGAAAAGTCAGGAAAATTTGCTGTACCTAAAAATCGATAAAATGTATTGAAAAATTGGTTGGAATTCAATGAAAAATTGACGAAATTTACTAGAAAAAAAAAACCAGCGGAATCCTGATGTAAATCAATGAATTTTACTGATTTTCTCTTCGCTGCGATTTTGACTATTCATTAGTGATTTTCACTGATTCAAAATGTAATTTGCTTCAATAACTTCAAGAACGTGAAAAATCACTTATGAGTAGTTAAAGATACAGTGAAAAGAAAATTAGTAAAATTCTTTGCTTTTCAGCGGATTTTTGCTGATTTTTCTAAGAATCTCACTAATTTTTTCATATTTTAGAAGTTTCACGGACTTTTGAAGAAATTTTTACTGATTTTCCAATAATTTTTTCACTGATCACTGCGCTGAAAGTCAAAAACATGAATTTTTATATGTTCGAAATCAACTTTTTGCAAGAAAATCTGAAAGTCGTAGATCGATATTTTTCATTCAAGGTTATTTTAGAAATTGAATTCAATTTCAGAAAGTCAGAATGGTAGGAAAAATATCAGAAATTCAGTATGTAAACTTATAAATTTTCATATTTTTGAAATGAACTTTTTATCTGAAAGTCAACTTCTTACTGTAAAAAAACATGAATTTTTCAATATCAGAAAGACAGAAGCTGACTTTGGAAAACAAATTTTTATATGTTCAAAATTAATTTACTAAATAATATCATAAAAGTCAGAAGCTGAAAATTGACTTAATGTCAGAAAGTCAGAATGACAAGTAAAATATCAGAGACCTAAAAGCTGATTTTTAAAAACAAATTTTTATATTTTTGAAATTAACTTGATATCAGAAAGTCAGAATGACCGGTGAAAACATATCCATGTTACCAAAATTTCCTTTCAAAGAAAACTTTACTTCATTTTTCCAATGATTTTCGATAATTTTCACTGTTTTATAAACGAGAGAATAAACAATTTTTAAATCTATTCCTACTCTCTAAATCTGAATCAGTCAAAAACTGAAAATTGACTGATTAAACAGCGAAAAGTGTGCCACTGTTGATCAGTGAAATTTGCCTGTCAATCAGTGAAAAATTACTGTTCAATTTGTAAATTTTCATTTTTGAATCAGTAATGTTTTTTCAACTACTGAAATAAATCAGTAATCTTTTTTAAACTACTGAAATGAATCAGAAATAATTTCAATTTACTAATTCAATCAGTGATCTATTGGAATCAGTGAAAAAATGAACTGATTCAATCAGGGAAATTTTTGTTATTGAATTTGTGAAAATAAAAATTCACTGATTGAATCAGTAATTATTGCTGAATCAATCAGTGAAATTTTATTTTTACTGATTCAATAATGAAAATTCACTGATTTAAATCAGTAAATTTTTACTGATTTCAATCAGTCAAATCATTTTTAGTAATTCAATAAATCAGTAAAAATTTTACTGATTTAATCAGTGGATTTTCATTTTTGAATCAGTAGTTTAAAAAAGATTACTTACTGATTTAAAAATGAAAATTCACTAAATGAATCAGTCATTTTTCACTGATTGACAGTCAAATTTCACTGATTAATAGTTGCACACTTTTTGCGTTTAATCAGTCAATTTTCAGTTTTTTGACTGATTCGAATTTAGAGAGTAATGAAAACTGACCTCATCGTGTTAAGTCGGAGCATTTATATTACATTTTCCTTGGCCAATATTCATTAAAAAAAAATTTTTTTGGTTTTTCAAAATTTTCTTCTGATTGAATGAACAAAAAAAAACATTTGAAGATGATAAGCTGCTCTCTTAATTTGAATCAGTCAAAATTGACTGATTTAAATCGACGAAATTGAGTTACTGTAGGAATCAGTGAAAAAAATTACTGATTCAGTCGTTGAAATTTTATGTATCGCCGAATCAGTAAAAATAAAATTTCGCTGATTCAATCAGTGATTAATGACTGATTCAAACAGTAAAATTTTATTTTTACTGATTCAGTAATGAAAATTCACCGAATGAAACAGTCAATTAATTTTTACTGATTCAATTCTGAAAAATCACAATTTGAATCAGTAATTTTTCACTGATTGGCAGTAAAATGTCACTGATTAACAGGAGAATCAGTGGAATTTTACTGATTATCAGTGACTTGATTTTCTCCATTTCATCAGTCAATTTTGGTTTTTTGACTGATTCGAATTTACAGAGTGAAGAATGAACAAATCTTGAATTGGATACCATTTTGAAAGAACTTAATGATTAAAAAATTCACTAAATTTTGAGTTGAGAAAATTCGAAATTACCTATGTCGTCGAAATCCCACTTTCGTAAAAAATAATTAGACGTCAGTTCCATTTTTTTTTTTTTTTTTCGAAAATCGCCCTTCTGCGGTTTCATCCGCGGCATATTTCAAAATCCTCGAACTAATCTTTTAAGTGTAACCCTCTGCATTTACTTCGTCTACGTATCAACTTCAATAGGTTAAGGGTACTACACGCAGTAACTAACGCATGTGAATCAGAGACAGGTACGCGAAACGGTGCTCCACATTTTAAGAGAAATAAAATGTTAAAAAATTCACGACTATTTAGTTATTCTATATATGTAGAGTGCAGAGAGCAGACAGCATCATTAAAGGATATAGCATATGTAAAGTACGTACATTTTTGAAATATAACGTCATTACGTTGTTTTCAACGAACCGTAAGTCTACTCAGCGTAAATCTTCATTTCTACGCTTAAATCTGAACGTTGTTGCGGCAAGTTAATCTCACTAATTCTGAATTATTAAGCAGCCGGCATCTTTGGCACCGGGAATAAAATCGTTTTAAATTACATAATATATATCCTAATCTGAGTTCAACTTTATCGTAGCATGTCACCGAATACGCGTTTTAGTATAAACGTTACGCATTCGACAAACCATAAAAACTTGCATTTATATTCTATCCGTATGAATATTGCAAGCTCTTTCGCGTATTCGCCAAATACACAGCTAACAAGAGGTAAAACTACGGTGGAAAAAAAAAGTCACACCCCGACACTCGCGTCGTCGTTTAATGGTAAACGTGTGTTCGTGTATACGAAAATCTTTCCCGAAAGATGGTTCTTTTTCGCAGTGGAAAAAAATACCCTCGTACCATCCTCCCTCCATTCTTCGTTCGGTAAAACGAGTTATTCAGCGCAATTCTATTTGTACATTGTACATATTTTTCCGCAGCTCTGCTTAGGTACAGTAGCGAAACTTATCGTCGCAATAATTTTAAATTTTAAAAATTTACCGTCTTTTACTGCGAGACCATTTTCTTTTATATTTTTCGTTCATATTTAATTAGAGCAATTTCGCCAGACAAGTTTTTATAGTTACTTCCGAGCACGAATTTATTTTCGTAAATTAATCGAGAGAGTCTTCGTTTGGAAACTTTTACCTTATAGAGGAGCTCACTCGGTAGGTAATAGTTTTTTTTCTCCTATATGCTTTTTCTTGTTTCGGAAAAAAAAAAGGAAAGAGCAGAAAACACTTCTTAGATTATATATATAGAAATAGCCATACTCGTGTGCGAAATTGCTCGTAAATTTAAATGTACACGACGTATAGTTTTCGTCTAAGGGTAATATCGTTCGTGTAGTTTTTTTCCCCGTTTCGATTTTTAGCATGTATTTTTAAACAACCCTAGAATACGTAGAGATGCGAAGGTGTAGCTTAGTACGCAATCTGGCTTCGCACGTGTAAGGTGAATTTTCACAATTTGGAAACGAGATTATGAAATACGTATTTTCTGGTTAGAAGGGGTACGTGTTGAGCGCATGAGATGCCAGCAGAGATCAGCGTAATGCAGGAAAAATTACGAGATTATGTAGTTTTAGGTTCGAATTTATTGTCATCTAGAATTTTGGGAGGGCTAAAGTTAACTTGATAGAGAAAAATGATCAAATATTTAGGTACCTCGTGAGATATCCCTGGGGAATTTATGGATGAAAATGATCCCAGAAACCGCTTTTGCCTAGCACGCTGGTAAAACTTTGGCTGTAGCCTTACAGTATAAAGTTTAGGCCCTCCCGAAGAAAATTCAAAATAATTTTTTTAAAAATAAAATTGACATGAATTATCAATTTTTTTACAACCTAAAACACAAAATTGACTTTTCGAGTACTTGAAATGCGTTTGGAAAGTGAGAAAACACCAGGAAAGCGAGGAAAGAGTAAAAATTTCACCTTGGTAGCTGAATGGAAAATAGCTAGATTTTTAATGATTTTACAGCAAAAAGCAAGAATTTTCAATATTTTTCTCTTTCCTCGAATTTTTCAATTGAAGTGTGAAAAAAGTTTTTTTTGGGGCAAAAAAAATCGAAGAACTGCAAGAATTTTCATTTTTTAGATCCTGCGTAAGAGAAAAATTAATCATTTTCTGAGATGAAATTTGGCCAGAAATCTGGTAAAGTTGTTTTGAGAGCCAAATCAAGTCTCAAAATTCTCAAAAAAAGTCTTTAACTTCCAAAATGTTGAAATTTTAATTCTCATTTTTTAATTTCAAAGATTCGGAATTTGGGCCTTTTTTGGACGCACGTCTAGGTCATAACTGTCACAAAAGCTAGTAGCCAATCAGAACGCACTTGTTATAAAATTAAAATTTTTTCTAATTTCAAAAATTTAAGTGTGAAAATGCCACCTGTAAAAAAGTATTTCATTCACTTTTTCCAATTTCCAAGATTTATTCTCAAAATTTAAATTTGCTCAAATTTGAAATTCCCTCTTTGGTCTTTAAATTTTGGAAATTCGAGAGAAAAAGCTATAAAACCACTAACAAAATATCTAAAATGTAGACAATTTTTTGGAAGAAATTTTAGAGTAGAAAAAATTCTTTATGAAATTATGAAAACTGAAGATGAAATTTTAAAAAATGATTAAAATTTTGCAATGGCATTGAAAAATAATTTTTCTGTGTTGAAAAAAATTCAGAAAATTTTTTGCAGAAGAAATTTTTAGAGCTCGGAAACATCTTTAAAAAAATGTAATTCCAAGAAAGAAATCTAAGAATAAAAAAAAAAAGTTGAATACACCTGAAAAATAAGTACCTAAGTAAGTGCCTAAAAAAGATTAGAAATGAAAAAAATTATATAGAAAAATTCTCAAAAAAACTAAAAAATACATATTTACTTGGAAAATTTTTTCAGAAATTAAAAATATATATCAGAGAGAATGACAGGATTTTAAAAATTTAAAGTGTTTTCAGAGCTGTGAAAAAGTTTCAACGGAGTTGAATGAATGAGAAAAAAATTTGTGTTGAAAACAATCTCAAGAAATAGATACAACAGAGTTGATCGATTTTCTCAGATTCTTAGTAAATTTCAAGTTGAAATCAAAAAAAGAAAGCAGTATTTTCAAAGTTTTGGGTCTGAAGACGTAATACGTGGGTCTGGGTATATTTCAGTCAACTTTCTTGTGTTCAGTATCACTTTTCATGTCAGAATTCGTGATTAATAAATAGATTTTTGGGAATACTTTTGAAGCTATTTTCGAGACACTTGGAGGATAGATTCATTCTTATGACCGTTTTTTCGGATTTATTTTTCCTCTGGAATCAAATAAATTTTTGCTTATTATCCACCCCCGTCCCTATCCCCGACCCTTTCTTGTAACTACGGTGCATTGAATTGAAAATGATGCCAACAGTCTAGTGATTTTTGAGTGGAATATAAATATCTTCATGAATTGCGAGTTGGAAACTGAATCGCATCGGTGCGATTCAGATCGATTTCTGAAATCTGATTCAAAATTGATCAGTGATTCATTTCCTTGATTCGAATCGCCCCATCTCTAATTGAAACGGAAAATTCAAAAAAAAAAAATTCAAGAAGATAATACGTGATAAATTACTTTGTCAAAAGCCTATTCGTACGAAATGGTTTTTCAATACCCAGCAATAATTCTTAATATACGTTCCGCCAACTACTAACTACCGAGGCAACACATTTTCTAAAAGTCTTGATGAAAACAACAACACTTAAAACGTCGGTAAACCATTTGCGGCAAATCAACGAAAAATTGAATGAGATTGCCATTATTTTAAAAGAAAAGATAAACTTCTCCGTTTGGAAATCGAATTAAAACAAAACAACGAAAAAGAATACTCGAGTCGATGTGGTCTTGGTGCGATGGCATCGGCGCAACGTAACGAAACGTGGGCATGGTAAGAATACGTGAAGCTCGAAGTTTGTAATTAAATTAAGCTTCAATAACGTTTCAGTGAACTTGTTTTGAAAATTGGTTATCGGTGTTACATTGTGCATGAGATTGTATTCGACGATATACGACTATAGTATAGGTTTATAGGTACCGCAGCATCCTGAATCTAGCGGCATTCACGCATTCGACGAATTCTCGAATGCGCGCTTCGAGTACAATTTAACTGCACCGAAGGATTTTTAAATTTATTATCGAAGTAACGAGCGAAGGTGCGATGAGCAGCAGTGTACGCTTTTAATTCGATAACGTTTCTGGAGCTCTATTTTGTTTAATAAGGTTACGTACTCTTAATTATGGAAAGATAATGTCGTACTTGCGTTTATTTTTAGAGTAAAATTTGTCACGTGAAATTTCTCAGATGCTGTGCAATGGAATAAATTTCAAATTTGAACGAGTTTTCTCATTTTTTTTCTGCAATAAATTCAAGTTTGAAAATTTCAAGTAAAATCGTCGTGCCAGGAAAGAAAATTTTGAGTTAGATTTTTTGCCTCGAGAGGTGTTTTCAGACAATTTTGAGAAAATTTATGATTTTTTTTAATGAAAAAAAATCCCATATACCTAATATGGGCAAATTTAAAAAAAAGTGAAAAATTATTATAACAGCAATTTTTGCGGAAATGTGTTCAGAAGGACCTCAGTAGTTACCTCATAAAACCCAAGAGCCACAAAGTGTAGAGGAAAATTTTTAGGGGGTGGGAGCGTGGGACGTCCTCCAAAAATGAGTTTACTCTTGATATTTTGAAAATTATAAATTTTGAGTGAAAATTAGTAACAAATTCGGAATCTGCATCAAATTCCCGATCCAGTGATACCCAACACAGCCATTCCAAAAACGCAATATTTTGCCCCTGCACTTCACACAACCGTCAGGAACGAAATTCTGATACGATATTTCGATAGTCTGAGATTTTCAAAATTTTGAAATTGTGAACCCCTCCCCCCTAGGGATTTTTACTTGAAAGGAGCCGTGTTGGGTATCATCTGATCGGAAATTTGATGCAGATTTCGAATTTATCAATATTTTTTACTTAAAATTGATATTTTCTAAAATAATGTAGAAAAACTCATTTTTGGGGGTGTTTCATCCCCTAAAAAATTTTCACCCAAACTTGGGGCTCTTGGTTTTTTTTTTGATAACTACTGACACCCTTCTGAACACATTCTTGCAAAAAAATCGCTGTTATAAATTTTTTCCACTTTCACCCTATTTTGATGTTAATTTGCCTGGACTAATAGAATTATTTTTCGTAAAAAATTGTCACACAAAGATACTTGCAATTTTGTCCACTGAGAAATGCTCTATACCAAGTAACATTCACAATTGTGAGAACTGGATTCCAAGTTTTTTGCTCTAAATGTCACATAACTCCACTGTCATCATTCTATACGAAGTGCTGGTCAAAAATAAACTTCGAAATAAAAAGCTGGGGTTTTAAAAAAACACGAAAACATAGAACATGTCGATACTTTTATCCGGACATCACGAGCCGCATTCGATGTTAAAAATCTCAAACCGCTTGTCGCACGGAAATCATCAGCGTCTCGAAAAACTTTACTAATAAATGACAAGCGTACATTATAAATGAGATTTTCGAACGATTTGACGGCGTCGCGACACAGCTCGTCGCCTAGCGGCGGGACATAAAGAATTTTCAAATCGAATGACATTTCACTAGATGACCGGGCAAATTGAAAATTAAAATTTCTCCGTCAAAAGGCACCTATTCGAATAAATTCAATTAAACGTTGGTTTGTATAACGGAAGCAATGGATGGAGCGGGAGTTGGCTTGAGGGGGAGACGCGACAGCAATCATGATAATGGAGTCGTAACCCGGGAACCGAGAAAGAGAGAGAAAAAAATCCGCAAAAAAGCCACCGCCAGCGCTTTATTTCTGGGCGAAAACTCATTTCCTTTTACGATGATTGATATACGATATCGGCGAGAAAAAGTGACACGACAAGATAGATGGCATTTAGGCCGCGTATATAGCATAAAACTGTCGCGGTGACAATAATTAATAACACGATTAGGAGAATAGAAGAGTATGTCAAAAGGAGTATACGCGAAAACGAACGGTATACGATGTCGCGCCGCGACGCTTGGAACAAAACATTATAGGTTGACAAAAATTACATCGTCGAGGATAAAGGTAAAAAAATTGCCGGCTGAAAGCGTTCATTCGTCCGTAATATGTTTTCTTATGTCGGTTACATTATGTTTATTAGGCTGCAGTGAAAGAAAAACGTCTTAGATTTCGACGAAAATTTGTGAGGTTGTTTACTTTGAGTTGGGGATTTCCCTGAAAAAGTTTGAGCACCTTAGTTTCAAGGAGGATGGAGCGAGAGAGGCTTGAAGTGAGGTAATTATCGGAAAATAAACTTGGTTTTCTTTTTACTACTCTTAGGTGGTGTTACCAGCTGGGGAACCTTGCCCCCCTTCCCACTAAAAATTGCGATTAGAGTTTTTACATTTCCTAGAATCAATAACCTCAAAATTAGAAATCACTTTTGCCCTTCACCCAAGATTCGCATTTGTACAAAAAAACATGAAAATTTTTCTATATGACGCAAAATTACGAAAATAAGGTATAAAAAATTTTGTGAAAACACTTCAAAAATTGAGAAATTTTTATAAAAAATAAATGACACGAATTGTAATTTAACAATAAAGTCAGAGCCCGGATACCTTTTTCCAAATAAACTATTAAAAAATGAGAAATTTCATTTCTGCAAGTCACAGATTTTACAAATCTCAGCCTTTGCTTATTCACTCGAGTATACAAAAATTGATACCAAAAAATCAAGGGTCGAGGATCTCATCTTCTCAGGTTCACGTTTTAAAAACATTCCCTTCAAAAATTTTTGTTCTTGCTTCGCTCCATTTCGAAATACATTGTTTGAATTCTTTTCCCTCCGTCATGTCATCATTAGGAAAAGTCTTGGAAAACAAAAATATATTTCCTCCATTTTTAGGATGTTTAATTGAAAAAAAAAAAAAAAATGTACCTAAATAAAAAAGTATATTTTTTGTTTTTGAAGTAAAAACTGATTTTCACAAATGGAGCTTTCATAAATTTTCGTATTTTTTGGGGGTGGGGTGGGGGACGAGGGTGTATGATAATAGAGTTCTTTAAAAGTGGAAAAAGTTGCTCTTAAATTTTCGATTTTTATAAAGAAATCTTTCTTCTGCCTTTAACTTTCAGTCAAGTTTGTATGCAAAGCAAAAGTCATTTATCTATATGGAATAGTCACAATTTCAGGTCAAGAGTCATGAAAATTGACCAAAAAAGTCACAAATCAATTCAAAATCAAACAAGTCATCGTTTTACATAATTATCAGAATTGTTAAAATTCAGATTTTTATTTAAAATCAAGAAAAAAGTTTTTTCGCGTCACAAAAACGTTGAGATATCGAGCCAAAATGGGAAGTGGGTACAAAAAATCATAGTTCTATTTCAAGTCATGACAAAGTGACCACTGAATTTGAAAAATGAAAATATTTGCCTTTTTTGGATTTTTCTGGCCCAAATACTTTTTCTTCCTTTGATCCTCCAAAAGAGAACCTCCCCGCTTCATTAAAAACACTCAAAAAATAGAAAAGCATTAAAAATTTTTGCTTTTTTTTACAAAAAAATCAAAATTCTTGCTATTTTCTGGTTTTCTCGATTAGAAGAAATTTTGACAGTTTTCTTGTATTTCTGGCTTCATCTTGTCCCCTCTCTCTACCCACCGCAGCAGAGACGCCATGCATGGAAATGTCATCATTTTGATTTCAAGTAAAAATTACGATCCATTTTGATTCTAATTCAAAATAAATCATGATTCCTTGTCATTCCTTATTTGGGCAGAATCGGTTGAAAAGAGGGAAGTAGGGGGGCAGATCACCTGAAATAACGATAAAATATACCTAATTTTCAGTTAAAAACATTACGTTTCAGTCCAGACATCTTCAAAGAATTTCATTTTTTGTGAAACTTCTGTTCAATGTCTAAAAAATTTGAAAAAAATTGTTCTTAGAATCGGAAAAAATTGAAAAAAGCAGCAATTCAATTTTTGTCTCTCAAATAAGCCAGTTTCGACTGCCGCTTTACTCTGGTATCAATAATATAATTTTTCCAATTTACAGAGGATCAGTCTAGACCGCAAGAATAAATCTAACCTTGAGCCGAAAACAACATTTAAAATTCAATTCGAATCCCATTGTAACTTTTTTCGCACAATAGAATCTGATTTAAAAAACATCTACCTACTTAATTTATAATTTTCGCAACTCGGTAGAAAAAAATTGCTGGCAAACTGTAGACTACACTTAATTACAAAAATATTATATTAGTTTACGCTTGATAAACGCGCGACGGAGAAAGCAAGATTAATGATTTTACGAAAGTATTGAATCAAGCGGACTAAAAAAAAAGCAAAAAAATAACGCAAAGCTCGAGTGAAAAAAAAGTTAATAATACTCCTTAATTTTTTCCTTGTCCCGAGTATAAGATTTCTTTTCAGTGATTTCGTACTCGTATCGCGCTAACCGGTGTACTTGCTTATTACGTCGAAGAATCTTGAAACGAACCGTTCGTAGTAAAAGAGAGACTTTCTTTGTGTAATTAAGTCTTTTCAAATATTTCCCTCATTAAAGAATTGTACGCAAGTTTGTAATTTGAAATTACTCCGTGGCTAATTTTTTTCTCATTTATTTGGCGAAGAAAAAAAAATTCGCGAGCTTCGGTTCTGTTTTAATAGTAAATTATTCTTTAATGATGTAAATTCAAGCCATCTTCTCCGGTACAAATAACAAATGGTAAACTTGGTACGCGTTGGCGTTGCATTCATTTACCCGTGAAATTGAAAACGAAACCTACTTTACGTATTAAAGTATTACTTAACGAACATTTAGACTAAATTGTGAATCGCTTACGTGAAATGGATATGGCAGCAGGATATAGTTCTGTAACTCTACTCGCAACGCGATTATATAGTTAACATGAGTTTGCCTCATTTCATGCGTACAATGTTTTACTGTGTGTTATGTATGTAGATGTATTAGCCTTACCAGGGTGTCCATAATATTTCAGATATGATTTTGCCTCTTTTTTCCTGGTTTTCCAAACCAGTTTTTCGAAGTTTTCTAGACCTTTCAATTTTAAATTTGATATTCATCTAGTACGAAGAAGACTGTAATTTTTTCGTGAGATATCAAATGATTTTTTTTCAATACCCAATCATTCCTTCGAGATTTTTAGATGGTACTTTTCAAGCTGCAAAAAAAAACTTGAATTAAACCAAAAATTTCCAAACCTCTTGAGAACTTGACTTCATTACAATAAGTTTCAAGCAGAAAGGAAAATTTCTGATTAAAAGCAAAATTATGAAATTTAAAAAAATGAAACAAATAATGTTACGGTGTTTACCAAATCATGGGAATAAAATTTTGAAATTTTTTTCGCAATTCATTGCCCCCCCCTCCAAAAAAAAATTCCTCAAATTTATAAGTTCCACGCAAGCCCCTCGGTTTATCCAAGTACCTAGATAAAAATTCGATTAGGCAGTAAAATATTTCCCATAATCGTCCCAATAATCATCTCACGATTTTACCAAGATTTTGAGTCTAGGTTTAATTTTGGAAGGAGTTTTCATATCCAAAATGAAGAGGTGGCTGGAAGAAGGGCGTTGGTAAAAAAAAGTTGATTTTGAGAAAAACTTGTTTGAAGTTTTCACTTGTTCATAACTTTGGTAAAACTACATCTATTTCAGTATTTTTTTTTTTTTTTTTTAAGATAGCCTCTTACCCTTCTTTTTATAACCCTGCAAACCATTTTTTGAAACGTTGAATACTTTGCTTAAAAAAAGAGTTCTCCCAAAAGCTGATTAACGCCCCTTTCCCCGACATCTGCCCTTCTTCCATGAAATACCTTTTTTAAAGCCCATTTTCGTACGTTTTGGCTCTTGAATTTTTTTTTCGCTCTTCGAAGAATACATACATATAAATGCAACAACTTCTTATAATCCAGATCATAATTAAAAATCAATTAATATCTACAAATTGATAGCTGTGATAATAGCAGTACCCTGCCTGTAGATAATGAAACGCCGATATTTTTTGCATTTCTGAACATGGGTATGCATTTCTGAACAAGATACCTGGATGGAAGAATAAAGGAAGGATGCCGGATCATATTTTCTCGATTCCCGCCAGCAAAGTCTTCAAATTATGCCAGAATTTTTACCAGATTATGAAGCTGGGATGAATTTTTAACTCGTTAATTATCCAACAATTTTTCTGAACTTTTGAGACTTTGGATGAATTTTAGGATAAATTTTAAAATCATCCTACAATTTTCTTAGACTTTGAGGTTAAAATGAATTTTGGAATCAAACCACACCATGACAAATCGATACCAATTGATATTGATTCAACTCAAGTTTTTTCTTTTTGAAAAATTACCCTATTGACAATTTCGACTAAAAAAATGCTAGCATAATGCTAACAGTCATGCTAGCACTTTTCAAAAAAGTGTCCAAAACCAGGCAAAGCGATGCTAGCATGACATGCTAGGGAAATGCTAGGATGCTACATCATGCTAGCACTATATTAGCATGATGCTAGCACTGTATTAGCATGATGCTAGCATTTCATCTATTAGCATAGTGCTAGCATAATGCTAATATAGTGCTAGCACTTTTCAAAAAAGTGTCCAAAACCAGGCAAAGCGATGCTAGCATGACATGCTAGGGAAATGCTAGGATGCTACATCATGCTAGCACTGTATTAGCACGATGCTAGCATTTCATCTATTAGCATAGTGCTAGCATAATGCTAGTGCGTTATGCTAGCACTTTTCAAAAAAGTGTCCAAAAACAGGCAAATGGATGCTAGCATGACATGCTAGTGGAATGTTAGGATGCTACATCATGCTAGCATTACATCTAGCATTATGCTAGCATTTTGTCTATTAGCACCAAGGTGCTAGCATTATGTGAGCATTCCATTTTAGCACTATATTAGCACTACCCCTTGCATGATGTCAGCATGCTGGCATGATATGTGGTATAATATGCTAGCATTGTGTTAGCATTTTATATCTGGTATGATGCTAGCATTGATAGCATGGTATGCTAACATTTTTGAAGCAGTTTCCTAGGATTAATTTCATTAAATTCTATCTATATATTCCTATGTACTTACCTTATCTGTTGGTCTTGGTTTAGAGGAGCCCGCCACCATGCCAGGTTTAATTTTAGATATTAAAAGTAATACTTAAATTTGTGTCCCAAAATTTTTTATTTTCAGTTTTGATTAGATTTGGAAAATGTTTGACTTTTTTGTTTTGTTATAGTAAAATAAGATTTTAGGGCTCTTCCAGTGAATTTATACTCCACCCCTTGGGGGGTGGAACCACAAAATTCACAATTTAAGAAGAAAATTGAATTAAATCTGTAGAAAAAATGAAATTTTGACATTCCTTTGAGTGATATATCATAAATCATAATATTTTTGTTTTCCAGAGTACAAAATAAAAATTAGGCAATATTTCTCTCTTGGGGTTGAAGTAATGGTGGGGTTGGGGAGAGGGAGACTTAAATTTTGTAATTTTTTAGTGATAGATTGAAATTTATGTTTTCAAAGGCCTAAAATAAGAATTTAACAATATTTTTCTCCTAAGGACTAGGGATAAGAATTGGATGGGGTGAGATAATTTGGGGGAAGGGGATGAAGGGGTGAGATTGTTGGCTTTCCTCATAGCATAATTTTAACATCATGCTAGCATATTAATTGGTGGGAAATGTTAGCACTTTTCTTGGCAAGGGTAATGATTAGGTAGGGTAAGATGATTTGGGGGAAGGGGTGAGATGCAGGCTTTCTTAATAGCATAATTCTAGCACATTGATCGGTGAGAAATGCTAGCACTTTTCTAATAGCATAACGCTATCTTTTGGCAAACACCCTATTTCCTTGGCATTTTACTAGCATATCCCTAGCATCACACTAACATACTGATACTTGGAAAATATTCAGCCTGTAGCATAACCTTAGCATTCTCTCAACAAGTATGCTAACACCTTTATAACTACATAATTCTAGCATCATGCTAGCATTTTACTAGCATATCCGATCCCTAGCATCACACTAGCATACTGATACTTGGGAAATATTCAGCTTGTAGCGTAACCTTAGCATTCTCTCAACAAGTATGCTAACACCTTTATAACTACATAATTCTAGCATCATGCTAGCATTTTACTAGCATATCCGATCCCTAGCATCACACTAGCATACTGATACTTGGGAAATATTCAGCTTGTAGCATAACCTTAGCATTCTCTCAACAAGTATGCAAGCATCTTTATAACTACATAATTCTAGCGTCATGCTAGCATTTTACTAGCATATCCCTAGCATCACACTAGCATACTGATACTTGAGAAATATTCAGCCTGTAGCATAACCTTAGCATTTTCTCAACAAGTATGCTAACACCTTTATAACTACATAATTCTAGCGTCATGCTAGCATTTTACTAGCATATCCCTAGCATCACACTAGCATACTGATACTTGAGAAATATTCAGCCTGTAGCATAACCTTAGCATTCTCTCAACAAGTATGCTAGCACCTTTATAACTACATAATTCTAGCATCATGCTAGCAAATCTTTCAATTAGTATGATGCTAGCATTTAGCAAACATTTTATTGACTGGACATTTTTTGTAACACAGTCTTAGCATTCAATTTGCATATAGTGTGCTAGCATCAATAATAATCAATATTCTGGCATATTCTTAGCATTAATCTAGCTTATTGATACTTAGGTAAATATTCAGCCTATAGCATAATCTTAGCATTCTCTCAACAAGTATGCTAGCACCTTTATAACTACATAATTCTAGCATCATGCTAGCAAATCTTTCAATTAGTATGATGCTGGCATTTAGCAAACATTTTATTGACTGGACATTTTTTGTAACACAGTCTTAGCATTCAATTTGCATATAGTGTGCTAGCATCAACAATAATCAATATTCTGGCATATTCTTAGCATTAATCTAGCTTATTGATACTTGGGTAAATATTCAGCCTATAGCATAATCTTAGCATTCTCTCAACAAGTGTGCTAGCACCTTTATAATTGTAGAATTCTAGTATCACACCAACACACTAATGAGTGGGGAAAATGCTAACTGCTAACACCTTTTTAAAGGCAAAATGTTAGCTCCAACCAAATCATGCACCCGAAAGGGAAAAATAATTCTATGTCCTCAAAAATACAGATTTTAATATATCACCCTAAAAATATGTTAGTGCATGCAAGGACACTTTGGGTAAATAAAATGCTAAGATCATATACAAATTTTAAAGTGAATGCATTGTTTACAAAATTCTAACATTTTGCCATTAAAAAAGTGCTAGCATTTTTTTCACTCATCAGTGTGCTAGTGAGATGCTAGAAATACAGTAGTTTAACGGTGCTAGCATTATGCTACTGGATGATGCCAGCACCATGCTAGCATCTTAGTGCATTTTTCCAACATCCTGATGCTAGCATAATGCTAATAGACAGTGCTAACATTATTATAAGTATTATGCTAGCACCATAGTGCATTTATCCAACATCCTGATGCTAGCATTATGCTAATAGACTGCGCTAACATCATTACAGGTATAGTGCTAGCATGATGCTAGAAATACAATAGTTCGATGGTGCTAGCATTATGCTAATGGATGATGCCAGCACCATGCTAGCATCATAGTGTATTTTTCCAACACCCTGATGCTAGCATTATGCTAATCGATAGTGCTAACATCATTACAGGTATAGTGCTAGCATGATGCTAGAAATACAATAGTTCGATGGTGCTAGCATTATGCTAATGGATGATGCCAGCACCATGCTAGCATCATAGTGTATTTTTCCAACATCCTGATGCTAGCATTATGCTAATAGACTGTGCTAACATTATTATAAGTATTGTGCTAGCATGATGCTAGAAATACAATAGTTCGATGGTGCTAGCATTATGCTAATGGATGATGCCAACACCATGCTAGCATCATAGTGTATTTTTCCAACATCCTGATGCTAGCATTATGCTAATATACTGTGCTAACATTATTATAAGTATTGTGCTAGCATAATGCTAGAAATACAATAGTGTGATGGTGCTAGCATCATGATTATAGACAGTGCTAGCATAGTGCTTAGTGTATTCTTAGAATAATGCGAGATATATGCTAGTATAATAGGGCTGTCATACAACATGCAAATCAAATGCTATGATAAAAAAAATAATGCTTACAAAATGCTAGCATAATGCTAGCATTTTGGTGCTATAGCTTCACGTGCTAGTGTGATGCTAGGATGATGCTAAAGAGAATTTAGCAAAGTAGCATCATGCTAACATCATGCTAGCATAGTGCTAGATTTATTCATCTCCAGATGCCACTGTTGATCACATGCTAGGATAATGCTAATGTAATGCTAGTATAATGCTAGTATAATGCTAAAATGCTAATTATATGCTAGTGTAATGCTAACATGCTAATTATATGCTAGCATAATGCTAAAAAATTGTCAATAGGGACATTAGGAAAGGACAAAAATCCTCGAATTTTTTTCTCGAAATTTTTTTAATTAAATTCTCAGCATCTTCTCTCCACTCTACGTTCAAATTCTATTTTTTTTCATGATATCTTCTACATTATGTATACCTACATAAATTTGAAAAATAGAAATTCTTGGTATTTTCTGGATTTTTACCAGTTTTCTCACCATAGTAAGTTTATTTGAAAAGTCTTGCTGTTTCTATCATAAAATCATTGAAAATCTTTCTTGTTTTCTGGTTTAATTGCAACTGAGATAAAATTCCAGTTACTTTCTGCACAAAGAAGTAGAAGGAGGCCGGTAAAAAAGCTGGTGAAGATGTCGGCCCAACAGTATTTTCATCTACTTCATTTACAAACCAAACAGGCTGAAAACCCATTGGAGCAAGCTCAGTGATGATGGTGATGATTTTTTGTCCCAATAATCGTCCCCATAATCATCCCACTTTCTTCAACATTTTGAGGCCGGGGTTTATTTTGGAATGTATACTTTCATTCCAACAATCAACCCACAATTTTTCCCAGATTTTCAGGCTGAGATGAATTTTTATCGTAATAATCATCCCACGTTTTTTCCGAGCTTTTAATGCTAAAATATAGTTTTTCATAACTTTAAAAATATCAGTTATGACATCGATAAGAAATATATTCAAAAATATTTGTAAATTTAACTTTCTCACAACTCATTCATTCAATTTTCTTCTAGTCGACGGTTGATGGTTTTCATATTTTCTCTTTTTTCCTCGGAAAATTCCTGCGCCAAGTCTTTGACTGAAAATCTACTTGAGTGAAAATTCGCCGCACAAATATTTCCTTCACTTCACAGAGAATACGACGATCATAAAATACACATTTAAAACCTATCTGCGAGTTTATATTTCAGTATTTTTCCAAGAATTTCACCTTCAAATGCAAAAATGCCTACATGTATCATATTATCACAGTCTTTTTCCACTTCTCATGCTTATATAGCTGGCTCAACTCTTGTGAAAATTTCCACATCGATCCGGCTCGGTTTTTTGACGTATTTTAACGCTTCGCGAAGCATTTGGCGAAAGAGAAAAGACGTTTCGAAAACAATTCGGTGTATTTTAAAAGTATACATTACAGTAAATGACACACGTATCAAGTCTCCCCTTAGGTATATGAACCAGCTCGGCGTATAAACACGAGCTATACGATGAATATTTAAAATTTGATCATTTCGATGAACATTTTTAAAGGAACATTTGACGGTGACGCGACCTGCGTATTTTCGCATCTACATTTCGTATTTCGTGCGAATATCTCCTTGTACCCGAATCCGATGCGATAATACGCGAAAAGGCGAAACCATTAATTTCGCCAATGCTGTTATGGTACATGTATACTTACACAATGTAGTATTGAATACGCCAGCTATCCGCCATCATCGTGTAGCATACCCGATCATTAATGAAACAAGGGCGAAATTTACAAAAGCTCGGTGTTCGAAAAGTTTTAGTTTTACAAGACTACTAACATTAAGCTCATTAGAGTAAGAGCCTACCGCCAGCTCTTTTGAACAAGTTTTAAATGTAATTCATCAATTATCGCTTAATCTTAGCGTACTTATTGTCCGCCTTTCTTAGGTTATATTACTCTTAATAGGGTAATTTAAGAAAATAGGTAGTGTTTTCGGTATATCCATTAATGCTAAGCACTCTGAATATGCGAATCTTTATATTAAAAATTATTACAAAAATTTGAAAGTTTTTTCGACGAAAAATTACGCCTTTTTTTTAAGAACGAGCGAGTGTCCACTTTTTGGAAAACCTGGAAAAATCGCTAATTTTGATAATTTCAAAACGTTGAAAAAATGTCTCAGAATTTTGGAATTTTTTCGTTTTTTTTTTCAATTTCCAAAGAAGATTTAGAAAAGTTTCTTTTCTTATTTAATTATAAGTATGGTGTTTCGGCTCTCGAAACGGATTTTAACAAAACTCATTTCAAGAGATTAGTCATAATGGCAGAGTACCTATCTAATAGTTCGTAAAAATAGTGAATTTAGAAAAAAAAGGTAGTAAAAAAATGAAAAAATCCAATAATGGAATTTTCTTCCAATTTTGAAAATTGTTCAGTTTTGATAAAAACGAGTAAGTTTTTGAAATTGGTAGCACTGTCATGTCAGAAGTGCCGGAGTCCGTGCGTTCATTTTTTTTTTCAAGCTGCTTCTTACTCTATTTTCTTTGGTACCAGTTTTTCCATTATACGTGTAATGCGCTCCTTTTTAAAAATTCAATTTATAATACTTGAAGATTTTCTTCCAATTTGAATTTTTTCTGTACCTAAGTAATAAATTTGATTTTTTGGCACTGGGATTGGTTTTTTGAGGGGGAGGGTTTGAGCTGAAAAAAATTGGTAAGAAAAATTGAAAAACGAAGTTAATTTTTTCAAAACAACCGTGAGGTGCCATCATGATGAAAAATAATCATCTCAAGATTCAGTCCAGCCTCTAAAACCTCGTCATCCTAGCATCAAAATCTTGAAAAAATTGTGTCATGATTATTGGGATGAAAAGTCATCTCAAAATTCTTCCTAGCCTCGAAAGCTAGTAAGAATCGCGAGACAATTTTTTTCATTTTTGGGATGAAAATTCACTCCAAAATTATTCCAGACTCAAAAGTTAGGAAAATCGTGGGCCGATTGAATATTGGGAAGGAAATTCACTATGAAGAGATTCAGTACATTGCAGAGTGGAAAATTTGAATTTTTTTAAAAAACTTTTTGGTCAGAATTATAAGTAACTTTATTCTGGTCATTATTTCGTGTCTTCTGTTCAGATTCAAACTTTGGTCCTTTTTCAATAAAAAATAATCAAAAATATCGATTCATATTTTTTTATGTTCCTGTTGTGAATCTCATTTTTTTGGTGAAGGCCTTCAAACGAAAAATTTGTTTTAACCTTGTCGTATCGATGTTTGAAAGATATTTTTTTACTCACTTTTTTTTCTTGGGCCTCGATTTTCTCTGCACGTGGTGATTTTCTCATTCTTAAAACACGATGACTTTTCATACTTCTTGAAATTTTAATATTTAGGAAAATTTTATGATTTTGGAAACAGAAAAACGATTTTTGAAACAGAGCAGGGTAATTCTCTGAAAATTTACATTTTTCGAAGGCAGTTTTTTTTTTGAAAAAAAAAGTTTTTTGGAAGGAATTTTTTGATAAAAATTGTGAGTATATATGTCCCTGATATCATTTATGGTATTTGGCTGAAGTCATGTCCCCCTGGGGGGGGGGGTCAGGGGAGTTGTTCGAAATTTGAGTGTCCACGACCTAAGAAGTTCTTAGGTCGTGGTTTATAAAAACGAGCCACAGCTGAAGACATTCTCAGGTGGTGGGGCAAAAAAAATGAACCAAAACCTCAGAACTGTAACCTACAACTCAAGATAAAGCTGAAATAGAAAAGAACTACTATTTAAGATAGGTTTGAAGTAAAATATTTTCAGCCACAAATTTAAATGAAAAATCGACGAGTTCTTAGGCCGTGGCCATGAAAAAACTGACTTTGCCACGGCCTAGGAAAAAAACCAACCGACCACGGCCTAAGAAAAATTGTCAATAATTGACTTGGGAGGCTTTAACAATTGATTTCAGCGAATTTTGAATATGTGAATATTGTAAGTATGTACAAATTTTTTAATTCCTTTTTTTCCGAGATTCCTGGGGCATCAAATGACTGAGATATAATAAGCCACGGCCTAGGACAGCAAAAATCGTGAATCAGCAATTTTCACTAATTTTCAATTTTTTTCCTGGATAAATAAATACCATTCGACATTTTGAATGTTGTCCAGTATTCTGGTCAACAATGTAAAGCAGTCTTGCCATTCAGTGAAATGAAATAAAAAATTAGTGAGCCGTGAGACGGAAATGAAAAAACGCCACGGCCTAGGAGCATTATTTTATAACACGACTTTGAACCCCCCTAAGGGCAAAAGAAGGCACTTTTGAGCATCTCTCTTTGCGTTTATCTATGGACTCGACTATTCTGATCAACTTTTAATAAATCCTTTCCCCCAAAAAAACACTTCTTGTATCATTTTTGAGACATTGAAATTTCAAAACGTAAGTCATAACAGGCCACGGCCTTGGAATTTTTCAGCTTTGAGTTGAGCAAAAGCTCACCTGAGGGAGGTGGGGCCCATTTTCAACCATGGGGAAATGTAGAGAAGGTCCTAATCTAAGACATTTAAAAAAAAAATTTAAAAATTAATTGGTATTTGAAAAAAATATCCATAACTGAAAAATGTAAATTTTCAGAGAATTAACCAGCAATGGCTTTCGAATTGAAATCCTGGTTTTTACATATTTTTTTATGACTAATTAATGATTTTTAATGACTTTCTTCATGAATTTTCATATTATTTTGTAATGAGCCCTGCATGTAAAATTTTTATTGATCTATGTTTATAAATTTTGAAATGGATTCAGGATATGGACTTGAAATTAAACCGTACTCAATTTTTCCTGATTTTTATATGTAGTTTTTTTTTTTAAAAAAGCAATTTTGTTTCAATTTAAGATATTTTGAAAGAATATTGATTTAAAAAAAAATGATTTCACTTCTGTCATGTCACGAAAATTGTGCTTTCGTGTTTTTTAACATATTTAGTTCCCGTGTCGCTTTTTTAGTGTTTTCCTTCAGATATGCTCAGCAGACTACAATTAATTCAAAATTTTTCATTAGAATGTATCACGAAAAATGAATGAGAAGCAATGCGATGTAATTTTAAGAAGAGGAAAGAGCAGCTAAAAATATTAATTTTTTAGAAAATCAACAATAAAATCCAAAAAAAACTGATTTGTGAGCCTGGATTTAGAAATCACCCTTAGGTGTAAAAAATTGATTTTTGAGTTGACACTGATTTTGGGTCTTTCAAAAGGAAAGAATCAAAGTGGAACCTCAACTCAGAAACCAATTTTCTACACTTAATGGTTGTTTCTATATCCAGACTCACATTTAGAGGACACATCTTTTGATCTTTTCTGTAAAAATGACACCGATCGGCTTTTATCGTCAAAATCACGTAGTAAGTACCTACGCCATTTTCAAAAAAATTTCATTTGCTCGCTCTGGTAATATCTTGATTTTACTCTGATGTACAATGACATTTTTCACCGTAAAATTTACTTCAATTAAAAAAAAAAAAAACTTTGGCACCTCGAAGTCTAAAAAAACTTTACTTAAGGTCTCACAAAACTTCCTTTTTCTTTACCCATCCTTCACTTTCAACCGCACAGCTCCATTCCGGACACTTCCAACTTTCATTACCGGACTCTGCAATCAATACGTAATCAACTCGTTCCTTTTTTCCCACCCAAGTCCCATGCAAATCCAAGTTTTAATAGGTCAATTATCGAAACCCTTTGAAACGCCGTCAATAAAACACTCGAACGCTTTATTCGCGAGCCAGCTGCAAGATTCATTAAACAATCAAAACAATATAAAATTCAATTCGACCCGAGCCAAAGTTGAAATGCCGAACGATTCGATCGCGCCAGCACACACACACCATAAAATCATCAAAAATCAATGGAATATTACGGTTAATTAAAATTTCAGCCAGCGGAGAGTTTTTCAACATGGCGAATAATTAAATCTGCATGTTGAATATTTAACAGGTCGAAAAGCCATGATGGGCGAGACGAGGACGGGTTGAAAAAGCTTCCGATCCGGCCAAATACTCCACGTTTCCTATTCGGCGGTATTAAAACTCGCGTCACGATTTTTATAATGTAGCCCTCGCCTTATATATTCGTACACCGACGACCGAATCCGCCCAGGCAACGTTAAATTTCTCATTAAATCCGCAGACACCGAACTTAAGCCACTCGAACGAATATCCCCTTTTTGAAATGCCACAAACGACGCGTCCTCCGCGGCCTCCAGACAAGGATGACGTGAAACGTTCGAGTAATATTTACTAAACGGTGCTACGAAGACCTAAGGTCACCTATACTTCGGGTCTTTTCAAGTTATCATTGCACCAGTATAGTAAATCGTTTCGTACTCTTTGCATAGAAAATCTACGTATCTTGATATCGCCAAAGCAATTCTACATTGCGCTATCCAATCCACGAAGGTGAAACGACGTATCTAGAAAGGCGCTAACGCAGATGCGCCATGATGGAAAAGTCTTTTGATAAACTCGGCGTCGGCGACAAGTAGTATTCGCACCGAGAACGCGAATTTCCGCTTGACCCGGTAATTCGCTGCTCGTATAACTTTTCTAACCGGGCTCTCGGGCTCATCGCCGTCGGTTTGATAAGTTACTGCGTGAATTTCAAACGCTTCCATTTTACACGTTTTTAACGCGCCAATTTCACATACAAAGAAGGGAACTTGCCAAAGTCGAGTCATATACGCATAGACGCGACGACGACGAAAACTCAAAACTTATCCCAAGTAATTAGCTTCAACGTAGGTGATATCTGCATAATTCATGGCGCCCCCCGAAAAGTCACGTGCTATGAAATATATATTTCTATTTAACACGAGCGACCAGGCCGGCGAGAGTGAGACGAGGTACATCAACGATGCTGCAATATTCGGCGAACTACGCTCGAAAAGTTTTCTTTGGCTGGCTCTTTGAAAAGGCGAAAAATTAATATGGCCAAAGTTATAGGTACCTTTACCTTCGTATAGAGCTGAATAGTTGAAAAAGTACGCCAAACAAAATACAAAGAGAATTTTCCAGCGTGAACCTGGGCGAAACATCTAGAAAAGTGATATTTCTCTTTGGCCTCTCGACTGGTTATAAAAATTACCGCAGTGGTGGAAAAAAAAATACGGGTCGAGAACTTCGCACGCGTCTTCGCCTCGCTAATTTATATAAAGCCAGCACAGCTCAAAGAGTTGTAAAGTTGGTTGCAAAAATAAGATAGTTTCACCTTGATTAAGGTTTTAGAAAAATTTTCGGTTGGAATCGAAATTGATGGAGGATTTGAGTATTTTGGATGCGCTGGCGCTCTCACAACATAATTATGAAGATCAGAGTGGAGAAAAAAAAATAAACATGAATTCGATTTGGAGCGAGGTAGCCCCTCGGTGAAGTAATTTTTTTTTTTAAAAAACAAGTGTTTTCACACCTTTTGAGCAGTACCAATTACTGAGAACTTTGATTAGGTACCCAACTACCCATTTAAAATGTGCAATCTGTGTTTTTACACCTCCCTGAACTATTGACCTGAAATTGGATAATAAATGCCCCCAGAAATTATTCAAGAGAGGGACTGAAAATTCGAGAAAAAATGGGTAGGGGAGGTTTTTCATTGAAAAAATTGAGTAACAGTAGCACTGGCGTGGTCAGGGCATTTTCAGCAGGCTGATAACACACATCGAAAAATTGAGGGATTTTTCGAAACAAACAACGGAGTCTTTAAATCTGCATTAGTAAAATTTAGGCACCTGTATCTGAATCAGTAAAATAAATTTAACGTAAAATCAATGATTTTCAATGATTTTTCGCTGATCTATCAGCCAAAATTATTGATTTTCTCTAACGAATTAGGAATTGATTGAAAAATCCGTGATTTCTGACAATTATGACTGGAAAATTATTAATTTTCAATGAAAAGCATTTCACTGATTCAAAAAAAAAAAATTCATGGCTGATTGGTAGAAAATCGCAGTTATTACTCAAGAATTTAAAGTGTAATTTGTTTTTTTAAAAAATAAAATGACCAAAATACGCTCTGATTTCGAATCCGTCAAAAATCACTAAAAAAAAAAAATCAGAATTGCAACATGGGGAAAAATCAGCAAAATCAGTGATGGAAAACTGGAATCGGAACTACAACCGAAAATTGAAAAAAACTAGGACCAAAACTGAAGAACTGGAACTGGAATTGGAATTGAAACTGGAACTGAAATCATGAAAACTGAAAACTGAAAATTGGAACTGGAACTAAAATACATTTCAATTTTATACCAGTTTCTGCATTTTTTTTGCAAATTCAATTTTTCTTCTTTTTCTAAAGAAGAGTTTTACCTAATTAAAATGATCTTCTCTTTATTCGTCCGTTACATTACACACCAACTTTTCTTCTCAAAAATTTTGGAATTTTGTCAACAAATTTTCATATGGAGTAAAGGACAGAAAAAATTCAAGATTTCGAAAATTTGACTTGAAAAAGGAGAAAATTTAGGTGTTGAAATTTTTTACTATAAAGCACAATATTCAATTGAAAATTTTTTACCAAAAAAAAACAAAAATGATCCCCAGCGAACCTTGAAAATTTACATGAAAAAAAAAAAATAGTCTTGTAAATTTGAGAACTTCATCCTATTAAAAACATCCTCTCATACATTTATCAAATTTCAAATTTTTTGTTGAAAAATTCAGGAAGTCAGGAATGACAAAAAAAATACTTTTCAACTTTTTCCCAGAAATCTTTTGAACTGAGCTTGAATTAAAAAATGGAAAAATTGTACTTTGAAAAGAAAAGGAAAAATACTAAAGTTCAATTTTTTCAGAAATTTTGGATAGTTTACCCCTCAAAATTGAAAAAAAAAATGAATTTTGGAACTGGTATTTGGAACTGGAACTGGAATTCAAAAATGGAACTAAAAAATTTTGAGAACTGTAATTGGAAATTAAAAATTTTGAGAACTGGAACTGAATTTGGAACTAATATCATTTCAGTTTTCATCACTGAGTAAAATTCCTTGGTTTTCAGCGGAATTTCGCCGATTTTTCAGAGAATTTTACTTCCTTACCGAACTCAAAGAGGAGGCTCGAGCCCCCTGAGCCTACCTAGTTATGATTTTTTGCATTTTTGAACTAAAATCCTTTTTTTTGTGACCTTTTTGACTTCGGTCATGATTTTTTTCACCTTCTGATGTGAAATCGTTTCCTTTCATTTTTTTTTTTGAAACAAACACCAATTGATTTTGTTCAATTTTTGTGATTTCTGTCGTCGTATGGGTAATTATTACCTAAGTAGAGTTCTTCTCAAATCACCAAATACACATATCAATGGAGAATTAGATTGCTTCGTCCCCTACCCTAAAAAAAACAACAAAATATAAACGCTATTGTCGAATTTATTCGCATACAGACTAAAACCATTTTAGAAATTTACCACCGCGCGCCACGTAGCACCGAATAAATCAAAATTTTCGTCAGAATGTTTTACGATGCCCAAGTACGTAGCAGGCAGCGAAAACGAGGCCGGCTGGAACTGCTCTCTTGACGCCAGCAGCGTCGAATTTATACCCGAATTTCACGAGTAGCTCGTGTCAAAATGGTACGACTACGTGTAATGTGAATAGTCGTTTTGATTTTCGTATCTGTGCTCGGCTACGTGTTAAATTAGCATTTCGTGTTTGGCAAAAATTAAACTGACTCGACGCCTCTCACCTTAACTCGCTGACATCGCGTCAACCCTTATCGCCAAGTATTACGAAAAACGTACCGTAGGTAGAAGCAGATACGTAGATACCTACGTAGGTATTTTTTTTCTAATTTGTGCACCTTCGAGAGTAAAGCGAAAACGAAAAATTTACATATCGAATGAAAGAGAACATGTGGTCTGGTTACCCTTACCCTCTCGTATTGTATACGAAGACGATTACCAATTTAAATGAGAAGCTAATGCGAGTAGAAGAAAAAAACACCGAATAGCGACACAGATACGCATTCAACAAAGCGTATCACTATCTTAAAAGTTGAGAATTTATTCTCAAGTTTATCCGAATTAAGCGATGAGCGCAATATTAGAAAATTAATGCTTAAAGTTTAACCCTGTGTGCGAAATATGATTCGTAAATAAGCTGCTCGCTGTGGCTGTGTTGCGCTGTACGAGTATGAAGGTTAATACACAGACGTGATACGGTTTTACGTTCCGTTTACCGCGGGTATCCGAGGAATTCGCTGACTTACGATAGCTAATTATAAGTTATTTAGTGTATGATATCGGATTTTCATTTTGTGTACGTATAAGTGGCTTGGCCAACTCCCGGGAGAGTTTATAATAATCTACTAAGCCGAATTCGAGTTGTTGCCGGGGTGGAATTTCAATTCGGCAAAAATACGGATTACGTAAGGTTGCTGCTATTTGGTGAGATGGTGACTCGATTGGGATTCGGTGCCTGTAGGAGAAACGTGTAGGCAACTTTTGTGACTTGAAGTACTGTTGCGTGGGTAGCTCTGCTAGCTGGGTACGAAGTGATAATTCGCGGCGGCAGGGGAGGGAGGTGTTTGGAAGTTGTGATGAAACGTGTGAGCTCGCTACTGGGTGAAAAATTATAATTTTTTCGCGGAGTAAAATTACTTGAATGTTTTATTGATACGGATGGAGTGTTGAATACAGGAGGAAAATTAGAGGACTCGGCGATTTTTTCAAGTAGGGTAGAACAATTTGAAAATTTACAAGATTGTATCTAATCAGGGGTGACAAAAAGCTGAATTCTAGAGAGATTCAGGTTAAGATTTAAGAAGTGAGGAATTCTCATGTCTGTAGGTAAAAAAAATCACACAAGTCATTATTTTTACACAAAAAAGAATTTCTCATGATCGGAATTTTTAGAAATATACTTATACCTGGCATAATGACGCACAGCTAATAAGGTAATCGAGCAAACAAAATGACGTCAGACATGGACGCGAGGAGCGAGGATGCTAAAACCAAAACCAAAACGAATTCGATTTTTTATTTGTTATTATTTTTTTTTAAACAATTTGGTTTTGGTTTTTCAGACCTTTGGTCACTGGTATTGTTTTTTTTTTCTGTTTTTCCGGATTTCGGTTTTGTTTTGTTGCTGATGACTAGGGCAACCCGAAATATGGTCTTTGAGAAGGTAAAATATTCAAAAATATTCGAGTACAATATGGGTATCGTTTTACTAATCTTGAAAAGAGCAAGCAAATTTTCGTATCAACCCAAAATACTCGTATTTGGAAATATTTGGGAAAAGTCGAAAAAACTGAGAAAAAAAGTAAATTTCCGGAAATTATTGATGAAAATATTCAAATAGAAATCAAATATGGGAATATATTCATTTTCAGGTGAAATATTCGAAATATTTGAAATGGAGTTGGGCTCATTTTAAAGGAAATTTTCTGAAACGGAAAATGATTTCATCACTTTTGAAATCGGAACGCTACAAAAAAATATTCAAAAAAATATCTTGGGTTGCCCTACTGATGATGTATAATTATTTGTTTTGATGCTAAAAATTCTTAATTCATTTTTTAAAAAAAGAATCATGTTAGAGAGGATTAAAAAAAGGATATCAAAAGGGTTCTTGGATAAGAGGGAGAAGGAGGAGGCAATAAAGCCACTTTTCTTTCTCATTTTGAATTTTTTTTTAACAAAATTATTTTTAAAAAATTGTGTTTGATCCTTTGACAAATTTTCTTTTTTCTTTTTAATAAATTTGGCTTTATTCTTTAAAAATTGATACATTTTTACTACTGTACCTGAGGGATAAACACCCTTTGCGATCATGTTTTAGGAGAGAATCAAAAAACCATATGCAACTTTTCCAGAGTTGATTAGCCCATGTTATAATATTTTAAAATCTTGGCCATTTGGGCCAAGATTGGAGAAAATTCAGAACAAAAATGGTTGATGAACTGAAATATTGTTTTACCTCATTCATTGCTAATGAATGGATTGGGTTCAGTAAAAAATATTTTTCTGTGTATGGTTTATGAAAAATTTGTGAATTGTTGAACAGATTTGTTTTGTTGTTGACAACTAATAGTCCACTAGAAAGAACAAGTGGCAACATTTGCAGGGGTGCCGAGAAACCTGGATTCTTGAAGAAGCTTCCTTGAATCGATTTTTTTTGGGGGAGGGGGGTGTCAGTTCAAACTGTTCTCATTTTCATCGGATTTTATTAATTTAAAAAAATCAATTATTTCAAAAAAAAATTATACTTAAGCTCTACCTCTATTGTGCTTCGCCGTATCGTATATTTTTCCTTGAATAGGTAATCATTCCCTTTTAGGTAGAAATGACCGGTTTTTTTTATTCAGGGTTTTTAATCCATAATATTGTTTTTTACGCATTGAATTTGAGGGGTTTTTAATTTTTTGCCCTCGCCTCGTTCCAGCCAAATTCATTTTCTTCATAATTATTCTCATTGAAACTACAAAATTTTGCACTGAAAAAACAAATAATAAATTTTATCTAAAAAAAATAATAGCGCGATTCAATCCATAAAATTTGGTAAAATCTATTCTAAAAATAATAATATTAATCCGATATTTGATAAAATTTATTGCATAAAAATAAAATTTATCTTAATAAATTGATAAAAATTTTTACTATTTAGAGCATTTTCGTGGAACTGGGACGCGTTATTATATTTGCTGATAAAATTTATCCATTTTCATGACACTTTTTATTATTATTATTTTTTTTTTGAGTGTGTCCACAAAATTATACATTTTTTTCGAAATTTAATGGCAGTTTTAAAGGAGTAAATAAAAAGAGGAAAGGGTTAACTCAATTGAAATTTAGTTCGGTCTCAAATCTGTACCATCAATCCTCCCCTCCCCCCCAAAAAAGTCAATCGGTTTTGTAGCTAAATCTGAATGAATTGATTTGATCGATTTCGACTGTTCCCACGCTCAAAGGGGCCTTAGCTCAATTATTTTGAGGTAAAGTGGTCAATGTTTTTCCAAATATGAAAAGGAAAAGTCCTGCAAAAATCTTGCCCTTGGTTTCAAGAATTTGCCAAGTCACTCGAATGTTTCTATTTTGCTCGTCGGTTCAAGTATATTTTTTCAAATTTAGGTAATGGATATCTAAGTGGAATAAAATATTTCCAAAAAAATGCTTGTAACTCAGTGGGATCTTTCGTTGAAAAATGTTGAACTAAAAAAATGGCCAAAGTTTTCATTTTTCAACTCCATTAGGCTGAATTTCTACAATTTAATGTTTTGCTCAAATTCCACCCTTTTTCCTTCCCCCAAATTAAATTATTTCATACTGAATTTGAAAAATGAAATATCAAATCACAAACCACTGTCCTTTCAGGTCCTATTTCTTCAGTCCATTGACTTCTAATAAGGATTGCAAAACTACGTGAAATCAGTAGCCATATCTTTCTTCAAAGGACCTAAATGATATCCGAATCACTTTGTACGCGCCACGCACGTACTCTCCCTATATTCCTCCGCTACACCCCGCCCTCCACATCCCATCCACCTTCGGCGTCCACATCTATAACACGCTTCCATAGGTGAACAAATGATCGAACGAACGTGGGGCGTATAACTCGACAAACAATTTACAGCTATTATTCGCCCAGAGAAAGGTGCAAAATTAGACGGTCGAAATTTAATTTGTTGGCTGGATGCGTTATGAATTTCAATGGCGACCCATCTTTTCAAACTGCTTAATTGCTATTTATACGATCTAACCGTTGAACTAGATATACGACGGCAGTTAACATGTATAAAGAAACACCTTTTACATGGATTTTCCCATGCCATATGTCTCAGTCTCGTACCACTCTAATCAATGCTGATTTATGCCAAAAACTATGTGATACGAGTGTAAAAGTAGATTCAGACTGTAAAAGCATTAAGCACCTATATGGAGCAGAATATCGCGAGGATATAGACGGCATGTAATATGAAATCGATCCATTTCAATGTCGGCCTTGTGCTCGCCTCGGCGCGTCGAGAATTCCAATACCGGAGCCTATTCTGCATAGCTACTAGATGGTAGATATAGTATACAGCCTCTGTAGCTCATTTAGTTTATAATACGACTTATTTATGAATGGATTATCGCTATAAATTGGATCACGTATACACGAATTTGCTGTCACCTTAAAGCTCTCTACTAGGCTGTAACGACATGTAAATATACATTAGGACCCCCATGTTCATTCGCGACAGTTGACGTGTTATTAGTATTTAGCGATGGAGCGACGCAGACAGACGGCCTGTACACTAATAACCCGAGTAGAAATTCGCATAAACACTAAATATAAATTTCGTGTACCCGAGAATATCTAGATATATGCCAGACCTAGCTCTATACGCGACATCGTACCGAATTTTCCAGCCGTGTAACATTGAAATTAACTAAACGTACGATACGGCAAGCTTTTCGGGTAAAAATTACCCTTAAAATCTTGTATCGAGCTTTTACGTTGACGAGGCACTCAGGGGAAATCAAATATTCTCACATAGTTGCCTCGGTTCGGTTCGTGTCCGGCGATGAAATAATGTCGAAAAAAAAACAACGTATAGTGCAAATTTTCAAAGTGTAACCTCATTTTCGACGCCATACGTGTGCAGATTTTTCCAACCGAAGATATAGCCTCGTTATTTATACCAGATTTCGTTATAGCAGGAAAATACTCGTCGAAAATTACTTGGTTTTTGTGATTTTTCTAAATTACCTCGGGTTATCTTTCAACTTTTTCTCGTATAACGATGCAAAAAAGAGAAAAAAATCCAATGTTTTATTACAAACTGACATAGACCTGAAGGATATTTTACTTGCTGCGGGATATCATATCCTCGTAAATTACCGCACTATACCGAAGTACCAAGCTTCCACCTTCCGAGTCTGTTTTACCCGAAAAAACCAAACGTTCGGGGGGGGGGGGGTGTAATCTAAACGAAAGATTTGTGGATTTAGAGAGAATATGGAGCTGGGAGAGGAAAAAATACCGCATTCCTGGATACGCGGACGAACGGAGGACGTTGAGAGTTTCTTTCTTAAGCTCAATTTTCAAAGTTTTTTGCTCGAGTGTAATATGTACTTTGTAGGTGTACTTTTAGCGAAACGATATCGTCGCCGGGTATTTCTATTTTTCATAAAAGGATTATATTTTTCATTCGGTGTAATGCGACGATGATATTAATGGCGGAGGTTTTCGTAATAATTTTAACCGTTGCGAGATTTTTTCCGCCCAAATACCTGATAAGTTTCTTTTCTTTGGTAAACTTTGCGAAACATTTTGTACTTGGTTGTCGCCGTAATGATGGAAAATTGTAGACTTGGTCGTGTTCGAAGATTGGAATTGGCTATTAAATTTTTCACATCTGCGAGGTACCTATCGAATAAATCAAAATTATCGATTGAACTGAATTGGGTTATTAGAGGACCTATTTTCAAGTCGGAAGGTTTATAAAAGTTGAGCTGGTGGGGTTATGAAAGGGACAGAATCAAAAAGCGTTTAGATTCAAATATTGTGTAAAAGGAATGAAATTGAGGAATGGTTTACTTACAGACTGGCTTTATAGTTTCACTGATTAAATTTAACTGAAAAAAACTGTGGCAGCTTTGATTAGAATTTTTAAAATTGAGAACAAGAAGAGTGCTCTCTCTTTCAATGATTCATTAAATAAAATATTCAAGCTTGCAATGTTGCAAAGGAATTGATTAAGGGATGGACTGAGAATTTGATGAAAATATGGAGAAGGGAAATTTCAAATTAATCATTTTTCACTGATCTTTCAGTCGAAAATCATTAATTTTTTCTGACAAACTAGGAATTAAGAGAGGAATTTTTGTATCAACTTTTAAAATAAAATGATTAAAATACTGCCTGAGCGAAGCAAGGATAAAAATTTTATTTAAAAGTACTGTTTGAAAAGCAAAAATATACACTTTTTAAATATTTTTGCAATAAAAAAATATTCTTTCTGACCTTGAAGGGGGGGGGGAGGCTTGAGCTCTCTGAGCCCCCCTTGAGTGCGCCTGTGTCTCATAGATATGTACACATTTTTCTAATTTTTTTCGATTTTGAAAACATTTTTCTTGATCTAGTTTGGGAAATATTTTTTCCAGATTTAATCAGTGAAATGAAATGATTCTGGATGAATATTCTAATCAAGTAATTGCAGAAGGCAACATGAGTGGAATTTTTAACTCCCCCCCCCCCCCGACATGAATTTGGCATTTATTTTTTCATTTCTCAATTCGCTTTAATTTCAAAAAATGTCATGAAAAAAAAATAATAAAATTGAGAATAAAGTAAAATTATCATATAAAAATGAGATTGATTTTTCCATTTATTCACTTTTTCTCTGAAATTCAAGTATTTTGAGTCTGAATTGACCATAGATGAAGAAATCATATTAAAACAAAAAAAATGATGTTTTTCGTGCCCCAACCCAAAATTGGTTTAAAATCGATATTTTTCATATTCGAATTGTTATTGATCAAATTGGGTGCAAAAAAATCAAAAAATAGCAAAAATTTTAATGATTTTCCTCATTTTTGGAATCTTTTACTAAAAGGATTAAAAAGAGTTCTTTTGAGTAAATTTGAAACAAGAAAAATTGCATGGAAATGAGAAAATTTTAAACAAATTTTGCTAAAATATTCAGAGTGTTCTCTGTTGGAAGCACAGCCTTCCACTTATAATAGAGCAACACATTCTGATTAAATGTAGGCACGTTTGTCTACTTTCTGTGTCAAAGGGGTAATTTTTTCATTTAAAAAAAAAAACGTGTAGAAAAAAATAAGGCACAAATGGAAATTTTCTGATAACGATATCAGAAAAGGCATTTTATGAGGAATAGGGAAATCTTTTGATACGATTGGACATCGGAGAAAGTCAATGACGAGCGTAAAAATGATGATTCTGAATGAAGCATTTTCTCTATTTTAATTAGGAAAAAAAATGCAACTATTTGAATTCAGAAAATGAGACGAAAAACAAAAAAAAAATGCATTTTCAATAATCGGGGCCTGATTATTTTTCTAAAAAGCAGAGAAGAGGAATTGGAGTTTTTTTTATAAAATTGAGGAAGAAGTGGATAAAAAAATATATCCATTTTTATTTTTTATTTTTTTAATTTTTTCTCAGTTTACATGTATGATTTTTTGACAAAGTGCCCTTCCCCCATTTAGTGCAAATTAATTCCCTTAGTGAAACTGACAAGAGACAAACCTATAAATAATTTATTAACTTACCAAATATGTTAATCTATGTATTTCTGAAAATAACGTTCAATTTTTATGTTTCCTTTGCAGTACCTGTTCATCAATCGATGCTGCGAACATGAAAGAAGAACTCACGTTAGATAACTTTTAATTTCGCCGAAGCTCGAGAATATCGGTGAGTGATTTTCATTTTGAACATTCGCTTGTATTGGTAATGTATTCAAAGGTACGAAACTATACAAGTTCGTGTGAACTACGTAAAAAAAGGGGAAGAAAATTAAAAGCTTTAAAAGCCAAGGGTTCGGCTGTCAGATCCGAAGAAAGATTTGAAATTCTATTTCTAATTCAAAACAACGAGATCGTGATGGGAAAACGGAATTTCGTTTGTTTAGTAATATCACACAGCATCACGAGAACAAAGTACGTAATTAAATTTAAAGTTATTCGAATGTTCTCGAGAGAACGATTGTTTGTCGAAGTCGAAGTTGAGAAATCTGTTTCCTTTTGAAATTATATAGTCGGTAATTTTTCGAATACACATGAATTTTAAATTGACGAATTTATTTCGAATGAGGAGAGAAAACCGCAAAATTACTATAATTTGATTTTCGAGCTGTAATGTTTAAATAATAACTTGCCATGCGTTACTTTTTTGTCTTTAAAATCGAAAAAGTAGAGTATAGAACGAATGTATTGGTTGATTTTCGAAACTTTCCATCGAATATAAAATACAATCGTATGAAATCAAACTGTACGATCTCGAATTGGGATGTTTTCGTCGACGATGCTGATACGTCCAAGATAATCACCCGACGACGACTTATATGGAGCTCGAAATCGTCCAAGTTTTGTATTCGAATTCGATCCCGGGAATGTTTTTTTCTCTTTATTATGAAATATTGACAATACCCTCACTTCTTAATTTTCATTTGAGAAGAAGTTCCATGTTTTACTCTCTCGGTTTTTCTCAGAGAAAATTGACTAAATAAAACAGCGATGTCAGAAGTTTCGGTTTTACAAACTGAAGAATATATACTTTCGGGTACGTGAAACTCGACGAATTATTAACGCTGGAAAAAGTTGGTTACCGAAATGAACCAGAGATTTTGAAACAACTTTTAGACTTTTTCATCTCTGGCTTTTATACTTGATGGAAAGTATCATTTACTGTTCGCAACAACTCTGTCCGCAGGAGCCGAATCGACTCCGTTTTAATGTATGTGACCTCAAATTTTCTCTAATTTGACAACTTAAAAATGGTATTCGCTGTCGGCATCGTAATAGAAATTAATTACACGATGAAGGAGGAATTTCACGACGGAGATAAAGAAGCGAGAGAATGTTGGAGAGGTTTTATGCCATGGCACCGTGTCGTGTATATTGGGTGGCTTTGAGAAGGATAATAATGATGAAAAAAATATGAAGCCGTACAATTTGGGTGGCGATAAGTTGTATGATGATTTATTAGTCGTTTTTCGAGGCTGGTTTGTAATTCGGTCGATTCGAATTTAGTCTATGTTTGGGGTTTCCAACATGAAATGTTGGACTGGGTACTCGAATGAATATAAAATTGAGTTTATTGGTGTAGGATCAAGAGTATCCAACTGGGGGACAATTTAAGTTGTCCATTTTCGGAAAGGATAAGATACAGGATACAGATAATCCTCGGGACTAAAATTGCAGCCAATTGAGATGATATCTCTGATTTATTGAATTTTTGAACAGTTGAATTATGAAAGCATTGAAGATAGGTACATACATTTTTTCGGCCGAACATACGCCCAAGATCCCCATTTCCAAAAAATTCCAGCGCCTTCAGCAATATCACAATTCTTTTTTTAAACTTCTCAGAACGCATCTACATTCGTGTTTGCACTTCGCAGCTAAAAATCGAGTTTCAGCTTTTGATTACTTCAATGAGAAATCAACTGAAATGTTACCAAAGCGTTACAGAAACGTTTTAGAAACGTTACAGAAACGTTTTAGAAACGTTACAGAAACGTTTTAGAAACGTTACAGAAACGTTTTAGAAACGTTACAGAAACGTTATAGGTTACAGATACGTTATGGAAACGTTACAGAACCATAAAACTATACGGAAACGATACAGAAACTTGACAAAAAGTTACAAAAATGTTATAAAAACGTTATATGTAGAAACGTTACCGAAACGTTATCAATACGTTACCAAAACGTTACCAAAACGTTGTAGAAACGTGACCAAAACTTTATAGAAACGGTACCGAAAGTTTATAAAAACGTTATGGAAACGTTATAAAAACGTTATAGAAACGTTACAAAATCGTTATAGACCTGTTGCAAAACGTTACAAAAAAAGTTATGGAAACGTTACAGAAACGTCATCATAATGTTACTGTATTAATTAAGAAAAAAAACAACACATTTTAATAAAACGCGAGCGTTAAATTAAAATGATTTTTAACCTCTACAAAGATGAATTATATTGAAAACTATGAAAATCGAGTGCTTTTTTTCTAACTTTGAAATTTCGAAAATACATATGTACTTTCCGTTCTGAAAATAATGCACAATATAGAATTTCGTAACTTCCCCTTTTCCCAGCGATCAACAAATATCATTTCTGGGACAATTTTCGTATGCTGGTTTTGACAATAAGGAAAACGCCTGTAACCATTTATTGTTTCGTTTTCTCGTCAAATTGGTTTGTTTTGACGATTGATAGGATATTCAAGAGAAGGCTTATAATTAAGGAAAATGTCGGCGGTGGTAAATTAGCTGTTCGATTTGGCGACGACGCGATGTAGCGGGATATTTTCGAACATGCCAAGATATAAATCTGACAAAAAGGCATCTTTCGTATTAAAGTAGGATAAATTCGTCAACGTTATTCGCGAAATACTTCAAAAGCAGATTACATCGATGTGCAAAGAATTTTCACAATCGTTTATCTTTTCGGATCGACTTACCTTTAAAATTTGACAGTTCAACGTTGGCGCAGACTTTCAAAACTGACTGATCATTTTAACTTTGGTATTACTCGTCGGCTCGGTGTTCATACCTGAGGACAAAAGTTTATACTTACATTAATATTTTGGCAGGAAAATATATTTCTAAAGTGTATCAAGCTAATAAGACTTTAGATTGAAAACACATCTTTTAAGATTAAACATCTTTATCATTGAAATTTTCCATTAACTATTTTATATATTGCCAACATCGCAACGCGGTTTTAATTATTCGAATGAAATACCTGAAATAAGTACATCAATTAGCAATTGTGTTTCACACAGAGCGTCGACGTGCAGAAAAAAAGATCTCGAAAAAGGGTATATTATTTTTTCAAAACGAGAAGAAAACAGCATCTTAAACGACATGTTGCCAGCAAGTACTTTTGTGTTTTTGAAAAACGTATACGTAGCTACGTACCGACGAAGTACGTACATTTAATATCTACTCTCGTTGGGTTAAAAGTTTAGCTAGCGTAGCTCGAGGTTACATGAGGAATGATTTTGTTAAAAACGTGCGAGAAAGAGTCAGCAAAAAAGAGAAAGATTAAAGGCAAGAGCAGGACGTTGTCAGCGTTGTTTTTGGTCTAATCATGGAGCAAATGATTCGTTTTTTGGCTCGAAATTAGATTCGTTCTTGGCTATGGCTTACTTACTTGTTCTTTTTATCGCCGCGTTATGCTTTTAGCATATAAGTATGTTGTTTACGACTTGAATTAACATTTTGCGGGTTTTAAATTTTTCTCTCGCATTACGTTGTAATAGTGTAATGAGATAAAATGAATAGTTGGAGTGGTTTAAAAGGCTAATATCCGCGGGGGATTATGTTTTTAAAACGAACGATAAAGGTTTTTTGCGCCTTAATATTCTTCACGTGGTGGTGTTCGGGTACAGAGAAAGTATGTAGAGTATGTTTAAGGTTCGATTTTTCTTTGCGTTTTGGCGAATTTGGTGCAGAAATTTATGAAAGTTAGTGAAAAATTTTTGGAATTTAGGGAGAATGCCGAAATTTTTAAAGGCTCCTTGATGTCTGAAATTGTTTCTTGTCGATTTGGAATGTTGAAAATGAGAATTTTATTACATTTTTTGGCCTCGATTTTGCCTACTAAAAAGGTTCGAAAATAAATAAACGGAAACAAAAGAAACCAAACGGCACCTACCAAGCATAATAACGGTTAAAAGTTGATGTTTTCTTAAAAACGTTTCATTTATTTATATTTAAAGTGAATATAAGTACCAACCAGTGAGAAATAATTCAAGGTAGGAACTGATGAAAGCTCATGGGATCCTATTAAATAATTGTTTAAACTGATGTTTTGAGTGGTTAGGTGTAGGTACCTTGTTGGAAAAAAAAAATTGTAGCAAAAATGTGATACACTTTTTGCCCATCTTCAAAATTACTTTCTGAAAAATTATTAATCTCTTCAATTTCGAATACGAGCAAAAGTAAAAAATTTTTCTCCAGGGGTTTCCACTCATGACATAAGTTTTATCAACTTTTCTTCGTTAAGATTTTTTTTCCATCAATCTAAAAATGTTTTTAAACAATGTTCAGCTACTAAAAATTTGTTTTCGAAAATTAATGGTTGACAAAAGGGTTTTGAATATTCAAAATTTGAAATGCCCCTTGCGTTATGAGACATCTTATGCCAATACCCTGGAATTTCAAGTCACAAAAAAGTCTTAATTAGTGAATTTCAACAAGTGTGTTGCTAAAAAGGTGAATTTTCTGAAAAAAATGAAAACAAAAATTGACTAAAAACTGATATTTTTGGAAAAATTGACAACTTTTTTTAAAACCTGAGATCATGATCATTTTTTTAAAATTTCAATTTTTTTAAAATTACCATTTTTTTAAAATTACCATGTTTTAAAAATTACCATGTTTTAAAAATTACCATTTTTTAAAAATTACCATTTTTTAAAATTACCATTTTTTAAAAAGAAGTTTTAAACTTTTGTTTGAAAATTGATTTTTATGATGGGAAAACAGGAAATCAATCAATAAAAATAATTTTCACTGGATTGATTAAAAAGTGATCTAGAATACCTGAAAAAGTTGAGGAAAATCTTTCAAAAAATAGACACTTCATAGCAATTTGACAATTTGACCTTATTTTGAAAACGGCCGACGAAAAATGGGTTTCAATCAATTTTTTGATTGGAGCCCGAGTTAGAACTTATATACTTTTCATCATAATTTAGTCCTGCTTTTAGTTAAATGTTTTGCTTTCATTTTCTCGAGAAAATCTATTTTTTTAGTATCAAAAAATTTCGGCCATATTTGACCAAATTACTTTTTTTCCACTTGTTGAATTTTTCTAAAAATGTCATACTGAATTCGTCCAAAACAAAATTTCATTCTTGCTTCACTCAAGTTTGATGTTTTGTTTTCCATAAAACTCATAAAATTTTCATGAAGTAATAGAGAAAAATTCATAAAACTATTCATTTTTAAAAAAATTGTGCTCTCAATTTATTCAAACAAAATTTTTATCAATTTTTCACAGAAAGAGTAAAAAAAAACTTTGACAGGGAGGGGGGTGAAATTAAATCTTGCAAATAGGGATCGAGAGGGAGAGTAAGTTCACATATTTTAAAACTTTTCATTGTTTTTCATGTTAGGTACTTTTCAAATAAGTACGAGAATGCATCTTTTTTAGCGGACTCTACGAGAAAAAAGTTCTATAAAATTTGTCTAAGAAATAAGTCCTGTTTTTTTAATTTTGGTAATAAACACTTTCGATAACCTGATGTTTTTGATAAAACATTTTTAAAAATGGTTGAAAAATGAATTTGTTGAAATATTTTTTGTAAAGTCTGATGTCATGTTATAAATTATAATTTTAATAGTTGAAAAAGAAAATGAATTCACAGAAAGTTCCAAAACCCCTTCAAGTTAGGTTTATTTATTATCACCTTTTTCAGTCGATCGAATTTCGCAATAAATACACTCGAACCTCTGATATTTCATTCCAAGCTTTAAATTCTTCTAAATGAACTACTTGCAGTTTTTCATTATTCGAGCTTGAATAATTTGCAATTTAGAAAATCCATCTTATCTGTCGACACTTTTCCAAGACTCCATTATCGAAATACTTTAAATTCGCCTCGGAGTAAAAAAATTCAAAAACAATTTCGAGTACCTATAGCTTCCCCGTTACGTAAAGAATTTGGACCAAGACACAAACACGATAATGCTGCGGACCCATTCAAGGTACTTGGTAAATCCATTCATTAAATTTCTATTAAGGTCGAACACCAAAGTACGCGGTAAATCATGGTTGAAAAGATCTCAAATTAAATAACATCTCCGATTTTCATGAATAATCAACTAGCTCGGCGTAATTTGAATAACGGTAAATTTCTAGGTAATAGATTGTTTTCGGTTGCAAACTTTACTCCTAATTGCGGTCCATATTTCGTATACGTAAAATACACGGCGACGCAAACTCGCCAGGCAGAGGCAGCTTACGTGGATTACTTTTTATCCTCGCTGGTTCGGCGTTGCAGTCGAAATCCTTAGAATATTTGCTAGAGGTCTTACCTTGGTCTAACACAGCAAATAAAACCGAGACGAAGAAAAAAAAACCTCTTCTAGTACTTCTCGGGTACCAAGAAAAACCACCGCATCGGAGCGACAGCTGGATGGAAATTTACATAGACCGAGACCCGAAGCCTGCCACCTTATATACGATAAATGATCTGTTGGAAATTCGACGAAATTCTCTCATATCCCGACAACAAAACCATTACCGAATATTTCACGCGAATGAATTAGTAAAATTCCTATTTCGACGTCGTTTTCGTCGAGTATAAACTTGTGGAAAACTTACCCCGAAGGGGATAAGGTCGGTATCATTAATTACGCCGAAATACGACCGACTTATACGCGAGATAATCTTTATCAAATGCGTAGATTTTTTTCCACTTTTCAGCTTTTCTGCCAGTGAAATTATTAAAAACTCGGCCGTATTTCGTTTTAATTTAAAATTCCTTAAGAAGGGAAATCTTATTACGAAAGAGATACGGATTTAAAAAATGGTAACATTTCGCAGTCATAAATTTACCAAGAGATTTTGATTTGTGTGAGAGGCGTTGAGAAAAAAGCTTACTGGCTAAAAACTTATAAATATGGGGAAATTTTTTGCTCGAGAATAACGAATTCGGATGCGAGAAGGAAAAAAAATGATGAAAAATATCCTAGGATAGACTTAGTACCGACTTAATCAGCGCAGAAATGGAATTTAAATTAAAAACGATAAATTTTTCTTTTTAAATATCTAATTCCGAGATGAAATTTTGCTCGGATAGAAAAATGCATCCGAGCGAAGATACTTTATATTTATTAAACTTTGCAGAATATCTGGAAAATACGTCGATTTCGTAAAATCTGCTTCGAACTGGCGGCCCTATAAGTAAAAGTGGCTTTTATATTGACACGAAAATGTAAACATAGGTGAAAATTTCACACAACATACCACGTGTGCTGTTATTTTCACTCCAAATAAAAAGAGAGAACGTATTCAACGTGAAAAGATGAAATTTTCTCGCGACATTGAAAAGTTGAAAAAAAAAAGAGGGAACTTTGAACGACGATCCGATTCGCGAACGAGTCAGCCCATCGTTTCCAAAATGCATATTGTTTTAATGGTTATTTCTTTTTATCGCGCATCTTTTCCTTAAAATAACTTCTCAAAGAAATATAAGTAAAAGGTTCACGATGCCTTTAGTGTTAATTAAGAGAGCATCTGCCATAAATAACACTTTTCACACAAATTACTTTTTTTTTCTCCTTCGTTGCTACGCTGTTTATTCGCTATATAGGTAAGATACTAGGTAGATATATATACGAGTAGTTTGCAAAAATGAAAAAAAGTACCAGGGCGACATTTTGCGCCGTACGCGCCTAAAATTTATAACATTATGGAATTTGTTGTATAGAAGGAATTTTTTTCACTCGACTTGACCATTTTCATCGACTCGTGTCGAGTTAACCTGCTGCAAATACTATTTAACCTTTAATGTTCATCGAACGGTTTTTTTTTCTCACTCTCATCACCTCGGCTGGTGCGCGGATAAAAGATAAAACGAGTATTGTTGATTAATGGCCCCAAAAAGGCTATCGTTTTTTCTCAATTCTACCATTTTTGCGCCTATTTTTTTTCCTACCGCCGCTTCCGCTGAATCAATTAACTACGCGCGTATCTTAGCTGTCATCGGGATGTACGAGAAAGACGTGCGTTGAAATGGTTTTTTAGTGCCCTGGATCGTATAGCGTTGTATAGATATGTGGCAATTAATCGAAAGCTTTCGGTTTGGAGTAATGAGCGTGTAGAATGGATTGGAATTTCTTCTGGGGGTTATTTTCGCTGGTAAAGGGCGATGGTTTTTATTCCGGAGGGTTATCGAAATGTGTGCTGAATTTTATTCCGAAGGTTCGATTTTTGTTGAGCGGGTAAGTTTGATGGGGCGGATTGAGATTTTTTCGATTTTACGTGCTCCAAAAAGATGATATACTTACTTGATTGTAACATTGTTCATGCCTGAGCGGGGTGACAACACAGGTTTGAAAAAATTGGATTTTTAATGTCCACAAAAGATTTTTTTCATGTTTTCATGCTTTGAAAATCTCTAACTAATGTGTTTTTTCGGTGGGTGTGTGTGTGTGTGTGTGAGGGGGGTGGTGGTGGTGGTACGATTTAGAAAAAAATAGGCAAAATGTGTTTTTTTTCCTATGAAGTCGGATTTTGGATTTGAAAACAGTCAATTATGTTGTTAGGGTCCAAAATTCCAACTTTCTGACTGAAAAAAATATAGAAATAAATCAGACGTGAGCTCAACGAATGTACATATTCGTGAATAAAATACTACAATGTCTATAACTGCAACTTGCGTTCCAGAGATGCATCGACAGGGTGGTCGATGCATCTCGGTTAGGGCGAGTTGTTTGTTGGATGATGGTGATGGAACTGGCGGAGGAGGAACTAGAGAAAGCGGTTTTAGATGATCGACGGAAGCGAGAATAACGGATCGTCAAGGAAGAGGGAGGAAGGGAGAGGGATGAAGCAGCCTTCGAACGAACACTGACTCTACTAGGACGCTAAATAAGTGCCTTAACGCTACTAACCGTAAAATTATATCCAACTTTTGAAAAATTTTTCAATTTTTGTAAACTTCTTCAAGGTTTAGAAATTTTTTCAATTGATGAAAAATTTTTCAATTTTCAAGTCATCAATTTTTGAAAGTTTTTTCGATTTTTGGAGGCCTTTTCAATTTCTGTTAATTTTTTCAATTAATGAAAATTTTAAATTTTCTAGTTATTTTTAGGAAAATTTTTCAATTTTTGAAAGCTTTTTCAATTGATAAAAATTTTTTCAGTTTTCAAGTACATAGGTAGGTAATTTTAGTTGTTTGAAAATCATTCAATTTTGGAAAAAATCTTCAATAAGTATTTTTGAAAAAATCTTCAATTTTTGGAAAAATCCACATCCATGTATTTTTGAACTTTTGATGGTGTCACGTGCCAATCAATCGTTTTTGATTTCTAAAGTTCTCAAATCTGTATAGGATTGAATAAAAAAAGTTTTAAAATATTTTGTTAGATTTAAGATCTGATTTAACAGTTTTGAAGGTTTTTTATTTTCTGATCAGAATTTCTCATTTTCTTCAATGATTTAAGCATGCCTCATTCTGGGATAATTTACAATCTGAAATCATTAAAATCAAATTTTGAAAATCAGAATCAACTTGAAATTTTGACTGAAATTTTAATTCTGGGCCGAGGACTGGATTCGAAAGCAGGGCAGTTTTTTGACAGTTCTGGTGTAGGTGAAAGAGTGTTGAATATTCTCAACAAATTTTATGATCTTTTTATCGATTCCAACAACCTTTCATTGTATTTCATCAAAACTATGATATTTTAAGATCCGGCCACGTTTAAGTAATTTTGACGTTCCGCATTTCAATTTAAAATTTGTGATAACATTTGAAGGAAAACAGAAATTTTAAATTAAAAACGTAATTTTTTAAAAATAATTTGAAAAAATGAGTCTTTAAAGATTCAGTACTTATTCAGTGGCGTCGGAAGCTTTTTTTGGGGAGGATACAAAATAAGTACCAAGGCTGAGAATACCTGATGAATTTTCGGGGGGGGGGGGGGGGGGGTGGTGAAAATAAGCATTTTTTATCCGTCGTTCCAAATAACTCTTCCAATGTAATTTTGCTTATGTCCGAGCGAAGCTTTGAAAAAATTTAGTTCTAAGTGCCCCAAAACAATTTTTTTTCATATGTTTTTATACTTTGAAAATGTAAACAATTATGAAATGAAAAAAAATTAAATTATGTTTTGTGAACCAATGTCCATCTACAAGTCATTCATTTAAAGAATGTTGACGTATTTGAATTTGAAAAATGAATGAAACTCTCCTATCTCAGTCAAAATTTTTTAATTCATTAAGTAAAAAAAAATTCAATTCCAGAAAAATTCAATTTTTCATTTCTTTAAAAATGAATTTTCCGAGTATTTTGATTTTTGGAAGTTATTTTGGAACTGATTTTATGATTCATGATTTTTTTCACAATTTTCAAAAATTTTCATTAGGTACCATCTAATTTAAAATCTCAACTCTCTCATTCTGAATCAGTGAAAAGTCACCGATGAACGGTGGAAATTGCAGAATAGGAAAAATCAGCAAAATTCACAGATTTTTCAAAGATTTTCACTGATTTTCCAAAAATTTTCACTGATTTTCCAGCAAAATTTTTCTCATTGGCTCGTTTTCAGTGAAAATTTTTCCACTGATTTTCTCCTGTGCTGCAATTCTATAAATGAGAGAGAACTATTTAAACTACCTGTTCATTTTTTAGGATTCGTTAAACAAAATTATTCTTATTTTCTACACGTTTCAAAAAATATTTCTGCTCAAAATTTTTAGGGTCAAATCATTTCGAACCCAAAATCGAAAAAAAAACCTTCCACCCGGACTCAACAAATTTCAATCCGTTCAAAATTCGAATACCGTAATCTGCGCAAAATTTCCCTAATCCTCGGGCAACTTCCACCTTCGGCAAAGTTTCTCACAATATGGAAAATTTTATAATAGGAAACGCTGCCGTTGTATTCAAAACTCGACAGAAGAGCCAGAATACCGCTCGGTAATTGTTTCGTTACACCTTTGCTTTTGCGATTCGCGGTATGCTGAAACAATTGCTCTTTATTTTTGTCAAAGTCTCATAT